>JAEIGR010000008.1:0-1200000 GCA_018904305.1 Scaptomyza montana | reverse complement strand
ATCTTTATAAGCTTTGATAACAAACTTAAGTATGTTATTACTTGACATTCGTATAACGCTTTTCTTTTCTCTCAGTGCACATACATACGCATTTTCAAAAGATATAACCATTGCGCTCGCGTCAGCCAATGGGGAAATTACCCAAGCTACAGCCGCAGCCAGCGGCAACCTTCAAATGATTTCATCAACGTATTACGATAAATTTCATAATGAAACGCTGCGGTAATTGCCAACCAGCCAACCTCTGTCTCTTTCTCATTGTCTGTCTTTCTCTATCACGCACTCTGTTTGCCTATCTTTGTCTTCGCATGTGTGTGTGTTTCCCCTGTGTGTGTGTGTGTGCGCGCTTATTATGCATAACTTTTGGCATCATATTGACTTGGCTTTCAGTCCTTAAACAATTGAATTTTTTACTCTCTCTCTCTCTCTCTCTGGGCGCTGGGCGTTTTTATTAACGCTTTTGAACCAATTAAAAAAGTATTATTTACGCCTGCCTTTAAAACCCGTTGAATTAACTGAGCTTTTGAGTTTTTAAAGCACACATCAAAAAATGTTTGTGCATTGTTCCCGGCTATAAGCCAATGGTAAATTAACACATTTTATGAGTCCTTTTTTTTATGTGAACCCTTTTTGTTTGTTATGATTGTTTTGTTTGTTTTGACCAAGAAGAAAGGTAAAAAGGTTTTTTTGGGCTGTTCTGTTTGAAATGAGAAATGATTGGTATTAACAAGGTCTTTAAAGCTACTAAGGGCTGATAATTTATTTGAATTTTAAAAAAGGTACTGAAGTTAAGTTAAAGAATATTAATGATAAGTGCTTATTTTTATATAAAAACAAGTCGATTAATATCGATAACAGTATTTTGAGAAATTCTTACACATTCAAATGGAGGTACTCGAGTGAAGTTAAATAAAATTACTGATAAAGGTTTATTTTTATACATATACAAATTTTTATACAAATCGATAATAATCGATAACAATATTTTGAGACGCATTTAAAACATTTATTTGGAAGTAGTGGAGTGAAGTTATGGAATATTAATGATAAATGTTTTCTTTTTATAAAAATAAATCGATAAATATCGATAACAATATTCCTTGACTTAAACACGACACATTTTGTTGTTATCGTTTTATATTACCTATGTCTATCATCTCTCTATTTTTGCGCTTCTTTCTTCCTCATGCAAAACTTTTACTCATCATAAGATCCCTTTCACAAATGTACATATTTGTGTATCACTTTGAGTGTATTTACATCAACCTTAAGCAACCGAATGCACCAACATGAACGAAATGTGCATTAATTCATATCATTTAAAAGTTGGCACACACATATATTTTTGTGTGCTCTGGAAGTAAGGGAAAAAAAAGAAACGCAGCATGAAATTGCTTTATTCATTATTTTTGTGAGCACAACAAGGACTTTTTGCTTCTGTGGTATGCCACGTTGAATTTTGTATGCATTGGCATGATATTTGTTTTCGTTTCATTTATAACGAGTGAAAAGAAACATAACAAAAAAAAAAAGATGAGGATATTCAAAAATGGAGAAAATAAAGGAGAGAAAACAATTTTTATTGTAATTGTTTTATGTTCGCTCATCACGCTCGAAACGTTTTGTTTATGGATCGGTTCGTTGAAATTTCTCTCTTACAAAGTATTTTTTTTTTTTTAATTTTTAGAGCGCGCAGCAAAATGGCGACAAATTTTTATCGTAACGTGAGCAAATCGCTTCTTTTTTTTTTATATGTTTTGAGCAATTTGTTAAAACAAACATCGAAATGTATATGTGTGTGTGTTGCTCGATTTGTTACAGCTGCGTTTCAGTATTTGCATATTTATTTACTTTAGTGATTATGCAGCGTTGAGCTTTAATTTGATTTATTTATACAACCAGATTTGCCATTTCAACCAAAACTGTTTGCAATTATTTAACATGCATAAATCGTTGGCTATACAAATTTTAACACACACACACACACACATACACTCTAGCTCTAAATATTTTGGCAATAAATTATGATGTTGCTGTTGTGTAAAATTAACGCTGAATACTTTGCGATTTAGTATTACTAAAGAGAACGTACTACCAAACATTGGTTGAAGATTAATTTCCTATAAATGTATATGCGAAAATATTATTATGTTCATGCAAAGGGCTAAGGGCTAGGGACTACATCTGTATAAAGTATTATAAACCACTAGCAAGTTTGCCATGCGGTTATTTTCCTGTCAAAACTTTATGCATTGTAATTGAGCGAAAAGGCAAAACTTTGACTATGCTTTCTCTATATATCGTATTATATGTATGCATGTATATGTTCATATAAATATTGCTTATTTTGTTATTGTTGTTGTTGTTGTTGGCTTTTTTCGCTTAACCCCTAAGGAAGTTGCATAGGCAATACCCAGAAAGACTTCAAGAACTTGGCTGCTGCTCAAGCTGCTGCTTCATAGCCGCAATTGAGGAAGCTACTCAAAAACGAAAAAAGAGAAAACACAACAACAACTTGCACATAAACCGTAAACAGCAATAACAACAACAACAAGGGAGAGGAAAGAGGTTTTTCCCCCCATTTTTCGGTTGCTCATAAAGTTCAAGAGCAACATATGTTGTGGCATAAATTTATAAAGTCCTTGAGGCTGCCACAAGGTTTGCTTTGCTTGGCTTCCTTTAACGTTGTTTTGTTTTCTTTCAAGTAAAAATACAAAGAAAAAAAAGAAGTGAAAACCTATTTATGGTTAGACTTTTAACTTGTTTATAACGCGTTTCGCCCCGTCTAAAAAGAAGTTTTTTAATTTAATTTTAATGAAAATTTATGATTATTTCTTTCACACGCCACAAACACTCTGAAAACTTTTTGGCTGGATGAGAGAATGAAACCAAAACAAAAAATCGCTTTTATTTGTCTCACAAAAGTTTTTGTCTGCCAAATTACTGCTGAATCTTCTTAACCAACAAGAGTTGCTGTATTGCCAAAATATGTAATTAAAATATATGGCATTTATATACATATAATAAACCATATTAAGTATACGCACGACTCAATGATACAATATACTATGCGGGTAATCGCTGATTGTGAGACTTACTTATTTAAGTTGCGCAGCGAGTCGCAATGGTTATATTAGTTAACAGACACTTAAGACTTCTCTACTGACTGCCTGACTACCTCGAAGCCGGCGTCAGTACACTTTGTCTCTCTCTCTCTCTCTCATCCTTTATGACTTCTTTTCTTTTCGTCTTTCATTAAAACCAATGCGAAACGCTCAGAAGAGTTTTGTTCTAGATTTTGCAGTTAACTCTAGAACTCATTGACTTACTCTCTGTTAAGTTCGTCCTTTAAATCAATCAAATAACATTTGCAACAATAAGATAATTCAATGACCTGTATCCGACAAGCACATATGCCTTATTATTAAGTCACTTGGAAAAAGTTTAAATAGCAAATGAAATCAAGGATTAATAAACACAGATTTCTGTATTTGATATCTTAAACATTGTTGCCTATTCATTAAATCAATTAAGTATGCATTCTCAATCGTATTAGTTTCAGAAACTACTTTCACTTTCCATTGTTTTAGTCTTAATCAAGTAAATTAAATCACACATACATACATACTTGTTATAGCTAGACTTTTCAATTATTTATGGTTCATGCTCTCACTTATGAACATAATGCAACCATCATCTTCTTTTCCCTGACCCCTCCTACCACAACTCCCACATTGAAGCATTAAATTAAATGAATCCATTAATCGGCCAACTGCCAGTTTGCTCTCTCTCTCTCTCTAGCTCTCTCTACTCTATCTCTCGGTAAATGTGAAGTGCTGTATAAATATTAATAATGTTTCAAATGGCATGCCACATCAGTGTCATGGTTCTGCCCCACCCATACATTTCCATTACCATAGCCCTGCCCTGCCCTGCCCCTTTAGGAGCCTGTCAAACTTATTGAAGATGGCGGCACTACTCTCTATCTCTTCTTTCTCTCCCTCTTCCTCGAATCCAATAGCACACATTTGTTAGTCTGGGCAGGCGTTTTGCAAGTGGTACAAATTGCATTTGCTAAGCTCGTTGCATGGCTTGTATTCAGCTCATGTTAATGTCTAGGCTTTGTTTTAACACGACAGACAAAGAGACTTTGGAGTGAGAACATAACCCTAAACATTACAACATGCATCATCAACATAATCAACAACAGCAACAACATCCCCTTGGATGTGAAGCATTGACTTGGTTCTCAGTTGAACAGTTGAAGCACGCGCTTGTCATTCAATATACAACTCAAGTATCTACTATGTACATATACACTGGAAAAAATTTGATGCGCAATGTTTATATATTGCTTAGGGAGTCAAAAAACCAAAGTGATAGTTATTCACTTCGGTTTTTCTTCGAGTGTACTACGTACTAACATGGCGTGACACTGACAGTCTACGCCTACTACTACAACTCATGAGCAAATTTAGCGATGTGCGTGCCAAAAAGTTCATCTTCTTCTGTTTTGCCCATTACACATACATAACTGTTGTTTGCGTTCTTGTTGTTGCTGTTGTTGCTGTATTCTCCACCTTCGTTGTGTGTGTTAATACTATTTATCTGCGTATTAAATTGCCAGCTCGTGTGCTGAGAGAACTCTCTCTCACTCTCCATCCATCTCTCTTCAGACTATTATTGTTTGCATTGATGTTGTTGCTGTAGTCATTTTTCTGCCGTTATTTTTATCTGTACGTGAGCCGAGTCCATTTTCCAGTGCCGCAGTGCTTCAGTTTCAGCTGCTATTTCTTTTACAGCGCCGGCTCCAACTCCAACTTGTACTGCTGCTGTTGGTTTGTGCCTTAAATTGTCGGCTATAATTTTTATCCTCTCTCTCTCTCTCTCTCTCTCTCTGTCGCTCTGCAACAAGATTACAACACAGCTTTCATACTCTTTTTAAATGTTATTAAGTGCCTTTTTGTAGCAGAGCAATAAATGTTGGCTTTTAATTGGGACACCGTTTTCTCTTTTTTTTTTTAAGTGTTGTTCGAAAGAGGGAAATTGTTTACACATGCCAGATATAAAATTTTCAAATGCTTTAAGTACTTAATGCATGTGAATTGTTAATAACCCATATAAGTAGGGTAAGCAAGCGAAAAAACTAAATCGATTTAATGAGCAGCTGGTTAGTTTTATAGCCTCCTGGTGAAGTTGGTCGCATGATTTATTAATGCTTAAAGAATGTGTTGAATTTTCAGCTTAAATGAGCATTAAATATAAATTTCGATGTAAGAACGAATTTAACTATCAAAATATATTTGTTTATTGAAATATTTATCATGTATTAATTTTTTGTAAAGTAATTAATTAATTAAAGCTAATCTCCTTTGAAAATTCCATTAACTAAATTGAGGCTATCGTTGATAAGCTCGTCACTTTGTGTCCGAAATAGAGATATCTAAGTTGCCCCCAAAATTTCGGACTTGCGGACATGTTTGCTGAGGTAACAACAACAAGCGAAAACATAAACAACAGCAACATTTTCATCTTGAGCAACATTGAACAACATCGTGTTCGTGTGTGTGTGTGTGTGTGTTGCAGGTAAAATGCCGCTTTAGGCTGCCTTTTGCGCTGACAGGTTGTCGTCGAGACGTTTGTCAACTCACACACACACACGCGCACACACAGACAGACAGAGAGTCTATGCCGCACAGGCTGTTTGCCAGTTTGCCGGTTTGCCCGTTTGCCTGATTGTCTTTTCAGTTGCTGGCAGCCAAATTTGATGTGCTGCATGCTACACATGTGAAGTGAATGCCTTGCATGACAATGAGCGTGAAAGGGCGGGGACTGGAAAATAGTGGAGAGCAAACACACACATACACACACACACGCACACACGGTTCACATAAATTTCATGCAATTTGTTATGTTTTATGCGGCTCGTCTGGCAGAGCCTCTCCAAACTGTGAGATGAAGGGAAGCGCTTGAATGTTACGCCTGGGAATCACAAAATGACAGACTTCAATTTATACAATTTATTTTATTAAGTCATACATTTTTCTCTCTCTGTCTCTCTGTACGTGTGTGTGTCTGACTTTTTTTTGTGTTTGTGTTTGTGTGTTTGCCCCGTTTTATTAACAAATTGATGAAACAATTTCCGCAGCGTTTAATATGGGCAATTTTTTCGCTCTGACCAGAGCCGTTTTGGGGCATTTCCGTTCTGAAAATCTATAAAAACAAGAATGAAATGCAGGAAAAAGAGGGGAGAGACAACATGAATTTGTCCCTTTATGGCGCGTTAAATTTTCATTTTTAGTGCTAGACATAAAATCTAGAAATTTGGCAAAATTTCAATTGCTTGACTTTGGGCTAAGAATCAAACCTGTTATAACTACCTAACGGTGGAGTCTGGCGTCTCATATAAATCTCAATTTATGTGTTATGGCCATTTAGGCAGTTTGGGCACGCAGCAACCATTCTGGGCATTCGGTCTGTTCGTTCGCTTAAGGCCTCTCAAAATTATTGAATCTAATTAACTTAAATGAAATGAATGAAGACTACACAAATGTGTCGTAAAACTTGGTCAAGTCCCGAGGGGTTTGGCTCGTTAAATTTATGGATGTGTATATAAATTCATTTGAACCTATTTAATTGCAGCTTAATGGCCGAAATCTTGTAATGGCTAACAGTCTATGTGTTGTATGTAGTAGTATATATGCCTGAAGGTCAACAGATTGATTGAGAACTAAAGCGCAATGGGAAAAGGAATCCAAAGTGTAGCCTACTTATTGGAGTTGTTTGTTTGCTGTTGCCTTTTGGCCTCACGAAAATGCTTCTACGGCCCTGTAATTAATCATTTGGAAAAGGTTCATTTATGTAAAACTGTCTGCTACTCTTTCAATATTTATAATGTATATTGGGTGCCAGATTGTGCCCATTTACGGTAGCTTATTTCATTTGGGGTTAGATAAATTTAAAGCAAACAGCTTAGCATTTTACCTTCAACAGGGCATGAATAGCACACGAAATATATACTTATATGTTCCAATTCATACCCAACTCAATCAAAAAGTGAAGCAAATTTTGTGAGGCAGCTCAAATGTAAAAGTTTTGTACTCATTGGCTCTGTGTAAACGCATCAATCAAATGACTTTTAGTTAATTAAAGATGCCTTTGGGCTATTTGGTTTCTTGTTTAAATAGTTTTAAGTTAAAATTTAAGCGAGTTTCCATTACAGACTTTGTTAAAAGTTTAAAGCTAACAACTCACACATCAGTCAACTGCAGCTTGTTAATGTTTACTTATGTGTTGTTGTACATTTTTCACAAGCCTGTCAATCAAATTAGCTTCTCAAGCAAAAGTGAAAGCAACGAACATCATGTACCAAAAATGTGTTAAGAAACTTTTGCTGTACGCAAAACATACAGAAAACTAACCAAGTTAAATTCAAATACGTTGAAGGTAAAAACTTTTTCGAGGCATCATGCTGATGAGTTTCCGCCGTTTTGCTTTCCAATACTGGCACGAAAATCAATTTTCGACTTTTCACTTTGATCCCTGCATTCATTTGTCTTGTCGAAGGACCGCCGTCGGCTACAGAAAACGACCCCACTCCATTTTTGGGCCATTCCTCAAACCCGAAATAGCTTCATTTACCTAATGCATGAAAATTCTGGGATTTTTTCCACTTCGCTATTTGTCACCCACAGAAAAACATGAAAATGTCATCGAAAAAAATATGATACAAAAAATCAGCAAAAGTCAGCATAAAATATGTATGTAAGGTCGTCATAGCATAAATATGTGTCCAATGGAATTTAACCCCGAGCAAAATCTATAAAAAAAAAAACCAAACTTTTATACATCGCAGCACAAAGTGACCCTGGGAAACGAACTCGAATTCAGAATCCTCGTATCCGGTCCAGTTGTGAACTAAGCCCGTCTATACATATATATGTATTCACCCCCCAAAAATAACCCGAATGTAAACATTTTTTTTTGTGTGAGTTTCGTGCTTAAAGTGAGGAAATGCCAAAGAGAAACTTTTTAATGGATTTTCATGTTGATGAAATTATCAGAGAAACGGCCCGAAAACAAATTCAAAGCAAAGTCCCAAATACACTGTTAGAAGTTAGTAACGGATTTATTTTTGGTGATGGAACCTTAGAAAAATCTTGAGTGCTTTCTGATTAAAAACAGTTCATAAAATCAAAAAGTTACTTCAACTTTCTTTACCAAGTAATCAAATAAATGTTTTTGGATCCGACACACTCAAGTCAAATAATTCCCAGAAACCTGTCGTAAAATATAATTTAAATATTCGTGCCTATAACTTTATTGCTGTTAGCTGATTTGTATGTTTCACTGACAGAGTTATTTCTATTCCCAATCAGTCAGTTTGTCATTCAATCTTTGCAACAGTCAGTCAATCATTTAAGTCATCGCTCTTCGGCCGAAAAGTTGTTTGCTTGTGAAATTTGAGTAGGCAATTTTAATAATTTAAGTAAATGATCCATCACAGTTACAGTTAATCTATCAACGACAGCCAAGGGAAAACAACCATAAATATCGTTGCGCATTATTTCTTACACATACATATACTAATCTACATACATACTTTTTTTTAACAAATTGTCTTGTTAAAAGTTTTCGTCGTTTGGGCTCAGACAAGCGCAGGCACAGCAAAAAAGCAAATAATAAAAGTGACTGGAAAAATGTTGAAAAATGTTTTTTTGCGTTTCTTGTTGTTGTTGTATGCGTTAGCGAGATAAGAAAATTTGCTGCCCATTAGTATTTAATAGCGTTAAGTCATTTATATTCATTTGGGTATTTGCAGTCGAATAAACGCTGCGGTCCTACAAATTTATCAAAAAGACGAACGCTTGACTGTCAAGTGCTGATGGTTAATCGTAATCATCCCAAAAGAAAGCACATTCAACTCAAATCATTAGCGTTTAAAGTGCCACAGACTCAAAATGAAAATGAATCAATAAAAAACGAGAGAGCTGCCATTTAAAGGAATCCACTAAGCTGCTTGTTGTTTTTTTTTTTTTCTGTTGATTTGTAAGAAATCTTAAGAAATTGAGACATACTTGTAAATGTCTGCAAGGATTCAAAGAATTTTGTTTAATATATTTAATAAGTTGTTGAAAAGTAGAATAGTCTGGAATGTTTAAGGATTGATGTTAAGAGAAAAGATGAAATTTTCATATTTTAACAAAGTTGAACTTTGAAAACGGTTGAGGTTGAAAAGTTTATTAGCCATCTACAAGTCTTACATGAAACTCTTGCTATCAATTTTCAAAGCAGTTTTAACCAAACTGTGATTATAAAAATCGTAAAAAGTCCCTTTGTCAACATTGAAAAGTTAACCCATTTTATTGAATGGGAAATGGGAAAATGGATATTTTTCTTTTATGCAAATTCTTTTGGTAATTTGGTATTTTATTACTTGGGCACTCATCAAATATCAAATCAGTTATTTGAATAAGTCAATAACGAAAGGTCGAACCCATGAACGACTTCTCCTTCTCGCACAGAGTCGCACCAAGGAAAAAGGACGCCTTCACACATACATCATGCATCAATGTTTGAGCGAGGTTGTCTCACGTACTTGGCGCCCAGTTGCAAATAGTTGAAGCCGCTTTGGCACGAATTTCTATTAAAATATTTATGCAAAAGGCAGTCAAGCGACAATTTAAGCCAGCTTTTGAAAGATGTATGGGTCTTCTTTGCTTTTCTTTCCTTCGTTTTTCGTTCCATTTTTCCCTTAGCTCTTCAGCTGTGCGTGAAAAATTTCAGCAAACGATTTTCATAATCGGTTTTCAGTGCCTCCTCAATGACTGTTGACAAGACACACAGCAAGCAAGCAGCCAAGCAGATTGGGTGCTAGATTTGCGGTGGGTTGTATAAGAGAGTGGGGAGTGTGGTAGACACTTGTCAACCTTTATCAACAACGACAACAACAAAAAAAAATAAAAACTCAACAAAAATAGGGATCTACTTGTAGAAGAGGCACCCAACCGGAGACCAGACAGCCGAGCAAAGCCGGGACAAATGCGACATGCGTCTGTTGACAATATATCAACATGTGGAATGAGGGCGCGTGCAGGGTAGGGTTTACTTAGCCTGCTACTGTCCTTGGCAGCTGTTTATACATACATACATAAATATATATATATTTTTACATATATATGCAAACGAGAAGTCGACTTTACAATTTTTCTACTTGACTTTGACTTTTATGCTTCCCTTTGTGACTTTCGCAGTTGTTGTTTCAGTGTTATTTTCGTTTAAGTCGCCAGGTCAAGTAATCTTTATGGAATGACGGGTCAGGCTAGCAGATTGTGTACAGGGTAAAAAATACGTCCAAGTATAAGCTGGAAAGTGATATGCAAACAAAAAAGGAATGAATCAAAACTAGTTATAGGAAAGACCTTATTACTTCTTCAATAAAATAATACGTGCAAAGGCGCATTTAACAATCTTTTAAATAACTTTACTAAATTTACTTAAGGTATTTTATTACTGAGAACGCAACCCCTCTTGCTCTAAGTGTACTACAAAAGTCGTTGCTTCAATCGTTCGCCATTTGAAGTCAGCAAAGCGCGTCCAATCAATGAGCCTGCCAAGCCTGTCAGAAAAGAGAAAAGAGAAGCTGAAATGGGTCTAGGTCTAGTTCTCCCAACTTTCATCTCATCCCCCGGCTTTTCAGCATTTTTCATTTGTTGCTAACCCGTTTAGTGGCCGTATCGTATGTGACAATAGTTTTGTGAACACTCCCCTCCCTCTTTTCCCATCCTGCTAGACAGAAAAGAAGATTAAGAACAAACAAAGACAAAGCGACGACGACGAGGACGAGAAAGGCTTTAAACATGTGAAACGCACCAGTTGCTTTCAAGTAGTGTGTAAATCACAGTCTGTATAAAGGAAAGGGTTAATACGTCTAGCCAAATGATAGATGGATTTGTTGCTTGATACCGGGAGGGAGGAGTTGGTGGGTGATTGGTAAAAGCTTGTCGGCAACTATGGTCAAGATGTATAGCTTAAATGTGAATGCTGAAAAATGGAAAGTAGACATTGCAGTGAGTGAAAATCACCACTCAAATCAGCAAACAAAGAAGTCGATTCAACAAAAAAATAAAATGTATTGCGAAAAAAATGCAGAGAACGGCTATGAAAAGTGATTTAATATACGCTTTATATTTGATAGGCAGTTGAAAGCTATTTCTGACGCGGAAAAAAGTCGACTGAAAACAACACCAAACCATTTTTTAAGGAATTCAAAGTTGTTATAAACAAATAAAACTACCAACACTTGTTATAGAATTCCAAAATTTAGATTAATTTCAATAAAATCTTTTCTTTTTTGTCCATAAACATTACTGAAATTCCTAAAATTACTTTGTGTAACTTTATTGTTAAATTAGTTCAATACAAATAAGTTCAACCTTTAATTGGCTTTTGTTATAAGCAAGTTTGCGCAGTTCAAGCTATTTATTAACATTGTTCTATGAAAATCCTAAGTCTACAAAATTCATTTATCACCAATTTGATTAATCTCCATGGTCTTAAAGTAGAATACAAATATAGATATGAAAGATACTATTTGCGCTTTCGGCCCACTTTCCTTCTGCTGCTAATTACCAAAAACTGAACTCAAAGCTGGCCATTGTCGTTGTGCTTATCTTTTGACAGCGTGCCACAATGAATGAATGAATGAATGAGAAACGTTATCCTATTCCATAATGAAATGTTGATACATTAAACAGATTCATTATACTTTGCCATCATTTTCCACCCCACTGACCCCCTTCTATCCTCTATCCTCCTTCTATTCACATTCTCCTACGTTCTCCACTTGAGCGTGTGCTGTGTTTGGTGGTTTTTAAGGGAGCGAACGTTGACGTCGACGTCGACGCCGGCCAGTGGTTTTTGTGGTTTTCGTTGGGTTTCGGTGGGACGGTTCGGTTGGGTGGCTTTCAGTGGGTTTTGGGCCAAGCGCCTGCAGCTAAGCGCATTGCGTTTGTCAAATTTTGACGAACTCCTTGCGCCCCGTGTATCGATTTGCTCATCTCTTTGAAATCCATCTATCTCCCTGCGGCTGGCGGCTTAGTGTGTCCTTGAGCTAAATTAAAGCATATATTACATTTTCGGTAAGCCTTTGATGTCTCTGAGGGAGTGTTTTTTTTTCCAGAAGCAACATCTGCTGATTAACTTGGATATTTAATTAACGTGTGCGGCAGCTGTAATTCCTCAAGTTGACAAAGTTAATTTGGCAACAAGATTCACTTTGTAAAAGTCGACAAAGCAGGCATTAAATCATGCCAAGTTATAATGTGCTTAAATCTAGTTAGTTTTCTTTTTTGTTGATGATGTAAAAGCTTTTGGTTTCGAATGTTAAGCGAGTTTCTTAAAAGCTTTCATTCAAGAAGTTTTAAAGTAAAATCTTTGAAAACAAAACACGATTGTCTTTCATAATTTAAGTGAATGTTGCCCAGTTGTTTGCATCCACAAATCAACACTAATTTCAAGCATGGCCTTTTCCAAAAATCAAGGATGTCACTAAAGAAAAGCCAGCAAACAATCAAAGAAAACAAAGCTAGCGAGTGAAAGAGATAGTGATAGAGAGAAAGAGAGAAGAGAGAGAGAGAGAGAGAGAGAGGATACAAAAAATGTTGGTCACGTAACAGCTTTGTTTGTGTCCAAAGACAAAGCAGGAATTCCTGCGACAAGCAACTTATGATTAAAAAACAAAAAGAAATAAGATTCAATGCTGACAGAATAACATTTGTTATACCCTAAAGCATGTTTGTGACCAAAATATCAAACTTTAATAATACATATTTAACAAAAGAAAAATAATTGCTTTTATAAATTACATTACAGTAAATTAATTTCTGTAACATTTTGAAAACAATCTTTGAGTTATTAACGAAACGGAAAGTTTTAATTCAAAACTTTCTCACAAAAGGTTCACTCAAAACTTTCGTAAGCTGTTTAAGCTCTTTATTTAACCTGGTCAGCTCAAGCATATAATAAGTATTTCAAAATTTTGACTCAAGTGCTAAATCCATAACAGTGAACGAACGAATTTATTTTGTTTGTCGTTTGCTGAATGAGTATTTCATAGTTGAGCTTGAGACGGAAAAGTATAGTTAAAATTTGTATGCCATTACAGTCAACATTCGGGTAGAATGAAGGAACTAGCTTGCAATACGCCTGGCTGGGCAATTTCATAAGAAAAACCATTCACAAAAAAAAAAAAAAAACCACAACAACAACAAGAACGACTCGTAAAACTCGAGACTCCGAGACTCAACTTTGTGCTCAAAAATTTTACGCGCGTTGCCTGTTGAAGTGCAGTAGAAGGGAGGAGGAGGGTTTGAGGTTTTGGTGGAGAGGAGGACGCAGTTCCTTGCCCATGGCCTTTGTCACAGTCAGGGACGAGGACGACGATGATTGCGTCTTTTGAATTTTGTGTGTAAGGGGGCGTGGCAAATGGGCGCAAACAACCAAAGAACCAGAGAATTACAAATTCAGCACAATGTTCGTTGGCATTGTCATTTATGCATTTCGCTGTATAAATTAGGCACACTGAATTTTATAATGTATTGTGGCTTAATAAGCTGACTTTTGTTGTTCTCTTACATTTCCAGGTGGCAGTGGCAGTGGTGGCAGTGGCAGTGGCAGTGGTAGCGGCGGCGGTGGAGCTGGCGGCGGTGGCAGCTCCTCGGACGTCTCCAAAGATCATTGCAATAAAACGGTGGACATATTCGAAGATATCAGTTCGCCCGAGGTCAGCAATCAGAATCTGGGACGTCCATTGACCTGCTGGTATCGTTTCCGAACACTCAAGGGTGCACCAAGGGATTTTGTGCTACGGCTGCGCTTCAAGAAGTTTAAAGTGGGCCAATTGCGTAATGCCACCCATTGTGATGGTGGCTATTTGCAGGTAAGTAAACCATTTCTCTCCCTGTCTCTCTCTCTCTCTCTCGCTTGCTTGGTTTCTCTGATTTATGGTTCAAATCAAATGTAATTTATAACGTCGCCTCGCCTAAATGATGACGTATGTGTCCATGTAATTCATACTACGTTGTGCCAGCTGACAGCTTTATGGCATATGAAACAAACACACACACACACACACAAACACATTGTTGCGAAATTCCTCTGCACGTTTGTCGAAACCAATTCGCGCTAGATGGCAATTTATGTGGATTTTGCATAGTTTGTGGGGCGACATGTTGTTGTCCTTGCCCTTATCATTTGATTTGACTTTATGTGTTCTCTATTGTTGTTGTTGTTATTGTTGTTGCAGATTGTTGATGGCAATGCCAAAACAGACGTTTCCAATCGCCGTGAGCCAGGCATGTTCTGTGGCGAAGCCGAACAGCCACAAACCTTCATCAGCGAGACGAGCTATGTTAAAGTCCTTTTTCACACCGACAACTTTACGGATCAGGTGAGTTTTATATTATAATTAACAAGCTTTTTTGCTTAAGCAAAAGGATAGTATGTGGGCTTTGCGAAAGACTGTAAGCTGTTTGTTGATGAGGGAAATATATTTTTATCGGTTTAAAAGGAGACTAAAACGGCTGATTGATAGTTTAACAACTTAAACTGCTAACGGAAGAATAGTAAAAAGATTTACTTTATTTTCATGCCAACTTACAGAAAACCTAAAGTACAACACTAGCTTTAAGAATAACCTATTAGTTTTATGACGCTTCACTTTTCTCCCTCACCTAAAGTAATTTGTGACGCCCCCTACCGGCAAATTCTCGGAGTTTTGGCACCTAAACAAAGGAAGTTAGTTTACACTTGGGCTTACGTTTTTAGCAACACCTGGCCACTGAAGCTTGCCACCATTTATTATAACTTACTTCGGAGACTTCCAATTACTGTTAAAAGTCTCTATACTCTATTCTACTTTCTCTGCCGTCGAGCATCTTCAGCTCTTGAGGTCTTCAGGTCTTCAGCACTTGCTGGCAGACGCCAACGCACTTACACTAATAAACCCTGAGCCTTCTCCCACTCAGTCTTCACATGTCACATGTGTCACGTATGCGCCTCTTCTTCTTTGCCTGCTTCCTTGGTCCTTCCTTATCCATGTCCTCGCAGGCGTTCTACTTTTTACTTGCACTCCTACGTATTTTTATATTTATCACATAATTTAAGAAAATATTACAACACACACACACACAAATACAAGTCTTTGCTGTCGTCGTCTCTAGTTTCAGCTTTCATTGTACATTTCAATATACCCTGTAGCAAAAATCATATATCAATAGGGTATGCAGATAGCTTAAGGGCAGAAATACATACAGGATATTTAATAGTCATGCGCATTTGAATAAAGCTTTTATGCTAAGCATTTTTTTAATAGAAAAGTATCTCTTAGTCGAGTACATTTTTTTTTAAGGAACTGTTGCTTGCAAAATATTTATTTGTATTTTCTTACAAAGGAAGTCAAAAGCTATTCATGGAAAATGTAGAATATTGTAGGGAGTATTTGGCAAGGATACCACCAAAAATTTTTCAATTATAAAGTTAAACTAATATGATATGCAAAGAAAGCTCTAAGGATAAAAGTAATATAATAGATGAAATAGTAATGTCACCTTCTTTAAGGGACATTAACTTAGAGAAAAAGTGATTTAGACAGATTTGAAGATAGTTTGGTTGCCTAATCAGGATTTTGTTCTTTTGCCAAGAGTAAAAGAATCAGTTTAATAAATAATTTATTTTTCTTTATTTTATTTTACAATATATGAAATAAAAGGCAGGGTATTTATTATACGGCACAAACACACACCACCTTCACATATATTATTTTGATTTTGTTGTTGTTGTACATTTGTGTCGTCTGTCCCATTTTTGCTAGTTGGCTTTGGCTCTGACCCATGTTGCTCTATCTGCTTGGCTGCATCTATGCAACTCATTTTCGCACTTAGCCTTTCATTTATATACAATATAACAACACACATATGCATGTCGTATATAGTACTTTATGTATATTCATATACTACATATATGTAAATATATATATATATATATATTTGCATGAATTATTTAGCGGTATGTCTGCGGAAGGTGGAACGTGTGGGTGTCAACGTAACCTCTTCTCTCCGCACCTCTTCTGGCTGTCGTCTGTCTGCCCTTTGTCTGTCTCTTCCTCTCTCTCTCTCTATCTCTTTCTCCCTGAGCGGCATCCTTTTTGGACTGTCTGGCTGCTTGGCTGGCTGGCTGTCTGGTTGGCGACTCTTTGCCGGTTGCAGTTTTGCAGGTTTTATATGTGAAAATGCTGTTCACAACTTGAATTCTATTTAGCTGCATGGACGTCGCCGTTCCCCCCCCTCCCCCCTCGACTACACCCACTCCATTGTTTCTTCATGTTTTTCGCTCTTTTTTCTGTCGTATATTTTTTTTTGTCAGATACGCTGCAGCGTTTTTGATATGGTATTTGCATTTACAAAATGCTAGATATGATCTTTATGTCTTGTACGAAGTTTTAAATATTTATTAAACTTGTTTTTTGCTTTTGCTGACATTTTTTGTTGACATTTAATTAGTTCGTAGCATGGAAATATTTGTTGTTGCCCATGTAGACATATATTATTTATAAGGATAAAGAAAAGCTGCAAAGCCAAGTGCCTTTCGTGAAGCTTTAACAGATGTTGGCGTTAACTTTTCTCACCTTAATTTGATATCCATCGATCCCGTTGCTTGATTCATTTATCTTACTTATGGCATCAAAGCAAACAATTTTCACCAATCATAATCACGAATGGCTTTTAGCAGTCAATGAAGCCGATTTGGCGTTGTTCGCGCTGTTCGCTTTATGGCTTAACTTCATGCTGCACATAGCTTACAAGTTGCATGAGCAAACAAACACTACAAAAACAACAAAAAACTAATGCCACGAGCAAATGCTCTCAATGTGCGAGATAGACTACTGCACCTGCTCCACCTCCCGCCCCTATCCTCTCTAGAGTGTCTTATGCACACCTTAATGGAGTCATAAATATTTATGAAAAACTTCCCAACCTCGCGCTTTCAGACAGCTCTCAGCCAGGAAGAGTTGCGAGTTGCGAGTTGGCAACGCTTTTGTTTCCTTTTTTTTTTTATTCATTTCGCCACGCAGATTTTTTGCCTTGCTAAAAATGTTTGCCACTTATTTTGCGCGAGCGCACTGCAAAATGCGATTAGGTTAGCTAAGGGTTAGGGTGAGGGAGGAGTTGGTATCATCCTAGATAATAAATAAAAATAATAGTGCGTCATCGCATGTAGAGAATAATAACATTGCCACGTACACAATTTAATGAGCAACAGCAGCGTCATGCGACTGAAAATAGTTTTATAATGAAGAGGAAAAGGTAAAAAACCAAATTCGCGTTGACATAAAACTTTAACGCATATTTTAATAAATCAAGCATACATTTTTACAAATTGCTACAACACAAAATAATACAAAAGCGTCGACAAAAAGCTACGACTGATTTTTAATTTATACGAAAACACAAATTTGTCAGGATATTAAAAGAAGACCAGGTGCTCGTTATGGGAGCGGGTGGGGAACGGGGAATACTGTTGCCATGGCGATAATGCGCTGCATTGCATCCGCATCATCCGGCAACCGCATCGAAATCCAACATTCAGCAAACGAAGAGAAGTCGCATCATCATCAACATCATCAACATCGTTGGCAGCGTTTCGCAAAAATATTCAATGCATTTAAAGTCGCATAATGCGGCAAATATGACCTGGGAAATGGACATTTTGTGCCTCCTTCGTGTCGGGGCGTGTCCTTTCTCCATTCTCATTCTCCGTCCCTCCCTCTCTGTGTTCGTGACTGCATGGTCTGCTGAATGGTCCAACACCTGTCTGCCTGCCATCCCATTGTTCACATCGTTAAGTGGCGCTAACGTCATTGATATTGACATGTGCATTACACTCACGCAACCAGCAACCCGAAAGCAGAATAGCAGCATGAGCAGGAGCAGGAGCAGGAGAGCTAAGAGTTTAGTTAGAGCACAGTTATGGCATATCGAAAGGGTCCTCCAGCTGCTGATGATGCTGATGAAGAAGATTTAAGTGCATTGTGTGAACCAACTTTTGGTACATACATAAGTCATAGTTACAAGACAAAAACTGATGTGACTTTAAGACAAATGCATATTGACAAAAAGTTATTTGAAACTTGCTTTGACTTTTTCACTTTTTATTGATTTTCGAAAGTTCAATGAACAACAGAATGCTTAGGCCTTGATTTAAAATTTCGCTTCACAATTAATTAAAATCAATGACTTTGCCATTTATTCCCAACTCGCAATCCCTTCGACACACAATTCCCACTGAGTAATTTTTTGTACGCTTAAACAGCAAAAAGCGAAACGGGAAACAGCAGTTGCGCCTACATCATTGCAGTCCTAGGTCATTAGTGCTGATGAGGTTTGGTCTGGGTTGCAATTGAGGAAACGGGGACACAGCAGGGAGTTGCAATGCCATGAAACGCGTGGCGTGTTGGCAAACAGCCTGTCACATGAGCACAAAAATGCAGTGTCTTCGTGTCACCTGGCTGGTTAATTCACTATACACCAAACGGTGGCAAATGATACTGCACAATTTCTATTAAGTGTGTGTGTGTGTGTGTGTTTGAATGGGAATGGAATTGAGTTTAGGGTAATTGTCTCTAGCGAGCGAAAATTTATCAGGCCATGCAGCTTAGCAGCTCCCGGTTCAACAGTGCGTATACGTGATTTGCGTAGCGAAAGAACGAAGAACAAAACAAACAACAAAACAATATACATGATTTTCAACTCACTTAGCTAACTTTGCTCTCTTTTTTTGCAGACCTACTTCACATTCGATTCACGCGCCGAACAACAAACCGAAGTCTATTTACGCTATGGCCAACATCCGGAATTATATCCCAATCGTCGTGGTGAAGTTGTCCAAGGGTGCGTATACTTTATATATATACTATATTGTCTTTATAATAGAATCGACTGCCCGCTGTGCTCAGCTCTGCTTCGCTGCTTATCGATAATGTTTAGCACCATTTGTGACCGGGTCAGAAACGAGCGGGAACGGGTGTGGTGTTGACAACAGACAGTTGTTACTACTTTGTCAGGCAGCGATGCGTTAATATAATTTTATTATGTTGCACGCAACTTAAGTGGTTTTTGGAAAAAGAACACCATGGCGACCATAAAGAATGGACAGAGACAATGTCTTTGACGATTTTCTGTTGAAACTGCCCCATTTCATAATCATATGCGAGAGCAGAGATAAGGGAATGGCTGGGTGTAATGCGGTAACAGAAGGTCGCATAAAATTGAATTACAATTTGCAAAAGTCAGCGATAGGAAGATACTGGGGAATGCGGATGGAAGCAATGGAGCAGGGCTTACTGGGAAGGCAATGCGGCAACATAAACTCGCGAAAAATGTACAAAAAGAGAGGGCGGAGGTCGTCGGGTGGTGGTGGAGGGAATAGAGAGATTGGGCACAAAACGAGCATTCAGTTATATCCGGATGAAACTTTGCAGACATTAAATTTCATATGATTTTTTTGCCTTTCTTTCGTTCGTTCTTTAGCTTAGACGTCTAACTTTTATCTTAATAAAATAAGTTGCAAGTTTTAAGCATTGCTTCGAAATCATTCCCTATATATATATATATGTATATACTTGTGCAAGTGTGCGAAATGTGTGTAGAGGCACTGTTGGGAATTATATATGCTAGGCTATGCCTATTTGCGACGTGAGTTTTTTTTTAGTAACTGCAACTTTTTTGCGACAAGGCTGTGAATAATAAATTTGTAAAATAAGTTTAAGTTAAGGATAGAAATTTATTTGTTAATCAAAACTGATAAGTTTGCTTTAAGTGCAAAAAACAGTTAATTTAAGTCTAAGCTAAATTCAAGTAAATAATTATTTGTTTAGTTCAATCAGCTAAGTCTACCTAGAAGAACTTTTAGCAATAGCTTTAAATTTTAAATAATTTCTTTCATTTTTAATCTTTTCCAATACAATTTTACTTCAAATCCACTCCAATCAATCCTATTCAAAACAGATATATTTTTTGCAAAGTACTATCGAAATGGCGTACTTTAAGCACTTTAATCATCCAAAGCAGCCATTTTATAGCACAAACCCTACTCAAGGAAGTTTTCCGCTTCTGCTGAATACCCAAAAAGCCAATGGCAGCAGCCCACATGGCCAATATGATTTTTATGCTAATTTGCGGTCACGCTCATCGACATCGACTCTGAGACAAGCCCTGGGAAAGCATTTCAATGCTTCCCACACAAGCCTGACTTATCTAGGAGGCAGTAAATGACTAGAAGATGCCCTGTAATCACAGAGAAAGCGAATCAATCTATAAAATACATTTCCTTTATTTATAATCTCTCATAATTATATCCTTTATGAGATGAGTGTCCGCTTAGCTAAGCCTATGATACCTTTTTCATTCACTCCATTGAGCACAGGGTATCAATTCGAGCAGTCACATAGAAATCAAACTTAAACCAAAAGTAAGGGCAAATTTCATAGAGCAAAAGAAACAGTGATGAAAATAGTAGAAAATTTAGAGTGCAAATAAAATTGAGTAAATGGTAATCATATTTATGCAGCCTGCTCCTCATGTTAGGGCTAAGGCCCCGACTGATTTGACAACCCTGACAACTCTGGCTCTTTGGCAAATGCGTTTGTTTGACTTGAACAAATTGAAAATTATACAGCTAGCTCTCTTTCTCTCTCTATTTCGCTCCCACTCTTTCTCTCTTTCTGTTCGCAACAAAAATTTTACACAGTTGTTCTTGAAATTCAACAACAACACAATTTTACAAGGAATATTTCCAAATCAGTGAACACAATTTTCTGCTTTTGTTATTTTCGTTGTGCCAGCGATTAATTCGTTTGGATTTGTGCCCAAGAGCGAATGGAGCGAATGGAGGCAGGAGAGTAGTTACTTAAGGCTAAAAAGATTAAAGACATTTATATTGTTTGCGTGGATGGATGGAGACAAATGTGAAACTAATATTAAAATTGAAGTGAATATTATTATAAATTTGTATTCATTTTTTTCTTCTTCTGTTTTTTCATTGCAGTTCCTATTGCGAGCGGGAATATCGTGATTGTCGTTTACAAACCTGCTATGTACAATCTCCTGCATATCCGGGCTTGTATCCCCGTGCCCTGAACTGCCGCTACAAATTGCACACCCGTCAGCCGTACATCAAATTATATCTGCAGAACGAACAGTTTGCGGTCGATGGCCAAAGGTAAGCGAATCAGAATCACCATACAACTGTATAAGGGTAGAGGGGTGGGGGGGAGAGTTACCCGCCACTCATATATATGTATGTATGTGTATAAATGCAAATTGGCGAGAGAAATTAGCGCCAAGTTAACACCCTGTAATTTGTCATTTTGGCACACAGCGAATATGTCGACGGCAATTTCAAATATTTCCATTTTTTTTTTCGACATTTTTCTTTCATCTGAAAAATTCTTGTTATATTTGTTGTTGGCAGTCAACATTACGTGTTCGTATTGTTGTTGTTGTTGGTGTTGTTGTTGCTGCTGATGTTGTAATGCATTTGGCATGCTGACAATGACAATTTGACAGAGCGTCCTGGAAAAATTGGCACCAATTTTGTTAAAAAAAAAAAAAAAACAACAACATCGCTGGCGACATGTCACAGCCCCACCCAACTCCAACTCCAGTCCACAATCCAAACTCAACAATCCCCATTACCAATTCTTTAGCCCAGGCATCAGCATCAGCATCAGCATTACAATCCAATCCAACACCATTCGACTTTTGTATGCCAGTTGTCCCTGTTCTGTTCTGTTCTGTTCCCTTACGTTTCGGCTTGCTTTCTGCCATTGGCTTGCACTTTGTCTGTCTGCATTCAAATTGGCTAAAGGATTACGTTTTGAGTGATTTTCGGTGTGGGGAAAACGAGGCGGTTTTTTTCCCCGATTGCTGCAACTCTGGGCCATTATTGTACTTATTATTAATGCGAAAAAGATGAAATTGCCGAAATTGATTGGCTCACTGCTTGCCGCTTTTTACGAATCGACTTTTCAAAAGGTGGCCAAGAATGCAAAAAACTTCAACGTTGAAGTTCTTGCGTTGGTCAACGTCTGAAGAATCGCATGAAATTCGGTTTAAAAGACTTTTTGGGCATAAAATTTTACAATAATTTAAAAATTATTTAAGTGAAGTAAAATATGAAGTAGTTAACATCTTTTGATTCCATTTACATAATTATTAATTAATTCTTAATTAATTCTTAATTAATTATTAATTAATTTATAAGCTTACGTCTTAGGCAAATCAAATTCATCAAATCAACATTTTATTCTGTTACAACTCCAATTGTACATAAAAAACATTGAATATATTCCCATCCCTTCCATTTGACACGTTCATATTATACAAATCCCGAACAAAATATAACCAAAAATTTTCTGGACAAAGCTTTAACTTAGTCGTTGCTTGGCTTCAACTGAAAAGCCACCTACACATACCAAATGTAAAGTATACGCTTAGTGTGGCCATTAAATTTGAGAGCAGAAAATCTCTTTGGATTATTAGCGTAAACTCCGTGGGGAGAGTTGGAAAATGCCAGCTGTGTTTTGGGCTTAAATCAGAACTTAAATATTTGATTTTGCCATAGCTAAAGGGTTGCATAACGAACAATAATAAAAACTACGCTATCTGCTGGTGAATTTACATTTTTGCCTTTCGCTGACCTTTCACAAACCTTTGCGGCCAATCATTAAACCTCTCTCTTTCTATCTCTTGGGTATTTTGCCCTATCATCGAAAAGGAAAGGGAAGCAGAAGGTAGAAGGAAGCGGGGACAATAGAACAGCTTCTTATAGTGCATTCTAAACGCTTGGATAGCGCCACAGAAAGCAAAGTCTTTAACCAAAACTGTTCATCTTAACACTTCTACTCTACTCTACTTCAACTTGCCGAGGCACTTTTGCCAATGGCCAGCTACAAAAATGTCTAAAGCATCTTTTTAAAGCTTGTTTGAAGTGCAAATGCCAAGTCAGCATATTTCAGGTGGAATATCTAATAGAAGAACTCTCCGTTGTAGCAGCACGTGCACGTGGCTCCTTCAAGGTTGAAATTAGATAAGCAGCATTCAATTTATTTTTATAGATTCAATTTGAATATTTACCTTTTGAGTCCAGAGGCAGACGACACGAAGCATGTCAAAGTGTCAACTTTGACAGCAAAATAAGACGAAGCGAAGAGTTGGAAAAACAGTGCGAGCATATCTTTTCGCTTTCGAACTGACTGTTCGAAAACGGCGCGGGCCGGTCCCTTTTGTGCTAGTAGAAAATCCGATTTAAGTGCGTATTAATTTGCAATTCTAAGTTGGGTCCTGGGTCAGCAGCAGCGCAGGAAGGAAGAGCCGTAGAAGGCGTACCAGAAAAAGGATTAGTCAAACAAAAACGCTACAAACGAGCTAATCGCAGGGTACAAAGATATTTAAAGAGGAGTGGCGGGGAGCGACAAGTTAATCGAATATATTTTAGCAAAGGGTTCTCAATGCAATGCAGGGCAATGCCATTAATGATGTTTAGTTTGGGGCGGGTTTTTGTTTGCATTAAGCTTTGGGTTCGGATTGAAGTGTTGGGGCTTAGAGGTTAACAGCAGGACAGAAGAGCCGAAGAGGTACTTGAAAAACATTCAGTCAGTCAAAGCGCTTGGAAAACTTTATGCAAAAGTTAAACGCAGCAAGCGTATTAATTAGAGATTACAAAATAGATTGTCAAACGGTGACAAGTTCTAATGATAGAATTATAAATTTGTCAAGAAACTTTCTCAGCTTAAAATGTAAGACACTCGATTTAATGAGATAATCAATTTTGTTGTAAGAACTTTGTCAATAAATAATAATCGTTTCATAAAATATTAGTTTAAAATGTGATTATTTTCATATAAATGAGGTATCTCCTCATATGCTTTTTTTGCTTTTTTATTCCACAAAAAATGTTTTTTTTGTTTTGCAATCACTGATATAGGTTTTAAATAAGTGGCTTATGCTCGTTTGAGATTCAACACATGCAATTTGCATTTGATACACCTTGATGTATTTATTTTAAAGCGCACCTATACAAAGTTTCAGTTGCAATGAGTATGAGATGTTAATACCTTTAAGCAAAGCAGCAACCCATTCGATTAATTACGCCTAAAAGGCATTACTAATATTTGCGAAACAATTACCATAATCCATCTAAGCATTACACACGCACACACACACACACACTAACACACACATGCACAGACACACAAAAGCTCCATCAAATCCAGTTTATAAAACACTTAAGTCGAAGTTGTTATACGAGTTTCATTATCCAAAAGCACAAACCAGTTGACCTGCCGAAACAAATAAATATACATATGCATAAACATATATAATTATATATATATATATATAGAAATAAATAAATACAGATGTAGTATATGCATATTCGTGTGTGGTTATTTGCCAACTCAGCGTTAACTTTTGCTCCTTTGCTGGTTGATAAATCAGTTGAGTTTATTTCGATGCTGCTCGGGGCTCGTTGGTTTTGCCTGCCAGTTTTTCCGAAAAACATTTTTCTAATTTTTGCGGGGCAAATGTCGAAAATATTTTTGCCAGCGCAGCATTTCTCTCCATACACAACAAACTTTGGTGAAACTTTTTTTTCCTTTTTTTTTTGTTGGTTGGGGCGAGAAGGTTGCGAAATAAATGCAAAAGTCATCGAGGAAAAAGTTTTTTAATATGCCGAAATTATTACCAGTCAGTTATTTTTGATATGTCTGTTGGCCAGAAAACTTTCGCCAGCCACCAAGTTTATGTCTCTCTCTCTCTCTCTCGCTATCTCTACCTATCTCTCTCGCTCTATGTTAGAAAATAAAACGTAAATATAATCAACTTCTTCTTTTTTTTTCGCCCAGTGCAATTATTATCAATAAGTTAGATTAGGTTGTGCCCAAGACGCAAGGCAAAACTTGCTGACAAAGTGATTAAATTGAGTGAAACGAGAGCGAAAGCGAAAGCTTTGCAAACAGTCTTTTGGCCTAGCTAATAGATACAGTTACGAATAGATCCCCAACAACTTTGGGTCGTCACAAAACTTTTTCGCTATCTTCACAAAAAAAGTTTTTATACTTCCTTCAGTCAAAGGCTCAATAAAATGTCAATTAAATTGCCAGCGCTCTTTTTTTCTTTATGTATAACTTTGCTGTTGTTGCAGTTTCAAATCACACGGCATCATCAGAATCCCATCCTATACTCGGCCCGCATTTGATTAAAGTCCAGGCAAGTAATTGCCAAAGTTAGCTTTCAATTAGAAAGTTCACACAAACACAAACACACACACACGCGCACGAACTTTCTCCCACTCTCAGGTAAAAAAACGATGAAGCATTTCGTTTGCCTTTTGAATTGGCAATGCTAAATGAATGGCAAAAAAGAGGCAACCGTGTTTTGCAGACCTTCTCATCAATAGGGCCAAAAACTAAGCGAATACGTTGCACAAAGGTCACTTTGTCGGGGCCATCTCTACTCAGGGTTATGAGAGACAGCAAAAAAAAAGGGCAAAACACAAAAAAGGAAAACAGAAGCATGAAAATGCTTCAAAACAGACGTGTTGAATGTTGGCTCGGCTGCCTTTTTTTCAAAGCCGCCAACGAAGTGCAAATGAATGTCATAAACAGAGCCGTAGTGAAAAGGGATGAAAGTAAAATGTTGCTGTTAGAATACTTTATGACATGCATTCAAAAATAAATAAATAAATCTTTTCATATTATTTCTAAGTTTAATTCACGTTTTGTACTGAATAAATGCCAGAAACAAAGGCAAAGTTATATCATAAAATATAAGTATTAAAATATATATTTATTCAAATAAAAATGGCCATTTTGAATACCCCAACTGAATGTCATAAACAGTCAAACGGTAAAATTGAAAAAGAAAAGAAAAAACATATTCACACATGACTTCAATAAATAAATTATTTTATTTTTTGTAAGGAGCTAAATGAATTAAAACTTATTGTTGACCTTTTTTTTTAAATGTGACTTCATCGACGCCACTGAGTGTTAACCGTTTTTCTCTACCAACTCTTTGCTATATAGTATATATATAACATAGTATATATACTCTTTTTATTGCACTAAAAGCTGTCATTCATTCAATTCATTTAGACTGTGCTTTTTTCTGTTGAACCTTTTTTTTTTAATTTCACATTTTGTTTTTCGTTTTGTTCTTTAACGTGAGGTCTTTGCACTTGAAAATTGCTCGACGTGCACACTTTAATTGATGGATTTTAAAATAAATTGATGTACGACAGCAAGGTATAAATTTAATTTCCACCTGTTTTGTGTGCTCGTAAACGAATCAACGAATAATCCACACTCTTTAAACTCAACTTTAAACAGAGTTCACTTCTCTTCTTTGCAGATGTGAAAATGTAATGACCTGCCCCATAAGACCGATTGGGTCTGGTAACGAGCATTGCCCATACGACTGGTTGGCCGTTTATGATGGACGCGATGAGCATTCACCGCTGATAGGCAAATTTTGTGGCCTGGGCAAGTTTCCATTTAGCATTATTGGTAAGTACAAAAGGCCACTATACAACCGCAACGACACTGATATCCACCGAACACGGTCACGGTATTCAATCTGACTCCCTCGCCTTCAGGCACTTCGCAATACATGTACGTGGAGTTTGTTACGTCGCCGGCGGGTCCGCTTTTAAATACTGGTTTCCATTTCAATGTTGGCAACTGGCCAGGGCATGTGGAGACGGCCGGTATAAAGCATGGTGTCTGTGACTGGTTGCTCAGCTCCGATTCGTTAAGGGACAGCAGTGCTAGCGAGGGTATCTTCCTGAGCATTGCCCACTGGTATCCACCAAACACATCCTGCAGCTATCACATCAAAGGACATCCCGGCGAAATTGTTCGACTCTATTTCCCCAGGTAAGCAAACAAATATTCATTTTTTATTTGACTATGAATATTCTAGATAAACTTTGAATATATGTACATATACTTTTTGATAAGTTTTGCATTTCTTGGCGGTGACAAAATCTACCAAATAGTTTTAAAATGTTAGCTGGTTTAATCAAGAGTTAGCTTAAACAGAGCTGCTGCCTTCAAGGTGCCTTCATTAATAATGCATTGGTTTGAGATTTCAATAGAACATTTTGTACATGTTGTATGAATGTACATATGCACATACATATATTAAAACATACTGTTAACCTCAAGGTGTACAGATGGTTGAATTCACAGTATTGCAATTACAATCTAACAATAATTGCCTGCAGCAAATCAGCTTTATTCAGATTCATTACCAAAAACTCTCATTTCGACTAACATTTTAAACTTATTTATGTAATAATGGAGGTAAGTTTTTGTTCTTAACGACTCAATTAATAGGAACAATGTTAAGTAAAAAAAACACCTTGGTCCCAATATTAAGTTGATAATTTTTCCATTAACTTTTTACTAAAATTTGGGCAGTCAATGAACTAAAAATAAATTAAAGACATAATGCTTAACCTACATTACTGATAACACATTCGATTCAATACACTCTTAAAAATAATCAATATAAAATATTCCCAAGAGCATTTCAACATCATCAATTTCTCTAAATGTTTCTCGATTTTAGTCGAACAGTTTTGGGCTTCCGCCTTTTTGTGTATTTGTCTCGTTTGCTGCTCGACGTTGTTTAGTTCTTCTCAACAAAGTATAACCCATACGAACTTTGTGTTATATACTACTGTAAACATATATATGTTTCTCGACAAAAGGGGCGTTGTAGTCCGAATGGGCTTCTACTTCTTCTTCTCTGTTCAAAAATCCATCGCCGTTGTCGACAACATTTCACTTAAAGTGCAAAGTTTTGCGGCTATGTGGGGTTGGGGGGCACGCCTAGCGGACGTGGTTTTGCATTCCCAATGCGCCCCCAATCCATCCACAATCCTTGCACCACACTTTACTCCCTGACTCTCCTTTAACTTGCACATACATATGTACGTATATTTTGGCGCTGCGTTCTATGCTGTAAGCGTATTTTAATGAAATTTGCCGCAAAGATTTATGTGACATTTTAATTTAACGTGTCGGAGTTGAAGTTGTTCTTTATATATATGTATATATACAATTTTTTTTTTTTTTTGTATATTATTCGGCCTGTCGTTTCCTGCCACCCACCTTTTTACCCTCTCCTTATCCTTGGTTGGCGTCAACTGGGGCCGTTGTTTGTGTCTGAATCTGAATTCTGAATCTGAATCTGAATCCGTTCAGTCTGAACTTTTGTGCAAGTGTCGCATTGGTCGCTGCATTTTGAGTTTTGCGTATTTTCATACCATTTTTGGGTTTGGGAAATATTTTATTGTTGCTGCGGTTTTTGGCTGACTTTAGTTGAGTTCACTTCACAAGGGTCGGAGGAGTATGTTCGGGGCGGGCGGCTAAAGTCGCCAAGACGTTAGCAAAAGTTTTGAAGCTCTGACATTTTGGGGGCACTGATGGTTGAGTTTGTTCTCGTTTGGTTTTCGTAAATTGAATGCTGTCGATGGGGGCGTTGCTAAGAGTTACGAAGTAAACAGCTTTGAAAATCCGTTAAGAGTTGATAACTTACGCTCAAATATCTATATAGACTCAAAGTTTATTGGCATGTAATCACGTAGAGGTCTTTAAATTGAAGGATTTAGTGTGAAAAAGTTGTTTGCTGCAAAAGTTTAATTTTTTTTTAAACAATTTTCCTTAAGGGAATTTCAATAATGTTCAGAATTTGATTTTCCATAGAGCTGTTACACGAGCAAACCCAAATTTTTAGAGTATTTTTAGTAAATTCAAGGATTTTCTTTTTACATCATTATTGTTCTCATTTGCTTTATAATCGATTATAAATATTAATTTTTTACTTTCCTATACGCACATACTTTTTAAAAAATATTTTCAATTGTAGCAAATCGTTTATGTAAAGTTGATAGTTTAGTTGTAAATCTTAGAACATTGCAATTTGCTGTAATCTATTGGAGTTGAGTAAAAATGCAGCTTTAAGACATTTGTCGTAAAAATGTTGTCAGAGAGTGGAAAACTGCAACTATTTTAGCACATTTGACCAAGTTGCAACCTTATAATTTATGCACAAAATGTTGCAAAACATTGCCAAGTTTTGGCTTAAAACTGCAAAGAAAACTGTGTGTGCATGGCAAACATCAGAGACAGAAATACAAACACATAAACACAAACACGATTGCATTTGATATACATATGTACATAGAAGGGGTAAGCTAGGAAGAAGAAGTCAAAAGAAGTCGTAGAGAATGGAGAAGCAAAATATCAAACAAGTTTTTGCCAAAAGATAAATATTTATGTCCACCTACAGAACGGAAAACGGGAAAACTAAACCCCATAAAACCCAAAACACTACAAGCCCAGCCAAATGCAGAACTTGTGCGCACGTTTACACCGATTGCCATTAAGAGTTCAGAAGTGGGCAACATGATTGCGTGATTACAGTGCACAAAATGCAACACTGGCGGACCAAAGAGTGTGAGTGAGAGAAAGCCAGAGACAAGAAAACGAGATAAACAGACAAACATACTTTGGTACGTGTGTTCGTGTGTGGATGCATTCGTATGTATTGATGTGTTCGTAGCACCGTTAGTTGTTAGCCAAGTACACTTAGAAAAAATAACTATTGCGAATTTATAGCAACAAAAGTGGATGTGTTCAGAGGTAACGTTGAAAAATTTCAGAATATTAAAATTCAGAAAAATATGATCATTTTTATGATTTAAAAAAAATGTCTTAAATTTGCCATTAATTTCGTTCGGCGAATTTAATTTTTTTTTTTTAATTTCAATAAATTTCCATTAATAAACATTTTGAATATTTGTAAATCGGTCATGATATGAAAATTGGCATTTCTACTTTTGAAAAATAATGCTAAAAATATTAAGAAATTCTATATATTCTACTGACATCTTCGTTCTAGCTGTTTGCTATTTTTTACAAGTGTAGCGCATGCAATCGCTGTGCAAAGTTCAAAGTAGACGAAAAATGCAATAACAAAACTGCGTGCAACATTTTTGTACAATTCGTACAATTCGTAGTTTAAGTTTTTGTCTTTGCTCATGTCGTACTTCTTCTTCTTGATGTCGTTGTTGCTGTACTGCCAACTTCACTCAAGTTGTTGCAACGCCCATGACAACAATTGCACGCCCACCCAACAAAACCCAGCCCCCAACCCCCTCTACACAAACACACACTCACACAGAGTATCTGTCCATCTTGAGCTGCCTGTCTGTCTATTTGCTTTTACCTTCAGTAGTCGCTGTATCTAACAATTCCACCTCCTGTTCGGCTATCCTTGAGATCTACACTTGCTCCTTGGCTGCTTTAACTGTTGCTGCTGTGGCTGCTGTTGCTACTGCCGCTGCTAGCCTGATGTCTGTGAGTCTAGACACTGTCGACATTGTTTCCAACAAACTTGCTCATTTAAGTAACATGTCATGCCTGCGCTTTTTTCTTCTCTACTAAGTATCTTCTATTCTACTCTTTTTCATCTCTTGCTTTCTTTGTTTCTTCTTTGTTCTTTACCAAAGTTGTGGGTTTTAATGGTTGCCCCTTTTAGTTCATTTTTCTTCTTTTTTTTTTGGCTTTTTGTGTTGGGTCCAGCTGTTGTTAATTCCTTTAAGTGTAGTACTACGCTCTTTGGTTTAAGTTACACATGTGAATGTGAAGTATGCCACTGCTAAAACTATATTAATTACATACTTTTTTGTAGAGTTTTTCTTCTATTTTTGGACTTGAAAGGAAAGCTATAAGTTTTAATTAAAATAAAGCTTGAAAAAAATAAAAATAAAGCATTTAAATTTTTATAAGTAATTAAATAATTACTTCCTTTAGTATTTTCTTATTTTATTTACCGTTTTCTTGAGGTAGTGTTGTTAAGCGACTTAGCATTTTTGCCATTCACCCATTTAACACCTGCTAAGTTTAGCTGGAATTAACAGAACGAATTTTGCTTATTGCAAATGTACTAATTGAGCATTTTGATTATTGAATACAAATCTTGAGTCCTAAAAAATTTAACTTTTTAATTTATATGTATGAAAGTAAAGTATTTTCGAATTTAATTATTCTTCAACATATTATTTCTAATCTAATTTCCATAGCACATATTTTAGTTCCTCGCATCGTGGGTACAATCCTATTTACTGGCTTAAACCACATTTCATTCATTTATAGCTGCTATCCGCGCAAACTTTTCCAATTATCCTTTGGCAGTCGTCCAAAATGAAACTAACCAAAGCACAAAAAAAAAAAAAATAAATTTTCAGTTTACGTAACCCAACACCAGTCATCTATCCAACCATCCATCCATTCATTCATCTACTATTTATTCAGCTAAGCAGATTTCATACAATTACATTTTCTGCTATCCAACCAAATATGACATAATACAAAAATTTTATTAACCCACACAAACTTGCCAAAAATGTCAAAACCGACAGAGACAGAGAGAAAGTAAGAGAGGGAGCGCAACAGTTTCAGGCATATTTCATTTCATTCCAACCACAACGACACAATTTCATTTTCATTTCGTATCGTTTTTTATTTGCTCACATTACAATTTTATGCTTTTTTTTCGTCCCTCCTCAACCTTTTCTATTTTTTTTGTGCTCCGTTACTTCTATTCATAATAGAGCGGAGTTACTATTTTTGAGCACCGCATTGCCATTGCCACTCCTCCCCCTCCCCCACCCCATCATTCTAATCCCCTTCTACGTGCTTATGCCGCTATTCACGTACGCGGCGTCGAAAAGTAAGCCTGACGCCCTGCGGCATGTCCTCATAATCCGTTTGCAGCCTAGTTCTAGTTCCTAGTTTTTTGCTGACTCAGCTGGGGAGTTTATTCAACATCGCAAATAAAAAACAACAACAAAAAGGTGCAGCAAAAAAGTATATAAATGTGTATATAAAAAAAAAAAAAAAAAAACATGGTACAACCCCACCATAAAATATGCAATGCAGAATAGGCAGTAGTCTCACGATCTCTCTTTCTTTCACTCTCTTTCTCTCTCTCGCTCTTTCTCTGTCCACCTTCACACCCCCTTGTGGTCCGACTGGGTCTCTTGTCAACTGTTTGGGGAGCAACTGCTTAGTTATGTGCATATGGCAGTCAATTGGTGTCGTCTCGTGTCGTGGTCCTTAGAAGCAACGTGGGCGTCAGTTTATGCTCCCCATGTTGCTTATAAATAGCTGCGACTTCATCTTCTGTCTTCTTTCTGTCTGCTGAGATTTATTTGGAATTATTTATTAAAAATTGGACAGACTAGATGCTTAAAAAGAGTTCTTGAAAAATATGAATCATATTTTACAATAGTTATTTGGTTGGTTTTCATTTCCATAATCAATATCTATGAAATAGCTTTAGTTCCATATAAGCTATACATTTCTAAGCAAATCAAAAGTCATTAAGTCATGAAAATCTATTAAACAACATTCTGATTGGTTTGAATTCATTGCCTCAACTTGGTCGAACCCAAAATTATATTCAAATGCTCTCAGGACATTCTGGCAGGACACGTGCTTAGCCACAATTTCTCAATTTTAATTGCAAGTCAATTCATCATCAATAAACTGGCTCACATATATCACAAAATTTTGACCCAATAATTTGTGAGAAATTGCAACCTGCCAGCATCGAAAAGAAAAATGCTTGTTGCAAAGCAATTTGCATTCAGTTTTTGGCAACAAAGCAACCTGCAACCGCAACTGAAAAAGGCAACAAAATTCAGCTCACATAGAGCATAGAGAGGAGCCCTGAAATCTAACGTGTGCTACGTGTGCACCAGTAAAAGGTGAGATTTTTAACCTGTTAGCTTAGTAAGGAATTTATATTAAACGATGGAGAAGGACGCGAAAATGTTGGCCAAAAATTCGGGCTATTTTTTGGCAGTTTGGCAAAGAGCCAATGGAATTTTTGTTGGCTTTGGTTGGTGTTTACATTATGACTGAGGTTGTCTGATGTATCTTTTTCAACCTGTTTAATTTTTTTGGTTTTTTTCGTTTTTCCGTTGCAGTTTTCGCATCAATCGCATTGAATCGCCGATATTGAAGTACGATGGAGATTGCGGTGAATCCTTAACTATTTATGATTCGGACCATGCGGATCCGGCACGCATTATTAAAACCTTTTGCGACACTTTCTCCCGGCCAATGGAGAAGGTGGACTTTGTGAGCACGAGTCCATCGCTCTTTGTTCAGTTTGACTCAAAGACGGGCAGCTATAGCGGCAGTTCACTGTACTACTGGGCCCATTATGATTTCTTTAACAATACACGCTTTGGCGACCCTGTACCGAACACCCTCTGCGATGAGATCATGTACGCCTGGAAACATCCCGGGGGACGTCTACGCTCCCCACTCAACTCGCTGATCTTCAAGAGAACTGGAGGCAGCGATGTGCGTTGTCAATACAAGTTTGTCACCGATAGACGTCTATATGCCCGGGCAATTATCGAAGTGAATTCGGTATCGTTCAAGGAACTTCCGTACAATAGCAATGCCTGCACGAGATGCCATGAGGAGCGGGTGGATAAGTTGGTTATCTGGGAGGAGCGCGACAAGTTCCAAAATAACTTGGCCTGTTTCTGTGACAATATACCGAGAGCAGTGCGTGTGATTTCATCAGCGGATCAGATGAACCTCGAGATGATTGTGCAGGGACAACACGCAATCACTTCGTACTTTAAGAATCCCAATCCTCTGTTCGAGGCAACCTATGAGTTTGCCCATGGACCATTGTGTGGACCTATTACATTGGGGCCCTCGCCGGATGGTGAACTCGTTTTTCCGTACAAGAAAGCATTGTCGATGGTATCTGGACCGATGGCCCCACCAGAGCACCACTATCGCAGGGAGAAATGCATCTGGGAGTTGAAGGTGGCTTCCCAAAGGGATCTCTGGTTGAATTTGGAAAAAGCAAGATTTGCCGAGCGCAGTTGTGAGAGTGCCAAGATTGAGGTCTATCTAGCTGGACGTCTTGAGCCGCGTTTTGTGGTCTGTCCCGAGAATATTTCCCTGGCCCGGGATTTACCCATACTTACTACAGCGGAATTGGGCGCCACTGGCGCCGATCAGGAACCACTTCCGGTACTCATACAATATACGGGCGATGGTCAGCCGGGTAAGAATTTATTTCGGCTGGTCTGGACCGAGCTGTTCCACTTGCCCCGCAATCCCGACGGTAGTCTGTCCGCGTCCCTACTGCAGGATGCTGACTGTGATTTCCGTTGTCCTGGCGACACACAGGTCTGCATTCCGCGTCATCTTCTATGTAACGGTGTGGCCAATTGTCCCAATGTGACGCACGCCTCGACGCTGGCCCAACTAACGCGGCACATTGAGTGGAATCTGGAACAGCTCGGCCTGCTCCACCAGGCCAACGAGTATCGGCAGCTCGTCCTGCACGACGAATCGCCAGAGATTTGCCTGCGACGCGATCTCAGTGAGTTGCCCTACGGCAAGCTGGCATTAATCACTCTGGGGCTATGTGCGGTGTTTGCTTTGCTCATTGCCATCCTGAAACGGATGTGCCGGGTTGCGACGAGACAGCCAGGATTGCAGCATCTGCAGGAGGATTACTAACTGCTTAGCTAGAAGCAGCTATCTAACTCGTTCTCTCTTCGACAGCTTGGCTGTAAATTGGAAAAGTTTGTGAAAGTAAACTTTAATAATTATTAAACACAAAAAAAAAAAACACAAAGTCTCCAAGCATATTTTCAATTGAAGTTTTTCCAATTTACAACATAAAAAGCTTTTGTTTGGCAAGCTTGGGTGAAAGATAGCTATGATTTGAGAGATTGTGAAAGAGCTAACGCACTAAAATATTAAAAAAAAAACCCCTTTAAAGAGAGAGTAGAATTGATTTTATAACAATTTGGTCACACTGCCATTAGCTATTCCTAAGTTTCTAGCACTTTTGTCTTAACAAACATTTCACTTACGTCTACTGTAAAACCAAAGGAATATGAAGGAAAATATGTATGTAAGTAGTTCTTAAATAACTGAAATCTATATAAATTTCTTTAACGTGACATCTATTGAATATTAATTAAAAAATAATTATACGATACAAATACTTGAAACACATATAAATGTTTGAAAAACACAAAATGAAACAAAACAAAAAACAAGGAATAAAAATGATTAACAATCCTGAATAATTTAATTAAGCGTAAAATTGTCACGTGATAATTGTTGAATAAAAAAAGAGAGCATAAAAAAAACACGCAGAGCAACATAGTTTAACCAGCATAAAGAAACTAGATATTAATTGAGGTAGACAGGTAAAATGATAAAACAAAAAAAAAAAAAAAAAACACAAAACATTTACGAAAAAAAGGAAAAAAAAATTTCATATTAATAAATTGTTGGTGGTTTTTATTAGTTATATTAAATGTATCAAAATAATACAAGGTATTTATTATTGGCAAATTGTCAATAAAAAAAAAAAAGTCAAGGTAAATAGTCGTACATAAGTAAATTAGAACATACTCGAATTAAATATATTGTATATAATGTACGATATACAATACATACTTTAACATATATTTTTTGCACATAGATTTACCTAGACCTTAAAATTCAAGTTTAAAAATATTTGGTGAAAATTTGCCACAAATTTAGATTTTTTTGTGAGAAGAAATGCGCTAAGAAATACCGTATTAAATACTATTAAAAGTTTCCCTATAATATTCAAACTTAAAAATTGTAAAGTTCAGCCGGAAATGGTTTAAGATATATAAGTCGATATATGTATGTAGACTTAAGGTCATATTTCAAATGGCATAACAGCGGTGTATGAAATAATGATAAAAGGACAAGAGGCATATGAAAATTACACGTGGTCGAATTTTCCATGTAACGAATCTGAAGGAGACAAGAAAAAACTTTGTTCTAGAGAAAGTTCTTAACATAAAATGGAGTTAACAAAATTGCAGGATTCTGGAAATGAATTCGTAATATAGAAAACTTTATTGTATGAAAGTTCGTTATATGGATGTTCGACTGTATTTTCCATTATATAATTTTGCGATTAGTTTGTTAAAAACTGAAATGAGCTGTTTATTGATATGATAATTTGCATATAGTAAGTTGTATTTTTAATTTCTTTGAGTTTTTAAATTTTCAACTCAAATTGATCAAAAAAGATTTTAAGTTTCAATAATACATAGAAAATAAACTCAGCTGCAAGAAAACACCGCTGCAGTGTCCACAAAATAAGAATTACACAGTGAAGTACCACACAACAATAATGAAAATAAAGAAAATCGAAAATAGCGAAGTTTGAACACATACTTTAGATGTATGTACGTCAAAACTAAATTTAAGAATTCAATGATAATAAGAAAAACAAACATAAATAAATGCAATGTGAAGAAAATTAACGGTACACTTGAATTGGACAGCAAAAGATTCTGTTATGTGGAAAAGCAAGTTGGCAGCACCGCCAAACGCCAACTGTCAAAGGCAAGAGGCAAGACAAGGAGAGAAACTCAAAAAGGAGAAAAAGCAATAGGCGTACGAACGCGAAGCAAAAAAAAACCCACAGCGATTTATATGTCAGGTAACAAGCCACATAACAAAAAACGCTCGTGGAAAGCACTGTCAAAAAGTTAACGATACATAAAAAACAGACGCGATTGTGTGAAATAAGCAAAAGTTTTGTTCAAATATTAAAGAAAAAACGCGGAAAGACAATGGAAATGGAAATGGAACGCGTTATTGTGCCTCGTGGTAAACGTCCTCGTGTGCTTGTCTCTCAGGAGAACAAGGAGCTGGCAATTGCACGCATACGCAATGGCGAAACGAAAGCGGGCATTTCACGTGAACTGGGCGTACCGGAGTCGACGGTGCGCGGCTGGGTTAAGCGTGCAGATCAGCGCCTGGAGCGTTCAATATTTGAGGGTAAGTTGCGAGACTGAACAGTATTTTTTCTATACGGTATATGGTACTTTTGATGTTCATTCGTACGGTGAAATTACGTTCTACCATTTTGTTCAGGCAAGGAGAATGTACCGCCTCTAACGCAGGTGAAGTTGCCCATAAAACGTGATTTTAATGGACAGTTTGTGACTACGTTGACAACTCCCCAAGTGGCCGTACCATTGCCCATAGATCTCTTTCAGCAGGCAGCAAACAGTCAACTGCAACTTACAGGCTGGCTGCATATCTTCAATGCGGGCATTATGAATTTTACATTGGTTGCAACCGCTGCCTATTTGCGGGCATGCAAGCGTGGCACCTTGGATCGTCAGTCACTGTGGCAGATCATATGCGAGTATGTGGATGAAGCTGGACGCAATGTGACCAATAATCCGGGGCATTATATGGCGCCAGTGGGGCAGCAACTGATGCAAGCTGGTGTCGTTGCATTAAATCGGCAGTTTGGCCGCAATGGCGGCTTTGTGGCGCCACGACTGCACATTACAGCCGAGGATGATGAGGATGAAGATGATGTTCAGGTCAGGGATGTTGCAAGTATGATGGTAATGCATACCAATGTATAAAATGCAATCGATTTATATATATATGTATATGTGTGTACAAATAAAATGCCTGTCAATGGGATTATGTTGTTTAAAGCAAATAATTGCATTTTAATTAGCAGCGAAATAAGTGCGATAATTGGCTCCGGGTCTGTCACTTTGGAGCGGCTTTGTCCCTGCTGGAACCAAAATTCGAATCTGATTCGGATGCGGCTGACTTTATTAACCATATTATTATTTCATTTCATTTCATGTGTCATAGCGAAAAATGTTTCAATTGAAATTGTTGTAGCAACATTATTATTATTATTATTATTGTTACTTTTGTGTCCTGCGTGTCCTTTGTGTCCTGTGTGTCCTGCCTGCCAGCCATTTGGTTGGAGTCACGTAATTAAGCGGTTTTATTTGCGGCTTTGCCACACATTAATTGCTCATGTTAAATGTGAAATTTATTTAGTGCCTGACAAAATAAAATTAATTTATATTTTTTTTCCATTCCACATACTAAGTTTTTTAATGTATATTTTGTGATTTTAAGTTTGTATGTGACGTGTTTTGCATATAATCTGAATTGATTTTTAGTTGCAATTTTTGCAAATGTTGCAAAAATTAAATTATTCAATGTCAAAACAATTTGTTTAACATGTTTATCTAAAACGTGGTGGCTTCATTTCAAATTAAATGTTGTGTTTAACCAAAATAAATGGATACAAAATTGATATATAATAATATTTTTGATATTTGTTAGAGTTTAAGTACTAACTATTTGTTGTTGTTTGCGATAAAAATGACATTGTATCTAAATGCAAATAATGCTTAAGTGCATATTGGTAGGCAAAAGTACATATTACATATGACACAAACAATACCCGTTGTGTTAACAATAGTTAACTTAATTAAGTAAGAGACAAGACAACGAACGACTTGTAATTAGTCCGCAAAATACTTTGGAAAACTTATTTATTCAGTGAACATACTTTGCAAATATATATTTGATTCTTACGCTATTGAACTTAGTTTTGTAAAGCGTTTTAGCGATGAGAAAGTATAAATATATCATCATATAAATAATAATAATAATAATAAAAATTTAGTTATACTTATAATGAACTGTTTTCTTAAGTAAACTTCTTTTAAGCCAACAAACTATTAGGTTTAACTAAAATTATCAACTGCAATTTTCTATTCACATTAAATAGACACCTAATTGAAGGCTAATCAGGATCACATTTTTTTGTGATTCCCTTTTTATCTTTGCAGATTTCATATATGTAGAAGCCCGAACCTGCCACAGCTTTGCGGCTAGGGACAACGCTCGCTTGCTAGCTATCAAGTTAAGCCGACTCTAAGCTGCAAACAGTGGCTAATATAGCAGGGGCACAGTGATTATCCAACCTTTCTTAACACTGAAACTTTTTCCATTTTCATTTTTATTTTGCGCGCAAGACCGTAAAATAAATATTATAGTATGAAAAAAAAAGGCGGCTTACAAGAAAACGACCCAACAATATATATGTATGTTTATAGGCAGGCGGTCGAGGTCTAACCATTTTGTTTTGCGGATTCTTTTTTTGTAAGATTTTCTCAATAACTTTTTCTTAAGGGGGCGGTACGAACGAACGAACGGACGAACGGACAGCCCAACATCTTTTGGCTGGTTGGCCTATCAAAGTTGATTATCGTGGAATATTTTGAGCGAGAGATTTGTGTGTGCTTGTGGCCTGTACCTGATTTATCGAATAAGCCACAGGGATTTGCGACCCAGATTTGAAGGTAAGCTATTTTTTCCGCAGCGGCGATAACATTGATTAACTTGTTGAGAGCTTGTGTGGGAAGAAAATGCAACTTTAATAGCTATGAAAACAATAAACGCATCAGAGCACACGAAAAACATTTGCAAGGTGCTTTGCCCAAAAATTATGTGTGTGTTTTGAAACGGAAACGGAAATCATATGGAATAAACACACACACTCACTGCAGCTGTCATAAAGGTGCTCAGGTTTTATGACCAGAGCAGAGGAAAGGCGAAAAGAAGAACAAAAAGCGTACAAGCATCACTCCCAACCTAAAATAAACGCATTTTGTTTTTGGAATTGGAATTGGAATTGCGGTTGCAGCTGGCAGTCATCTTCTGCTGCTAACCTTGGACCTGCTGCCAAGCGGCACAACTCAGCCCACCCAACCCCAATCAGCCCACACACAAGTCATAAATCAAACACGTTTAATTAAACTTTGAGCGAGCAGGTGGGTCGCGGAGGGAGAGGCAACGTAAAAAGGGGGCGTGACAATCGTTGGCAAACTTTAGCGCTAGGCACTAAGTAAAAATGCAATTAGAAGTGGCAGGCAAAAGTCAGCATTAAGCGAGAGAGAGCAAGAGACAGAGTTGGAAATGTAAAACGTTGAGCACTCGAGTGTAACTACTCGTCTTTCGTGCTCCTGGTCACGTTTTGCAATCGACAATCGACATTGTGCATAATGTTTGCAATCTAGTTGCGGAATTGTGACTCATTTGTGCGGCACAAGCAAGTCAAAGATGTGTATCCCTGACAATGTAACTTTTATGCGCGCAAAAGTATGCTATAGTTTTCTCGCTTTAATATAAAGTTTGCGTAACGTATGAAGTTAAAAGTTCCTTGAGTGCCATAGCTATCAGCTAGTATTTAGAGTCGTAAATAAGTTGTGAAAGAAAGATATTCTAATGACAATTTGAGATACATTATAGTTTACTAGAGGTCAAAATAACTAAAACCTCAATTAATATTATTCAAGGCGTCAAATAGCTTTAGTTTTCCAAAATCTATTCATTTTTGACAAACTTGTAGCTGTAGTTGAAAGTTTTGATTTATTCCCTTCTACATTTTCATAGCTAACTTAAAATGAAGTATCCTTAATCTTTGTATGGTTATCAAGAACTTAAATTGCAAACGATAAGTTTTATAGCCAACAGTTTTCTTTCTTGAAGACGAAAATGCCCGCAACAAATTGCCCGAAGACCTCAAAAACTATGCCACAACTCGTTGAACGAATAGAAAAATAAAAAACTAACAAAAAACTACAAAAAGCAAACCCACAAATGCACTAGCAAAAGCTGTAAATTATTTGGAGAAATGTTTTAGCACCTCCAAGCTGACACGAGACGAGAGAAAACTCTCGCTCGAAGCAAGCCCCAAAAGCATCCGCCCTTTTCCGTACCCTGCCTACCCCTTTCCGCTTGAAGACAGTGTCATTGCAAAAGGAAATCACGCAATAAACTAGCAGCGAAAACAAAACTTTAACTACATTTTCCGTTAGCCGCGTAGCTCGAGTGCAAAAACTTTTTGAAACAATACAATTTATATTTATGCGACGTCGACGATGACCCAGAAAAACGAGAAAATGCCGAAAGAAAATGCTGTCCAGATATTTTCAGTTGGCCCACGACAGACGCAAAAGGATGAGACACCACGCGAAGGGCAGATACCAAGGCGGAGTGTTGGAAGAGCCAGAGTTTATTTAAGTGTGGAAAACTACTTGACCCACTTTGTGTGTGGTGTTGGCGGTGTTGATAACGGCACGAGAAACTTGTGCATGCTGCTTCTACTACGACCACTATTTGAAAAGCCTGGTCGGATTTTGTGTTTCACAAAAAACAACTACTACATGCAATGCAATTCAACAACAATTTAAAAACAAATTAACTGCATTTAAAATGAAGAATGCAACATCGACAGACTCCATTTAAAGGCAACAAGCCATTAACAAACTAAATGCTGCACTCAGCAATATTTGGTATCCTTGTTTTTATAATTTTAATACACTTTAATAGAGCAGCAAATGGTTGTCCCAAATGCTTTGAAAGTTTATAGACCACATTTGACAAAAGCATTGAGAGGAGAGCATGAAGCATGTCGAAGTTAAATGAACTATTTCCGTTGCTAATTAGTTTTGGGCAAGAAATCTTATTTGTTGTACTCTCAGGCCAGGGTCTCATGTCATAAGCGAAAACTTTGCAATCAATATACACACCCACACACATGTGCACTGCCAATTAAAAGCCCCAAGCGAACAAATGAACTTAACACAAAATCCATCCAAATCGTTCCACTCAAAAAACAATAACAAAAGCAAAGATAGACACAGAAATAATTATGTTTGAATGTTATCGACTTGGAAATGCTCTTGACAAAGTATAGAAGTTAAGAAAATATATTGACTACAATTCAAAATTATTGTTGCATAACTAAAGTTTTTAGAAATTAAATACTTATTTCTTTGAAACAAAATAATGCAATGCAAGAATAATTTTTAATGTTCCATTAACTAACCCACTTTCAAAGTAAAGGGTATCATAAATAGCAACAGCACAGCATATGGCAAACAATGTGTGCGTGTGAGTGGCTGGCGGATGTTGATTGTATTCCAACTGATGGACGAAGCACATAATGACCCCAAAAATCCTATCAATCCAAATGGAAATTCCCCAGACGTGCGTATAATTGGAATTAATACAAAAAGCAACTGAGAAACATTGTTGTTGTGCGATTTGTGGTGGGGCAGGGAAAGAATGAGCGATAATGATGATAGGGTTAGATGCTGCTGTGTCATATTTAATGCCTAAGCTGGATGTCAGTTGTTGTTAGAATGAAGTCCTAGTTGGATTGACTCTGGCTTTATGAAATTCAATTCAATTAGCAACGAAACACAATAAACAGCATTTTGTGTCCTTTGTTCGTTTGTCCAAGAAGCTTAATTAGCTGAGCCCGTTAAGGGAATTAAAGCAGCTAAAATATACATAGGTAAGCCACTATAGGGTGTGCGTGTGTGTGTGTTAATCATTATATATGTTTGTGTATTTAAGGGCGTGCGTTGGTTTTTTTTTTTTTCAATAAACTATGCATAGGATCATTAGTAAAGTCTTGGCAAGGATAACTAAAATTGTACAGCATACTTTTAGGCCAAACAATAAAATCTTTACAAACAAATGTAAATTATCCTAAACCAGCCAAAGCCAAACAGTTTTTTCAAGTAAATAGTGTCTTAGAATCACAATAATCAGTGCCATTAAGCTGCATTCAAAGATTGTGAGATCTCTGCAAAGACTTTGGTACAGGAACCTGAAAACTTCTTACCTTTGTCCTGGCACTTGATTATCACTTTTTAAGCTCGATTTAAGCCCATAAGATAAATGATTTGCATTCTGTAATGCAACAGTTAGCAACAGTTTCTTTTCTCCATAAAGTTGTCTCCTTCCATGCTCCACTGTACACGCAAAAGCACACCTAATCGCCAGGGATGGCACCGCATTTGATTAATAGCTTTTAATATTTAATAACTTCATGCAAAGCCGACGTGCTGTTAGACAATAAACACCAATATTCAAATAGCAAAAACACACACAAACACAATGCCATAAAAAATATTGAACACACTTAAACTAAAACAGCAGCTTTTGCATATTGGCAATATTCAAAAGCACAAGTGCTGTCATTGACACTAAAAACCAATAAACAACTTTCGTTTATGAGAATCGTGAAAATAATGCAAATTGTGTTTGTGAAAACTTTTGTTAAGAACCCGGAACAGATAAGCAAGATAAAAGTAAGTATGTACTAAATGTAAGTAACAAAGTAAATATAAGTATGTAACTTTGTTGCAACAAACTCAATGGATAAAATGTTTTGAAAGTGAGTATTCATCATGATATTTATTACATTTATACGCAAAATGAAAAAGGACAAGTACAAATATTGCTCATGCATGAGAAATTTGTCTTATCATTCAAAGTAAGAACTTAAGTTAGAAACTTGGAACTTTTAGTATGAAATAAATGAGTCATTCGCTCTGTGTACGTAGCTAAGCCTTGGAGCCCTTCTATTAGCAATCAGCAATCAGATAACATCTTTATTCATTAATGAACCCAAACGCACTTATAGCAAATTAATTTTCTTTAGTTCGCTTCCATGTCATTTGATGCTTTGTAGTTTGTAAATTGCTGCAAGTGAAACATGTTGCCGCGTCGACTGCGTTTGTTGCTTAAAATAAGCTATTACCATATGCTCATCTATGGATTGATGCCAACTATGTTGCACATAGAAAACCGACAAGTTCGCATTGTTACCAATGTCTCGCTGGGCTATCTGATTTATAGTGTGTGTATGAGTGTGCTGCTGGTGCTGGAGGTACCTTTAATATTATCTTCCGGCATATTCGGTGGCTACATGAGAAACCACATTGTGTTGCAATGGGGTCTGATTGTAACATCCTCGTTGCGTATTATATTCGTTGTGTGCTGCTATGGACTCGTTTGGTTGCAACGCCGCAGGCTCATCAAACTTTACACGGACTTTCTGATGCACTGGAGGAACAATTGGCGTATCCTGTGGCGGATTGCTGGCAAGGATGCATTAAAGCGCATGCAAATGGAGTTGTCCGTGCAGATGTGCCGCATGCTGTGTGTTAATTATGCAATGGTCAGTTGCTCAATACTAATGCAACATTATTTGCTCCATAAGCTGCTTCTGTTCCCGCTGCTGATGCGTCTAGTTTCCATAATAATGATATCTGCTGGACGAGTTGCCTTCTTTACAATGCTCTTGCTTGTGAGTCATCAGTTTCAGGCTGTACAACTGGCATTGCAGGCGATAAAAGCAAAGACGAGCTCAAGATCGTTGGAGCAGGATCTTAAAAGGATTATTGCAATACACTTTGAGTGTTTGAAGTTGGCCAGAAGGGCATTTAGCATCTATGATTTGGCCAATTCGATCATCATCTTCAATATGTTTGCCATCAATGTGAATATCTTCTATCATGCCGTACAATTCAGTAATAAGACTATTAAATCCAATTACTGGGGCATTCTTGTTGGCAATGGACTTGTTCTGTTCAATGTTTGGAACTCAATTTTGGTAATGAATATGATAGATGAAACGCTTAACTCCTGCAATCGGACAGCTCAAGTTATACGCCAGTTTAATGATCTACGTCAGCTAAGTAAGGAATCGGAAAGGGAGTTGGAACTATTTGCAACTAGACTTCAAAGCAATCGACTTGTTTACAGGATATGCAAGTGTGTGGTGCTCGATAAACCTGCCGGACTGGGTTATATGTGTTCTGTGTTGAGTTACGTTATTATTCTAATGCAATTCGATTTGAAGCGCAAAAAAGAAGAGCGTTAAAAGTACGAAAGGAATAAATAGATCCATTCTTCATTTTAATATCTCATTGTGAAAATAAATTATTAAAATAAATCAAACAATATTCCAAATGCACTTATTAATTATCAACAAAATAATCCCAATGTTAGAGCATATAAATAATGGGAAAATTACATACAGCTAATTATGAGTTGACAAAAGCTGAACAACACAGAACTACAAAGCTTTAAGGTCCTAACAAAAGCTGAATAGCACAAAAGCTTTCAACTAATAATAGTTCTTATACGCAATCTGACAAAGGATTATAACATTCATCAATATTGAGGCGCTCATGGAAAACACCGATTCGTTGTCTAAATCGAAAAGTCCTGCGATATGAAGGCGACGCACTCGTTCCGGTCGCGGTTGCAGTTTCCGATTCAGATAAATCACAGCAAACTCAAGCTGAATAAGAGAGAATTGATAGAGTTATTAGAAAATGTATATAAAAATATATCAAAACAACCTTACCTGACGCATCAAAGCAATGCCATTAGTATTATTTGTATGCCAATTCCTATTTACTTTACACTGAACAAGCCAAAATTTCTGTATCCGTGCCGAGAGATACTTCCAATGCAAATGATTTTTACCAAATATGGAAAAGTGCGTCATAATATCCAAGTGATAGGAGACACATAACACTACATAGAAGGCCAAGCGTTCTGAACTAACATAATCACCCTCACTAAAATAAACTATTAGATTAAAAATGATTGTAGTGTCTATGAGATAGTTGGTAAACACATTCAAAAGCATTTGCCATTGAAAAATATGTCGCATCTGGATAAGCAGATTATCGAGACGCACACAATAACGCCAAAGCAGCTGCCAACCGGATAACACTTGTTTCTGATAGACATCCCGAAAGTGTCCATGTCGTTGTGGCAGCCAACGAATATCCTTCGCGAGCTCTCGCACCTCCTGCGACATGCACTCGAGCACACAGTTGCTGGAGTCCATTAGAAAGTAGGCCAATAAGTCAGTGCAACTGAGCACCGTTTCCATGAGCAGACATGCCACAGCCAGAACTATATACGTTGGTGGTACCTCTGTGATCTGTGTATCATCCTCGCCACACATCAAAGCACTTCTGGGTCCAAACAGTTGATGTACCAAGACCAAGAAGCGAGCAAAATACAAAATCAACTTGCCCAAGTGTCGCCTCCAATAGCCATAGTTAGCCAATTGACGACGGTAACGTTCGATGACCATCAGGAAACCATTGCCCAGACGTTGCACTCTTTGACGACGCAACCAAAGGCTCGACAGCATAACTATGGCTGCAAAGGATTTGGACAAAGCCACCACTGTATAGGCAGCAGCCAGTATATCCATGTCCTGGCACTCATAATAACTGTTTACCATTACGATCAGACAACATGGTATTGCCAGCAGATAAACCAAGTCGAGTAGCACCCAATAGAGCAACATAAATCCACCATCTAGCTCAAAACGATTTGTCTCCGCTACATAACGCAAATTGCATAAGCCGACCATTCGACTTATTTGGATTGCTATTGACATTGGCCGACGATACATTGTTGAAAACTAACGATTTATGACTAACTGCAAGTGAATTATTATTAGTGTCGTGTTGAATGCAACTTAAAAAGTAGCTGTCAAAAGGACTCAAGGGATAGCAATAACCAGAAAAGGATTAAATATCAAAGCATGGGGTATATCTATTTCAATGGGAATTCAAAGTGCGGTTAGTTTAAAATGCTTATTTTATTATAAAATATTTACATATACGTACCATATAAATACTAAAACATTACTTTAAGGAATAAAACGTAATTATTATTCCGAAGTGCCCAAACATAGGGAATTTGTATGGGAATTATAATTGAGTTTGATTAAAAATGCTTTTCAAACACTTATTTTATATTGAAATATTTAAAACACTTCAACTATTTACATCATCACAGATCATCTTAATATGTAGCATATTAATACTCGATCATGTTAACAACTAAAACTTACAAACAATACTTTTGATGTTTATTGAATTCTATAATATATATCATTTGCTAAGAGCTTAAACCATAACACAGTTGTAATACTTTGAGATATTTAATATATGATAGTCCTAAGGCATGTTCATGACTATCCAAGGAACTCGTCCGTGATATCTATAGAAATAATAATCATAAGCCAATTTGCCCAATATCAGAACAATAAGACTAGCCAGGACACAATTAATCCAGTCTATGGGATGAATACGCATATCATTCTCAGCGCTAATGTTGCACATATCGTAACGGGTAAGAGAAAGGACTCTTGCTCGACGCATCTCATCTCCTTGCATATAGGTACAGGTGACATTCCGGGCATCCCTAACAATATCCTTATACTTGGTAAGCAACTCGCGCAATCGCATGCCAAACTTGCAGGTGCAGTGCCAAGGATTCTTGCTCAATAGCAATAGATTCGCATTCTCATTATCGTTGAGAGCATTATCCAATGCATAGACTTGAAGTTTTTGCAACTGATTGCCATGCAAATTAAACAAACGAAAGTTCTGCAGCCAATACGTATCCTCCAGCACATCAATGTTTGAGATTTGATTGTTTTCCAGTTGCACATCCACAACATGATGATAATGTGGATTATCGCGCAGTGCATTTATATCTGTGATCTTAAAGAGGAGTTCAATTAATTAGCTTTAATTTATTCTTAGTAAGTGCTTAACTTACTTGATTATCATTTATATACAAGGTGGTTGTATTCGCTGGCAAATAGGCCGGCAAACTGTGAAATTGCAAATGGGAACAATTAACCGTATAAAGTGGAATGTATGACTTGGGAATTATATGATGCATTAGACAAGTGCAATTCAAAAGATCCACATGCGACTGACATTCTCTTTTCAGCACCTGAAATTAAGGAAAATATAAGTTAAAGTTACAAACTTTATAATAGTTTGATACATAAAAATGCAAAAGGCTAGTTTTCACCTAGACATTTGATTGCGTGCCACATTGCACGATACATTGCACGATATATTGCGCGATATATTGCACGCAATGAACTGCTCCTATAAAATGTGTCGTGCAATAAATGTTGAGCAACAACTTCTGAACGAAGTGTTGTAAAGTGCATTGCAATGCAGAGTCAGCTGTTGAAGTTGATAGGAAACGTAAAAATCAAAAGTAGAAAATGCATTGGACTCGCGAAGCTGTTTACAGGCTCATTGATCTCTTTGAGCCATATAAGGCGCTCTATGATCCAAGCCACAAAAATTACAAAAACAAACAATATCGCAGCTCAACATATGTTAAAATAGCTGAAAAACTAAAAACCATTGTGCCCCAAGTTACCGAGACGGATGTCAAGGCAAAGCTGCACTCTCTGCGAACTCAATATTGTGGAGAGACGCGCAAAGCCAAAAGATCCAATTTAAAAAGTGTCATAGAGAAAGACGAGAGACCCGAACCTTATTGGTTTGGAAAATTACATTTCTTACAGCCTCATATCATAGTACGCGAGCCACAAGCCACCACCACCACATTAAATGTAAGTTAAATAGAACGTTCTATAATAGTTTGTCTAAAGAAACTAAAAATATACATTTAGTTATCCGAAGATTCAAATGAAACGTTGCCTTCGACTAGCCATACAATAAAAAATCGCAGTCCTACCTTTGATACCGAAACACATACATTTGGCGAGTATGTTAAAGCGGAAATATCCACTATTGCAGGCATTGAAAAGCAACGCAAGCTGCGTCAAATGATACTCAATGTTATTTATGATTATAAGAAAAATATGCGCAATTAAATTATTTAGTTTGTAGGTGGAAACAAGCCTTTACTGATGCAGGTAATCAATTCCGGTAAGAAGTTGAACGAATACTCACCACTTTGTAATGCATTACGAGCATCATTTGTCGCTCCTTATACTTGCGATCGGTGCAAATGAGTTCCTCTCGATCCGCAACAAGACGACCCTTCTCTGGCTGCAACAGAATCCATTTGAAGTTGCGAGTGCAGTTCCAAGGATTACCCGCTAAATAAAGCTGCTGAAAGGAGCGTGGCAGTATCAGGGGACCATCTAGCTGTATCAACTGATTCCAGCGTAAATCCAAAACTTGCAATGCATGCAGACGTTTAAAGGTGCGCGTCGAGATGTACGAGAGATTCGTCCAGGATATGTTAATGGCCTGCAGATAGAACATATCGGGAAATTCCAGTGTAAACTCTGTAAAACCACTATACTCAATGGTCAGGGAGCGCAATTGTGAAAACTTGAACAACTCTCCAAGCGGATTGAATTCGTCCTTTGGCCAACCACAAAGTACCATTTGGTAAACTGGGAAGAGCTTAACCAACTTGTGGCTGTAAGAGAAGTATTAAACTTAAAAAGCTTTTCAATTGCTGTTCAGAAAGAATAATCTACTTGAGCGTTGCCAGATTGTTCATTCCGCCATAGCATCGGATTAATCCGTTTCTCGATAAACGGGTACAGTTGCCATCTGCTGCTTCCGGTGCTTCTGTCCAGTTAACGCAGCTTTGGATAGGGCTTATCCCATTTGTTGCCACTGAGGTGGATGTTGTGGCTAATGTTGTCAATTCATGACTTGTATTTTCGGCGCCACAAAATCTGTGCTTGCATATGTTAATGGGCATAAATTTGTTACTTTATACGATTGGCACGACTGGACTAGAGTCGAATCTATTCGAGGCAGGTGATAATTATGATGTATGTAAATATATGTTTATTGTTCGTGACAAGCGCTGGGCTAAATCAAATTTAAGTTTCTGACATTTTTATTATTATTCGACTTTGAAGTTGTCCCAATTATAAGGCAGCAAATGCTCATCTGATTGTGCTACTCTTTTTATGCAGTGTTTCCTTAGAAAACATACCACATGGTAAGTAAGTAGTTAACAACAGGGTATTTTAAAGTCATTCAAGCTAAATAATTCCTAAAAATGCTCATGATAAAATAGTTTACATAAGCGTAAAAGGTAACAGGTAGAGTCAAGATGGTAGCTCTGTACTAAATAGAAGAGCTAACACTTTTTATTTGATTTTTTTGTTAGCTGCCAGCCAAGTGGCATAGATGATGCTTTCACTTAGCACTTGAGTAAATCAATTTTGTGACATTGACACGTACCCAAAACAACTGGTTTAAGCACCTTGATAAAGATTAACAAATAATGGAAATAATATAAAATGTACTTGTTTATATTTAGAGTAGATCCATTTTTTAAAATGAATAAATAAACAAATGCTTGTTAAAACCAAAATCATAAATACAATTTAATGCCAAATATTTAATATTGAAATTTATGCATCACGTATTTACAATTTATTTATGTGCGTATTTTATTAGCAACTTTTACGGCTTGTGTACAAGTGTGAATAATAACAGAGAGAAAAAACAAATTCAAATCAACTGAAATAAATGTTTTGAAATTTTATAGAAAAAAATATTTTTAAAAAAATGGTAGCAATAGAAGAATTAGTTGCTTAAGCAACTTAAAGTGTTGAGCAGACTTCGTGATAAAAACAAATATTAGCTCACATGGTATATTTTGAAAAGAAACTTGAGTATAGTGTAGACTCGATCATGTTAGGCAAAGAAAAAGCTGTCTCTAAAAATTAGCCCAACACGTGGTCGCAATTATTATAAAATAAAAAAATTTGGTATTATATTTAGCATCGTCATATTCTATACTATAATTATTTTTGAGGTGACTGCAAAAAGACACAAAACAGATTGAAGTTCAAACAAAAAATTGTTTATATTTTTTGACATGCGTCTATTATTATTAACTTTTGTTGTATGTTTTGATGAAATATCTACAAAATTAAGATAGATGTATTTGCGTTGGCTTTTTAAATTCTTAAAGACGGTTTTAATTGAAAAGTTTTTTTTTATAGTGTCTCGCTTTTTATTTAAGCAATCAACATAAATTCTAATAAAATGAGAATAATGGAAAATTGATTAGGGGTCAAGACTTTTATTTTCTAAAGATTTTATTGTGTAGATCTTTGGACCTAAATTAATCAGACATTCGAAGAAGTAAAAAATTAAATGTTCATAAGTCGCAAGCTTTTGACTGCCCAATTCTCTAATCAAGTTTAAAGGCAGTACCTTTAACAGAGTATTAAAATTGTCTTACAGCAGCAAGCATTAACCTTGTTCTATTTTGGGAACTAAATCAGCTAGAATTTAACTGTTCGTTGTTGTAGATAGTTAACAAACAAATATTAACTAGACACAAAGATAATATAGGCATACATTTTAAATAATATTAATGTACGTCACTAGTGCGAAACTAGAACAGTAGATAGAGTCTGCGATCTGATATGACTTTGTAGACTAAAGCAAGATAGTTAGCTTACTTATTTAGCTACCAACAAAACCTGATTAAGTCTATTCGCGATCTTTTTGTAAAGGTATATAAACAAAAAGTAAGATAAATTTCTCAAAAATGTTCGATTATTAAGCTCAGCTTTAAGTAAATCCGACAAAATGTTGACAATAAAGCAGAAAGCGTAAAGAAACTCATTAATCAGCTTGTAAGCCTTTCAAAGCGAACGATCAACTTATTAATATAAACTGATTAATATGGAAAATATAAATTACTAAATACCGTTTAAAACAAAATGTTTTTATTAATGAAGTTCACGTATGATAAAAATCACAGCACATTTTATAAATTAAAGCAGTTAAGTCCATGCGCTTACGTACCCAACTTTTAATCCTAGTAATTTTATGGTTGGCTAAAATAAATACCAAGCGTATACAATATGGTACATATGTAAATATTTTCCACGATAAGCTCGAGGTGATGTGATAAAAATGTGAACAGATTGATTTATGAAAGAGTTCAAGTGGTATTAACTTTGACATACAGAGCGTTGCGTGGAAAATGTATAATAGCTTATACGATATTGCGCATACGCCTTGTAGGCATAAGAAAGTTAAAAAACTTTTGGCTTAAGCACTTTTAATTGTTTATCAACTATTTTGCGTACCTTCCAAAAGAAGCCAACGGCAGCAACAGAAGGCAAAGCCTAATCAGAAATGAGTTTCCATCAAAGTAAACGATTCGATGGCTTATTGCCATTCTCAAATGCGGCAAACAAAATATCACACACCGGTATGACGTACGCGTATTTATACAGAACACTTCCCCTTAATTTATTTTTGTCTTAAACACGTGTAACATAAATTTCCAATGTTTATGATACTATTTCGAAATTTTGCACATGACTTTTGATTTCGCACCAACAACCGGCCGCCAAAATAGTTTACAAACAAATGAACATAATTGATTTGATTTGAATTTTCAAAATATTTGTTAGTGTCAATTTTTGTTGTGATTTTATTTGATTGGTTTTTAATTGTTGCGCATCCGTATCTCACTCGCTCGCAACGCTTGCTCGGACTCTGTGCTACTTTTCTCGCGTTTGAAGTTCAAATGAGGCGCAAATGCGAAACGCTGTCATATTTTTGTTTTTGTAGTCAGCCATTTTTTTTCGTCTGTTTTTGGCGGCATCAAAAGATCTCCTAAAAACAAAATCAGCTGTTTGGAAGAGAATGCTTTTTGTTGAGAGAGAAACAGGGAGAGAGAGAGAGAGAGAGTTGTGCTGTGGCTATGAAATGTTGTCTTTTTGTTTTGTTTCTATGATCTATGATTGATTTAAGTGTGTCTGTGTGTTGTATTTCAACAGCTGATTAAGTCAGCTGATAATTTTCTTAGAAATAATAGTTTTCAAAATACGTAATATGTTAAAGGCTATAAGAGAAAACAAAGATTATTAAATCCACAAAAATCTGTTGATTAAATAAGTCTATTAAATTTACAATTATTGTACTTTTGTTTAATTTATCTTCTTTTTACATATTTTGTACTTCAAAGTCAAGAGCGCACATATTGTTCTAAAGCTTTGGGTTGTTTATCATAACTAAAAAAAACATAGTTAACAAAAATTATCAATATAATAAAACGTAAATAACTTGTTACAGTTTAGGCAACTGTATAGTTTGTTCTTTGTATTTTTTCTTCTATTTTTGGATTCGAGTAGCACTCAGTTGTAGAATCTTGAGCTTATTTGGACCATATGAAATGCATTTGATATATGTATGTATGTGTGTGTGTGATTGTGTGGGTATATGTAACTATGACTTGAGAAATTTGTTTGTACTAAGCTCGCAATTCAATGTTTCAATAACAATATCTGATGTGAGCTTATGATTTAAAACTGTTCAACTGGCAGAAGATAGCAAACTCAATTTGGTATAACCTGGATCCAAGCTAAGCATTTCAATTTTAAGGATCCGTCTGGTGTATTGGAGTAGTGCTGCCATTGGTTTCATCCACCTCCGCTTCCTTGTTAGCCAATTGGATCTTCTCATTGGTTTCGGCTTGCTTTTGTCGCTCATACGTGCGCACATCCTCCAGGGTCCAGCCGTGCCACTCATCCACCCAGGCAAACGCCTGACGATGACCCAACAACAGAATATCCCGAATGCCGCGTTGTATGAAATCCTCCACTTTAGTCTGCAAGCCCCATACCTCAAAGCTGGCATGCACCACTTTGTAGGAGCACATAATGGGCGTGTCTGTTTCACGCCAGCCTTCAACGAGTGGACCGCGATCTATAAAATGTAATGGAGAGGGGTTAACCAAGCTGAAGGGTTTGACATTATAAGACTCACTGGTTTTTAGTGACTTGAAAAACTTCGGATCCTCTTCGCGTTTATAGTGCTTGGCATTGAGCTCATCAAAGGCAATGTCCACATGATCCACTGTGCGTAATTTCAATTCATCCTCGCTGAGATCCAGGCACTGCAGATAAAAAACAAACTGTTTAAGTATATTTTTTAATGAAAAGTTTAATGCTTAACTTACGTTTTCAGTGCTTCCATTGTTATTCTCATATTTGGTTTTTATCAGCACATTCAGTTTAGGTATAAATGAACACTGCAATATAAATAAATAAAAAATATATATGCATTAAAATTCATCCAAAAGTCTATAACAATTTGTTTAATTACCGTGTATTCTGTTCATTCATTTGTATCACGCATAGTTTGACCATAAAAATATTGTGTGAGGGAGTAGAAAACAAAATCAATACACGGACGTTAATTTAGTTGCTTGAATATTTATATTTAGCAAGAGTAAAAATAACACACAAAAATATACGAAATAAAAAAAAAACCAAATACTTTGATGAAATAATAATGATACATGCATGACGGGGGATTTTCGAATTGATTATTTCTAAAACAAAAGAGAGGCAAGTGAACATACTATATTCAAGAAAGGTATTTATAATAGAATGTTTTACAAAACTCTATTATTAAAAATAAATCAAATAGGGAATATATAATTTATGTCTTTATATAAAATCAAGAAATGTTAATGACCTCAAAACTAAAATACCAACCATATACCAATTTAATGATGGATAAAGTGCTTAAATTTCAAGAGGACAATAAAAGTTTCAGTCTGAAGTTACAGGTTTTATCAGAAAATGTGGACAAATTGAGTAAGCTCCAAATCAAATACCATGCGAATGGATTCAACTGTTACAAACATACTTATTGCAACATTTAATCAATTCTTTACTCTGCTGTTATAAGCGTTATCAGACTTATGGCTGTGACTGTGACGTAATTTTTGTGGGCATGACAGGTGCGATATGAAAACATACACACATACATACATATATTTTCTATGCTGTATGTACGCTTATCGAAAACATGTTGAATGAAATAGGACAAGAGGTGGAGTTGATTTAAAGCAAGAGCTGGCATGCCATATGTTAGAATTATCAGTGAATGGCGTTCACCTGTAAGTGTGTATGGATAATAATTCCATGATTTTTCTGTAACATAGAAGACGCGTGGACATATTGCCTGTATCCAGTATGGAAGACGACTGCAAAAATAGACTGGGTATAAAAATCTAATCACTTGAGGAAAACTCATGCAATTAATCACCTAGACAAGTGTATGCGTTTCTCTGTGTATTGTCCTGTGCCATGCACCTCATCCTCGCATGGTTTGTTTTCTATCACCTCGACGCCCTCGCCTTCTTCCGACTGTTCAAGGCTATGGCGCGCAATCATATAAAGCTGTCCTATTTTGTACTGCAAAACAAAATGAATGGTGAATTATGCATATCAAATGCAGGCAAAGGTTTATTCACCTCTTCCACGGTTAGCGGCATGCAAACACGATATTCCTTTGTCAATACCATGTTGTCAAGGTATGTGATTGAGAAATAATATTAAACCAAACTCAACGTTACGCAAAAACCCACACACGAGACGAAAAGCAACTGATGGAAGCAACAACAAAAATAAATTCTGAATGAAAACTTCTGTGCTAACTATCGATGGCCTTATCGATATTGTCACCGTACATGCCTTAATGTACCATCGATAGCGCTTGCATTAGAATATATCGGATGGCCAACCGATTATTGTATAGAGTACGGTCACACCGTTGATTGCTTAGATTTTTGCTGCAGGCAGATTTCCAAACTCTGCGCAAAAACCATTTAAACGAGGCAAAACAATATTTAAAATTAGTGAAGTTTGCATATAAAAACCGCTGAAAGGTGGGTCCACAAACTACCAATAAAATTCATCAAACTATCTTTGCCCTAAAGGCTTGAATTTAGTGCAATCTCAAGTGAAAAAGTGGCACAATAATAAATACATATAAATTTGCATGTGTGTGTGTGTGTATGTATATGACTATGTATACGCGCATGCATGCATATACATAGAGAGAGAAAACCACTGAATAAAGTAGAGCTTATTTATGCACATAATAATCGTAATAAATGTCGTTCGTTTCATCTTCAGTTTAGTGCAACGCGACACGCTCAACCCGTCGCCGGACGTGCAATGTTCAGGATCCGTGTCAAAATGGGTCCGCAACGTAATTACAACAGCAATGGGAATGGGAATGGCAATGGGAATACCAATCATGGCCGGGTCAACAAGGAGTGGACCTGCTGCTTTGGACTGCATGTGCATACGGCCACACTAATGATTGGCCTTTGGCATCTGGTAAGCAAAATTGCGACGCAAAAAGCAGCCTTGACCAAAACACACACCTACGCACACAGTGCAGCTTACAATTGTTGCCGCTCCTTCGCACAAACACACACACACATTCGTTCTTCTATTCACTCACTCATTCCATGCACGCACATTCAAGTTGACCCTGTTCAGTGTCAAGTAGGGAAAAATCAATTGTTGCCGTGCAATCGGTGACTCCCAAACTGTGTTTGCCCGAACATAAGCAAACAGCGAAAGTTGCCGTTTTGTTTTCACAATTTCGCCACCCACTTGCTTGGCAGTGACGTCACTGGAGTTGGGTTGCAATTATAAAATCACTTTCAAGTGGCGTGACATTATTGGTTTCTTTGCTTTTATTTTTTTTTTCTTATTTTCCTGTGTCACCAATAAATGACATTGAAATATGTTTGATATTTTCAATGCCTTCCAAACTGTTTAATGATCTTTAAGGTGAACAGCTGTGCATTTTAACAACAAACATAACGAATATGGCAACAGTTTTGGGGGTTACTGCTTTCGTATCATATTTAAAGGCCGACTTTAAAAACATTCGCAAAGCAGACTGTCAATTAAGATATCTTAAAGCCCGCTAACAATGTTAACGAACATAAAATAAATGGTTAAATAATGTCAAAAAAATTTTTCTTATTATGAGACACGTTTCTTATATTTTGTGTGTAAATATTTACTCATTCATTTTTGTGTGCTTTTTTGTTGAGTTTGTTGAGCTGCATATCATCAGACAGTCAGTCAGCAAAATAACAAACAATTAACAAAAGAGCATCCCAGAATAGCTTATCTCCGACGGATATGCATAAAGTTGAAAAAGTTTACCCGAATAATTATGCTTGCAAGTGAAGCACCTTTTGTGTGAGCGGCACAACTTGAAAGATACTTGAGTTGAAATAAGAAAAGTCGAATCACTTATAAGCATTAAATTAAATGATTCTCAGATTTAAGATCATTCACTTGTGAATCAGAATGTAAACAATTGAACTTTGTGCTTACTTTATTTCGAAATGAATCATTTCAAGTGTAAACTGTTCCTAAATTAGAGAAATATTTGCTCTTATGAATCTTAAAGTTTTTTATAGTGGGGTTAGGATAAGTTTTGGATTTGTAACCTATATTAATAGTAGACCCCGACCTCGCGTTCCTGTGGTGTTTCTTGACGTCAACTTAATGATTATAGAATGTTCACTTGATTGCTTTGCTTTCGATGTTTTTCTCCCAATTGATGATTTTTTTTGAAGGCATTTCGAACAATTTACAAAATTCTATTTAAAAACTAAGAAAATAATTTAACTTTTTATATATATGTGAGGTAATAATGACAGATCAGACAATGACAAACCATACCTCACCAAAAATTCATCAAAATCAGTTCAGCAGTTTCAGTCTTTTTATACTTTATATAGATTACCTTGACTTATCTGTCTTTTATGATTTCCTTGTTGTTGTTTTTTTTATTTTTTATTTTGACAAATGATTCAAAGTAACGAAAACATATTTTTTATATACATAATGCTTGTGATTACGATTTCAATGCCATGTACCAAGAAAATCAAGATACAGACGATGACGAAGAGGAAGATCAATCGAGTATACCGTCTCTCGATCTAACTAGTTTATCCTGTCCAACTAGCGAAGTATCTGATTATGAGACAGAAGATCATCAAACAAATCCCTCCACTTCACTTTCTTATCTGCCTGATTGTTCCTACAATAATTTAGAAGAGCAAAAGCTGCACTCGCTGGGATACAAGCCGTACGATGAATGGCCCAAAGCAAAGACCAAACAAAAACAAATCTCTAAACCAAATCTCTACGACTTGCTGTTGGAGTTGGTGCAGCAGGGTCGAAAAGCAAGTACTGTGATTACAATTGCAAATATACGTCTCGAAGTCCATCTTATTGTGCTGCAGTGCTATTCTGGTCTGTTTTGTGAGCTGGGCAAGCAAAGTTTAAGCGTAGAGTTGCCCTCGCAGTGGGTTACGCCACGCTCCTTTCACCTCATCTACGACTGGATGATGGAGGATGCGCCACTTTTGTCGCGACATGGCTTATTAGAGGTGCTTCGTGCCGCCAACTTTCTTCGGATAACGCAATTGGAGAAACAGTGTAAGCATTGTCTGGCATATGGCATCCAGGAGGAGGCAGCGGCACTGCTCTATCTGGAAGCACGACTCCTTGGCATGGCACGATCGCATCGTTGTGTGCTGGAGCGTGTGGGTCGCTTTTTTCTAACACTGGTCGCCTCGCAGGAGTTCCTCCAGCTGCCCATGGATGCCGTCTGCCTGCTTTTAAGCTGCAACAGCATTGGTGTCAACTCTGAGCTGGAGGTTTTTATGGTTGCCGTGCGTTGGCTCAACTTTGAATGGCCAAAGCGGCGTCCAAATATAGCACAGCTAATCTCCTGCATTCGCTTTGCTTTGGTGCCGCCCTGGTTACTCATACGCCTGCATGATCGTCGTTCCAGCTCCATGGAGCTTAGACGCATAACTTCGCAGGCGGAGGTACTGCAGCAGTTGCACGATGGCCTTGGCTATACCACAGCGCGACTCTGCTATGGCTCTGACAAAGATGCATTTAAGCTGCACGTGAAACAAAGTGGCATGCTACCACCTTTGCAGCGCAATTGGATTTATGATCGGAAGTGCAAATTTCATCATCGTCTGCATTGCCATTACTCGGAAGAGTTCACATTCGAATCTTTTGTAGGCTACTTAAATTGGTTGCAACAGCAGCACAAGGACTACTGGCAATCGCTGGAGCCAGTCGAAGCTGCTGGAGAATGTTATCTCTGTTGCCAGTTAGCTAATAAGAAATTCGAGGACTAAATATTATAGTTTGATAGTTTCGTTTACTGATATATATATATTTTTTAATAATCAATTTAATTACTTTGTAAACGAAATATTATTTAATAGCTTCCATTCTATGTTTCATTTGCAGTTCCTGAATATTTTGGCCCTTAGCGTTTTGGCTGTCATTTGGCGTAATCCGGATATGATGGATGAATTGGAAAGTGGTAGCCATGATTTTACTGTCGATTTGAATGCTCCCGCTTTGCCCACACCGCTGAGCAAAGTGGATCCGCCCTATGCCTATCGTGATCACTCACTCAACTATCGTAAGCGTTACCGTAAGATGTCGGATTTAGAAAGCTTTTTTGATACTTAAACTAAATTGGAAATCCATTGCAGAAAACTTTGATATGGGTGGATTGGTATGCACTTGCATGATAGCCATTACACTAATGATGATCTATGGTACCATTAAGGGTAAACCTTCGCATTTGTTGCCCTTCTTCTGTCTGCAACTATTTGACTTTGCCATAACTACGTGAGTGAAAAGTGTAAATCTCAAAATTGTGCTAAATGATTTTTTTTTTGTGCTTTTTTTAGATTGACTGCTGCCGGTTATTTATGCTATCTGCAGGCTATTCATCGCATTATTGCCGAATCGCATCGTTTGCCGTGGCGCGAGAAGCTGCTGGAGCTGCCCCCAGAGGAGCTTGTTGTGGTTGTCCTTGTGGTTTTTGTGTGCATTGTGTTTTTGAAGGCGTATTGCATTGGCATTGTATGGCGCTGCTACAAATACTTGACTCTGCGACAGCAACATCTGCGTAGCCTGCTGCCTTGCGTTCTGCCCGAGATGGTTGTGCATGGTGGTGTTGGTGGTGGTTATGGATCGGAGGAGCGTGCTTATTCAACACTGCTGCCCAATTATGATGAGGCAATCGCGCAGTATTTGAAACAGGCACCGCCGCCATCCTATCAGGTGGCCATGTCCAACTACCAAAACGACGATGAAGGTGGTGCCGCTGGTGGTGGTGTTGTTATTGGTGGCGCAAATGCAGCAGATGGTGGTGGTAACAGCACACCACTTTTTGTTGCACTCGATGGACGCGTTGCTGGCAATGCTGATGCCTCGAATATTGATGGTAATTTGGACAACAACAACGATACACCCAACAACAATAATACGGTACATGTTAATGCCAATACGCCACCCATGCGACGCAGTGAGCAGGCAAGTTCTAGTGATGCCACAATCTCAGATGATAACAACGAGGACGTTAGTAATGATGATGACGACGATGATGATAGTTCAGATCTGGAGATCATCGATGCTGGCATGGAGAATATTGTTGAAGGCATTGTGCCGCCACCGGCGTACAACAATGGTAATGTTGCCGATGCTCAGATGCAGTTGCGCCAGGTAAACATACCTGGTCAGGTGGTGCCTGGTCGCAATGAGAGTCAGGCCTAAGTTGTGATTTCATTAAAGTTTTTTTTACATAATAATTATCATTACTTTAATAATGTGTTGTGAGCAAAAAAGAAAACGCCTCTCCCTCCTTGCTCCCAACACGCTATCCTTTCCGCTCTTGCCCAAGAAAAGCACAACAATTCGAGTTTATATTTCTCAAGTTTATATTCCAAACGTATATATGTATGTGTGTATGTATGTAGTTTCTATCGATTCAGATTAGTTCTAAAAAAAAGCCCCTAAAAAAAAGCCGCACATTTGTACTCGTTACGTATTATAATATTGTATGCATAAACCGTATTTAGAAAACAAAATGTTTTTGAATATTAAAAAAAATTAATATGTTAACCTCTAGCAGTCGCATATATATTGTTGTTTAACGTAAAAAGAAAGAAAAAAACATCTGAAAACAAGCAAGCAAGCAAACATACCCTCTCTCTCTCTCATATAAACGAATATTCTCTGAATTTTGCTCTAGAAATTTTATGTAGTATATACTTATGTCGTGCATAGATGGCAAACAATCTTCTTTTATTTTAGTTTTTTTTGTTATACACATATGATTTAATATGTCCGTTTGACACTGGTTTTAATTTAGTGAACCTGTGAATTTTTACCTAATTAAGCGCAAGTAGTTGTTACCAAAAAACAAATACCGAATGTTAAAGAAGTGAAGGGAGTCAAACGGAAAAAGAACAAAAATCTGAATGTGAATGAAAGTCTTATCTATGCAAACGTATATGTTCTATCTAAGTTTTAAGCGTACTTGTAAGACGACTCTATGCATATTAAATACATGGATAACATATGCTAAATACATATATTTAATGGTATGTCAATTCTTTTCGTTGTATTTGAGTTTTGTGTATCAATTATCTTTACACTGACAACCAAAAATATTCAACAACAACAAAAATAAAATGAAATAATATTTTATGTATGTACAATATCTATATGTATATCGTATACTAAATATTTGCAGAGATATTCTAATAAATATTAGTTTAAAATACAAAAACCAAACAAAAACATGCAATTATTGAGCTACCCATAAAAATGAAAATAAGGCCGCATGCCTTACTGAGCTATAAGAATATGTTATTTTTATGAAACTTCATTCACAAGCTAAATAATATTTATGGGAAGCGTTTCCAAAATAGATAATATTTTTAGTTGTCATTGATTAATAATCAAATTTGTATAGATTCGAATGATTGTTTAATGTCAAATAGAATGCAATTCTATACAGATTCATACTATGGCATCATTAGAAAACAGCTTTAATAGCCATAAATTGATTATTTTATATTTTAAATTAATGAACTTTCGTAAATTACGCTTTGCCACTGCATTTTGATAGTCTCCTATCTCGAGCTGGATGCATATAATATGAAAACTAGAATTTTATACTTGGCATAACATTCTTCGATCTGCAATCATGGCAAACAAAGCTACTATCCTTTTGGCTGTGCTCCTCTGCGCTCCGGCAGTCTTTGGCGTTGCCATTGTCTCGAAGTCTTCATTGGGTGGCAAAGCGGGCCAACTCTTTGACCTACGCTGTGATCCATCACACCGCTAGCAACTATTGCAGCACTCGAGCTGCCTGCGCAAAGGAGCTGAAAAGTCTCCAAAACTAACTCATATGAACAGCCTGGGCTGGGCTGATATTGGCTACAACTTTTTGGTCGGTGGTGATGGCTCTGCATACGAGGGTCGTGGCTGGAATGTTGTTGGTGCTCATGCCACCAACTAGAACTCCAAGTCTCTGGGCATCTCCTTCCTTGGCAACTTTAACAACAACAAACACACAGCTGCCATGATCAGGACTGCCAAAGGTTTGTTAGCTGATGCTGTCTCTCGTGGCCAAATCAAGTCTGGCTATATTCTCTACGGTCATCGTCAGGTTGGCTCGACTGAGTGCCCCGGCACTAATCTGTGGAACGAGATTCGCTCCTGGTCCCATTGGAGTTGCAAGTTTTTGTAATCTGTATTTTTAGTCAACAAAATCTATAGTATAGACCGATTTTGTGTTTGCTTTAAAGGGAATGTTCTTTGAGTCCTTACAAATGTTTCGATGTAGTTAGACAATAATAAATAATGTTGATTTGTGGAACAATACATTTTTCTTTCTAAAGCTTTGTTTAATGAACTCTGATCAAATTAAAATCCCAATTAGACATCCAATCAACTTATTAAACTCATTATTCATATGGTCATGAGAATATTTATAGATTCTGGGTAATATACATTTTGTATAAGTAAAACAAGCCATGCGGGAAAAACCCTTAAAAAAACTCCCGTGTAATGCCTTAAGTATGAACTTAGAGAACAAAACCCGACTCAATCCATAAGTATAATCTTTTTAAATCGTTTTACTTTGCAACAAATAATATAAATATTTAGTTTAGTATTGACATCGATTAAGCCTTCCAGTTAGGCCAAGAGCGAATCTCGTTCCAGACATTGGTGCCGGGGCACTCAGTGGATCCCACCTGACGATGACCATACAGAATGTAGCCAGACTTGATTTGGCCACGAGAGACGGCATCAGCCAGCAAATTCTTAGCAGCTGTGATCTGGGCGGCAGTCAACTTGCTGTTGTTGTAGTTGCCAAGGAAGGAGATGCCCAGAGACTTTGAGTTCCAGTTGGTGGCATGAGCACCCAAAACATTCCATCCACGACCCTCGTAGACATTGCCATCACCGCCAATGAGGAAATTGTAGCCAATATCAGCCCAGCCCAGGCGGTCCATGTGATAGTTTTGGATGCTCTTCAGCTCCTTCTCGCAGGCAGCGCGGGTGGTGCAATAGTTTCCGGCGGTGTGATGGATCACAGCAAAGGCCAAGGAGCTGGCCAGGGTGGATTTGCTGTTGGGTGCACGACCGCCCCATTGCGACTTTGTGATGACGGTGACACCAAAGACAGTTTGGACGGCGCACTGCACAATGGCCAGCAGGATGATAGCTTTATTTGCCATGATTTGCAATTGATTTGTATAATTTTATTGACAGCTGTGGTGCTACTTATATACCCGTCGCAGATTAAGTTTCTTATCTGTGTCGAACGAAGCGACACTTGTTGCCCCTCCCTTGAGAGGGAAGCACTTCTTGATACTCATGTCAGACAAGTCGTGTGTCTTTTTTATCGTTCAATCAATGCAAGTGACATTTAAAATAAATAAAAATAAAGAACGTAAGTGCGGGAAGGAATTCATGTTTAGAATTATCAAGGATATTGTTAATTTTGATAACTCTACAATTTCAATGCATGGCCTTGAAAAACGGTAAGTCTATAGCCGAGTTGGAGCTATTTTTGTTCAAATATATTTAAGAGACTTGATTTTTAAAACCTGTTGTGAAACTTACTATTTTGATCTTTATTTTCTTTCAACACATCAAATTCAAATTTAGATTGCTTAGCGCTAATTTGCATGATTTACCGAAGGCTATCGTGAAAAAAACAATCGATAACTTTGACAAAAACTAAAAAATCGATTGTGCACCGATAAGATTTTAGCACTAGCCGGCAACACAAACGGAATGAGAATAAGCCAAAAATTGGCATTTTAACTTTTAGTTTGCGATTACGATGGAGGATTTACGCCCATTAAATAAATGCGAGGTGTTTAAACAAATACGCATTGAATTCACCAGTTACCACCAGAGTATTAAGAAGCTTAATACATTCATTTACTATGGAGGTAAGTGGTTTTTTTTTTCGGTTCTTGCTGCAATTCAATTCATTTTTTTTCCAGGCAATGAGCAGCATATCAAGACGATGGCAAAACGTTTGCTCAATGTGCTACTGGAGCATGGACTCGTAGAGCAGAAGGAGCCAGAGGCATACCCATCAATTGCACCTGGCGCAGATGTCGATCAATTGCGAGGTACCCTCATGTATCTAGTTCTTAACAGCGCCAATATGGATGGCAGCACTGATGAGAACGACTTAGGTCGCTGTAATCCGCAGTGTGTGCATCTGTTGCACCAGCTGCCAGCACCGCTGCCTCAGCTCCTGACTGTCAGCATGGTGCTGCTGTGCGGCTTGGAAGAGCATCTGCTTGAGCTGCTCGCCTGTAGTCACCACTGGCTAGCATCGCAGTATTTTGACTCTTTGAATGATGCACTGGCTCATCAGGTCAGCGCTAAAAAGAAGATCCTGCCGCTTATCTGTGGCGCTTTAAGCGCTGTGACCAAGTCCATTTGTTACGGCAACGGCTCAAATGCTTCGCTCATAGACAACGCTATGCGTTTGATGCAGCGCAATCTGCTGGACACCGAGGAGCGTCAACGACTGCTTGGCTCGAGTGCCGCACGCAATCGCTATCTGGGCAATGCATTGCGTCAGCTGCTGGACGTGCTGCTAGAAATAATGCATGCCCTTGGCGGTCGTAAGCCACAACTGCCGGATTATTCATTGGTCTATGCGCTGCGTTCGCCCACAATGTGTAAAGTAGAGCCAGCCACCACAGATGTCATTGATGCTAAGTTGCGTCTGTTTGCCGGCAAAATTATGGACTGGGTGCAACGATTGTTGCTTTGCATCAGTGTGGATACATATATTGAATGGCTGGAGATGCCATCGGGTCAACTGCTCTTGCATCTACAGGCGCATATCAGCAATCAAAGTAAGGAGCTCGTTGAACTGCTCTCTGGCGATGAGACGCTTAAGACGCACACTCTTCGCTCAATGCTGGACAATTTCTCGCAGTCAGCGCAAAGCTTTGAGCAGTGCCTAAAAGAGCTTGAACTCGGTGAGCTTCTTGGCCTTCTCGATGGAGAAATGGGCGATACCAATGCTGAGCAGCTGCTTGCCGGACTTAACCAGCTGTTTGAGCGACCCATTTGCTTTGGGAACGACGAGTGTGTGGAGATGATGGTCAAGCATGAGAAACTCTTGACAAAAGATCATGCCAAGCTCATTCTAACTCATCTATCTGAAGTTATAAAGGTTCAAGCGCAACTAAAGGAGCTGGAAAATCTCGATGAGAATGAATCGGAGGACAATAATGAGACATATGGCGAACTATTGCGTCAAGTTCTCTTGCCCATTTTTACAGCCTGCTCCGATCCCAAGGATAAGCTAGAGCTACTGTGCCTTAGGGATAAGCTGGAGCTGCTTGATCACTACGATTTCGAGCTGGAGGACCACTGTTCACGCAGCATTTACTTTTTCAATCAACTAAACGACTCTATTGAGCAGTTTCCACTAAACGCATTCCTCGATCTGTGCTGGGAGCAACCGAAACAGACCTGGCTCTCACTTGCCCAGCTGGCCATGACCCATGGTCCCTTTGCTCATCTGTATTGGCATGTCGCCAGTGTTGTGTGTGCCTCGCATGCACGCCATTATGTGTCGTTCACTGCACATGAACTGATGCAAGATGAACGTCTACTCAGCCAGAACATGAACATTGATTTGTTGTTGGCACTCTACGAGCTTCCTGTGATCCTCAATGGCATGCTCTATCGTCGACAATCGTTTCGTTCCCAAAGTCAACTTATACTTAATCTCAATGTGTCCAAAACGCCATACAGCAAAGATGAGCTGCAATCAGCTCAGTCCATGTATCTAGCATCCTGGTCCAATGGCCTGGCCAAATTCACTCGGTCAAACAACTATACTGCCATGGAAAAACTAATGCAAACGTTGCAGCGTCTACCACAGATTGAGCAGCGCATCCAGCGATGCAGTCGAAAGTCTCTACGTCTGCAACGTCAACGCCTGTTGCAACTGAAAAAAGCCGCCAATCCCGCAAAGGAGCGGGAACTGAAACAAACGCGTGTCAAGTATCGTCTGGCTCGCAATTATGTGGCGTTGCATGACCAATTGGAAGTGTGGCGGCTTGGTCACTGGCTAGTTGTCTCACAGCTTATACTCAGCATGGATCAGCTGCGTTCATCGCTTGTCAATTTTGAACCAGCGCGTCTTTCTGTCCTCGATATGATCATAGAGGCCTATCACCAAAATTTGCCGCAATCTTTTCTTCTATGTCCAAGTGAGTTAAAATATCTATTTTTCTAAAGTATGTATCTTCATAAAAACATATATTCTACAGATTTAGTTGGCGATGTTCAGAAGCTAGTAACCCAGTCTCTAGAGCACAAGGAATTGTGGCAGGATGAAAAGTTGGCTTTGTTGCTGAATGCCACAAAGTCGCCGCAGTTCAAAGAGTGCGCCTTGGTAAATATTGCAAAACACATTTCGTAAAATATTTTTTGTCATGCTTTAATATTGTTTCTTTGCTTATAGCTGCTACCGTTATGCTCAACACTGGAGGCCATAAATCTACTTAGTAACGCCATTCGCTCTGGCATTGATCGAGCTGTTTTGGAGGAGCTTTCACAGGCGGTGGATAAGATTGAGTCAATAAACTCGCTAAATGCCTATAATTTCATATTCAAGTGCTACATGCATGCCTTTGAGCAGGAGCTCATTAAACCAGCCAAGTCCGAAGGTTATTCTCGCCTTATCGAGCATCTATTGCAGACGCCAAAACTCCGAGTACCACAAAATATATTGGCTGCCGTTAATAACTTTATGATACTACTAAAACCAACTTGTGGTCAATTGGACACATCACAAGTTCTCGAATATGTTTCTAAAACTTTAACATAAGGCAAGCTAAAGTATTATACATACATGCTATGTACAGCTAACTTCCTTTTATATTCCTCGTTTGAATTCAATAATGAAACACAAACGTAGCCACTGCTTAAAAATGCCAAATGGATTAAAGATGTAAATGAATGTTTGAAAAAAGAATAAAAACTGTTGCATATTAGAATAGTAAAGTATCTTTATTGTCTTTGCTATCATCTTTAATGTGAGTTTTCTTAATGTTTGAAGATACTATTATATACTAAAATATATAGATAAAGAAAGAATTTTATATGAGCTTTAATATAGCAGTTACTGATTCAACATTTTATAACAGTAGCTTTTGATTTATATAAGAAATATCTTATATGCAAGGAAAATCCCAATTTTTAAATTAGTTACGGATTTGTATGACGTCAAAAAGATAAGTTTTACATAGTATTAAGTCGGCTTTGTTTTTCAAATCATTTTGTATTTGATACAGTTACAACTAGTTTAATATTATTATAGTTTTATAATAAGTACTTTTTCACGATGAATCAAACCTTTGTGCTATCGGATGTGTTCAAAAGGGTAAGTTTTAAGTTTGAAAAAGTTTTGCTATTCTTTTGCAACTATTTGACTTTTTGAAGATGAGCTGTTTTAGTGTGGTAGAGGTAGATTTCCCAAATCGCTGCTATTTATCTGAATCTATCGAACAATGTCGTCAGATTATGAACTGGCTCAATTATTACAAATTGATGTACTGCACTCTGAATATTAATAGCACTTTAGAGGAATCAGCATTCATGATTGTACTAATTATATTTGTAGTTTATGTTTGTATTTGGATCGAACATTTAGCTGGCAAATAGTAAGTAGTTATTATAAACTTAAAGAAATAATGATTGAAGAAACTAAAATTTTTAGTTTTTCACCAATATTGAAAATAATGTCGCAAAAGCTTCGAATGAATCAATATTTGAGTGGCGTAACATTATTGTGTATGAGCAATTGTTTACCAGAATTATTAGCCAATTTTTTGCCTATACGACATCATGCGCCATTATTTACAATGGTAATAAGCAATGCCGTTTGCGTTATTCTTATGAGTGGTGGCATGGTCTGCTATCTGAGACCGTTTAAGATCAATGGATACTGCGCTGTGCGGGATTTGCTCTTTCTGATGTTCAGCTGTGAGTTGCTCGGCTATTTCATTGATACGGATAGAACTTTAACAAAAACTGAATGTGCTGGTAAGTTTTCTTATAACTTAAGAAGCGTTAATAGCATAATAGTAGTAGGGAACTACCGGTTCTTTCTTTGTAACTTAGTTTGCCTTAGTGTTTCTTGTATTTTCTCTATTTATTCGCAGGTCTTGTAATAGCTTATTTAATTTTCTTGGCTGTTACCATTATCGATCTACATTTGATGCTTAGAAGAATAAAAAGTAAGTTATCACAGTGCTTATAACTTTTTTTTTATAACTAACAACGCATGTTGTAATTATTCTTTAATCAGAGCTTAAAAGAGAGATAAGTCATTTGAAAAATGAACCATTTTCGCCACCGCAACATAATTTGCTCAATAAAAAACGTCAAGAATTGTTTGAGCTGGAGGAAGATAATAAATTGGTAATACATAAAGAAAGTGCAGACAGTAGAACCTCCTCAAATCGAAGATCCATTCGGATCCATCCTGCGCGAAAGGATGCTCAAAACCATATGGCCATAAATATGTTTGGATTTTCGAAAAAGAAGCTTCAAAGATATGAGCCAACTGGAATTGATGTCACAATGACACGAAATTGTCTTCATGATCCAGATAATCCGAAAAATTTATTTTTATGGTCCGAGGCCCTGGAATCTCTCATGCCCATCGACGTGCAAAAGTGGAGGAGAAATGGATTTTTTCGCCGAATTTTTCTGATAGTGAATGCGCCTGTTGTGCTATTTTGCACTTTCTTTATACCAAATGTTGACTGTACATTGGAAAAACATGGTTGGAGCAAGCTGCTCAATTGCATACAGATCATAACGAATCCTTTAATAACTATTATGATGATACACGGTACGATATATATTATTTAGTGTTTTAATGGAATTCATCTATAATTTTTCTCTCTATTTAATTTTTTTTTTAGCAACAGTTGCAGGTGAACATTTTATGCATAACTATTACTATGCTGTATGGTCCTTTGTTCTAACTGTGCCTTTGGCCATTGTTGCGTTTTTCGTGTCACGCACAGATTTGCCGCCAGCGTGGCATGAAGTAAGCACAATAATTAGTTTTATTCAAATATTTACCAATTTTTTAACCCTATTACTTATAATAGCTTATGATCATACTTACTGCCAGCTCATCACTAGCACTGCTGACAATTGGTCTAACCGAATTGGAGGTTCTTTGTTGCGTTATTGGTTCGGTTTGGCATTTAACCGAGGATTTTGTTAACACCAGCATTCGAGCATTTGCTGCTGGTATAGGTGATTTGATATTTAATGTAGAAATGGCCTTAAGTGGCTATGAAAGAATGGCATTTGCTTCCATATTGGCTACGCCGATTTTTAGTAAGTTTCTTGTCTTTCTCTCCATTCCATTTGATTAATACAAAAAATTTTCGATTATAAATATTTTTAGGTATAACCTTTGGCTTGGGCTTTCCGCTGTTTTTTCATAAAGGATTGCAAGCAGAGGGCGCCAGTGATGCTATGGTTGGGGATTATGGTGAAAATACTCATATATTCTTTATACTGACAATTGTCACACTTTTGGTCTGGGCATCCACCTTCAATTTCTATACTCGACGTTCAGCGGGAATTTTTGCATTTTATTTGTATTTTTTATTTACGTTATATGCGGTTCTCATTGAGTGCAACGTTATTCATCCTTTTTCCAGCGATTTTTTAATTGATCCTGTTTAAAATATGTTAAATAAATTTATTAAATGACGATTCCAAGATAATGTTTATTGTCCGATTATTAATAAAAATAACTTAAATCTTTTCTATATAGCTTTATTTTACGATTGAGATTGGCCTAAGGTGTATTTTTATTTTCTAATAATCGTTTCGAACCAGTTCTCAACTAAAATATATTAAAAACAAGTGGAAACGTTGCAGTCGGATGCAACCGATACCTGTATAACAGGAGGCCTGACTGCAATGGGGTAAGCATGCGGCAGGGGCTTGCGCTTCATTCAAAGACTGGCTGATACAGATTTTTCGGGGATGTCACCAGTTATATTGAGGCAGTGGGGCAGCTGGGCGTGGCATCAAAAGTTTTGATGCAGTTTTTTTGGGGACGCCTGTGGCTATATTCTGACCAAATTTGATAATTCTAGCTGTTAGAAAGTGGGAAATATGTGGATTTATCGATTTTGAGCTGAGATATTTGCAAAGTTTACAGTCTCTAGCTTGAAGGGTGCCGAAAAAAATTGCTTTCAAACCCTGAACTCATGAGATAGAATAGGATCTTTTAAACCTACATTTACTTTATGCATAATATCTAAGGTTCAGAGTATCTCCCAGTGGAGCTTTCTCGACTAGAGTCCTCCTGCTTATTTGTGCTTTGTTTTTTGTTAAATATAATGCAAATACATAACTTCGAAGGCTACACAAAAGTGTTATCTGACTTTAGCTAAGTTTATTTAAAAACATAGTGGCGCATAGTTAATTTTGGCTATGCCAAGACTATGATACCCCACACAGCCAAATCAATGCCCCCCTCTTATGTTTCTGTGCAGTTGTTGGTAATTTTTCGCTAATATTTTTACTCTTGAGCGTCATTTACTTGTTCGTGTGCAACAACAACAATTTGACATGTAGGTACTTGAAAGTGCACGACAGAGACAACAATTGATAGTACGATATGGTAAATTTGTATGGTGGCTATGTCGTAGAATGCTCCGATCGAAATGAAATTTCATAGTGAACAAACCCGACATGATCTAAGCAATCTGTGAAAGTTTCATCAAGATCGGTTCAGCAGTTTGGCCGGAAATCGTGTTGATATGGTAAATTTGTATGGTGGCTATGTCGTAGAATGCTCCGATCGGGATGAAATTTCATAGTGAACAAACCCGACATGATCTAAGCAATCTGTGAAAGTTTCATCAAGATCGGTTCAGCAGTTTGGCCGGAAATCGTGTTGATATGGTAAATTTATATGGTGGCTATATCGTAGAATGCTCCGATCGGGATGAAATTTCATAGTGAACAAACCCGACATGATCTAAGCAATCTGTGAAAGTTTCATCAAGATCGGTTCAGCAGTTTGGCCGGAAATCGTGTTGAAACAGACAGACGGACAGACGGACAGACGGACAGACGGACGGACGGACGGAAATCAATTCCTGAGCTCGTCCTGATCATTTTGATATATAGTTTATGGGGTCTCCCATCATTCCTTTAAGGCGTTACAGATTTATGACAAAGTCAATATACCCTGATTCACATGTGAAGGGTATAAATATATACTTTTTTTTAGTAGTAGGCCTCACACACTATATATTTAAAGATCAAATAAAAACAATTTTAAATTTTGTACAACACACATTTCATCCACAATGAATAGAACCTTTTCAATTAATGGAGTGTACAACAACGTAAATATAAGCATATTGCATTTTGTTACATTAAGAAACTAACTAATTGGTATTTTTAAAGATGAGTTGCTTTAGTGTAATGCAGGTGGATTTGGCTGATCGTTGCTTTCTGGTTAAGTCTGTGGATCATTGCAGTCGTATTATGAGTATATTCAAATACTATCATATTATATACTGTACTTTAAAGGTATCAGATAACACATCCGAGTATATTGTTATGGGCGTATTGACGTTGATTCCAATATATCTTTGGATTTTATTAGCACACTTAATTGAAAAATAGTAAGTCAATGAAAGAGGTAAAGAAAACAAAAGTTTTGAGTACTCAATCGCATTTAAATTTGTCTTAGCTTTGCTCCAGCATTGAAAATAGTTTCCATTAAGCTAGGCATGAACGAATATTTGGCGGGCATCACCCTATTGGCTTTTTGCAATAATTTACCAGATTTGATAACAAATTTTATGCACATTCGCCGACGTGCACCGCTGTTTACCATTGTCATGAGCAATGCCATAGCGGTTGTCCTTTTGAGTGGTGGTACAGTTTGTTTTATGAGATCATTTAAGATAAATGGTGCTTGTGGCATACGTGATCTTCTATTTTTAATAGTAAGCTCAGAATATCTTGTGTATTGTATAGCGAATCATAATAGTATCAGTCTTGTGAATTGTTATGGTAAGTTGCTTGACTTTATTTTCTCAATTGAGATTCAATTCGATGAGATTTCTATCTTTGCAGTTCTTATAGCGGTATATGTTATATATTTTATTATTAACATTGTGGATCTAAAATTAATCCGTCTCTACATTGAAAGTACAGTTAAATGGCATTCAAGTTGACAAAATATATTTATTAACATTTTGTTTTTGTTATAATCACCAGCACTCATAATGGAAATCAGACATTTAAAGAGAGATTCGTATACACCTGAAAGGGATAAGGCAATCGCAGAGAAGGAGCGTAAATTGATGGAACTTAAGATGGACGACAGTTTGATTATACACACTAACACAGCTAGCTTTACTTACTCAACCAATCGTCGTTCATCGATGCCAAGAGAATCAGCCTTACTTGCGGACTATGAACCAACCGCTGTTAATGAGGAAGAAACTCGCGATGTTCTTTATCATCGTCGAAATCCAAGGAATTTATTTTTATGCTCCGAATTCTTTTGGGCTCTGATACCGATCGACTTTTATGAGTTTAAGCGCAAAGGTTTCTGTGGTCGCCTATGTCGCATCTTTATATCACCCATTGTGCTAGTGTGCAGGGTTTTTATACCCGTTGTCGACTATACTCTCGATAAGCATGGATGGAGCAAATTACTAAATTGTGTGCAGATTGTAATCACTCCTTATATGGTAATGGTTGTAATGGAAGGTACTACAATGTATTTAAATACCCTGAATTTAACGGACAGAAGGTAGAATCTCCGTTTAAGTATAGACATTTTTGAGCATCATCATCATCCGTCCGTCCGTCCGTCCGTTCGTCTGTTTGTTTGATCGCGTCAATCTCAGAGAATATAAAAGCTAGACATTTTAGGCTTGAAATATAAGCTACATAATTGAAGTTTAGTCATTATGCAGTAGGGCAGTAGTAATGGCATTTCCTGTTGTACATTCAAGCTTGAATGTACATCGCTCTTGATAAGCAAAACAGTCAAACTCATTCTATTTTACGAATTTTGTCTTTAACGAAGTTTTAGCTTATCCGCTTGAGATTTGTTATATGAATGTTCGAGGAGCTTCTACACGATAAGTTACTTAAATTCTTAACTTTATTATATTCTTATATCTTAAGCGTTGTTACAAGATGATTACGTGGATTGGCATATAGCAATGCATTTTACCTATGCTAACTGGAGTTTTTGTGTAACAGGACCTCTAGCTTTTTTTGTATTATTGCAAGCACGCACAGATCGTCCTCCAGGTTATCACAACGTAAGTGTAAATATTAAAATGATAATCTAAAGCTCAATGATTTCGTATTTCAGTGTTTTATTATTATAACGGCTACCACATCGATATTGTTTGTAACAATTGCTGCGACTGAGGTCGAAGTAGTTTCTGTGATGATTGGATTTTTTTTTAATCTGAATGAGAGCTTTGTGGCAGCCACTGTGCGTTCGTTTGCCGCTGCGCTTGCTGATGTGATTATGAATCTGGAGTTGGCACTGGAGGGCTATGAACGAATGGCATTTGCTGCAGTTCTTTCTGGACCAATTTTTAGTAAGTTCGGAAAATCTGAAAATATTTTTCCCTATTTAATATGAGAACATTTCAGGCTTAACAATTAACATGGGCTTAACATGCATTAAGAATGATTTGTGCCAGCAAAGCGGCGCTTTGAACTGGTTAACCGATGGTCTGGGTCAAAATTCGTATATATTCTTTATGATCGCTGTATTCACAACAATAGGCTGGACCGTAACATACAATTTTTGGTCGCGACGTAGTTCGGCCACCTTTGCATTTTTATTATATATTTTATACATTTTGTTTTCGGTGCTAGTTGAATGGAATTATGTGCATGAGTTCTCCGTCGATATATCATTTAATCCTATTTAAGTGGCAATTTGACTGGCGAATAAATTTAATGTGAAACAAATTTAAAGCGAATCAAATAAATAACTAAAGAAGTTCAACAAATACGCTTGCTTATTTTCTAACTGTGAGTTATTTAAGTGCCGCCAAGACTAATTACGTTAATTAAGTATCATAATTATAATTCACCTACCTTAAGTAAAAATACATGAGGAAATTTACTCGAAAGTCTTCACTGAATTCCTTCTTCCATTATCTCTCTCTTTCTCTTTCAAACACTCGCTCTTTCTCTTTCTCTCCATTGAGAGGCAGTGATGCGTTTTTAGCAACGTCTGCCACTTTATCTATCTTGGGCTCTATTTAATTATAGAAAGCGTTGAGCATAATGAACGAAGCAGTTGGCAAAAGCTTTGCCGTTAATTAGGGTTAAAGTGGTTGGGACTTTGACACAGCTTTAAGTGCAGCATTCAGACTGATTGTCTGCCAGAGAAAGATGGCAATAAAGAATGATAGCTAATTTAATTACTGTCTGTCAAGTGATTCAAAGATTAAAGTATAAAAATATATCAAACGTATGAGAATCAAGATTCTTAGTGTTTTTCAGTGTAAATGTTTTAACTAACGCCCATAAAATGCAAAAACCATTCAAAACATTACCATAACATTTAAGTGCATTGGCAACGCTAGATTTAAAAATAAAATAAACCATAAACATATACAACTACACCCACACTCTTTCCGAAGAGAGAGAGAGAGAGAGAGAGTGAAAAAATAAGCGGAAGCCAAATGCAAGCTTCAACTTCAAAGCGAATGCCCGCAGAATTCCGGCAGCAATAAAAGCACTCAAGTCCCATAGACTTCCTGCTTCTGCTGCTGCTGCTGATGCTGCTGCTGTCTGTGGCACTTAATGTGACATGTTTTTGCAACAGTTTTTTCGGTTTTTGCAACTGCAATTCCAACTCCAAGCTAAGGATATATGGCACTAATGTAGTGTCTACTAGACGAAAAAATGCTCGTGAGTATTTTTAAAGTCAATTGTAAAACGGATGAAAAATCTTATACAAAAAATTAAATAAAATTGTTTTATTTGTGAAATGGAAAAGTTTGATTTTCTTGATTGTTTTGCTTTTACCATATTTTTTTGAAACTCATATTCAGCACAAACTTCTTTGTATACTTATTTAGCCCTTCTAAAAAACATAGGGTATCGAAAGCATAGCAAAAATGCAATCCGTATCTGTCCACACTTCGCAAACTTCACTGTATGCAATGAGCTTTGATGCATTTTGCTTGTTACCAAATTGTTTTATATATTTTTTTGGCTGTTTTCTTCTCTACTGTTTTGCATATTGTTTTTGACTGCTGCTCCAAACGTAAAGCATACTCAGCTGCCAAAGTTGTTGCTAAAAATCTCAACTTCGATTCCGATGCGGTGTGAAAAGTCCTTAGAAACGCATTGGACAAGAGGCACTCGAACGTTGAAAAGTTTTTTTTGTTTAATGCTTAAGAGTAAACAGAAGAAAAAAATGTTCAACTAATACGCATAAATGTACTATAAATTTATGATATTTTTGTTTACTGTTATTAAATTATTAATTCAGTAAAAGACTTGATTTGCAATTTTTAACAAAAAGTTTTAAGCAATACTTAAGCTATTAAATGCATTCAAATTTTAGTTTTTATCTGTTTATGAATTCAATTCCTGGCAGCAACGACGCAAAAACTTTTGTCTTGAAAACAAATAAAAATAAAAATGTTTCCTCGCTCGAATTGCAAGTTGAAAATAAGTTGGTTGCGTTCAGAATTGTGGTAAATATTTCCTGCTAGCAAAAGAAAAACAAGAAATACATATATATATATATATATCAAATAAACTAGTTAAATATAAATTCCAAGTCTCGTTGGACTTTGCGCTTCAGTTGTTGGGCCAATAAATGGGCTGCTTACTATTATAACTCAATTAGCTGATGGCCATACTTGGCGTATACGCAACGTTCGCTCGACCGGAAGAAAGCTAGTTGCAGCTAACAGAAAACACAGCTACATATAAATTATGCAAGTCTTAATTAATGTGTGTGTGTGTGTGTGTCTGTGTGTGTGCAAGGGAAGGGATGTACCAGACTGAGACAGGGCATGGGGTATGTATAGAAATATTGTTGTTGTTATTCTGCATTTTAACTGCAGTCACAGTTTGCCTCGCTTCTCTCTCTCTCCCTATCTCTCTTGCATATCATTTGAGTTGGTAAGCAACTCATCTACCCTCCTCTTCCCTACCTTCACTTCTGTGTTCTGTTTTTGTGTGCTAATGAATCTCCTGTCGCTTGGGTGCATGGGGCATGAGGCACGAGGCACAAGCGAGTAGCGTCTGTCTGTGGCTTGGCTGCAATTAGCTCCAACTACACTTGACTTAACTTGACTTCCACTTTTGCCCAAGCGATTCAAACACTGTCATCACCAATGAAGAGAGGTGTGAAATGATGCCACACAGACATTGTGTGTGGTTTTTTTTATTTTAAAACATAAAGCAAATTTGGCATGTTTGAAGGATATGAAATAAATCAGAAATATGCCAAATACATGAAGAAATAATTGAGAAATATAATAAAAACAAAACCTTTTGAGTCAACAAACTAAATCAAATCAAGGTTTACCGGTATAAACTGTTTTTGTAGCTTAAACAGTGAAAACAAAAAACAACAAATTAAAACTAAAAGTCAATTAATTTTGCTGTCAAAAACTTGCATGAGTTAATTAAAAGAATTGTGAAATTATGCTCAATGCATACAAATATTTAAGTTTGTCTAGAAAGCTAATTATGGTAGGGAAAAAAATGGAATTATAAATCATTTTTAATAAATTAAATAAACACAAATGCAAAACTTTTATTATTGGATATTTGGTTACCCCACTAACTTCAACTTTATTTAGAACTATGAATAATAATCAGATAATCAGATAGTAGCTTAGTTTAATCTAATTGAAGATGGAGCCGTTGAAGGGGCTGCTACACGCCGCCTTCCCAAAATCGATCTAACATCTTTTGTAAAGCGAAGTGCATCTAAAAAGGGTAACAAATTCAACAGTTCCTCATCTTTCAGATCATAGACATAGCTCTTGATAGGTATAGCATTGCGAGGAAAATCACGATATGCACTCGGTGAGTTGTCGATGATGAAAACGCTTGACAAATCTTGATTGACGCCGATCAGATTCTTGCTAATGAAATTTGGTGTTGAGATACAATGCTGGCGATAGAAACGACGTTGAAATATGCCGCGTCCTGCATCCAAATAATCGACAACTGTAGAGGCATATGCCTCCATGCTGGCCGTATAGATGACTACATCATACCATTTGGACACAAAGTTGAGAAACTCATCGACATAGGGACGCTTATAAATCTGAAACTCAATCGGCTGTAGATCCACAACAATCGGTATTCGTACAATATAATCGGGCACAGCTGTCTCGGGCACATAATTGCAGCCAACCAAATTGTTTGTATCCGGATCAATGTAACAGGAGTGTACCAGAGTTTCATCTAGATCGAGTACCAATGTTTTGCGACTTACGCTTTCCAACTGTTGTTTGGATGCTGGCGAAATGGGCGCCTCCTCATATATGACAAACTGTTCTGTGTAAAATAAATTACGAATCCTTAACGCCCAATAGGCGATAAGCTCCCTGATGTACTCTCCCAGCTCGTCAGTCCACTCGTGGATCCAATCCAAGTACCTTATCCAATTTATTCTGTTCTGGTTGTAAGTAATAAAAGAATCCGTGTTTACGCCTATTTCTACAGTTCTCGGTACCTTGGGTCCGTTCGGCTGATTAACTACTGATGAACTAATGATGGGCTGATCTAATAGCTCCATTACCATTTTTGCACTTCAAACGAAATTCAATTGTGTATATAGCGTGTATAGCTTAAAGTTTTATATTTTTTCAGATATCCCACATTATAATTTACACAAATGGCCAAATTTTTTAAATTTTAAGTTGAAAAAAGATGTAAAATATTTGCTCGACAGATTTCTAGCACAGAATTCTGACAACTGAAACTTGTTGAACCCTTTTAAAATTTGTAAAGTTTGTTGTAGCTTAAGGTGTAGTCAAATACTAAAACTATTTTGAAAAGCTCTAAATGAGAACTTATAATAATAAAAAAAGAACTGTTTGTCAGTTTACCGGAATAAAGTTTAGTTCTCTCTTTTCTTCTTCTCAGCCATTCAATATCAATTCATCATCGCAGCAATTCGAAACTTTTTAGCATTGTTAGCAATTTCATTGTCGCTGTAAAACAAAAATTTCGCAAAATGGTTTGGCAAAATGGTGGCTTATGTCGGGATTGAGCTTGTTTCCAGGCCAGCGCCCATTCCCAACGATATCGATGAATTGTCGTGAATGTTGGAACATTTAAGGCACAATTGACTGTGCCTCGACGCATGGATGCAATGAAAATTTATTGCGACACAGGTGAAAGTTCTGCCTTCCTTCCTCCTCTTCCCATTCCTTCCCTGCCCACTCCCTTGTGTCTTTCTATCGTCCTCCCTTCGCACAAGAGTTGCAGTTAAGGCAATCTGGCATAATTTATTGAGGCTACAGTTGCTTAATCTAAAACTTAAAGTGATTTTCTTTTTCGTGAGTGAATTAAAACGGTTTTAACGCATTTCATAGCTAATTGGGATTGCAGCAAAAACCGCTTGCAACAATTAACAATGCTTTTTTGTCTTGACTCATTTGCATGACTCAAATTGTTTTGGGGTTTTTCTTTTTGTTTGCCAGAGCAAATACATGATGAAGCGATGTGTTTTTTATTGGGTTAGGGGCTTGGTTTGATTCTGCAACTAACTGGTGATGGATTTTAAGCAAATTATTTTTGAACAAAAGCAGTTGGCTATTCGATAAATAAGTCTTTATTTTTTAACTCTGCATAACAATCTTTTTTGAATTATCAAGCTACTAATTAGTAAGCTTAAGTTATTCTCAAACAACAAAAGCAATTTAAACAAATCAAATCCTTTATTTAATCCAATTTAATGCGTTTTACCACTTAATGAACTTATACTAACTTTAAAGCACTTAGTTCCATAAATACTTGGTAAACTTTTCGTTATGAAAACTTGTTAAAAAAAAAAGGTTAGAAAACTATGGAAAACTGCTGAAATTGAGAGAGTAGGTGAAGCATAAATGCAGATATCGTACTAGGAGGAGCTAACTTCGTCAGTGACTGGTTGACTGATTGCTTATACGCACCGTTGGCTGCAACAGTGTGTGTGTGTGTGTGTTGCTGCTGCAACAACTGTTTGAAATTCAATATCCATATCCACAAAGAGAGAAATATGGAGAGAGCGAGAAGGAGGATTTGTGTGCCCAAATATTGACCGGCAAAATTTTATGGAACTACAAATCAAAAACGTGCACCAAAACTCACATAAATCTGACTGTCCAACTGTCCATAAATATGCACGTATTGAGGGAAATATTGGCATATTTGACAATTTGCACGAAGCCCAAAAATAATTGTTCAACAAACACAAAATATGGATGGATTTATCCTTACGGCCCTTACTGGCACGAAATCATTAAAACGAATTCAATTTTCAACCTTTTGCCAAAATTCAGTTAGGGATATCTCTCTGAAGGGACTCGAATGTTTCTCGCTTGGTTTGTGGCTGTGTTAAGCTCAAAAACCGCAACATCATTACGCTCTCTCTCTCCCTGTCTCTCGCTGACAACATGCAACAACGTGTGGCAAAGCTGTTTGACTAAATGGGGTTTGATGTGAAATGCAAACGCAAACGCGATTTTGAATGGTGGACAAGCTTCAGTTAATTATTCTACCTTTATGAAAATGCTCAACTTATTTAATGTTAATATCAAAACATTTTAAGGTTTTATTTAATCGAACGTGTAGAAATATTTATTTGCAAAACTGTAAAATAACTTTCCATTATTATTTTTTCTTAAGATTATTTGTATTCTTTGCCCTTTTTCTTCTACGGCGCAAATTGACCCAAATCAATGCTGGCTTCTTTCCACGCTTGCTCCTCAATCCAGTTCTTTAGATATGGTACATTCGTGTATGCCGCTGGAATATCCTTTTCGGCACACTCGATGCCCCAGGAGACAATACCGGCGAGCTGATAACGATTGCTCTGACCGTCAATGCTGCAGAACAGAGGTGAGCCGCCATCACCTTGACACGTGTCCTTGCCCTTAATGCCGCCGGCACACATGAAGCTCTCATGGAGATGATAACGCCTGCCAAGCACAGTGCGCCGTAGCAAACGTTGGCAATATCCATGATCCAGGACCGGCAATTCAATGCGTTTGAGTATTTGGGCCATAAAATGATCACTGACATTGCGATGCCCCCAACCTATGGCATAGCATTGAGCTGTCCTTAGTTCCGCTTGCAGCTTTGGACTATCTGCTGGGGGCAAACACAGGGGCTGAACATGTGGTGCAAGCTCAAACGGACGATCCAGCACCAGGAGCGAAATATCATTGATAAAATTCAGCTTGTTAAAGTTCTCGTGGCGCCGCAGGACACGCAGTCGGCGTGTCTGATAGGCAAGCGGTTCCCGTTGGCTGCCCATGTCATATTCACCGGCACGGACCAACAGCGCATCCTCACTGTGATTGGCCACATTGTGGGCGCTGGTCAGCACCAGTTGGGGGTGTATCAATGTGCCGCCGCATATATAATTCGCTTGCATATCCATTATAGCGACCATCCAGGGAAATTGTGCGTACAGGGATTCATTGTCATTGTAACCCTCCAGATCGTAGTAGAGTCCACGAGGATTACTATAGCCACAGCCCTTGTACTTGAAGTCCTTGACATCGCGTCGCACTGGACTCTCTCGCTCGGTAATCTGTGTCATAGGTAAAATATAATAGGTTCCAAATGTCCTTTAAAGTATTTTAAATATTTTATAACGAAGAGGAAAAGAATTCGATACATAAAGAACTTCGTTGCATGGAAGATCGACTGTATATACTTCTCACCTTATCACCTTTTGGACAGCAACTTTCGAATAGTGAACAACCCGAATTGCTTTCATTATTTATGCGTGGCTTGATTATATAGCGACCATCAGCATTAACTGAGCCAGTTGTACACAAATGTCGTGGCACGCACAAATTATCCTGCTCACAGCTCTTATAGTCCGGATCCAAATCCAAGCCAGAATCCAAGTTCGAGTCCTTAAAGTCCAAATTGAGAGGCATCGTTGATGTCTGAGTCAAAGCCACTTTTGGCTGTCGTCGTGATAAATTGTTTTGCATTTCGCGATCATACGATTCCAATTGTTCCTTATCACAGCAGACGAGGCCTGTGCCACAGCTGCGTGCCAAGATCCTTGGCACAAGTATTCCCACACCCGAATCATCGGTTTCATTGCAACGTTGCTCTGTGGTACACAGTTGATCGTCTTTGCATTGACAGATTACTGTTGTCGCATAGCCGAGTATCAACAGCGACAGCATCTTTAATAAGCTACCCATTTTGCTAAAAGTATATATATAGATACATATATATAATTCACATCAATATGCATTTGAGAAAATACACAAGTTGTTTATGTACTCAAATCTAAGAGCTCAGCTTGAAGAGTAAAGTTTGAATCATTTATCAAAGTCTCTTAAGTCCGTATGAACAATAAATACTTTTAGAAAGAGCGCAGCTAAACGTTTGGTTTGGAATATATTGTTGGCAAACATATTGAAAATATTGCATGGTTTCTATGTGAACTTTGCACTGCTTATGTTGTACATATATATATTTTACTTATTAATAGAGATTTGCAATAAACTTCGAAAATATAAACACACAATATATTTACAATATTCTAAGCTGCTCAGGCACTGTAAATGAGTTAAACAATGCTGCATGCAAATAATTGCATATTTACACTTAATCAGCAAAATAACAACAACAACAAATTATCTTTAATTCACAACAAAACAATTTCTTCGCGGTACGTTCGATGGAAGCTCGTGCATTCAACTGAGTTTTCCAATCTTGAGATCATTGATTTTATAAGCTGTTTAATCAAGCTTATAGAATTCGCTCTCTGAGAAGACACTAAACATTTATAGCTTTTCAAAAAAGAGAGAGAGAGAGAGAGATGAGATTTTTTGGCAAACAATTAAATATTTATTTCAAAATCTCAATTGAATATTTTAAATCTTGATAAGAAATGAATTTTTTGTTTAACACAGCTTAAAATTTTCTCAAAATTTTTGCCAAAAAAATTATATGACTCAAATATTAGCCTGAAATCTTTTATAAAACTATTGACAAGAACATATTTGAAATTACTCTACTTAAAATGTTCTAAAAGCTCTTAATTCGACATATTTAATATGTCAAACAGAGTTAAGAGTTAACTAAGCTCGATACACCTATAAAAACTCTTGAAGAGCGTAAGTTGAATAGTTTTTGTTTAAACTATGCTCAATAAGTTAATTAATCTCTCCGACTATTGTCTATTTATCTCTCTTTAAAATCGCAAATCACACAAGCATTCTGTTGCCTTCAAATTCAGCGTTGATTGCTCTCCGTTTGTTTTTTATTATTTTCAAAGCCGGTTCTATAAGATGCTCGTTTTCGATTACAAGCGTCTCAGTTGATATAGCACGCGAATCGAGATCTGACTGAATCTAACAACAAGTAAAATAGTGCACATACATATATTATATATATAATTATTCATAAAGTGCTGCTGCTTAAAGTGTAAAAGAAAAATTTTGAAATGAATAACAAAAAAACAAAAAGCAATAAAACAAAAATTTTGGCTTCATAAAATAGTTTTTTTAATGAAAATAAATGTTTTATAAAGCAAAGCTCGAACAATTATTATAAGTGTTTACTTCGAAACTAACAAACAATTGTCGCATTGCGTTAATACACAACAAGCTAAAAAATCGTTTCTAATGCAAAATTTTCTTTTTAAAGCTAACAAATATGCAGCTTTTGAGATTAATTGTAATTCAATTCAAGCGGGTTTTTCTTTGTTCTCACTGATGCTAATTAACGATCTAGAATCTTATCAGCACGACACACTCTCTCTTCTCTCTCTCTCTCTCGCTCTCTCGCAACTAAAGCTAACATTTAAAGTGCTCTTCATATTAACAGCTGATGGATGCTATACAATATTGTTACTCAGTGCTGTTGGCTTTGGTTTATTTGGCTCAAAATCAGCTGATAAATGGTCAACAAACAGCGTCTGCTTCTTCCGCATCATTGTGTGGCACAAGGGAATTGTGCGTCACAGAGCAACATTGCAATGAAACAGATGATTCGGGACGTGGTGCAATTGGGGCACGCATTGCTCGTACCTGTGGTCCAAATTTAGTGTGCTGCGATCGTGAACAACTCGAGAGCTGGAATGCCACACAAAAAATGACAAAAACAGCAGTTCCAACAGACGTTTCTTTTGCGTCCAAGAACAGCAAGAATGATGATGACGAACCCAGTGGCTACGAGAGCTGCGGCGAGAACAAGGAATGTGTGCCCAGGAATCTGTGTCGGGATAATGTTATTGTCGAAGATGGTCGCTTTATAATAAATGCACGTATTGGGGAAATACCTTGCAAACTTTCCCTACACCGCTGCTGTGCCATAGATCAGCGGGTGAGTGTAAACAGAATTCATATATATTTCCCACTATTTATTAAGTATGAAATTTCCAGAAAATAAATACGATTGTAAAATGTGTACAAATTTGTTAACAAATTTCTAAAAACACCGTAAAAAGTATTTATATTTTACATAAACAATATTGTAAGCAACTTATTTTGTTAAACTGATGTTAAATGAGAAAATTTCTGACGCTCAAAAGCTTTAACAATATTCGCATTTGTCAAAAAAAAATATATTATTAATACACTTAGCAAAAATTACATTAAACATCGAAACATATTCAAAAAGATATTTTACACATAATGGAAATTAAATTTAAATGTAACAATATGAGTTTTTAAGTTTGAAGAAACCTTTGTTATAAGATTAAATTATTATACAAAATCTGGATTAAATGATTTTTTACTTAAGAATAATCAAACTTTAATAAAACCTTTGAAGAAGCCAAGTTTTTTCACTTCTTGCCATTCATTTAATAAGACAAGATTTCTTAATGGATTTCTTAATTACCACATCACTTCTTTCGACGTTCTTATCTCACCACAGGTGGAGGCCGAGGATAGTTCATATGTCACTAAATTGGGTGAGTTCAAGTACCAGGGCTGCGGATACAGTAATGAAAAGGGTCTGATACCCGATGCGGATTTAATGGTTAACGAAGATACCTCGCTCTTTGGCCAATTCCCCTGGATGATGGCACTGTTGAGTGGACGCAATCAATATCTCTGTGGCGGCACACTAATCCATCGACAACTGGTGCTAACAAGTGCCCACAATATACGCAATCAGACTGTCGACACTCTGATTGCTCGTGCCGGCGAATACGATCTCAATGGATATAATGAACCATACGAGTTTCAGATCCGTCGCATCAAGCAGATCATTAGTCATGAGGAGTTTGATCCGCTTAGCTTTTACAATGATATTTCTTTGCTGGTGTTGGAAGAACCGATTGACATAAAGCCGCACATTCAACCACTGTGCTTGCCACCGGTCGAGACGGCACAAGTGCAACAGGATCTACGCGATGCTCTGTGCTATGCCACTGGTTGGGGCGCCCGTCGTTTTGACAGCGACAAACACAACGAACAGCTTCTCAAACGCATCGATCTGCCTGTGATCAGCAAAAACGAATGTCAGGCTCAACTGAGACTCACTACCCTCGGCCGACGTTTTCGTCTACGACCCAGTTTCATTTGTGCTGGCGGCATGAAGGACAAGGACACGTGCAGGGGCGATGGTGGTTCCCCCTTGTTCTGCACCATGCCCGGACAGGCGAGTCGCTTCCAAATGGCTGGCATCGTTTCGTGGGGTGTCAATTGTTCCGAGGAAGATGTGCCAGCTGTCTATGCAAATGTTCCCTATCTTCGTCCCTGGATCGATGAGAAAGCCAAGCAGCTGGGCTTCGATCTAACATCAGTTTAAAGATGTTTTTGATTTTTAATAATAAATATTACAAATGAAATATAACAAGAACAAAATTTTGTGAAAAAAACCTTATTTCAAAATAAATAATAAAAAGAGGTTAGTTTCTAACAATATAAGCAAGTATTTATACTTGTTATGTTAGGAAATAGATTACTTAAATAATTAAAGTTAACAAAATCGAATTCTGTTTAAGGAAACGCTTAGATTAAGTTAACTTAATTTTACTACAGAGAAAATTGATTTGATTTTCTCTTTAACATTCATTATTGCATTTGTGCTCCGCGAAAAAAGTCTGAAGTTTCTTTGAGCTTCCATTATCTATAAAACTTACTAATGCAGCTCATATTGTTCGCTTTAACAGAGAAAAAAAAAGGAGAAAAAACATCAGATTTATTGCAACTATTAACGCCGCTAAATAGAACAAAAAAAAGGGGGAAAAAGGCAAAATAAAAGCAAAGCATCTTTAAGTATAGAAAAAGCTGAGTCGTAGCATATTTTAGACCATCCAACCTGCCCCACTCACAGCACCCCTCTGCCATGTTTCGAAATTAAGTACGTAGCAAGAAAGGCAGCAACGAAACAATGTGGCAAGGACGAAAGCAGGCAGGCAGGCAGGCAACTCTTACTAGACGAGAGTCTGCCTTGGACAGTGAACGAAAAGAAAAATTGAGAAATTACATGCTGTGAAAATAGCTAAGGGAATTGATTTTCGTGGTGGCTGTTTCTGTTGCTTTTGCTGGCGACGTCTTCGCTTCAAAATAGAAAAAGAAAAACAGATGAAAAATTCTATTTCTCAAGTAAATTGCTGGGAAATTCTTATTTATTGGCATTTTTCATGCAACACATGCAACTTGCCTGTAAACTCTTATTGATTTTCTTACACCACAAATTCTATACAAACACATATAGATCATTTGCATTATTATGCATACACAGCAGTGATCCAAAATGCACGCCTGATTAGTTTCCATATCTTGGATTTAGTCTCAGCTAACTCAAAACTCAAATATTTACCAAATTGATTATCATTTAATTACAATAAAGCATAATGTCCAATGCATTTGCAATTGCATCCATCTGTGTGACAGCACAAGTCTGTGTGTGTGTGTGTGTGTGCATTACATGTGTGTGTGTGTTTGTGTGTTTTTGTGCAATTATAATGGCCCTGGCCGCAATTGTGTTGCATACTTTGAGGCACATTTCCCTACAACTGGCAAACGGCATCTGCCGCTCTCCTCTCTACCACCCACCTCCCTCCACCCTTGTGTGCACATGCCATCAAATTACAAATGATGCTGTGTGCCCAAGAGAGTAAGGAGGGGGGTTAGGGGGGTGGTGAGTTGACAGAGGATGCCGTGCTTTCTAGCCTGCCAACGGAAGTAGAAACAGATGCAAATGGCAGTTAAGAGTGTGTGTTCAGTACATATATATGTAGCTCTGTGTGTTTGTGTGCATGTGTGTGTGCGCTGGCAAGGCAACAACAAAAAACAAAATAAAGCCACTAATGTTCCATTCACACATATTTAAGCCTATACGCACACACACACACATGAACAATTGACACTGGCTAATTGCAACTGCAAAATCCGTTAAATGCAACCATTACCATTTTTGGGAATCTGCTAGATTTTGTTACACTCAAAAACCAGTTGGATTTGAACATATAAAATGTGATTTGTGTGTGATAATATATATGTAGCTATGAATAAAACATATTTGTGTTAAAATTGTTAGATTTAAACATTTTCTTTAGTTAAAAGTTTCAGCATTGTCGAAAGTTATTTGAAACTCTTTACATAAAATTCAGATTTTGTTTTGTTTATTTTTAAAGCAGTCTTTACCTAAAGTTTGCATGAAAAACATTCATAAACCAAGCTGAAATCTGAAAAAAAAATTACACTAGAAAAATACACTGAAAAATTGCATATGGTAAACTTGGGTCAAATCTAAACAGATTTGTAAAAATAATAAGTAAAATTTCTTACCTTAAAATCAGCTCCTAACTTTAAGCAGCCATAACTTTGTTCAAACTCAGTTGATTTTCAAAAGCAAAGGCGTTTCAAACATGATTTGATCTTACTAAAATTAATAATCACAAAGTATGAAGATTAAATATGAAATCAATTATCAATTACTATACATTCAGTAGAAAGTCCTTTAAATTTTAAATGGAAATTTAGATAAAAGCCAGAAACAAATTTTCCATTACATTCATGTGACATCTACTTGTACTGATACCAATAAGCTCTAGTTTAATTTAGCTAATAAAATTTGCAGCGAAAATATTCCCAAGCTGCTTTTAAGCCAAACTATTTAGAATTGGCTGACAATGCGCTTTGGCTATTGTTGTTGCATGTTGCATGTCGTTGCCATGCTAATTAACAAGCCAAGGAATAAATTACGAACAGACCATTTGAAAAATGCAACAGCTGGGATCGATGCGCTGGGGTAGAGGAGGTGTGATTGTGGTTGATGCGTGGAAATGAGCCTAATGCTCTCTTCACGCACACGCACACACACACACACACACACACGCACACGCAGACAAATGACAATTTTTGTGTTTCTGCAAAACAATTAAATGCATGGCACGCTGCCTCGCTGCTATGCTGCCTTGCTGCCTTGCTGGCTCGCCTGTGTGGGCCCGCATGGCGTATACGCAATGTGCCGCAATGTTGTAAGCGCGCGCGTTGTGTTGCAGCCACATTAAGCATGCGCCCCGTGTAACGTTATGCGACATGTTGTCAACGTTTTAGCATAGCGAAAATTTGTTATGCAAATTGCTTATTAACTTTATGACTGGCTGTCCAATTGTCGCGCTACTCTCTCGCTCTCACTTCGAACAATGTCAATTGTCAATTAGCTGCACGGATATGCCATAAACAGCAACAGCAACAACAACAATTTGAAAAAGAAAGAAGAAAAAACAAATCAACGTTCGCTTTATGCCAATAAAACACACACAGAGTCCGATATCTAAAGTTCATCGACACGCATTAAATGCACATAAAATTGGCTGGATTCGAATTTTAATTTATGTGGCCAACGATTTACCTGAGAGACACACAGAGAGAGAGAGAGAGAGAGAGAGAGAGTGAGATAGAGAGTTAGCCCCCATTTTCTAGTTGTTCTGGTTTGCTGGCCTGCTAATGACATTGCCTGCTATCGGCAATAAATGGCCTTTAGTTAAATTGAAAAATTTTCATTTTGTGTTAGCTAATGGCAGCTGTATAATTTATGATGCCACTTTTCGAACAGCGAGAGAGAGAGAGAATACACAATTGTTGTTGTTGTAGAATACACTCAATGTTGGGTGTTGTTGCCCCACAGCTAACATGAACTCCTTCTGCCTTTGCTGCATTTCTTTAGTTTCATTTTAATTATATCAATGGCTGCTGGAAACTTGCCACTGCTTTAGGAAATGTTGCAAGAGAATCCCAGCTAGGTAAACGTTTAACATTCTTTAACTCTATTTGATATTTGAGCTAACTAAGTTGGTGGCGTTATGCAAAAAGAGATTCGAACTGCCTTTATCTTTCTCTGCTACGAAGTATTCCATACAACGTATTCATTGCCAGAAACCCTACGATCTGGTTCAATCAAAAACCCATTTTGTATTAAGAATATTGCCTATAGAGTCCCCAACGAGATTCGTTATATGGAAGTTCAACTGTAATTGTGAAACTCTGACCTCTTCCCAGACCAATAATATCATAGCATAATAAATAGCTGGCTTTAATTTTTGTCGAAAGTTTAGCAAAGTCTGTGGCAAGTTGGACTCTTTCAAATGCTTCTAGTACAAGCCAGGAACTGCGGAAACTCTGCTGTTGAGGTCGCCACAGTCATTGTTTCTATGCCCACCAGCAACAACAGCAACAGCAACAACAGCAACAACAAAAATAGCAACGAAGTTTAATTAAAGTGAAGCCATAACTAAAACGTTTGCACCACAAGGGAAGAGGCAAAGAGAACTAGTAGAGGGAACACTAAAAAGGAACTGAAGTGAAAAATACATTTTGCGTGCGCAGTGCGTCGAATATTTGAATAGAGAAAGGGAGTAAGAGAGAGAGAGGGTGTGAGAGGGGAGGGAGTTATTGAAGAGGAGGGTGCGTTTGCGTTTGCATAATTCGCATAACCTTTTGTTTTGTTTGACTTTTGATGGTGGAGTGCGCCTTGAAGCGAACTGCGATTTTACAGCCAGTGCATCATTTGATAAGCAAATATTTTTAAAATGATGCTCGAATATTGTTGTGCAAACAACAGAAAGGAGAATTGTTTTGCCAAGCATTTGCATAGCATGTTTAAAAATAATCATAATACTCGCATGTTAAGCTTTCATTAAATGATGATAAGAAAGAAAACTGTTTAACGTGTCGTATGCGCAACGCGTTACCTAATCGACTGCAGTTAAGTTGCTTGGCTTAAAGCAGCCTTCGTTAGCCTTCGTTGCACCTGCTGCTGGTGCTGGTATGTCAGTGAAAATAGCTGCGAAATATTCTTGGCTAGCATGTTGTCGACATTTTTATAGCTTTTTGGAAAATTCTACACGGCCCGCTTGTGAGGCAACTAGAGACATTGCCAGGCACTTGGTTGGCCAATTAAAAGTTTTAGCACATTTTCACTTGAAATTAATTGTCGGTAAACGTAATTCATGTCCGAGACACGAATGCGAAAGCAGCAGCCATCCACCCAACAACAACAACAACGAAAGCAACAACAAAAGCTTGCAAAGACATGAACCACATTTTTAAGGCTAATGTAGGAAAGAGGAGGCGGTATGGAGGTCCCTTGCACTTGTAAGTGTTGCCAGGCACACAAGGCACACACACACACACACACCACAGATTGTTGCTGTTGTGCTGCATACTGATGTGCACCTAATGTGCGTATCAACTTTTCAAGGATTCAAAAGGATTCCGCATTTTGAGTAAAACTAAACTCAATTTCAGCACATAAACTATTAACAAATTTATAAAACAATTATATTTATATTAAATTCATGTTGAATATTTAAAAATATGCGAGAGACTTTACATCTTTACATCAACCTAAATTAGTCAGCTTTAAAAATGGCATAGAAATTTGTCGAAATGAAAAACTGCAATTAAACCAAGCTAAAACAATGCAAATGCGCATTGAGTGCTGCGGAATTATGCAACAACATATTTAAACGTACGAGCAACATGATGCACCGCCCCAAACTCCGCCCCACCCCCCTTGTACTCGGTGCATTATTCACCGGCTTAAGGAATGGGAACACTAAAAACGGAAGCAAACTGCAAGAAAAACATTCGTTTGACTACGCCTACAAAACTGCAGCAAGTTGGAGTGGTCGGTTGGTAAGTTGGGTGGGAGTTGAAGGGGGGGAATGAGTGGCAGGGAGTTGAGTTGTTTGTTGGGCAAAGGGTTTTCATAAGATTCTATAGACGACTGACGTCGCTGGTTGTTGTTTGTCTACCAGCAACAGCAGCAGCAGCAGCAAAAGCAAAAGCATTACGCTCCTTTAATCTATATGCAAATTGCGCTGTTCTGTGGTGGTGTATGCGTGTGTGTGTGTGTGTGTTTACATGTGCAAGGAAATGTGTATGGGTAAAGAGGTTCAAGAGTTCAGACTGCATCGAGAAGTTGAGTTGAGAGCCTGCCGCCAAAGCCACACTTTGTTGTTGTGTGTGTGTGTGTGTGTGTGTGTGTGTATATGGCATGCGGTAAACAACTGACCCCTGACCCATGAACCCCCTGAACCAGCCACAAACGTGAACCATCTACATGCATACACCAGTTGGCTTGGTTTCCCAGTCAATTTAATTGACAAATTCCAAAAGCTCAAAAGTATGCAACATAATTATATTGAATTTTGCTCGATGGCAAAATACATATTTGGTGGCACAAATATTCGAAAAGCATTCCAAATTCAAACAAAATCAATAAAATACTCCTTGTTTTGTGTTATTCAATTATGAGCTTTGTTATTTTATGCAATCTCAAATAACTGTGAATGAAATATAATTAAAGCTAGCAACTCCTCAAGTTTCCCCTTTAAGCTGCACACTTCAATTGCTTTATTATCTTCTCTCTCTCTCTCTCTCTCTTTCGCACACTTTCATGCTGTTAGACACGTCGTTGTTGGACAAAGTGGCGTTGCCTTAATTTGTTCACAAACTCATTGTCTATTTGCTGTGTGAGTTGTGCAAAAACAAAGCACTTGAAAGTGCTTCAATGAGCAACACACACTTACAATCAACACACACACACACAGAAACACACACACGCCTGCCAACTAATTATGTCAATTGCAAAGCTCGGCCTGACACTTGCCTGCAATTGCCACTCTTTAAGTTAGAAAAGCTGTAAAAGGCAGCAAGGGACAATGTGAACTGGTGGAGGGGGGAAGGACTTAGTGTAGAAGGCTCTTTGCACACATCGCACATAGTTCACTGCATGTCAAAGAGCGGCAAATAAGACTTAACTTAAACAACAAGTGAAGAGTACTTGCATTTGGGTTCGAATGATCGACTTGAAGATATGCTCGCTTCTGTTGTTGCAAGTTTGAGTAACAATAATCAACAATCGATAACTAAAACTGAGACTAAAGTGAACTAGTTCCCACAAGATCGATTACATTTTATGCAAAACATGTAAGGAAATAAATCGAACCAAACCTCCTTTTGCGCACCTAACTTATCCCTATAATGCTAGAAACAACTAAACTTAACTGTTGTTCTAAGCAAATGTTTGTTTGTTGATAATGACAAGAAGAATAGCTTGAGCGAAAATGCTGTTTAAAGTGCTGCAAACAGTTAAAACAAATATGCCTGTCAGTATCTGTGTTTGAAGGCCATGCAAGTTGTGCATGAAATGCAAATATCATTCAATTAGTAGCTTTGACGTTGATGTTTTTGTGACTATTCGACAATGCCGTTGAGATTTGATGCATCACAGCACACACACACACACACACCACGAGCACATTCACATACGAACATATATAGTAGGTCAGGGACGCTGCTGAAAAGTAGGCAACATGATTTTTTCACTAGCCACTCAAGCCACAAATCGCTGACACAGTGCTAACCACAAGCGAACCATTTGCTGACCTATAGAACAAATCCAAAAAAAAAGGCACACACACACACACTCACAAATCTTTACTTTTTCTGGCAGCCGCCACGTGCAAAAGACAAACAATTTCAAGTCTAGAAAATCAACTCACGTCGAGCTCGTTATTTATTCAAGTCAATGGAATCTGACATAGCCCTACTACACACACACACACACAAAGGCATACAGACACATGTACATGTAGTAGAAATTTTGCTACTATTTGGCCTAAATGTGCATTTGGCAAAATGGCCAACATTGTAAACAGTACTTGAGAATTGTAGCCGCAAAAACGACGAATATGAGCAGCAACAGCAATAGAAAAAACAAAACAAAACCAAAAAACATTCAAATAACAATAACAATTCAATCAAATTGAGCGCATGTTCGTTCGTCTATGGAAATCTAGTACGAATGGCAACAAATAACAACAAAATCAGCAGGAGTGTGTAGTGGGGGGAGGGGGCAATGGCAACTTCAAAACATTACAAAGCACACACACACACAGCCTCAAATGTTTTGATTTAAATAAGCATTTTGGCAAAATATAAGCTTTTTGGAGAGACTTTAAATGCGCTCTCTCACTTGTTCATCTCTCTTTAAAAGCGCCTGCGCTCTGCCAAATGTCCCAATTTAACCGTTAGTTATCTTTATCTGCAACGGAGCACTATTTCCCCAAGCCAGTTGGCAGCTAGGACTTGTGCGATGTTTTCTGGCGATGTTTTCTTTTTTATTTTTGTATGGGCAACAGTTGCGTATCCGACGGTTATAAAAAGGGAAGAAAATTATCTTATGAATTTATTCTTAAAATATGTATTTCTAACTGTCAAAATGTATCTAAAAATTGTATTATTATTCTAATTTTAAGCTTCTGAATTTTATATTAAATATTTAATTTCATGATTATTTATTTGATTATTTCTTTAAGTTAAAAGTTCGTATAATACTAAAGTACTTAAAATTATATTATCCTACTCTTTATTTAGTTTAATATCAAATTTATTAGTATAATCTCTTCAAAAGTCCAAGGTCAAGTTAAAAGTTTTCAATTTCGCTGAACAAAAAACATTGTTAGTGCATAAAATACAAAAGTTTTTCGAGTGCGGCACTTGCAGCGCGTGCCACATTCTGTTGCCATTTCGATAACCCAGCTGGTGTTCTATATACAGTTGTTGTTGTTGTTGTTGCTATTCCAAAATTTGCCCAACCATTCGCTTATTTGGAGTGAAATGGTTGGGTTGAATAGGGAATGGTGGATTGGGGGCGGGGTAGAGGGCGTTGCAACCCAACGCCCGTGTGCAGTTTTCACAGTCATTTGAACTTGGCAGCACTCGCAAAATGTGCAACATGGCGTAAAGAAATCGTGTTAAGCGCTGCAGTTAGCTCTCTCGAAGAGTCAGCAGCCAGAAAAAAAACTTTGCTTCAATTTGCATACAGACCATGCGTATGCGTATATAGAATACATATATATATATATGTATATATACAAATATACAATTTAGTTGCGCTTTTTGCTTATTTGGTTTGTCAGCACTTGAATACTTTCAACTGTATTCAATGCACAATAGATGCTGATGCGTATGATTCAAATACACTTTTTACACTATCCAACGGGTATGTAATTTGATTTGATTTTATATGCTTTGGACAAAGCTAAACAGAAAGCTGTAAATAATTGCGTTTGATTATTTGAAAAACTCCTTTGTTGTTGTTGAGCAACTCAGACAACTAATTTGGTATAAAAAAAATGTATCTTTGAAGTTATTGAGGAAGGAATTTAAGAACAATTGCAAAAGAATCTTTAACAAACAAAAAAACCAATATTTTTATGCAAGCAACTTCAGTAATTCTGATCATATTTAATTTTTTTAAGTAACAACATAAACAGGTTATTTTTCTTAACAGGACTTTTCTTGTTCACAGGCCCATCACGAGATATTATTACCTAAAAGCGATAGAAACAAAATTATGTGACATATTTGAGATCCATTCACATTAAAGCAACATGTTTCTTATTTAACTAATTGAAAAAAAATATCTATATTTTTTCTGAGAAATCTTCTTTTGAGTTTATCTTAACAGTTAATATATTCATTTTTAAAAAAATAAACATTAAATTCATGTTCGATCAATTTCAAATTGTTTCTTTTCAATTCAAAATGTATATTTATTTTTCCACTATCAAAATTGTTCAGTTGTCTTCATTTAATGAAACAAAATAAGTTTTGTTGAGATTAACATCAGTTGACAAATATTTCTTTCTGTTATGATTTCTTCGTAACATTTCTTTTCTTTTTTCTGCGGTTTCAAACTTATTTTCTTTGAATATTATACTAGAATAGAAGCAAATGCTCAATTTTGTATACAAGCATATCCACAAGCACATCGATTTGCATCCGAAAATATAACTGTATCTAGTTGCAGCTATTATTCTTGATGTGTGTTTTTGTTGCTTTCTTTTTTTTTTTTGTTGGTGTGCGATACTTTTGGCTAACAAAATTTGTTGTTTTTGTTTGTTTACATTTGCATTTTTAGTACAAATGTGAAATCGATTTCATATTCTGCTGAGTGACTTGAACAAAAGTTCTCCAGTTACACATACATACATACGTACCGTACATACACATACATACATACCTATATGTTGAATACAGTTAAAGGGCTTTCGTTGCATTTTATTGGTACTGCATTGTTATTGCCAATGTTGACACAATCTCGTTTCGTGTTTACGATTGGCATTGGCGTCTCTACTCAATATTTACCTATCCCTATTTATTAGCTCTATCCTACCAATTTTAAGTCTCCCAGCTTCAATGTCATCATCAACCAGTTGTTGTTGTTATTTTATTGTTGCTGTTGTGCACATTTAATTCAATGTTCAATGTTCAATGTTCAATGGCTGCCTGGCTGGCTGTTGTTTTATTTTTGCAATGTTCACTTACGTTTCATTTCCGTCCGGTCTTGTCGAGCATATCCGCTTGATATGGCGTCTGATTTCCGTTTTGCGCTTCAACGAGCTGCGAATGGCCAACAACTCTTGCTGAGATTGACAGCCTGTCCTACATACATACATACATACATATATACAAACACATGAATGTTTGTATGCTGACTGTAACCAACAGACGACAGTCGCTCTCTCTCTCTCTCTCTCTCACTCTCTTGTCTCTGATTGCGTATCTCAGTTGCGGCATCTTTCGTGTCCTTCAAAGTGAAAGTTTTTCGCTTTCGAGTTTGGCTTACAAAATTGACCTACCCATCTCTACCTCTCTCTCCCTTTCGCTCGCTTTAGACAACTTGTCCACAAAGCTGTTCGCCGAGTCTAGAAACTTTTTATGTACTTAAATACTAATGTTGGATAGTGTAGAAAGTTGTTCAAAGGATCAGTAATGGGTTACCTAAGTACTTCCTATATGAATAAAATATTTATCTCTTAACTCAAACATAAATTATCTGTCATTTTTGACTTTGGATAGCATCAAATGCCGTTTTTTTAATGCCGTTTTAATGTCGAGGCAGAGCCATGATTAAAACGCTATTGTTTTTGGAAATCGGTTCAGGTTTTATGAAGCTATAGCTGTAGTATGTAGTTGGTGGGATTTCTTATTATGTATTTTCAATTGAACTTACGATATATCTAAAGAGTATTGCATATTCGCTTTGGTTACGACTTCAAAGTTCCTTTAGCTGACATTGAAAGCAAAAGGCATTGCTTTCTATGTGGGTGTGTGTGTCTGTATGTGTGCATGTGTGCGTGTGTATGTGTGTGTGTGTTTGTGTGCTTTGGTGTTTGTGCAGCTTTCCATGTGACTGCTTTTGTCTTTTTAATTTGAGCAAGTTTAATTCAATTCGTTTTCAATTGCTGCTAAAGGATTTTTACGATCTTTGGCTGACTTTTTGATTTAACTGTAATAGCTATAGACCATTAAAAGCAACTTTGATTTGAAAAGGGGTAATAAAATTTTTAAGCTTTTTCTTACAAACTATTAGAAAAAAATAAAATAAACTCGCCCGAGCAGGGACTTGAACCCTGGACCCTTGGATTAAAAGTCCAATGCTCTACCGACTGAGCTACCCGGGCATATGTTTAAAGGAATTTTGTTAACCCATAAAATCTTTTACATGATTCATAAAAACATATAAGAAATAGTTTTTTGTTCTTATCCCTTAAATATTACATATTTTGGACCTTTGCGCAATTTAAACTTTCTCCATTAATCACTATTCATTGCAGCTTTAATGCAACATTCCTTTCCATTATATTTTTTATCTTTTCGAAGCACACTCATCGAATGATATATGTATATTTATTGAATAAGAATAAATGCACAAGCTTTGGCAACAAAATTCACAAGGAATTATGCGATTCGAGAATTTTTGTGCACATCATAAAATTCCTTATCCTCGAGCATTGCCCATTCCCCATTCGGAGCATGAACGAACTAATGCGTTTGTTGACCCAATCCTATTAGATGTCATTTAATTTGCGCAATCGTCTCTCATTCCACTCGTTCCACACTGTTGACGTTTTTATCCGTGAAGTACGCATCACCTCCGTCTCCCATCTTCCGTCTCCTGTCTGTCGCGTCTGTCATCCGAAAATCCATTGAGCGTAACGTATAAGCATTAAATTCTTAGCATTTCATTCGGAACACTCACTCATACGACTTCTCTGTGTGTGTTTGTCTGTTTGACTTTCATAGTCTATTTATTTTATTAGTATGCCATTGCAGTCAGTCGCCATTAAGAAGTTGTCTATGTCTGGCTTCTCCAAGTCTGAAAAATGGCCACGATTTGATGGCGAAATTTAAATTCAATGCTTGACCATTTATTCAATGTGCTGTAGACAGCAGTCAGGATGTGCTTCAAATTCGCTTAGCACTATTTTTTAAGAACCCATTTATCAGGTGTGTGTGCGTGTGTTGCTAATGGAGGCAATCAAATATGCATACACTGCAAATAAAATGCTAAAGAAAAGTAAGTTTAGGACTTTAAAGTTTTAGTTAATCAAAAAACTAATCATAAGCTATTTAAACTACTAAAAGGACGGCAATAACCAATCAACGAATAAAAAATAAGTATAAAAATTGTTGAGGCGACAGTGCTGCAATTGCCACAATATTTGCTCATCACAACAAAAAGTTGTCAGCAAGCAGGATAAGAATATACCTGAAAATGTGCTAGGAAAAATCATAAAATTACTTTGCCTTTTTCATACTCCCTTTTTTTTTTTGCTTCGTGCCCGCAACCTTTAGTCAGACCATTTTCATGATTTATTTGTTGCATTAGTGGACTTTAGTGGCATAATAGAGTCCACTTCAGGTGAGTCTGGCTGCCCCAAAGGTATGCAACGTTCTTTATAGCTACTTTTTGCTCTCTTGCTCTTTTGCTGCAGCCTGCAGCTGCCAACGCCACGGTGCCATAATAAATGGGCGCCAAGGTGCTTCAACCAAATGTTGAAGGAAAAAAAAACATTTAACAATTTTCAATGCACAAAAGTTTGAGGGTCGTAGAATATAGTTCACATTCAGAGTCAAGGCTGTAAACCGGTCTACAGTAAATACTCCACTAATGAGACACTGTGTTGTGAGGGTGCAAAATGTACAGCAATAAAAGATACAATTAAATCTAACTGAAAACAGCCAGTTGAATAATTATTTTTTGTTTCAGCTGCCAGAGAAAATATATATGTATTCTAAAATATTATTTGTCAGAAGTGGGATTCGAACCCACGCCTACAGAGTAGACTGCGACCTGAACGCAGCGCCTTAGACCACTCGGCCATCCTGACATCTTAGCCCCGCGCATCCAGGAAGCTTTTATAAGGGAAAAACAATCTAAATGCTGAAAGATCATTATCGTATTTATATACTTACATCTTTAGTGAAAGAAAACTTTTTCGAATATTTAAATATTTTTGTTTTTTTATTGATTTATCATCTCATTATTTATACATTCAAAAATGTACAATAATGCAAAAATGGACTTAATGTACGACTTTGTTTGTTTAACGCATTCTAAAATAATAATTATGAATAACTATCTATAAAATATGCATTATATAGTTTGTATTTTTTTAATGCTTAGCAAAGAAAATGAATTGCAATATTTTTAAAAAATGTTTACCTTCATTCGAATACATAGATATTTTTTATCTTTCTGGTTTTTGCGAAACGCTTCGTTCCATAGTCAATTGCTAAAAACATTCCTATATGTAACTAAATATATGACTAAAAGTATCAAATCAAAACTATTTGCAAAAACTGAACAGAGGAAATAAATCTTCCTTTAGTACTAAGTCTTTCTTTTGCTGATTCTGAATTTTGAATTTGATTTATAATTGATTTATAAAGTTTATTAAATTTTCCTAAAATATCTGAATATATGTTTTGTCTGTATGTTTTTGGTTTTTGTTTTTGTTTTCGGATTTACATCACAGACAAAAAGAAAGTAATTGTTTTTTATAATTTATATTTGCATTTAGCATTTTAATTCAGAACATGTCGTTTGTTGGGTTTTTTCATCTGTGTATGTTGTTGTTGTTTTGCTACAATTCATTACTTCAATAGTTTTGCAATATAGTATATGTATAATATTAAACTAAGTTTTTAAAGAAGTACGCTATAAATATATGTAATTATGTTTAGTAAAATCTTAAATAAGATTTTCTTTCGATCTATACACGCGTTTGTATATTTATATATACTATATATATATATACTATATATGTATAGTATGTACATAATTATTAGGCAACCACTTAAGTTTAGTTTATTGTGTATTTTTATATATATAAAAATAAGTTTCATTTTTTCGCTTGCTTCAAAAATGTACTTAAATAAAAGAGAACCGAAAGACTGTACATTATCGCATTAAAAACCGTTATCATCAATATCATTATCATTGTCATTAAATCGTAATCATTATATCGTATCATTTCATTATCTTTATCAACAGCATGGTACAAAAGAAAAGAGTGAACCAAAAAAAGCTGCACATCGTTAAAACCACAATACAATAGATTATTGCATTCTTTTATAAAAGAAATTCATAAAAAAATGTTCTTTAAACAGGCTTAGCTGTTGATGTGTGTGTGTGTGTATGATTGGGGTTTTTGGATATTTGGGGAACTTAAGCTTGTTTGGTTTTTGAATAACGCATGTTCGTTTTATGGTTTTCATCTTTTGAGCAATATACTAAAAACAATTGTTTGAATAGAGTATTTAGTACACAATTATCTTCACTGCTGCCAACCTTCATTTGCCGTTTAGTACATTGATTTTCATGAAGCGTACATGCGATTTATGTCGTGCTGATATTTATCCTGTATATCCTTGCGCTTGAGCTTAAAAGCAGCTGTTACCAAACCCATATCGGGCGACCAAACTTCCTTGCACAACGTTATGGCCGCCGGTACCTCGAACTTTTGTAGTTTGCCTGCAAAAGAATAAAGTTTTAGAAACTACTATTTTGATTTTCATAAGTTATGATCTTACATTTACGTGCATGTTCGCTTATTTCCTTGAGTATGGCCTTTTCCATGATGGGCGATGAGCACAGCTCTTCATATGTTTTGCCTTTGAGGCCATTTCGTTCGGCCAGATCCTCGAGATGTTTCTGATTTGGCACGACCAGCGCGACAGTAAATTGTTTTGATGGATCACCATAGACGCAAATGTTTTCAATAATGCCGCATGTTTTCAACTCGGCTTCCACTTTGCCCAATGAGACATATTCGCCAGCCTGCAGCTTAACTAAATCCTTCTTGCGATCTGTGAGCCAAGTAAGCTTATTAAAATGCAGACCATTTAAGAGATTGCAATTAAACATACCAATTATTTTAAGTACACCATCGGTTTGCACTTCTCCAATGTCGCCAGTTTTGAACCAACGACGGCCATCTTCCTCAAAGAAATCCTCGTTAGTCTTGTCAGGTAGCTTGTAATAGCCTTGCGAAACACAATCGCCACCAATGAGCACCTCGCCTTGGGGATACGGTTTGTTGGTAACACGATAATTACCCTCCTCCCAGTTCACCAATCGAATATCGCAAACGGTCAAAGGTCCACCAGTGCGTCCATAGGTCATGTCACGATCTAAAAGCAAATGCAAACGTTTAAGTTATGACATTCAATTTAAAACGTTTTCAGAGCACTTACAATCCATAACAGTTGCACCAGATGTCGTCTCAGTCAGGCCATAACCTTGTATTAAATCGACACACAAGCATGTCTTGATCTGCTCGTGTGTATCAGCTGAGAGAGGCGCACCACCGGACATTATAATGCGCACTTTACCGCCCATCAATTTGGCAACCTTCTTAAAGACCAGACTACAAAAAGAAAGAAAGAAATTGAATGAAAAAGAATATATATAATTATTACCATTTAGTTTTGCATACCTATCAATTATTGGTGTTTGATATCCACGCTGTATCCATTTGACTTTGTATTGATAGAGGAATTTAAAGAGCGCCTTACGGAATGACGAGCCCGAATTGACCTTGTCATTGATGCCCTTTGAGATGCGATCGAGTATCAGTGGCACTGACGTCATGCACGTGGGCTTCAACACAGATGCATCACCTTTGCAGCCACGCTTAATCTTGCTACTCGTATCAATCAAAGTCAACGGCGTTGAATAACCAATCGAGACGCCAGTCATGAAACAAACACTCTCAGCAACCAATTCAAAGACATGAGCCAATGGCAAAAATCCAATTAACAAATCTTCCGGATATATAGTAACCATATCACAAAATCCCTTCATTGTTGCTATGCAATTCTTGTGTGAGAGCAAAACACCTTTTGGTGTGCCCGTTGAGCCAGAAGTGTACATAATGATTGCAATATCTTCGGCCTTGGGTGGCACATGCTCTGTGGGTATAATAAAGTCAAAGATGATGATGGTTAGAATATCCGAATATTCGTTCGCTATTGAACCTACCAAATTTGCTGTCATTTCCAATTTTAACAACTTGATTGAATGGCAGAATTTTGACACCCTCCTTAAAACCAGTTGTTTCGGTCTTGCGCAGCTGATCCTCCATATAAATAATGGTATTAACATTTGGGCATTTATCGAGCAGCGTCTTAAACTTGGGCAGCAAATCATGTGAGGTTATAACCGTAGTAACTTCAGTTTCGCTAATGCCTAAAACGAACGAACAACAATAAGTAAATTGTGCATTATAAAGTTACTTTCATTACTTACAATGAGCAACACCATCGTCTCCAAGTGTAGCATAGACAGTAACAATGGGCATGGCCTGTTTGAAGCAACCATGAGCGCCAATCATCCATTCGGCACGTGTCTCAGCAAAGATGACAATATTCTGACGCGGTGCCTGACCAAGTTCGCGTAGACCTCGACCAAAGCTAGCTGCCATGCGCTCGGCCTCAATGAAATTCTTCCACTTGTAGTCGCCCATGTTGTACTTTTTGAAGACACGTCCATTGGGTTGCATTTCATCCTCTTCGCTAAGTATCTGCCGTGTGCCCAAGCAACGTTTTGTCGAATGCGTTTTAGCCACATAGTTGAATACCTTTTCCAGCGTATCGATGTTCTCCTGCAGCATCTTAACATGAACATCTCGGGGTGGTTCCGTGGTGCGATACGTCAACTCAGTGTCATCTTGCTTAATGATCTTTGCCTGAAATTATTTGAATTCAACAGATTAGTAAGTGTTTTTCTATAAAGCTTAAATATAAACAAAAGAGTCACCATTTATATAAAAGAATAAAAAAAAGTTTTAAGGTGGAAGGAAAATTATTTGAGTGTTAAGGCTCTATTTTGGTGTGAAAGCGATCTTCAAAACGATGTGAACAAGGAAGTGTTATTAGTATAAAAACAACATTTAGTATTTCTTAACTGAAAATGTGCTAAGAATAAATGGGAATAACTGATGTATGTTCCCGTTCCGTTCAGACACCAAAAACATTATACAAACTATTCAAAAAACCCAAATTTATATGTTATATATATTTAAGACCTCAATATCATCCGGCGCGTACTTCGAGGGCGCATCGACCAACAATTTCTTGCTTATGACCGTGGCCTGCGAGTTGGAAGGAGGAGGGTAAAAAAAAATACTAACATTAGCTATATAGCAAGAAAAAGTATAATATTTATATTTTTTGTTTTATAACAAGATTCTTAGTACCATTAATTTAATTGCATTTTTCTTTACCCATAACATTTTTTAGTACACATTTTTTCTTTCTTTTGTGATCCTTATCTTTGTCTTGATAGCCGCTTAATAATTGTGGCTATTTACTATGGTATTTTTTTTTTTACTTACTCTCTCTACTTAAAAGAATCAATTAATAATAAATGTTTGTTGTTAAACTGTCATAAAATCATTTGAGCTAACAAATATCCCTGAAATTTTAGCTAAGTGAAATTGATATATGATTGAAAGAATATTTTTGATAAAGATTTTGTGGGAAATAAGGGAAAATAATAATGATTGTTTAAAAAAAAAGCTTTAACTTTGTGGACTCTGTAAGTATTTAGGCGATTTAACTATTAATATGGCATAAATTGGAAGCATTCAATTCACAACAGAATAAGTTCATTAATATACTTTTTAACAAATAAATAGAGGATGTCAGATCATTAAATAAATAAACAAAAAATGATTGAAAGTTTTTTCGACTGTTGCACAACTTTTTCATAATTTTGTATGAGTACAAGGTATAAAAAATAAACGGAGATAGTGGAACAAGCGATTAATGATCGAGAGGGAGATAGAGGTAAGACAAAGTCGAACAGATAGTGAGAAGACAGCATTGAGACAAAGTCTGTAAAACTAAGCTGAAGGTGAACACGCATTGCATGACATAAACTGTAGGAACGATAGATAGGGAGGCAGAGGGGAGAGATAGAGAGGAAGAGAGAGAGAGAGGCTGTGTGCAGTTTTTTTTGTCAAATAATAGCACAAATCAAAATAGCATGCCGTAAAATTGAACTTTGTAATGTTATTTTCAAAAATCCTTGAAAAAAACTAAAAAAAAATATCTAAATATATATAAATATAAACTTAAGAACTTTTCAACTGTTTTATTTACTAATATTTCTTTAGTTACTCACCTTAACTCGCCTCGATTCCTGGCGACGTTTCCAAGGCGCCTGTATTACCAAATAGACCGGCAACGTTATAATATCATAGACAAATGCAATTGCCTTGATTGCAGTCAGTGCACTCTGCACCCAAATGCTGTCCATTCTGCACAAGTGTGTGAAAAAAAAAATAGAAAATAAAAAATGGGGAAATGGAAAAATAATTAAATTTAATTAGCTGAGCACTTTGTTATGATAATTGGATATGCTAATTTTGAGTTCAACATCTGACTGCTCATATATTGAATCACTTTGAGAAAGTCACCTTAGTTTTGTTCTAGCGCCGTCGCCAGCCAAAAGCTAACTGAATTCAAACAGTTGGCAAATCTTGCCAACACGGAATACGAGGCGAAAAAAATAATAATAAAGGGTTGCCCCATACGCTTTTGATAGAGCTTAGCGCAGCTCACACTATTCGAGATAACGTTTGAAAAGCAGTTTTTTTGTTTTTGATTTTTTTATCAGCAGCGTCGTTTAGATTGCCCTTGACGGATATAGGTCTCCTTTTGGTCTAGACTCTAGACTCTAGAACTTATGTTTTTGGCTCAAGTTTTTCGTATTGAAATTTTTTTCTTTTTCTTTGAGTGATACTAGCACGGCAACTAGATGGTGTCTTGATATATTACAAGAAAATATAGGTTTAGTCATAGTTCTTTATCAGAACACAATAATTTGACTATAATCATTTCAAAACTAGTTTTACACGGGCTAAAAAAAAAAACTTGATACCTTTTAAATAAGGTTTGACTAAAATACCTATCTTTGATATAAATGGTATCTTAATTATACATTTCCTTATTGCCAATTTCAAATACAAAGATAAACTATTGATTGTAAAGTAATTTTTTTTTTAACTCAAACCACTATTTTTTGGAAAGCATTGACATAGTAGCATGAAACCACCTGTTGCCAATTGACGGCACCTGCAGTAAAACTGTTGCCTAGAGCTTTGAACACACATACATACATAGATAGTGCATGAGAGAGTATATTAGTGTGCGTGTAAACAGCATGCTAATCAGCGGCACAATGTGAACTGAATTCTGAACCTTTGCACTGACATTTAAAGAGAGAGAAATAGAGCGAAAGAGATAGCGAGGGAGAGCACGTTATCAGGAACGGTAAACGAAATGAGCATTATTAAAGTTTAAAGTCCCAAATAGCGTGTGTTTAATTTGTTCAAGGTCATCAAATAAACATAGTTAAATAGAATTTTAGCAATTGAATTTCTATATTTGTACATTTTCCATAGTGATGAGTAAACTTATTTACATATATGTGTGTATGTATGTATGTATGTATGTATGTACCCACAAACAGTTTAAAAATATTGTTATACTATATGCATTAAATTCTAAAAGCATTCTTGTGATAAGCAGCACTACTTATCGACGTCATGTCTACCCTGAACTTGATGAATATTATTATTATTATTACTATGCCAATCTTTATTTAACGCCCCTTTGACGAGGGTTTCCCGTTACCTTTACTCTCTTTGCTTTTTTCTCTGTGTTTTTCTGTAGGCGTTGAACTGTTAATCACACTTTAGTTCATGTTAGATTGTTGTTCGGTCATTTCATGGTCTTTGATTTAATACGTATTAATATCACATCAAGTGATAACAAGAACGACAATAAAACAAAGCCTTTTTGAGTGAATGATAGTAAAACATTGTCGTTTATTGAATGTTTAAACATAGTATGTGAAGTAATGTGGCTTAAATTAGTACGTATGATAGTAAAACTTTTGTTTTATAATTTAGTTGAACATTTGCTATCTTGTCACAAAATTTGAATGCAACTTTTTTATTAATACTCTTTTATTTATAACTCTTTTGAAGATACTACAGCAGTCTAAAGACAATATTTAAGTTATCTGTCATTAAAATGTTCCTTCATTAATTTCTTTTTATCTCCAATAGATAAACTAATGATAGTTCCATATATGAATATGAATATATGATTTGACTTTCAGGATTTTTCGGGTCTTTTTTTGATGATATTTTACAATCAAATACCGTTAACTGAGCATGAAACGTTTTGGGCAATTTAAAAAAGGACATATTCTCTTAAGCTAATTTCCCAAACCCACATAAGTACATAAAAGCTTTAACAGTTTGCATTTTGGACACACTACATATGAAAAATGGTACTTACTGCGCATCATCTTCGATGAACATCTTGCCGCTGATTCTTATTATGTTTGGCAAGCAGTTAAAAGCTGGAGCGAGACACAGACAATAGGAATGTGCTCTTTAACACAAACGCACACACACACACACACAGCGAAGGAGCGAGAGAGAATGAGTAAGATACGCAGTAAGTCTATCACTTTCTTTGAAGGGTATCTTTAAGGTCCTTCTAGCCAGTTGACGCGTTGATGATGTTTGTATGATGATGGTTTCAGTGTTAGCTAAAATAAACGGATCAACCAAACAAATAGATGCAACATATAAACGATGATCTCATCCTCCAAACAACAGTTGCAGTTTTATTTACCTACATGAGAGAAAGAGAGAAAGAAAACAGATACGCATTTATGTAGTGACAATGATATAATAAATATGTATGTAGATAGACAACAAATATGGTAAGAGAAGGTGTGTAACAAATGTATATCAAGAGCATATGTAAAAGCAATGTCAAATTGACAACAAACGCTGTAAATTAATTGTAACAAAAAACTTTTATTATTTTTATGAACATAGTTTAGCTGATAATCAAATTTTCTTCTATCTATTTAGCATTAAACATATTTGCTAAAACAAAACCATTTGAAACAAAAAATAAATAAAGTACATTAAAACAGCTTTCATAAATATTTCAAATAACAAACAAAAAAATCAAGAAACATTTTAACTTGAATAAATAGAGAAAAAAACAAGTTCTTTCGGTTTCGACTTTTTTATTTTTTGATATTTAGCCAAAATTTGATAGTAAGAATAACACAAACAAAAAGGTAGAAGGCAGACACACAAACACATTATTTATAAACGTCAAATAGCACACAAATTAAAATTAGACAATCAAATTTCTGTATTACATAATCAGCGAAAAAGACAAAGGGACAAACAAAAACAAAGCTGCTTTTCTCTTCACATTTCTAGGTAAAATATTGACTTAGGTCAATGGAATTTATTACACAAAAATAAAAAAATAAAAACAGAACTATGATTGGCAGCTTTTTATTTTTATTATATTTGGTTTGTGCCAAGAAACGTAAACAGAAAACAATCCAATAAACAATTTTCAATGTCAGGCAAAGTCCACAGTCGAACTACACTGTTTATTTTAGCAATATATATGGAAACTGATATCCAAGTCTTTAAAATCCACCGAACAAACAAAGCAAACAAACGTTATAAATTTAAAGCTTAGAGTATTAACTATTCGCTTTAGCTTTTGTAAACTTCTCTCTTTGCATAATAGCCCTTTCCCTTTCCCTTTTTTTTTTCGTTGGCAATGCCGCGGTTATTCAACCCAACTCCCGCAAAAACAAACAATAATCGAAACAGGTTTTTTGTATAAATATTAATGGAATGTCGAACGACAATATAAATAAACAAATTTTAAAATTTTTAACATGAAATCAAATAAAATACCTGCAAATTATTACCTTTGAAATATCTCTAAGCAATCATTTGGCAAAAATCATTGAAAAGCGATCAAATAGCTGGAAATTGTTAAGGAAAATCAAAGAGTAAAGGTGAGAGTCAGAGCAAGAGCGCTGGAAAGAGAGCACACAGAGTTGTGGGGGGGGAAGCAAACTTTGTAGCGTCAGTCAAATTGCTGTTAAACTTTGAACGAACTATTACGAGTTGTACAACTACATATATGCGACATATGCGACGATAGTGACCCTGATACAAAGTTAAATTGCATGGGAACAGCATAAGGAACCAAAGGTTTCTACAAACAGAAAGAGAGAGGGAGAACGACGAGCTAAAAGTTTGGATAGTGAGGATGATTACGTGCCATATAAATATTTTGCTGTTGTTGTTGTCGTTGTTGTTGTAGTTGTGGGGGTACAAAGTACTTAATAGTGACAAGTGATAAAGTGTTTGAGTCTGATTAAATCAGTACGTTTTAGATAAACCCTTACATACAAACATATATATGTATATGTAAATTTATGTATATGATTCAATTGGCAAGATAAGCGTGCAGCTAATCATTTAGAAAATCAACGAAAATAATTGTTATGTATTATCATAATTGCTTTTGTAATAAACACACTATTCAGCAGTATTTAGTATAATGTTATAGTTTTAACATTCAATTAAAAATAAGTTAAATTGCATTGATTGAAAAACACACACACAATTGTTAATTATAGGTACAAGCACTCGTTACAGCTGTTCTTTCTTTTTTATTGTTTGTTTGGCGCGTTTTGCGCGTTTTCCATTTTTATTTTATTTTTTTCAGTTTACATGTGAACTGTGTGCTTTAATTGCCATTTTGCATGCATTGCACAACATATCCAACAACAACAGTTATGGAAATCATTGAGAGACAAACGTCACGCTCGACTAACTGTAAATGACGACTGAGAGAGTCGCTGTCAACTGGCTTACAAAACCTCGAACTTGAATTGTGCACAAGTTAACTGCATTAAACCAAAGAAAAGAGAACAAAAAGTATATTAAGTTCTAAGACTTCTGTGTCGTTTGAACGTCTTACGAAAGTCCAAAGTTTCAGTACAAAGTCTTCAAGTAATCGAGCTTGAAATTGTAGAATGTAAAACATCCCCATTATATACACACATAAATATTTAGTTCCATTGCCATAAAATGTCTCAATAACAACAACAAAGCGCTGACGTTATTGGAAACCGTTACAAATGGGAATAGGAATGGGAAGAAAACAAAGCACAAAGAATGACGTGCAAGAAATAGATGCAGTTAAGTTGAAAGAAGTTGACTTGAGTTAAAAAACTCAAACAATATGTCAAATGCCCTTCAAACATGTGTTGCAAAAGTACCTTTAATGGAAAGCTAGAAACCATAATATAACATTTTTCATTTATTTTTTAGGTTTCTGATTTTATGTGATGTGGCTCATAACATTTTCAATTTGCCTTTTTCTTACGCGCCATTTCAGCTTTTTTGACGTGGCCTAAATTAATGATTCATGAAATAAGTTTGTATTTAGTGCCAGACTTTCAAAATTACATTTTTAACAGTCATGAACGTTATCTTTAGTCATAATTGTTTATTATGTGGACGTTTTAAAGTTAGTATTATACCCTTTAGAAACTCGTAAAACATGTATTTTATTCGATAATAAATAAAATGGAATATTGTTGTAGATATTCTAACAAAGAGTATTACATAACCGGCCATTATTGATTACGTTTCTTCATAAAAATTTTAAAACACAACTTTCAAATGTATTTTACGCCTCTGTTTCATCCTACTTCATGATTTAACCGCTACGTTTATCTTTTTTAACTAATTTGATTCAGCTTAGCATTTAATGTTAAATTATATAAAACACTTTTTGTTTACTTAAAAGTACTTTAAGCTTTTGTAGTTAATAAGATCTGTTAATATGGCTTGTTTATTTTACAAACATACACAAATCTACTATCTTGTCAGAGGCAAACAGACTCAATATTGCTTAGCTTATGACACATAAAGTCACTTGAACTTTGGCATTCATTGAGTAACCATAAACAATCAACCAAGGTGCCAAAACAAAATTAAATCGGCGTCGTAACGGAGCTTTGTTGTAGATCATGCAAAATATCGATGACACGCCAGTTGCCTTGACATTGACGTGTTACAGTTAGGAGGTGTGTCAGCAGTCAATGTTTTTCTGCATATGCAAACGTATGTATGTAAGTAGAAGTATGTATGTATTGTCTTTTTTTTCGCTTATGCCCAGTGTGCATAACATATGCTCGACAAGTGAGCGAACGGGAGCGAATATTCTTGTGTCATTGTCTCCGCACGCTCTCTTGTCTTCTGTCTCATACACTCAAATGGGGTAACAAAATCATCGTATGACTGTGTCAAAGTCCAAAATAAAAATAATTTTCTGTAGCGTTGTTTTATTTTTTTTTTTTTGTTTGCAACCGGTTGAACGTACATAAAATGAGAAAAATGCTCGCTAAGATTGAAAATAAAAGCAACAACAAAAACTTTTACAAATTGCTATAGCTACAATTTGTACGCTTGAACACAAAAAGAGTTTAACAAACATGCAACACTAACAAATCAAAGATTGTGTGGGAGAATTTAAATAAATTTGATTACAGCCATGTGCAGTTTAGTGATCAAGAGAGTGAGAGCTAAAAGCTTACACAAACACACCACACACACGCGTACTTCCAAAAAAAGTAGCCAGTCAACGGTGCTCTTTTGCACTCGCTCATTTTGCCTCTGTCTCTATGTTGTTCTTATTGCCGCGCGTTTTCGATCGTGTGTGAGAAAGTGAAGTGCTAATGACGTTGACGTCGTCTTCGCTCTTCACATGTGAGTATGTATATGTGAGTGACCTAGACAAGCATGCGTGTAGTTATCTTTAGAGTGACCATTGCACGGATGCTCCAGTATTCCCCCTTGTCGCACTTAGTAAAAGCACGTGCCAAGGAGAGAAAAGAAAATTTTCCACAACACAAATGCAGTGGCAATGATCATGGCACTCGGCAAGCCGGTTTAATGCTTAATAAAAACACTGTTCACTGTGCACTTACAGTTGGCAAAACCGGTTAGAAAATCATTTAGCAGACCATTTTTTATGTTGAACATCGCGACATAAGCAAACAGTGTTTGAATGTGTAGGTGTGCAGGTAAATCAGTGTTTTATCAAAAAACAAAAACGTGTTTACTGCTTAGAACTTAGTCATACCCCAAATATATACGTCAAATATGCGATTATGTAATAGACGATCGTTAATAATAATAATTGGTTATTCAAACAAAGCAAATCGGACAAAAAAAATACAAGTTTAACAATATTCATCACTAGCAATAAATCAATTTTCTGACAAATAATCGGCTACAGACTTTTGTATATTTTTGTCAATATAACTTTTCTTATTAATTAAACGGATCAAAGTCGAAAAGGATTAAGAGAGCTGTACAATTACAGGGTGCATGCAAAACTCAACACTAACTGTACATACATGTACAGATGTACTGTATGTAAATAAGTAACGGTATGTTGAAGCTTTTGGCAAATACATATGCATGTACATATGTACATGTGTAAACGTTACAGTGTGAATATGTTTTACGAAAATGATGTACGCCATGTAATAACATAAATATACGTACAAACATATATGCAAGTAAGGGTTTATTAAAATCGTGTGACGTCATTCTAAGGTTAACAAAAACAACACCAACTGCCGCAAGTACAACAACGCCGAAATGAAAAGCGCCAGACAAAAACTCAATAGGCTGGCAATGCTGCTGTGTGCTTTTGCAGACACAGTGTAAGAGGGTTGTTGTTTTTGTTGCTGCGGCAACATGTCGTGGCACGTTTTTCATTCGCCTTCTTTGGCATTTGGTTATACCAGCTGAAAATCGTACGAGTTTCAGGGGAAATGCTGCGCAGCACAACAACATTGCGGCGAAGAGGCAAAGAGAGTAAGAGACAGAGCGAATTGCACAGCAGCGAAATTGCAACGTCAACTGTACAAGAGAGTGAGTGCATGTTGAGAGACCACGCACTCTGTAGGTGGAGGGATAAAAGGTCAGAGAGCATGTTGTTTACAACGTTTAATAGTGTTTTCGTCATTGTGCTTCCGTCGATTAGGTTTGGCCATGAATGAAAGCTGCTACCGGCAAAAATTATACAAATACATACACACACATATTCATGTTTGCATTCACACACATATGTACATACATACTGTATATTTTTAATTATGCTGCGAGTGTGAGTGTATTAAAGGTGCGGGTTTTATTGATATATGTTGTCTATAGACAGTCTAAGAAAAATTAAACGGAACATTTATTACAATGTACATGTATGTTGTTGCTTTAAAGAGTAAAAATAATTAAAATATTGCATACACTTAATATTGACTAATTTACTTTTTACAATAAACGTTTTACCTTTACTTTTAATCTAATTTAGTTTGTAAGCACTAAACTCAACGTGGCTATGTTGATTAACTACTGCTGGGCATGCCACAAGCTAACACACACGCTTTAACTTCCGGGCCATTACAAAAAACCGCACCCCAGAAATCAGCTCAGCTTATGTAGCGCGTCATTGAAAATGCAACAACATTCGCAAAAGGCCATCGCGCTCTACCCAGCTGGTCGATGGGTCGTCGGTCAGTCAGTGAGCGCCGTCGCTGTTGACCCGTCAAAACAAGAACCGAATCAGAACAAGAACAGATGACACACCACACACTTACACACACACACACAAACACGACCGCTCGCACGCAAATGACCCCGAGAAAGAGGAGGAAGAACAAGCACAAGCACTGGCAAAACTCGCATGATTTTCAGTTGGTATAATAAACCAACCAAACAGACAATTGAGTGGGAGTGTAAAAGAGCAAGTGAGTCAGCTAGCCTTAGAGAGAGAGAGGAGCGCGCGTTACACGGCGAGAGCCATGAAGAGAGCGAGTGCGCATCAACAAGAATTTACTTGATGCACACGTGCAGCTCATAAAAAGGGGAAATTAACTAGACTGAATACGAAGAAGAGAAGCAAGAATCAAAGCGCATGTAACTGTTTTTTTTTTTTTTGTATTGTGATGCATTTTAACAGATATTTTTATCTAATTAGACAAAATTCAAGTTAAACAAGGCTCACTTGGTTGCACTCTCATGTGATAAATGCAACTTGTGGAGGTCGTTTACAGTTCAATATTTGTTGGGAGTCAAAGTTGACAGCTGATTCTTTTGTTATTTGCATTCGACAAGTAAACAAAAAAAATCAATATATGTACATATAAACAAATCAATTATTTCTATTGCAGTTTCTATTTATTTTTGTTTGGCTGTTGCCATTGGCTACAATTGCATAATGCATCAAATGGGCAACGCTGTTGCATGGTGCCTACTCTCTCGTTTGCAAATTTAAAACTAGGTCAACTTTGTGTTGTGGTTTAAAAGAACTTTTAACTTATTAGAATTAAGAATGTCATAAAATACCTACAAGGACTGCTCTACGTGCGAGAAGTGGCTAAAGGGAATGCATTAGTATTTCCAAGATGGGCATTGATAAGGTGGCGTGACATTTGAGCCGCTACGCCGGCAGTGGGAAACAGACAAAGAGAGAGAGAGAGAGAAAAAAGAGTGGGTGGGTGTTTGTGGGTGTGTGTGTGTGACCTGTATCAGCTGAGACGTCACAGACGTCAAACACAACGCAATTTATATAGAAAAAAACTTACCTGCTGTATTCGCAAAGTGTTGAAGTCATTAAGCAATAAACAGCATTTATGCGTCGTTATATTTGAAATGCCGTTATATGTGCATTTTGTGAAAGAGAGAGTGGTTGATTGAGGGAGCGCGCGACATGCAATAAACATGAAAGTATAAATTTATCATTAAACATGGGAAAGGTAATGCGTTTATTTCTTTTGCAAATAATAACAATTTAATTTGAACAGAGCACACAAACACACAATGCGAAAAAATGTGGCGTCAGCATTGAAAGCACTGTGGTAAGTGTTTAAAAGAACTTAGAAATAATTTTAACTAGCTTTTATTTTTTGAATTGATTTTTGTATGTTGCTGTTGTTTGCAATGGTTGCTTTTAAATGCGACTTTCACCAAATTACACACTTATATGCACATTTCTTTTTTATAGTTGCGCTTTTGCCAATTTGTTGGCCTACTCAAACACACACACATATGTATATGTATATACGAACACAGAGGAAAACAGCACAAACACAAAAACATTCGCATTATTTACAATTTCTTACTTACACAAAGCTTTCAAGTTAACGTCTTGCTTTCAATTGCGTTTTGAGATTCTTTTAGTATATGTTTTAATTTCGCGCCCGCATGTATGATCACTGCTGATATTTCTTAAAATGTATGTTTGTATGTATTTGCGACGGTCTCGACGCGTCCCACAGTCGACGTTCTCAAAACACGTTGAGTTTGCTTCTGATACGTGAATAAACTGTCGCTGTCGCTTTTGCCACGACTATTTTCACCGTCTGATTTCGACACATTCACACACACGCAACACACAAACGAGACAGAGAATTTGACGCCTCTCTCTCTCTTAGTGATGCGGTTGAAATTTTTAATTGTTACGTGTTTTTTCTGCAGCGAATGCAGATGCAGTAAGTTGAGTCAGTTGTTGATTTAAATACTATTATTATCTATGATTTTATATGTTTTGTTTAATAGATAAAGCGGCTTTAACTGTTTTTTATACGGAGCGTGTTTTCAATTATTTGTTCTGTATATTTTTATGTTGATGTTAGTATCGCATCAACGTATCGATAACAGACAACAATGTAGTAAAACGACATATACTATCGATAGCGATATTAATTCGAAATGTATAAATATAAAAGCATGGCAGTATTCGTATAACACTAACGCTTTGCTTTATTTGAGTTGGCTCGTCTTAATATTGGCGTTTTTGGCCTTGCAATACATAAAGTGCACATCACGTGGTTTTAGCGCTGCCACTTTGGTAAAATGAGTAATAAACGAAATTGCTGGATTAGCACAACTTCTTACTCAACGAAATAACTCACTTAACGATTAAGCAAAGCTTACAACCTTATCCGAAAATACAGTACAGACAAACGCCGAACATTCAAGAAACAGTTTATATTGATATACACATTTAAAAAAAAACAATATAAGTTATACTGGCTCATAAAATCTAGGGCTTGTGAACTCATGCACTAGACCCCACTCAACACAAATAGCATAAAAAATAAACAAGGCATATACCACGAATGCAAATATCCCCGCCGATCGTCGTGCATTAAAGTTGACCAATAGGCACCACGACAACTGGGTCAAAATGGCGATCAGCATAAATATATAACAGTTATCCCCATGCTCGCCAGCTAGCCAAAGTGCTGCTCCAGGCACTTGCATACTCTTATTAAAAAGTAGTGCAACTCCCATACAGACAACAATACCTGTAAATATAGTAGGGAAATATAAAGAAATCGCAATTTTTATTACTTGTGAGAATACTGCACTGAAAAATGGTCCCGCACAGATGGCAGCAAATGCCATTTTCTCATATCCCTGCATAACTAATGCAAAATTTGACATTAGATCAATTGTTGCATTCGTCATCGATCCCAAAAGTAATACCTACAAAACTCTCACTCAAATTAAAAACATCTCCAACTATAGAGGTGAGTACCTCAATTTCTGCAACGCACAGAGTGATCAAAACTAAAGAACTCGATGAGATCAGCATAATGAAGAGCTATAGGAAAAAACTTTGTTATTAATGATTAAATAAACTTTAACTACTTACAATGTGATATGAGGGCGGCAAATCAGTTCGGGTGTGCCAGAAAACCAATATCGCCAATGGAATAGTTAGGCACAAAGACCATTTAGAGTACTTGTAGGTAAAGTCAATGTACCAGGTATTATAAACACTGGCATATTTGGCTGCAGAAAAAGTACTTAGTGAGGATAAAAACAAACAGTAATGTAAGCTTAATTTCCCTGAAACCATTATTTTAAACCGTTACGACTGTCAACCAATCAGAGCTGAGCATTGGTGCTGCCAGATCTGCGCAGTTTTTTTTAAGTTAAAAATATGTTTGCAGTTAAATTAAACTAAAAGAGTCTAAAATAATTTCACATACAATGTACCGCAGTGATAATTATAAAAGGATTTGTAATAATCTGTGTGCAATTGAGCAGCTTACTCCAACCATGCTTTTGTCTCTCGAAATCAACAACGGGCACAAAAACCCTTATAAGCAAAACCAAAGGTGTCTTCAACACAATCACTAGACGTCCAAAATAACCACTTAACTCCCAGTCTATTGCATCAACTGGATTAAGGGATGTGAAGAAGTCTTTCATTAGATAATAATTCTTTGGATTTCTTTTGTCATGAAAAATTTTGCGATATGATTGGTTGTTCTCTTCATCTGGTTGAGAATTGCGTGAGCCAAAAAACTGGGAGTTTCTATAATGAAAATTCATAATCTCATTCTGCTGCAGTTTCAAAAGTAATTCTCTTTTCTTTTTAAGCATCTTTTTGCCTTGCAGGTTAAGTTGCAGTCTTGCCATTCCATCGATTTGCTCTAGCAATTCTATAAAATAAATTTCTAGGCAACTAGCACTGGAAATATATTTGTATGGTTTAACTCACTTTTTATGGTATATTGCGCTAAAACGAGATCGGTTATATTAAATATAAGGTAGACAACATAAACCGAAAGCAAAACTGTGTAAGAAATAAATTGAAAGTGTTGTGACTAGAAAACAGGATATTACTCACCAATGCTCTCACCTCGGCTTACACTATTTGAAGTTAACATTAAATAACGTAATAGTTCCACGGCAAGTAATAGAAATAAATAATTAACCACAGTACTATGTCCATCCATCTGGAAGGGTTTCAAATAGCACACCATTCCACCACAAAGTAGTACAATGGTTAAAGCATTGGCAATTGTACCGGTAAATAAAGCAGAATCTGATCGTATAGCCATGAAATTAGCTATTAAATCGGGCGAAGAATTGCCAAAGGCCAATAACGTAACTCCCGCTAAATATTCATTCATATGCATCTTAACTGCGAGTATCTTTAAAATGGGCGTAAAGCTAAGAAATCTTTAAAAATAATAATAAAGAAAATATTTTTTTTTTTTTTAAGTGTACTCACTATGTATCCACAATAATGGACATGATCAGCATATATGTTATCGCTGCTACCACTAACAAAATCATTATGCATATTTCCGTTGTCTTCTCTTGTATGTTAATGTAACAGTAAATCAATTCAAAGTAATTGAAATAACTTATAATATGCTTGCATTGGGGCAATTCTTTGGCCATCTTGCAGCGAGTTTCAAAGGGCATTTTTAACAGACTGTGACAGCTGGTCTGTGGATGGGGAATTTATTATGCTCTTTAACTGTTAATCGAAAACTTCTATATTTTAGCTCTTACGTACATTTGCCTTAAAGTACTTAAAGTGATCCTCTAATAAGGACATTATCTCTGCGTTGAATTTGCCTATAAAAGGAAATTTAAGGAAATTATTATGTTTGAGGTAATAAACCAAATGACAGCAAAGTAAAATTGACATTGTAAAGAAAAAGCCTGTTTAAAAAAATAAAAATAAAACTTAGATAAATTAATAAAAATTAAAAGAATTTCAACAATACTTTTAAAAACTGTACAAATTAATTTTTAAGTATTTATATATTTAAATGAAAACAAAAATGCATTTTTAATTCGCTTTACAAATGGTTTTGATTTTTATTTTTAAACGCTTTTTGCAATTATGCTTGATAAATACATAATACCTATGTTAAGTATTTTGGTTTTAAGTACCTACGGGAGGGATAGTTTCTTTCATTCTGCTCAGTTTTTTATTAGTTCTTTATTTATTTGCTTTTTTTTTATATTAATTCTTAAATTGTGTCTGTGTTTTATTTTTTTTTGTTTTGTTTTTTTTTTTTTAAGCGATACTATTTTGGTTCAAGTCCTTGTATTTTATGTACATATTTAAGCTAAATTAAATGCTATAAATTACTAATTGTTGTTGTCAATATTTGAAATTAAGAACATATATAAGTACATAGCAGTGCGTGTGCGTGTTTGTGTGTGTGTGTGTGTTACAATAAATAACTCTATAAGTATATAAGAATGCCTTAAGTTCTAAAAAATACATACATACAAAGCTTAACAGCTGAATCTCTCATTATTTTCTTCTTAGCAGGGAAATTAACTAACATGCATAAAGTTGGTTTTTTTGTTTTTGTTTTAGTTTTTGTTATATAGTTTACAGTTTATTTTAAGAATTATATAGTTGTTTAATGACTACAGGAACTGGAACTGTGGTTAGTGCCAGGGGCTAACTTGTAAAGTTATAGCTGCGCACCGCTCGGCCCGGTGTGACCAGCTCGACTTTAATATTGGCTGTCGCTGTCACCTTTGTTGTATTGCTATCCGAATGTGTTGTCTCTACGGTTACCTCCGGTTGCACCACAATGCTTTGTAGTTCGGGTGGTGCATAACCACCCGGTGGTGCTGCTGCTGCGGCTGGTGGTGGCATATTCAATGAGGCTTTGTGATATGAAGGTGGTGGACCCGATGTTGTTGTTGCATGTGTACAATTCGAGTGGTTCGAGTGATTCGAGTGCTGATATTGATTGTTTATGTTATTCATATAATGATTGTTTAGATTATGATTGTAATTGTTGTGATTGTGGGCGGGTGGTGTTGGCGGTGCACTCCAATCATTGTGCATTTGTATCGATGAATTGCTTGATTTCCACGAATTTGGTTCCTCTGTTATTGTCGTCAGCGATGGATCATTAATGTTCACATCCTTGTGATAATGATGCGCCTTATGGCAGTTATTCGAGCTGGAGCTACGCGTTGAGCCACGTGAACCATTTGCATTGTACGATTTGTTCGAACGCTTGCTACGCATTGGCACTGGAGACGGTGTCGATATACGATCGGGATGTTCGAGTGGCACAAGTTCTGCCTCTGGTCCAAGCATGCTCAATATGATGGGAAATACCACAAGACTATTGCATGCACCCACACAAAGCACAACGAGTAGCAGCCAACAAAAGTGACGTATGACAAACTCAAACGGCGAAGTCGAAAGCATAAATATAGCCATGCCAGAGGTAAGCATGCCATGCACCAAGGGACCCAACGACAGTTGCAAAGCCAAATGAACGCGACGCTGTCGACTGCCAACGGATGTCATAAAACCCTATAAAAGATTGAATAAGAGTGTTAGAACTTGCGCTCTAAATGATACCCAAATTAATAAAACATACCAGCGAAATGTGTACATTGAAGCAAAGCATCATGCCAACTCCGAGTATGAGAATGACAGCTGGTATGGCAGACAATTTAATGCCCAGCAATGTCATGGCGCCAAAGATTTGAGCCAACGATGCCAAGACAGTGATGATGACCAAGACAGCAGCCCAAACGGACAACAGCAACAAGGAGACCAAAACCAAAGCAGCCATCAAGGCGCACATCAAAATGAGAGCCAGCGATGAACGCAATGTCATATACTGTTCCCAGAAGATAAACGGAATGCCTAATGAAAGACGAAAGAAATGGTTAGTTAAATAATTACAACTATTTAGTGGTATTTAAACAATTTACCTGATGGATAATTGGGCAATCCGTAGCCTTCAAATTTGACGCTCAAATCGCGTATATGTCCAATCAATGTCTTAATCTCTGAAGTATCCGTCAAGCCATGCAAATAAAATGGCATTTGTGCATAGACCAAAGGCAGACTTTTCGGTATTTTAAGGTCATACTCGTTGGGTGCATGATAATACTGACGTGGTTCCGGATAAAGTTTGCCCTGAAAGAAAAAAAAAATGATTTGATTTTAGTTAAAATAATATAACTATCCAGAAAGAAGGATCTAGCCGATTGTTTAGTCTCTTATCTACCGATTAACTGCTAGAGTTATCGATAAATTGATATTCAATTTACCAATCTTATGTTACAATTTTTACAGCATAATCTACATCTCAAAATGTAAGACTTTATTGTTATCGATAAAAAATTTTATCGAAAACGGAGCGATTTATTGATGATTTGATGGCAAAGTGATAATTACTATGTTAAATATGCTAAATAATAATCTTAATGCTGAAAACTTATGGGTTTATTGTTATCGATAACAAGTAAATATCAAAAACGGGAAGAGTTATCGAATATTTACAGCATTTTTGATCGCCGTATGCTTTAATGGGCTTTAATTTTAAATCAAATGTCCTAAGCTTAACAGTTTCTGAGATCTAGATAGCTGGAAATGGATATATCGATATCTATCTATACCTATCTTAATCAAGTTAAGAGCTCACCTGTGAAGCACCATAAGCAAAAACATCATTTGTTGCCCAAGCGGAGAGATAATTGTAAAATGCTTTGGGATTGATGATGCCATCGCTATTCACCAGACGATTCGTTTCGACCAGACTCTTATCCACCGGATTATCCACATAACCCGATTGAACAATCAATTTATAAGCGAGTATGGCATCACTGCTCGCATTTGTATACCAATTCTCCTTGGTAAGTCGTCCATCTCTCATTTCCTCATCGAAGATGCGCTGCAAGTTGAGCAGCCAGTCGCGGAACAGCAGCAGCCAAAAGTCCGGCAATCCACCATTATCGTTCTTAATTACATGTGGAACCCGTACGAAGGCTTCATGATAATCCCGTAGCAATTGCTGCTGTGTGGGATATTCAAAGTTGCCTTGGGTCACGGCATACATGGAATAGAAGCCGAAGAGACGCGTCTGTGCATCCAGAAACTTGTGCTCATTACTATGCTTGGGCACCAGATCAATAATATCCAAACCATCCTGCAGGGATGTTGCCTCATATAGACTAAAGATGACGGCGCATAAGAAACCCATTACGGTCAAGAACTTGACCCAACTGCGCATTAGGAAGGGCGTATAATACTTGTAGGCAAAGCTCGATAGGGAGAAGGAAGGCAAGGAACTTCCTGTAATACCAGTTGAACGTGATTCCAAAAGAGGATTCTGTGCTGGTTGTTGTTGTGATTGTGATTGCTGTTGTTGTTGTTGCATTTGAGCTGTTCGATTATTGTTACAATTCTTTAAATGTCTTCCTCCACGCATATTATTATTATTATTCATGGATTTGGGTTGTTCTTTCCATACGGGAAAACAACAGCAAAATATATCAGCTCTGCCCGCTGTGCGTCGTCTCAGATCCAACGAAATCATGGCAGGAAAAACGAGTAGGGCAGCAGCCAGATTAAAGCACATCACAATCGCTGCCTGCAGACAGAAGACCTTTAAAGCGGGCACAGGAATAAAGACGGCCGCAAAAAAGGAACCCGCCGTACTGCATGCACTAAACAGAATACTCGGTCCGACCTTTTTGAGTATGAGTTTTGTTTGTTCCTTGCGATTACTTTCCGCATATGCCGCAGTCAACATAAAAATGTGATCCACACCAAGTCCTAGGGCCAAAAAGGGCACCACCTGAGTGCTTGCCGCATTGAAGACAATCCCGAGGAGTGCACAGAGTCCCAATCCTGCCGCTGTGCTAAAGCACATGAGTAGAACTCCCGCAACGCCAACACTGCTCTGTCCACGCACCGGATCACGCCAACGTAGAAGCGTACAGAAAGCATAGAGCACTGTGGCAGCAACACCAATGACAATACTAACTGCCGATGGATGCGAGAACTTGGCCAAGATGTCATCGAGCGCAGCTGAACTAAATACATAGATATCATAGTTGGCTGCAATCCGAGATTGTTTTCGCAGTAATTGTTCGACTTCGCGCGAGAAGTTCCTTTGCCAGGCATTCAATACTTCGGCTGCCTTCTGTTGAGTCCAACCAATGTGATGTACTTTATAGTTATCCTGCCATTGATCATACATCTCCTTCTCGGTCATCAATTGCACAACAGTTTGCAATGCCTTGGCTTTTCTCAAGTGTCCACTACGATTCCTCAGCGCACCACCCACAATCAATTGCTCGGGCCAATGCATATGCTTTGCGGCATAGCCATAACAACCGCCCGAGAGTATAGCACCCACATCTGGTGGCTGTTGACTGTTCTTATTGGGCGCTGTATCCGGGCATTGAGGATGTTGAGGATTCAAACATGGTTTCTCCATATACCCGCTACTTATGGCTGCTCTCTTCATATACTGTTCGACGGTATCGAAATCAAAGCTAATTTTCTGATCGGACATTTGTTTTTTCATGAATTGCATCACAGCCGAGGGATTCAAAGTGCTCCACATTAGACGCTGATTAAGGCCGCTGGAAAAGTAAAGATCGATCGTTAAGTAATGTTGCCATACTGATAATCAATCACCAACTTACGGTATAAAAACTGGTGTCTCTGGTCCCAATAGTTGACTTCCCTCCCAGAAACAATCGAGTGGCGTTATTATTGAGCATGGTATCAAATGTTTCAGAATTTGCTCGATATAATAGTGACCCTCGAAACTGGGCGTTGTTGGTGAATTGCACATGTCCCGTAAGCCCCATTCCGTATCGTACATGTGCACCTTGACGGCTGTCGCCTTGACCAACACTTCCAGATGTGAGAGCAATGCTTGCGGATGTAATACAGATGCGTTCGGATCATGTGCCGTCTGAATGATCAATTGATGTGTCGACGATTCATCCTCACCGATTGTCTTTTGTGTGTAGGCCAATTCGGATTCGAGACGACCACCTTCCTGTATCCACAGTTGATGGACTTTCGAATGTATTTGGGCACTCTTCAAGCCCACACAGAAGGTGCTTAAAACAAGGATAGCGACAAAGAGCACCTTGCCCGCATGCTTTTGTACGGAACTACCGAGTGTTTCGAGGTGGGATTGGAATACTGAACGCAGATAGATTGCCGTGCGATTGCCACGCGCCTTGCCCTGAAAAAGGTGAGAGAGGTAAGAGGGGAGAAGTTAGAATTAGGGTTAAGTTTTCTTTGTTCTGTTTTTTGTTTCTTTGAAGGTATTAAAATTATAACGAAACAGCGTGTGGCCCCAAAAAATAATATATAAAGAAAAACAAATAAACAAAAACCGCAGCTATATAATTTTTTATTTTTCTTCTTAGCCATCATCATCATCATTATCATCATCCCAAAAACTCAGCCCAGCCCAATAAAAACAATAACAACAACAACAAACCCAAGATGCCAACGTTCACTGCGCAGCCGCAAAGCTATAATTGTCTGTTTCAGTTTTTGTTTCATCTGCAGGCCACACCAAAAGCTTAACTTCTCTCTCAGTCTCTCTCTCTCTCTCTCTCTGAATCTTTGGCTTTCTCGTTGCTTCTTTTCTTTGTTTTGTTTTCATCGACTGCACGGAAATTGAGTTTCGAATAATGAGGAGCACGCTAACATCTCAATCGAACCTTTAACCGACCAGTCTGTGCACAGTGCAACAAACATGTTACAAATTTACTTTAAGTATAATAATGGATACAAATATCTATAAAAAGAAGGTAAGATTTTTCTTACATAGAAGAAAATCTAACAAAAATCTAAGTATCATGACAATATTAAATTATTTAAACCCTACCAAAAATAAATTCTTTTAAAAACAAATATTTAAACCGAAAAATATGCCAACTATGCAATAGAAATGGTAAAACTTTATCAAACCTTTCATTGATCTACACTTAAAATAATTGCTAAATTGTATTTGGTACCACAGTGCTGCATGCAACAACACTCCACTGCCAAACGCCGCACCCAACTAGCCAGCTAGCCATGCAACCATCCAGCCAACCAGCCACACACAGGTAGTATCCCCAAAGAACACAAACATTCCAAACTGTGTTTGTGCATGGAAACGTTTCAAATTGTTTCTCTCTCTGTCTCTGTCTCTCTTTCTCTTTGGTTCTCGAAGTTTCTGTGTGGCATCAACTCCTTTTGCTTTTAAGCGCTTTTCATAGATTTTCCGCACAGTGAAATGCGGGCCCAGCTTTAGGTCCAAATCAAGTTTTTTTTTTTGAGTAAAGGTTTTTTGTTTCGTGTTCACGCAGCAGGAACAACAACATTTTTGTTGTTCTTGTTGCAACAATTGTTGGTTTTTGTAAAAAAAAAAAAAGCAACTAAAAGCGCAAAGCTAAAAAATGACTTAAGTGGCTTTGGCTGCAAGGAAGACAACAGGCGCTTTATTGTTGTTGGACATTCAGCTTATGACTACCGTTAACATAGACAGACATAGAGAGAGAGAGAGAGAGAGAGAAAGACGAAGAGAGATGGCTAGAAAGCACACTGAGAAAAATGTCTGGCTTAGATTACAGATTTTAATCAAATTTATAATTGAAATTTCTACATAAAAATTAAAGTTTACTGAAAACAATATTTGCTTTTCTTTTCGTCAGTTCTCAAATTGTGCACAAGAATATTGGTTTTGGTACTATTTTTTACTTTAATCAAATGCAAAGCTTTTTTAAAGTTAAGACTAAACACGAAACCCCCAAATCTGAGAGCAATACAAACAAATAAGTTAATCGAAATTTACTAATTTAAATAAATATTTTGAAAATTGCTTAATGAACAACGACTTCGAACTACTTTTTAAATTTACATACAAACAATTAATCCAAATGACTTCAAGAATCAATAAAATATTATTTAATAAATAAATGTTATTTTTTACAGGTTATTGAAACTTATTCGACTTTTTTTGGGTCTTATTTATTTATTGTAATCTTAATCTTACTACTCAAGATTCCATTTACTATTACAACTGACATCTTGAACTTTCATTTTTGTTCAGTGTAGGGACTTTGCGCCTGCGCGGGTGTCCAAAACCCATAAATAAGCCATGCCAAAAGGTTACCTGCGCTTTGAAATGTCTGCTGTTTGGCTTATTTTTTTTTTTTTTGTATTTGTATTTGTTGTTTTTGTTTGAAGTTATGCACGGCATGCATCTATGTGGGTGCGCCAATAAGGAGTGCGAGAGAGAGAGAGAGAGAGAAGGGACTTTAATAGACAGAGAGTAAGGCTGTTGAAGAGAGTGACAGCGAGAGAGTTTGACACTTCCTGCTGCTGTTTAGTTATGCAGTCGACGACGTCACCGGAGTCTACCGTCATCATTTCCGCAAAATTCAAAACTCGGATAGCGGCTTTGAGTTTGTCGCTATTAATTAAGTTATTGACGGGCAAACAGTTGTTGTTGTTGTTGTTGCAACGACGTTGGGCGGCGGCGTCTCTTTTAAGCTGCACCGCATGTGGCAACAGCGCCGATTGCAATGTTCGTGGAATTTTTTCCATAATTTTGTTTGTGTGTGCCTAAAAGAATGTTTTGTTTTTTCCTTCGAGCAGCAGCAAAAACAAAAAACAAAACCTAAACAACAAAAACGAAGAAATTCTGAGAATAATCGAGACGGAGGCGCAACAATGTTGTAATGCCGCAGGTCGCAGCAGCAGCAACAGCAACAACTAAAAATAAACTTTATCTAGATTTGGCAGCCACTGGAGTGCAGCTCAAACTGTGCAATGAGCGCCAGATTGAGCCATCACAGCGGCTGCTGTTAACGCTTGTCAGGCATTCCTCTTAGCTCTCTCCATTCTCCCCCCCCCCCCCGCCTCATACTCTTCCTCTATCTGTTTGATCGGCAACAAGCTTCGCCAAATGTTGGCCTGGTCCATGTGACATATCATCAATCTTGTGGCATGCACTTGAAGAAATTGCTAGTGACTAAGAGCTGAGAAAGTCTTCATCTTTTCAAAGATATATAAAATTATGTTTTAAATTTTTGAATTATTTTTTTGTTTTAATAAAGTAAAGAAAAATCTTAAAAAAATATATTTGGGTTTTCTATATTTTTTTACTCTTATTTTAGATCCGTTTTTTTTTTAAGTGCCTGCTTCTTTGGCTTGAGTGCTCAGCAACTGAAACACCCGCAGCTGCTGTCGCTGCCAACGTTGACGTCGACGTCGACGTCGTAGTCGCGTCGTGAGGAAATGTCACAAATTGATTTATGGCCTCTGCCTAAGAGTTTCCTTTCATGTAGCTGTTGTTGTTGTTGTTGTTGCAGTTGCTTTTACTAAAGCAGAAAATTGTTCCATGCGCGCTGCACAGCATTTTCTTTGTTAAAGAGGCCCACAAAAACTGAGACAACTCGACAAACTCAACAACTGGGAAACAACTTCATTAGAAATGCACATTTTTGTACCTAATTCGAAGCGCTTGGGCTAATCCCACACGGCTCACAGTTTGAAATGCACTATATGCCGCTGTGCCGTGACGAATGCACGACAAGGATAGCATCAGCACTGCTGTCAGTGACAGTGACAGGTGCATTATGCGAAAGTAAACGAATACAGAGAATACAAAATACCTTTGAACTAAATTAAAAATTAGAGACACGCATTTTCGAAGTCGAACAAGTTACTTGAATTTGTGCCGCTCTTTTCGAGTTCGAATGGTTTTTATTATACATATTTTTTAATTAGGTAAGCAACGTACGTGTTAAAAACCCATAATATTTTCTCTCAGTGCATTTGAAAGCCCATACGCACTAATCAATCAAAAAAGTTTCGTTCACAGACTGACAGATGCATAATTTACTCACACAGAACCCAGACAACAGACAATCGACCCCCACGGGTTTTGACTACTTAATTACTTGGCACATTTATTAAACAAAAAAACAAGAAAAACTTTTCCATAAAAGTAGGAGACAAAAAATAATTGAAGAACACCACTTAAGTTATAGTAGGTGAAAAAAGAGACCAGTTTTAGTTATGCCGTAATTAAAATTAAGTTCCAAAAATATATTTTTAGCATAAGAAAGAAAAAATTGACAAAAGCGACGCATATAATTAAAATTAGCGAGTGTGGCATATAGATATATTAATTATAGATATACCAGTTTGGAAGTTTTGTTCCCCTTTCATAATGAAAATGTCAGCGTTCACAAAAAGAACACACATAATTTTTTATTATCATAATCAGCTTTATTTGCTGTTCTAGTTTAAGTCTTTCTTTATATATTTGAATAAATAATAACAAGATCAAAATATTGATGTATTCAGTTTATAAATTATTACAAAAAATAAAAACCTTCATTATACATAAATAATTCGCATCGAATTCGTTAAACCGCTGCGGAATTTCTCACCCTTAACAATGACAATGGGATCGTTTTTCTTAAGGATGCCAATATTTTTGGCATTATTGATTCCTTGTTTTATATGATGTTCAACCGTTTTCTTGGATTTATCATTCTCTACGGAATCATCGCCATAACTCAATGGCCAAATGCCGCGATAAAGATTTGATTGACGTGCTATTTGATCATTGCCGGATATAAGACTTATAATCAGACAAGGTGGTCGATAGCGACTCAATAGATACGATGAATAGCCCGTTGCGGTAAGTACCATTATCGCTCTGGCATTACTTCGTATAGCTGCGCTTACGGCGGACATTATTACGGCCTTGACGTGATTAGTTTTTTGCTCCAACGAGCAAAGCTCGGCGAATAGATTCTCATACCAGATGGCAGCTTCTGCTTCGCGACAAACACGATTCATTGTTTCCACACATTCTACCGGATATTCTCCGGCGGCTGTCTCTCCGGATAACATAACGCAATCGGCACCATCGAGCACTGCATTCGCTACGTCCGTTAGTTCAGCTCGTGTGGGTCGAGGTTTTTTAATCATCGACTCAAGCATTTGTGTGGCACAAATTCCAGGTTTTCCAGCTCTATTACACAGTGCAAAAATGGTTTTCTGTGCTAGAAATACTTTTTCCGGTGGTATTTCAATGCCTAAATCACCACGGGCAACCATAACACCATCGGCTTCTTTAATTATATTCTTTATATTTTTCATGCCCTCATGATTTTCGATTTTTGCCACAATTTTGATGTTCTTTCCCTGTTTTCCTAGAACAGAGCGGATTTCTTTAATACCAGCTGCATTCCTTATAAATGAGGCAAAGACAATATCAATTTTGTGATCTAACGCAAACTTTAAATCCAATTTATCCTTCGCGGAAACAGCAGGTAGATCCACATCAATACCGGGTAAATTGACACCTTTTCGTGAACCCAACTTTCCACCATTTTCCACCTCACAAATCACTTCATTTCCTTTCACTTCTTTGACGTGTAGCGATATAAGTCCATCGTCTATAAAGACACGATTTTTGGGTTTGAGTTTTCATAATCCACATAGACTTTTTCAACACTTCCATTCTCTAACAGTTCCTTATTGGAGCTTAGGGTAAAGCCAGCACCCTTCTGTAACTCCACTGCTCCGGATCCACTTCCCCCAATCAAACCTAATCGTATTTCGGGCCCCTTGGTATCCAATGCGATTCCCATGTGAAATTTGTAGCCCAGTTTTTTAGAGTGACAAGAGACAGCTTTTCTCAGATTCTCTATGGTTTCTGCATGATATTCATGCGAACCATGCGAGAAATTCAAACGTGCTATATTCATGCCACTTTCCATAAGTTTCATTAACATTTCAATGCTACGCGATGCAGGTCCAATAGTGCAAATAATATTCGAAAGCCGTCTTAATCTTGGCGTCGCATCATATTGTATGAGGCATGAATGTTCCAGCTGGCTATTGGCCTTTGGACTGTTTTTTTTCTCGCTTTTCACTCCTATGTAGATAGTATAAAGGAAGGAGTTGAGAGTACTGAGAACGAAATTTACCGCAACTAAACTAATTCATGTATACACATACATAAGTAAACCCTCTCTCTTTCACTCTCTCACACACACAATCACTAGATTATGCAAACAAAACATTTCGCAATGATCTGCAAATAGATTTTTGGTTTTGGCGTGGTTTTATGTGGCAAAAAATAAAACAAACATAAAAACAAACTCACATGTTTCTCACGTAAATGTGTGTCATAAAACGTGTAGCTTCCATTAAAGTTATATGTCGCCCAAAGACGTTCTTGAATACAAAATTTCGTGTATGTTGCTGCCCCATACAAGTATATAAATGCATGTTTATTTTTAAAAAATTGAAATTTTAAAAATGTACAAAAGAACGCAGTTGTATTTTTTTGACAATAAAGTCAATGGAAAAACACACAACAAAAACCTACAAAAATTTAATGAATAGTTAAAAATGTGCATTAAAATCACTTGAACTTTAAGTAAAGGCTACATTTAGATTTATATATGTTTAAATATCAAGCACTCTGGTAACACTATGCAAAGACAACTTTTCTCTCAATGCTTTGCAGAGCCCGCATAAATGTGCATATGCGTAGGTATGCGTGTGTTTATGTGTGTGTGAGTGCAACAACTATATTTATGGGACCACACACATTAACAGTTACACACAGTGCTTAAAAACGAGCGGCTAGGCGAGTAATTAAAATTAAGTAAATGGGCTGAATGACGATGCATGCAAATTGTTATTTGCCCGGCAATTTATGGCGCCTCTAAAACGTGACCAGCAAGCGCTTAAGCGTTTAAGCGCTCTCCATTCATTCGAAATCGGCTACAGAAAGAAAAAGAAGCGAAAAAGGTTTGAAGGTCATTGGGACAGCAGCTGGTAGCTGTTAAAGGGCCGTGTGAGCGAGCAATCAGTTTAACCGTTAGTCAGCAGGGACGCTTGCGCTCTCTTTAAGCTTTCAGTGCTCTTTGACATCTGCTGCACTTTGTTGCTATGCTGCTCTTCTTTCATTTCATCTTTTCATTTCTCCTTTGACGAATTTCAACCGGCTTTGTATGTATATTTTTTCTTCTTGTGGCGTAGGCGTAAACATAAAAGAAGTGAAAATAATGTAAACTTCACAAAAATTCAGCAATAATTTTTAAATTCCAACTTCACCTGCGCCGACAAACCAAAAAAGGAATTTAATTTCTTTATTATTTTTCATACAAAACGGACCAGAGATACCGACACACAAACATACAAACGTTCATACACACACACGGTGTGAGTCTGTCGGTCAGGTAGCCAAGGCGGCCACGTCGCTCAATTCTCATTGAGACACAGGTACACACGCACCAAAAACAGAAAACCCGCAGCCAAAAAAACAAACTCGAACTCAAACCCGAAACTGAGATGTAAAAGATGTGAGACAAGGGCGAAGTCAAACTTGGACCCTAACTGAGAGATACAGATGTACATACATATGTATGTATGCATGTGTATGTATGCATGTCTGTCGTTGGTTAGTCCGGCTTGTCCGTTAACTGCTTTTTCAGTGAATTCCGTGATTATTGCTTGAATGTTTCTTTCCGGTACTACTCGCCTTGTTCGCTCTTTGGCCACACGGCTGCTGTCTCTCTGTTTTTGTTGTTGTTGCTGTAGTCTCTGTTACAATCGCAGTCTTAACTCTCAAGACGATGCTGCTGTCAGTGCCACCATTTTTGGCTATTTAATAGCTAGCTAGCTTTTTATTAGAATATTCCAACCGGAGTTGCTTGTGAGAATAACTCTCTTAATATTAACAATTATGTTAAGCGGCGAAATTAACGGCGAATTCAATGATTTTATATTTTCCACATATTAACCATTTTGACATGTAATCTAGCAGTAAGTTTGGATTGATGCACTAATTTTCAGCATTCCTAGCTTTTAAATTTTGCCAACACTGATCGCAATCGCTGTCTGAAGCCTCTGTTTCTGTTGTTGTCTCATTTTCAGACCAATGTCATTGCGTCGTCTGCTTTTGCTTTGGTACAATTTTTCGTTGCTTTGCTGCTGTTGTTATTGTTGCTGTAGCTGTTGTTTTTGTTGCTGTTGCTTTTATCAGCTTCTCTCAGTTTCGGCCGGCCGGCCCCGTTCGTCTGTCTTTTCGTCCGTTCGTCCGCTTGCTGTGTGTGGTCAAGTTAATGTCTTCATAATTCTTTTGATTTTTTTTTTTGTACGTCGTTGTTTTTTTGTGTTTCGTGTTGTTGTTGTTGCTGTTGTGCCCCGTTGCTGAGGCACACTGATGAAGACAATAACAGTTTTATGTGCGGCCAGTGAGACAGTAAAGGTTGGGCTCTGCCCAGGTCCCGACTCGCAGCAGCCGGGCCTAATGAAGTTGAGTGCAAAATGAAAAGAAAAATAAAACCGAAAAAAACACATTTTGACTTCCAGTGCTCCTCTACCCCTCCCAATGCCATGACCAAATAAAGCTGTGTCTCTCTCGCTTTCGTGTTGGTGTGAGGCCTAAAAATTGAGCTGTCAATTGTTTGAGGGAAATGTGTGGGTGCTATTTGGGGCACTGACACGATATTATGGTGTGTGTGTGTGTGTGTGAATGTGTTTGTGCATGAGTGTGTGGGTAGCTAAGTTCTCTGTTTTGTGGAATGTTTTTAGTGTCAATTGAGGGAGGTGAATATGCAGTGTTAAGAAAGCTTATCGAGGGCAAAAGGATCAAAGAGATTTCAAAGCGGTAATTTAATGACTTAATTGATGTTACTTTGTGATAAGTGGGACAAAAGTCATGAACATAAACATAAATTAAGTAAATTTATAGTTTTTTTAAACCCGTTAATCAAGTTGAATGCTAAACAAAACTTTTATTTGATGTGCATATCGATAAATTACAATAAAACAATAAAAACTATTGTCATACATCAAATCAAACAAAAACAAACCCACAACAAACTGTCGCTAAGCCCAAACATTAGAGTCACTCAGAATAAATATTATAATAAAATAAGATAAGATCAAATGATAAGATTTATTCATGCAACAGGTGTAACTCACACATAAATCATTGTCACACGTTTCGTCCCAATATTTATCATACTAGATAGACCACCAAGAACGCCAAATAAATCATACAAAATGTGGAAAAACTATATATGTATATAGTCCAAACAATAAAGTTAAATCGAGAAAGTATATATTCTAAAAATATATGCAATTTGAATTTTTTATGCAATTTTATTATACTAAAAGGTATAGGATACAAAGACAAACAAATCATAAAAACCCCACCGAAAATTAAATAAATAAAACCAACAAATGAAAAGATCACAGAAAGCCGAAGGGGCGAGTCTTAAGTGGATAGAGAGATAGAGGGGGACAGATAGTGAGGGTGCGAGAAGGATAGTTGTGTGCAAACTAATCCTTATACAAACACACGTTTCACATTTTGAGAAGATACCTGCATAAAATTGAACGGTGCTCTTTCAGCTCCAAGGGCTGGCAAGTTAAGCCCAGAGCCGAGAAGTGGCTTCCGAGAATATCGAAATAAAGAAATATTTGCTTTTGTTTGTTGTTCTTGTTGTTGCCTAACAATTTGTGAATGTGAACGGCGAGATGAAGATATCTCACGCCTACAAAAGCATTTCCGGCTTACATTTTAAACAGAGAGTAAATAAGAGTGCAAAGAGAGCGAGAGAGAAATGTTTGGAAGCGAAAGGAAGTACTCAATACTTAACAAGTTAACTGTAATTTGTATGCAATAAGGGGCGTGCTGACAGATAAAGAGGGAGAGAGAAAAGGAGATAAGGCTGCTGTTGTCCTTTCAACTTTAACAATGGACTTCTTCGAAAAGGGTGTGAACCCTGTCAAGAAACTGACTTTTGCCGTAAAATTGAGAGTACAAATTTGGATGTTAAAAGAGATTATAAAAATACCTGGTAAGTGTCTCGGCTAATGCTTATAAAGAGTTTCAAAGAACTTTTAAATTCTTTGAAAATGTAAATTATTTAAAAAAAAAACAATCCAAATATTTTACAAAGAAAACATATTTTCTGAAAAAGTTAGGATTAGAGATGATACAAAATTTTAAGTATTATTTCGTGCATAATATTTTCAAGCAGCCTAAAAGTAAAAGGAGTTTTCGATAGGTAAATAATGATTCTATTATATCGAAGAAAAAATCTCTCACCTAAAAGCTCATAGAATTTCTTTTTTAACAACCCCTAAGAAATTATGAATTTATTGTATATTCTTTCTTCATTTTTTCTGTACTAAACAAATGTTGGTTTCATTTGTTTGACTAATGCAAAAAGATATTCTGTGGATAAACGAGTGTAAGTTGAAAGTTAAAGTGCTTATTGTTTACATAAAATATTATGATGCAGCTGCTTATTGACGATTTCATGGGTTTGTTGTTTTGCTACTGGATTTTGGCCATGTTTTGGCCGCAGCAATGTTGCCGACAATTCAATATTTGTTTTTCATGTGCTGTTGTGAAAAGATCGAGGTGGCGGCATGACTTAACATATTTTGTTGCCCCCATAAGCAAAAACATCAACAACAACAACAACAGCAGCAGCTACATATGAAAACTTCTTCAAAATACCGCCAAAGTAACTCAACTTCCTGTGTGTGTTGAGTGGTTTGCAGAGAGAGAGAGACTGCGACGATTTCATTCATGAATTCATATTTATATATATGTATCTTATAGATACACAAACACAATACAATCCCTCGTACATGGCCTGCCTCCATAGTTTGTTGCTGTATCGCCATAAATAAACTTGCGGCAACAAGCTTCAAAAAAGATTAAAAAAAAAAAACAATTACAATTTATAAGACTTCAGCTGCGAGACGATTAAATGCCCTGTTTTGAGAAACTTTTAAGTTTCTTTGAATACAAATCTGAAAGAAAATCAACAGCTGTGGTCGAGTATTCACTAAACACATTAAAATGCTTTTGAAAGATTTTTTAAATCATTTTCCTAAGTACGAGAAATTATAATTTTCATTCGGACAAGTTTCTAAAACTCTTTGTTGTTCACTAATTGCTGGGTATTCAAAACAAATAAGCATAGAAGAGAAAATTATGATTATAATAACAAAAACAACAACAACAACAACATTAAATTGATTTTCGTTCTCAATTTGGCATTCAACTCATTCATAAAAACGTCAACTTCAAAAAGGCCTCCCAGAAGCGATGATTATATCGTTGTTGTTGTTGTTGTTTGTTTGTTTTATATGACAAACGAAAAAAATAATAATACTTAATAATGAACATATCGTTGTTGGGCCATTTGCATATAGCGACAAAATAAAAAGACAACAAAATGCATTTTTGTGTTTGATTTTATATTCTTGCCTTTGCTTCGTTAGACCAAAATTAATGTCTTAATATATTTCGTTAAATTGAGTCATTAAAATAAATCGCCCAACGTTGTTGATGATGACGACGACGACGGCGCCGTCACGAAAGGCAAAAGGCCAAAAACACAACAAACAACAAAAAGCAACTACAACAAGGCACGACCACACCTCGGACTGCAATCCCAATCACAGTTTAAGAGTCGCCCGCCAACAACAATTCCCCAACAATGCAGCCAGCAGCAGATCGATCGTTGATCGTAGCAATTGTTGTTGTTTTTGTGTACGAAAACTTTCGAGAAGTTCAACGTTGTAACGTTACGAGAAATAATTGAGCAGCAGAAGAAGATGGAGACGAAACAGACATGAAAAGACTGCGAGAGAGAGAAAGACGAAGCTGCAGCGCATAATGAAGACATCAAGTTGTAACAAGTTAAATTGCTTGAGGGCAAAGTGTTAGTTAATACCCTGTACATAGATAAACACAATAACTAAAGTTTATAAAGTATTTTAGCTCGATTTTTAATAGAGTTGGATGTAAAATTTTGAGTTCATATAACGTTAACAGTAAAAGGTTGTGTTTTAAACGTTTTATATAACCTTTTTCATATATTTGCCATGATTACAGGGGATTTTTAAAGCATAACACTAACAACAACAAAACAAAAGTTCAATGCATACGGCAGAAGCATCGAAGAGAAAAAAAACACAGTTTGACAGGAACTGAGCGCAGTCAAACGGCGCGTGCGTCAGTGAAATATTTCGTGGGGCCACCCGCGCATACAAACGTACATATGTACGCACGTGCATATGTATGTGCGCATGTACATTACTCTGTTTTCTGTGTATTTATTCTAGCTGACGTGACGAAGCGCCGTGTGCGGTAGCAGCAGCTTCTACAATTCAACAACAACAACAAGAACAAGAGAACAAACAAAATGCTTTTGGCAACGACGCCGACAACGATCTGGACAACAACAATAGCGCGAACAGCGTTCAACAACAACAAAAACTGTAGTAAAACGTTAACGAATTTGGAATGCTCTTTATAACAAAACTTGTCTAAAAATTATTCATTTAAAATCCATTTAAAGCAGTTCCGATCTTGTTTCTTTTAGTGTTTTAGCTAATTTATTTGTATTTATTGCCATTTATCTGAATAGAGCATTTAATCTTCGTCACACACTGAAGAGAATCTATTACGCTTTTTGTCTTGTGCATTCCCTTGTCTCAATACAGAACAGCATAGACAAAGAGCAACAACAACATCAAACGTAAAAGCTGCAATACTCATTTTATCAAAGACCAAATCAAAAAGTCTTATTTATGCGCTGTCTGTTATCCACGCCAATACATTCAAAGCTCTGCTCCTGCAGTCAGAGCTTCACTGTTTTTGGCACTCGTCGTCGTCGTCGCTGCGTCTTCGTCATTGTTTTTGTTTTTTTTTTATATTTTGTGCAGTTGTTATTTTTGTAGTCGTCGTCGCTGCTGCTGCTGTTGTTGTTGATTTTTTGCGGTCAGGCAGTCAACGTCGCACAGTAGCACAAAATAATGAAGTCGTTTCTGGTCTGTGGAGGTCTTCTGGGGGCCGAGACCCTGCTGTGCGCCAAGTGAAAATATTGCATAGCTTTTAAGGCTTGATATGCTTGTTGTGGTTGTTGGCCTGTCTGTCAATTTGAAAAGTCAGTGAAAATCCCATACATAAATAATACATACATACACATATACACACTTAGGTAAGTTGATCTATTTTTGGTTTTGAAGCAATGTTATGTTGAGCTGTGTTTCGTAACATAATGATGTAAATTAACATTTAGAAGCTTAATTTTATACTATTTGACTTTCAATTTCCTCTTTCGTTCTTTATCTCAATATTAAGTTTATAAATAAAACAGCAAAAAAAAAAAACACCAACCAAAAAGAATTTAAATATGCGCTTAAAAAACGTTCTGTCGGCATTGTCAACTCTTCTCCCTTCTGCCAGGCATCAACAACCGCAAACAACTCTATTAAAACAAATTGAGCAAAACCAAGAAATATAAAAACAAAAACCAATCGAAATAAGAACGAAACGCGGCGACACGAAAAATAATATATATGACGAGAGATATCAGCAATAAATTGATATTGGGAACTGTCCCAACGGCTTAATGACTTCATTAAACAAAGCTAGGCTGAAATTGAGTTTTTTGTTGCTTTTGTGTTGTTGGTGTTGAAAAGTGCTTTTGCTGGCGGCTGGCTCTTTTCTTGTTTAGTGCCTCAAACTTACCTTATCAATTTGATCGAGCGCCACTTGAGCGTCCACCCAGCTGGTGCGTATATAAAGATCCGAGAATAATTTCTCATCGACAACATCGCCGTGTGTGTCCGGAACGCGAGGCAGGCTCTCCCTATCCATATTGATATGTGTGTGTGTGTTTGTGATTTTGTATGTCGTTTCGTTGTTCGAAAGGAGTGGGAGGACGCAAATGATGCGCGTACTCTCAGCTGTTAACTCTGTTCCGTTCTGTGACCTGTTAACTAACAGCAGAACAGAAAAGTGCTACCCAATCTGCTTTTATAACTCACGTTCGCTCTTTGAGTTTTAGTTATATTGGTTTGAGTGAGTGTATGTGTGTGTATTGTTTATTTTTGTTATTTTAGATGTTTTTAAAAAAAAACACAATTACTTAATTTGTATTTTGCATTATGCTTGCGCTGCATTTTTGCCGCACAGTTAACAACAACATTTTAAATACACGTTCTCTTTCGCTCGCTCGCGGCTGTTCTCGCTTGTCGTTTATTCGTTTCGTTTTTGTTGTGATTGCTGGCTTCGCTTATGGTTTTAAATTCGATCAGAGAATTTGTGTTGAAGATTGCTTCATTTATGCACTGCATTTGTGCATGTCTGCCACAACAATTTTAACAATTTTCACACATAATTCACACGTTTGGTTTTGTACCACGTTTTCACGCGACGCGAACGCTTCAAAGATTTTTAACACACCAACAACAACAACAAGGCTGCATCACGTTTTTTTCTTCTTCTTTCCCTTCGTCAGCGCTCTCTGCTCGTTTTGCTTGTAATATTTTTTTTTTTTAACACACACTTTGCGCACGCAGACGTTTTTTTTGCTGTTGTTTTTAGGTATGGAACATATAGAAAATATATATATATTTATACATTATATATTTCAACACCGTTTTAATTGTATGTATAAATACGAAGACACTTTTAGCTCGGCTTGTTATAAATTTGCATTCAGCGCGTTTTCGTTAAGTTGCCGCTCGGGCAATGAACACAACCGTTTCGTTCGATGATCGCACGCAGTCTGAGAGATACAGATACATTTGGTGTTGTTTTTGCTTCGAATGTTAACTCAAAATGGCACTGTTAATGCTTTTAAACCAGCATGTTAACTAAGCAAGAGAGAGAAAGAGAGAGAGCACTAAGTACATATCGCAGACGCAACTTCGCCAGGTCTACAACTTCATTAGCGTGCGCCGTATTTGTGTGTGCGACGCTTAGACGCTCTCTCCCTCTCATTCTGGTTCTCACACTTTGGCCCTCTGGCCGCTCTGCTGCGGCCATTTTGATTTGAGCGCGCCCGCTGCTCACAGCGAGGGCTGCAGTGTACTCGCTGTTAACAGTTTCGAGTGTTAGCTTTGAGAACAGCTCAGATCCGACGCGATTGTGATACCCTGTAACAAGAAAAAATGGGTAGACCTTAAAAACGTAATATAATCGACAATAATAGTTATGAGCCTTAATAATAATAATAATAAATCAAAAATGTAATAGCTACATATTACGATTTCTGGAATCAAATCAAACAATTAAACTTACATCATTTGTATATTCATAAATAGTTACCATAACAGTTTTAAAGCTCATGCAATTCAATCTTTACGACCCTGGCTGCAAAATTGTTAAAACAAGCTTTTGATAGCGCTGGCTAATTTTTATTGTGCTTGTTGTTGTTGTTTTAACTTTGGACCACACACAACGTGCAAGGCATGCGCCCGCTGGCATTATTCTTTTTGTTGTTCATGTTGTTGTTGGTTTTTTTTTTTTATTGCAGCGACCACCCAAATAATATGTTGTTGTTGGTTCATTAAAAGCGGCTGCCGGCATTGTGGGTGGTCCCTGGTCGCCGAACATTTCCCCTCTATTCATTTCAGTTGCTCTTCTTCTGCCTGATGGCGGCCTTCAATCTGTACGAGCAGCGCCGGCGACGTCAACGTCGCGAGTGGAGCTTTTATTGTTTGTTGTATGTGTGTGTGTGTGTGTCGGTTAAGCGCGTGCGTGGCAGGCTTTATATGTATGTGTGGGGTTATTTTTTGCAGGCTGTGAATTGTTGGCAAATTTGTTAGCTCCATGTGGATGTTCGTCTTCTTCTTGATAATGTTGTTGTTGTTGTTTTTGTTGCCTTCCACATGTGCTTGATGTCTGTTTTTGCATGTTTTTAATACTAAATTATGAGCAGGATATTTTTTCCAGCCCCATTGTGTCTGTGTGTGGACCACACAAGTTGTTGTTTTTGCAGGCAAATTATAAACGGCCCGCTGAAAAGTTGATTGTTTTTGTATGTTGCCCAAAAGGGGCACACCAACTTGTTGAGGTGCCGCAGGGTCCCCATAAGATTACCAGACTATATACGACAGCAAAATAATTCCCGTGAACACATAAACACATACTAAACTCACACATGCATTGTTAAGAGCTCTCCTTTTCGATATGGGATATTTTTTGGGTAATTTAGAAAAATACCCTTAGTTTTAAATTGGCAGAAAAAAATTAAAACAATCATCAATCAAGTTTCGCTAATATTATCCAAATTATTGCAAATTCTACGAAACTTATCAATTCACCCATCCAACAATTTTTGTTGTATTTTTTATGAATGAAAATGCATATTATTCGAGAATTATAGAAATAGCTAGACAAACAGACGTACATATTTCTGTACGTATGTATGTGTGTGTAAGCATTCCACAAGACATAATCAAAAGAGAGATGAGAAAAAAAAACAAACGTAAGCAGTGATCACAAAATTAGCGTTCAAATCGCATTCGAAATCGAACTCGCATCCAAATGCAACGTCATTGCCGAGACCCACCGCATGCCGCTATTATAATCAAACAGCCCAGCAACAACAACAACAGCAAACAACTTTTGATGACGAGCAGCACACGTACACAGCTAGCCTCTTTTCCCCTTTCGTAAGTACAATATCATTGCCTCTCACCTGGCTAACGTTACATCAATGTGAATGGCTGCTGTGCTTTTGCTTTTGCTGTTGCTGAGTGCGCTTGCACTTGTGCGCTCTTACTCTCTTGCTCGCTCTCTCTCTCTCTGTTGGTGTCTGTATGATGCTCTCGTGCGGCGTTGCGGCTGCAAGTCAAAGGGGAGACAAGTCCCCAAGTTGTTGTTGCTTGTGCCCGTTTCTGTTTTGGATTGCGTGTGGCGCATTTTGGCGACATGGGCGGCATTTTTGCCGCCGTCTCGCGGGCCGCATAATTTAGCTTTATCCATTTACGTCGCGCTCTTTGCAGATTGCGCCATTTTTTCGCTTAATACACTGCCAATTAGAGATGCGCTTAATTGAACACGAATGTTTAAATTTGATTTTACGAAATTGAATTCAAACTGCAACATAAATATTTGACTTTTCAACGGTATTTAAAATAAATACTCTGTACTCTTGCCGCCATATTCTTGTGCTTTTGGTGCGTGATCGTGCTTTTTTTCTGCACATCACTGGCAACGCAGCGCATGACTCTCATGTTTTTGCTCTCAATGACTTGCAGTTTGTTCTTCTCAATTCGCCTGCAGCGTAACGCAGCTCCAATGCTCCCCAAAACAGACATCACATACACACTGAGACCGAGAGAGAGAGAGAGAGAGAGAGTGAGCACACACACACACATACACGAACACATTGTACTTGGGCATTCAAATGCTTCGCCTGTGTGGCGGCAGCGGCGCAGCTGCCATTGGACCACCAACGTTGGTCGGTTGAGAGCTTCATTTGCCGTTTCAGTTGCGGCAGCGTCGGTTTATTGTTGTTGTTGTTGTTATTGAAGCGAGTTGGTTGCTTACTTGCCTGCCTGGCCTGCCTGCCTGCCTGCCTGGCTGTGCCTAGAGCGCGGCAACTTTTTCAACGTCGCCTTGTTTTGCAGATATATCATTCACATGCAGGCAACTGATCTAGTTTGCGATGGGGATGGGAGCAGCTGTTGTTGTTGTTTTGTTTTTTATTCGTATCCCTCTCGAATCGGGGCCACAATGAAATGCGATTGAAGGGGTCGCTAGGGTTGCCGTGCGAATGCGTACAAAAAAACAACAAAAACGCAAAACGAAAAATAAAGGGGAGATCAAGACAGATAGACAGATTCAGTACAGGAAGTAACGTATTTTAAGTTCTTTGTGAAGCTTTGCAGTATAAGACCTTTTATTATAACAGGTGCATTGTTAAGGAAATGAATTAAAAACAAACTTTTTATAACGTGTGATAAGCGATATTGAAATTCTCTAATTTTCTTCAGTTGAGTTTTTTTGTGTGAATGATTTAAACCAACGAATCTAGCCAAATGCAACCACTCTATGGCCAGCCTACAGTTAACTTTACATTCAGATTTAGCTAGCCAAAAAATGTTACTCTCCTATTCCTCTTATCCTCTCTTGCCTCTTGCCGCTCCCCACTCTACAACTCTTTATCTCTCAATTTTTTGCCTTCGTCTCGGTAACTTTAACGACAGCCTGTTTGTTTTTAATCGCATAATGTCTTAATTTATAGTGCACCGCAGCTGGAGCCCACCCCGCTGCCCAACTGCACTCCCCCCTCTCTTTGTAGTTTACCCCGTTTGGCTGCATTGCAATCCGCATCGCTAGGCAATTGCATTTGTCATTGGCCTATAACGCCATTAACATTGCCGGCCAGTATCCGACTACAAAGATGACTACACTGACAGAAAAATATTTGGCATGCAATTTTGAAAATCACGCATTATTCATTCTAAAGATTAAAAGTAAAATGCATATATATAATATTATCATGTTTCAGTAGCATTTTGTGTCTTAAAACAATATCATTATTTTTAAGTTAACATTTAAACATTTTAAAATGTGAATAAAAGATTTTCAGTCACTTTTCTAATTATTAACACACTGTTTTTTCTGAGTGCAGTGAACAACTCGCTACACCACTTAAAGTTTAACTGCATTCGCTTAGAAGGCATTGCGAAGGCTGCCTGTAGGTTGATGTGGGTCTAAAGGGGGTCAGAAGGGTTGCCGCCTCATCGTTGCAATCTTGTATGGCTGTTGTTGTTGTTGCTGTTGCTGTTGTGGTATTATTGCGGTGCATTTAATGTAATAATTACTATTTGCCACCGGTAATACGTGTGGCTCCGGCTCGCCCAAGTTGCTGCCAAATGGGAACTCATCCATTCGTCCCTTTCGCCCCCTTATCCCTTCTTACCTTTAGCCTTACCTGGCGTTGATGGCGTGTGTGGTAAATTTGTTTGTGGTTAGCTTTGTTTTTGTTTTGTTTTTTACTCGTTATCTCTTGGCGTCGACTTTTGCGGTTACGCGGAGCGACTGCATCCAAACGATCGGTTCGCTCTCTTTCCCGTTCCCGATTTCCAGTGTGTCTCTCTACCTCTCTCGCTCGCTCGCTCAGTCGCTTGCGTTGGCTTGAATCGGTTTCGCTTCGTTTGTTCATGTAATCAACCGTCCAGTCGCCACTGTGGTTGTTTTTATTTTTTTTCTCTCTGTGTTTCTTTTTTGTTTTTGTTTTTGTTTTTGCCTGTGTGTGGCTTTTCCAACATCTTCGTCTTCGTCTTGTGTGGTCCTGTCATGCTATCGGTTGTTGTTGTTGTTGCTGTTATGGTTAAGCCAATCCGACGGTTGGATGAATCGATGACTCTTTGCTTATCATTTGGCAACCTACGCGTGGCGACAACAACACCAACAACAACAACAATAACGAATAGTCTCAAATGGAAAGTGCATTGTGGGTGGCCGTTGCTTAATTGAGCCTATTCAGGCTTTTTTCCATGTGTATGTGGGTGGCTGGGTGGTCTGTTGGTCAGTCAGTGAGTAATAGCTTTTGATATGCTTACTCAACCTCTTTTTTTATTATTATTTTTTACGTGTATCAGTTTCAGTTAACATAAACTTGCAATAAATATTTACTGAGTTTCTTTTAGTTTAAACAATGACAAAATTTGTATTTTCAACGATATTACATATAGAAAAGTATTTTAGAAAAATCCAACATAAAGCTTTTAGTCAAAATAAATATATTTTATATCCCTTATGAAGTCTCTTAGTTTTGCTTTATTAAATAACATTATAAATGTCTTAACAATTTACTTGATCGATCTAAACTTCCGTTGAAATATTAAAATATGTGAAAAGTTGTACATATATGAATTCCAGTTACCTTTTGATCAAGGTTATGGTATCTCGGGCTACAGCTTTAACAATACCGTTTATTTTCCAACTTACTTTTTATATAACTTAAAGGATTCTATCGATCTTGATTCTGAACTTACTTATGTTAGTACGTTACTCCTTTACCCACTTACTTCCAGCCTTCCTACTGCCTTACGCATTACTAGTACTTACACTCCAACCACTTCTGTCAGATACAGATACACAAATAAGCTTATGCGTCCTTTTGCTGATATCTATAACGGTCATCATGTTAATCCCTATCTCCAATCTCATAAGCATAACCCATTTTCAAGTCGTTGGTGTTAATGTGACTGCCAGCACGATAACAATAAAATCACAAACAACAACAATAACAACAGGCTTAAGATAGGCACAAAAGTAAGCCGATAAGCTACGGTAAACTCACTCTCTCTCTCTCTCTCTCTCTTTGTCTGTCTTTTGCCATCGATGCAAATATGTTGTTGGTGGTGGGTGGGTTTATGTTGACGGCGCATGCTTTTTGCGTTGGTTGTCAAATTAATTTCGTTTTGTGAGGACGTCGTCGTCGTTGTACGAGTGAGAGAGAGAGAGAGAGAGGGGAGTGTGAGACTATCGAGAGTCAAGCATCGACCGTGACAATGCGCCTGCGTGGGCGCTGTGTCAACCATAACCAACAGACATTAACATATCTTTATAAGACGCGTGCATAATTTGGACTTTGACAATAATCAGGCGGTGGTGGTAACCCAGGCTCAGTTTTACACTGAAAGCAAAAAGTAACAGTCCATAAATGTTTTAGGAATTATACATTTCTTAAAATTAAATTAATTAATTTCAAAAATAATTTCTGATTTTGAAAACATCTTTAACATATCACTAACATTAACACTATTAGTTATTTTTTAACATAAAACATGATAAATATAATTTTGTAATTCAAGTTGAATACAGAGAGAAAACACTTTGTATTAAATACAGCTCTTTCCAGTTCTTGGTATTCTATTTCTTCCCGTGTATTATGCTGTCGTAGTCACTGTAGAGTAAGAACCATGACGCAGCTAACGATTGCGACGACGACGACATCCTCAGCATACTTAAAACTTTGCGCCTTACTCATAAGATGGTGAAATGTGAAATGGTTAAACCAGCCCCCGCTCTATACCCTCCCCACCCACCTTCGCTCCACAACCTGCTGTTTTTTTTTTTTTTTTTTTTTTTTGCCTGGCAGAGGCTCCTCCGCAATCACAGTTAAAGCCACACAGAGACTCTTAAGCCTCGTTTTATTTATTTTCATTTATTTTTTTTTTTTGTTCGGAGAGCTTTAGAGCCAGAGAATTCGTGGAATGACTGCACAAATTGTCGCTTGGGTGGTCTTTCCACTCTCTGCAGTCTCCCCATCCCTCTTTGCCCTCTTTCACTTGCTCTCTGTGGTTTATGAGGCACGTGCGCTGGCGTTCGCCTTATGTCTGTGAGTGTGTGTGTGTGTTTGTGTGTGCAACTCATTGAGTTGCTTATTTACGGCTTTGCAAGGTATTCGGTGAGGCCTGTTGCTTAACCTTATCCTCCTTTTCCCCCTACTCTCCCCACCTGCCCCTGCTGCTCCACACTTCAATTTTGTTGTTGTTGTTGGTTTATATATATATATATATGTATATAGCTTTTTTTTTTATTGGTGTGAAGTGAAGTAATAAGAGTAGCAATTGCTTGTTGCCGGGGCTCGATTTCAAGCGTTGTTGGGTGTGGTTAATGTGGACTTTACCTGTTTTTGTTATTTTTTGTTTCAGAAAAAATTTTATGGAACGATCGTAATCTTAAAGAAATCTTGCTAATTAAAATGTGCAATAAGAAAGTAATTCAGTTTGAAACTGATCGGCTGGTAAAAGAAAAAAGTTATATACTAGTATTGACTTTTATCATTAAAGGAAACTTATAGAAAATATAACATTAATTTAATAAAAGAATTTTCCCATATTTTCTTATAGCTTAAATCTTTTCATTTTATTAAAATTTCAAAAAATAAACCAAACTAAGTTTATTTTTTAAAAAAGTTTCTTAACAAGATGCTAATTTTGTTCTTAATATACATTAAAAAGGTATATTTTTTTATAGAAAATATTACAAAATTTAAGCTATTTTTTATGTTATTTTTAAAGACTGGAATCTTAAGCACTTTCCGTTATCAAAAATTTATTTACTATTTCGAATAAAAACTCAAATTTTTGTTTAAAACTTGCATTAAGTCTAATCAAAAACACATTTGGCATTTATGCCATTCAACAACTTTCAATTTAAGATCAAATCCACAATATCCAAATCACATTATATAATATATGTCTAATACGATCAATTAGGTAAATGTTTGAGATGTCGTCATAAAAACAAACGCAGCCATAACTCAATGACACTTCTCTTCGCCTGTGGAGTTGCGTTGACAACTCAACTTGTTTGGCTCAGATCTCTAACCAGATAGCATCTTAACTTGGCCCGGGTACCGGGTACCGGGACCACCATGAATGGCATCGCATGAAAAGCGAGTTTTATTGCATTTCGGTACAAACTCAAATCAAATGAAAATCTCATTTTGAAATTGATTTGCTGCGACTGGCAACCGTTTCGTGCCTTGCGTGTGTTTTTTTCCATGTTAGTTAGAAGTTAAATCCTAAGCCAGTTTCCTATGATTTTAAGATGTGGCTAACGAGACTTGAAGTGCAACGGGAGACTCTGGCACTGAATCTACACTTGAAAAAAAAGAATTGCAATTTATTATTTCTTTCTTAAATTGAACAAAAACTTTCCCAAATTGATGTTATATCGTTTTAACTAATATATATGATATGATATCATATCATATTAAGGTATTTTAATATACATAATTGGGAAACTTTACTTAAATTGTAAATATTTCGCAAAACTAAATAGATGCACCTATTTTTATTTCTTAAAACCAATAAATAAGTTTCTCATATTTCTAAGTTTCCAACCAGATATTTATTTTTTCTAAGTGTAAAACTGTTGCCTGACCATGCGTCCAGCTGTGAGGCATGTCCGCCTGTGTCGCGCTGTTCCAAAAGGTAAGCACGGCTCAGAAAACATATCAATCGAGAACTGAACTGAACACAAAGAGTTAGCTAGAAGACGGAGGGCGGAGGAGAGAGAGGAGAGAGAGAGAGAGAGATAGAGATAGAGAGAGAGAGGTGGGATCTGAACCTGGAACTCTTGTGATCATATATCATTTGTTTACATTGTATTGAGTTGTTAGCTTGCCGCCCCGCCGCTACATTTTAATTGGTCTTCACTCGAGGCCGCACACGTCGGCGTTGCACGTTTGATAAGCAAAGCAACGGGTTCGTGGTGGGGGTTAGGGGTACGGGGTCACATCGACTGCGTGGGCAACACGATCATTCAGACACAACTCGAACCCATTGATTCTATGAAATTTTTTTGGAGCTCAACGCGTGAGAGGGAGAGGGAAAGCGAGAGAGTGGTGGAATCGGGGATCGAGAATCCCTCCGGAAGTTTGGTTTTTTGACCTTCTGCGTTCATTTATCAACAACGGACAGTTAATAACTTTATTGAACTGTCTATGCGGGTTTGAACAACAAACATAAAAGTACACTGTAAGAAAATATGTGAAAAAGTTCATCAACAAATCTTTCCCGAAATACGAAAATGTGACGAGACTTAAGTTGAGTTACGTGTAGCATACCTAAGATTCATACAAAATACTATTTTTAATTATTTGTTTTGAATTTTAAAATGTTTTGTTTGAATATACTTTTATAGCACTTTGCTTAATATTATTTTTTCGTTTATTATGTATATTTTTATACCTTAATTGAATTTTGTATCAAAGTTTTTAAAAATATTGAAGATTTGAAATTTTTTTTTCTCAAAAAAAATATAAATTTTGTTTATAAATTTTTATGAATAATTTCTTTGTAGCTTTCAACCATGGAACAAGATTTATTTACTTAATAAAAGAATTAAATATTTTTATATTTATTTTTATGAAAAAAAAAAAACAATAAACTTAAAAAACAATTTCAGTACACGGCAAATGTTATAAGTTTCATTATTATTATTTTTTTGCTGTGTATGAAATACTGCGGTAGGTAAGTATTTTCTACTCTCGCATGACAAAAACTGAAAGAAAGAAGAGGGTGTCTCTTTTATGTAGCAGAAAAAAAAGAAATAAAAATCTAAGTAAAGAAAAAAGAATCAAAAAAAAAATAGAAACGTTACGAGTGCGCTAAACCTCTTAAGTTCTATTCAGCTATGACAGTTTTCTTAATACATTGTGGCCGCGCATCTTTTCAAAAAAGAGAAAAAAAAAACTCGAAACTCCATTGTCATGAGGCCTGGTCACATCTTGAGAATCTATTTGTTTGTTTGACTGCTCAACAAACTGTTCAGGTTTAACTGTTTGACTGTTTGTTGTCTTTGACAGTTGGCTGGTTGGTTGCACTCTCTCGTCTAATGATTTGCGTTTGTCACACAAATAACAACAACAACATAGAGCATCTGTCTGTCTGTCTTTATTGACTCATTGCATACATTGCGTGGGAGTTCAGTTTCCAATGAACTTCAGTTAGTACGAGTTTCCTTGGAAGTAAGGAAGTGACAAATGTTTAACATCTAAATCTTTTACTTCAAACTTTATTTTTCTGCTTTAAAGACTTCGATGTTGCAATGCAGAAGCATTATGAAATGTTAAGTGTCGCAATAAACCTTAAAAACCTTACTTTTGTAAACTTTCAACTGTCTTTACTTACAACATCGTTGAAAATGATTAAATATTATGGCAAAAACATCAATAGGAGACTTTACACTTCTTCCAATATGTCAAGATTTACCTATATTGTATTTAAATCTGATAAAACGGGAAGTTTCAATGAAAAGTAGTTCAAATGAGAAAGGTTGCAAGTTGGATAAAACAAAACCTTTTCCAAGCAAAAACCTTGAAAATGAAACTCAAACTTTGATATAACCTGATCAAAACTGTGCCCTTTACTACATAATATATGGCTTAATTTCGATATTATAGTTCTTACAATTTTATTTTATTTTTTTTCAAACTTAATGGCAGACAATTTAACTTTAAATGTTTCCCAAAAATAACTTTCGATCATTTGTATTTATAATAATTAATGCGCTGCATGGTAACTGATCAAAAAAACCTTCAACAAATAGTAATCGGGCATCAAAAAGCTTCGAATTAGCTAAACAAAGGTAGGGGAAAAAGTTGAGATAAAGTCATTATGAATTAAAGACAATTCGTTGCACCTTCCTGGAAGGCATTTGAGTTGCAACAATGTTGCTGCTGCTGCCCTTTGATGTTCAACATGATAATAACAATGACGATAATGATGATGAGCAGGACGCCCAAGGAGGTCTCTGGCTCTGAACTCATAACTCATCATTAATAACCGAACCTAAATAAGACATTTTATTGAATTCCAGCTGTGTTACAGACAACCCAAAACGAAAACCGAACCAAAACTTGTCCCCGTATTACACAACCTGGCCAAAAATGTTGCTGTTGCTGTTGCCGTTGTCCTCAGGTGTTGCAAAAGGACTCGGACATCAAATTGAGCTGTTTGTAAGTATCAAGAAAAGGAAAAGGCCAAAGTGAAAGAGATCAAAGGAGTGGTTGTTTATTATTCGTAGGGCTTTGTTCTGCAACTCACACTTTCTATAGTAGTTCAATTTCTTCTGTTTTTTTCCGGTCAAAGTCATAATTACGAAATCGGAGCCTTACACTTAGCAAAATGTATGGGAAACTTTTTCAAAAAATAAATAAAATTGAGCAGAATAGGAAGTTTTTAGTTTATGAACAAAACTCACAAAACATTGTTTTTAGCTTAATATTTCTATAATTAAGAGCTATTAAATATTTTCTCATCTTGCCTTGGTATTTTAATTAATCTTTAAAAACAGCTGTCTTTTAGACGAAGAAGAATAAACTCTATAGTTTTAAGTACGATTTTTGATTGATTAATTTTTAAGAAAATATTTAATTAATGGCAAAATATATTTCGTTTAATCAATCATTCATTAATATTTACTATTAATTATTTATTGCCTTAATACGCTTAATTACTATTAATAACGTTCCCAGATAATTTAAGATATTTATTTTTTACACCCAAAAAATGTTTCTTATATCAAAAATAAGTTATAGTCTTATAATCTTCAAAATTGAGTGAAACCAGAATTTAAGGATTTGTATATTATTTTCCGAATTGTTTTTCTTTCTGTGTACCGCCGTTAATCTCATTTCGCCGCTTCCTTTTGTATATTTTTTGGATCGCATGACGGCAAAAATTCATTCTCTCTCTCTCTTTCTCTCATTCTTTGTTTTTGCGTAGCCTACACAAGTGCAAAAGTCAATTTCTCCGGTAAGATCAAAGCCGGCGCAGAGATAATCCCAAGCGTTAATCTGTAGAATACGATGGAAAAAGAAGAAGAAGCAGAAGAGCTAATGCTACCTGTTTGTCGTCGACATCGCTGACAGAAGACGTCATTCAACTGCTCTTACTTTATCCAAACTCCACCATCTCTTTCTCCTCCTCCTCCTCCTTCTCCGTGTCCACCTTTCATCTTGATCTTGGTTGTCTGATTTTGCTTGCTTTACAACCGTTTTCAGTTTCCGTAATTTCGTTAAAGCGATTTGTGTGTGTTGGTCTTTTTTTCAGAAACAATTCTGCGAAACTAATTGATTATTTTGGACCTGCTGTTCGTTCATGTTGTTGTTGTTGCTGGCAAACGGAAGACAAGTCAATTTTCTCACACCTTTTTCTACGAATTAATTTGTTTGGCTTTAATGGTTATTCCGTTTTTTGTGTGTGAGAGTGAAATAAAGTAAAAGAACTCTGACTCTTGATTGCCAACGAACATTTGTTTGAAGCATAGATTAAGATTTTGATCATGGAGTTGAGGCAATGTAGGGATTTGAAAGTTTATTTATGATAAGTTATCCTAAACTCGTCTAGAAAAACAAGAACTTGGTAGGAGGGGACTGGACGAAGGGGTGGACGAAGCTGCAACACGAGAAGAAGTTTGGCACACCGTCGAGTAAAGGTCCTGTCTTCAGGCTCCCCAACAAGGCACCCTTATGGAACACGAGGTACTCCTTCCTGCATCGTCTTCGCGATCTACCAGGGGATCCCTGACCTGCTCCTCTCGATCTCTGATGTCTGGGATCTCCCGAGTTCAGCTTTATTTGAGATTGTTTTGATTTTCATTTTTAGCTTTAGTTCAAATCAATTTTAAAAGGATTTCCTAGGATACAAAAACTTTCCCTTCGATTTTTTTTTACCATGTGTAGAGAAAAATCATAATGAGTATTCAACATACAAAAAATGCCCCTAATTACCCAAAAAAATAAACATCATCATGCAAATTTTGCCCAAAGCAAACCAACAAACTGTGTAATAACTTCCTTACTTAGCCAAATATTTAACCAAAAAACAAATAAGCGTCAAAAAGAAAAATATTTATGCTGAATCATGAAATTAATCACAGTGTATGTGTGTGTGTGTGTGTTGTTGCCTCGAGCTACTGTAAATATGATTATGCGCTTAATTAAACTAAGAGCCCAAAAACAACAACAACAACAACTGCAAGCAACAATAAAAAGTCCGTTAACGTTGTGGCCCAAATGGCCTCCAAGTTGGCCAGCTCTTCAAGGCTCCAAAAACGAAAACAGTAGCCAAGAAAGACGACGACGACGACGAATGTTAATCCCACTTTACACATTACGGCCACTTAAACTTTGAGCCAGGAAAAGAGAGAGACAGAGAGAGAGTGGAGCGAAAAGTGGAAAGAGGGAAAAGTACCAAAATGTGAACAGGCAATTTGAAAGCGGAAACTTTTTATGGATGCCCCACCAGCAGTCAACAGGTAGAGAGAGAAAGAGGCAGGGCGAGGACTGGTCCTGAGTTCCTGAGACCACCCAGAAACAAACGAAAACAAAAATTAAACCAACCTACATTATAACGTACGGAATAGATAGAGAAGCTCAAACTGAAACGAACGAAGAGGAAAATAACATCTGTAGATCGTCTAGATTTTGTTTACGCGTGTGTGTGTGTGTTTCGGGTTTTTTGGGATTTTGGGATTTTGGGATTTGTTTTGCAACATATGTTTGCCCCAAAACTAAAAAACAAATAAAATAAAAAACTGTGCGGTCGTTGCTTACATTTATTGATTTCATCGCAACAACAACAACAACGACAACAACGACGACAGACAGCAGAAGACTCAAAATCTTCAGATAGTAGTTGGAGTTGGCATGTTGGGGGGTAAGATTGGTCGAATGGTTGCTGTGGCAGCTGTGGCAACTGTGGCAACAGCAGCAGCAGCAGCAGACTCGCATTAAGCGTAGAACAGTGGCAGCCGCACAGCCGAGAGCGATTTACCCCACACCCATCAACATTTCAACTTAATTCCTTTTCGGATTCGCCTTCTGCCAGCTTCTTAAATTACCCTACAAACAAGGCATAAGCGAAGTGATCGATCCATTGATGAAGTGAAAAAAAAAATGAATTTTATGCAGTAAAAGTTATAAAATATATATTTTTTAATTAACAACATTAAGTACAAGTTAAAAAACCTTTATTTTTTTTTATTTATAATGCATTATATACTTATTTATATAATGGTAAATATAGATAAATGTTTAAGTACTTTATAGCTTTTGTTAAAAACATAATGTTAAAATCTCTATCAAACGATCTAAAATTTATATTATATTTATTCAATATATTTTAGTATGTAGTAGAATTAAATCTTTTTTCTATACATTAACTCTTAAATAGTTTTCATCATTTTCATTCAAATTTTGATATGTATATCAATATATTGAATTAAAATCATTAGCTTTTTTTAGAGTTAAGAAAATAGCTCAAATAATTATCTCAAATATCTTAAGTTAACTTTCATAATTACTTCCACACTCTACCCAAAGTAGGTAAGCTCTTCGATCTATCTAGCCTAAGTAAAGTTTTTTGGTTTCGTGTTGTTGTTGTTCATTTGCTGATTGCTGTAGGTGCTGGATGGGATGCCGCGTATGCAATGAATTTGTTCCACTATACGTGCAATCATGTTGCTGTCTCTCTGTGGATCTTTGCAGCATCCACAGCACATCGCATCAAATCGACAACTTTAACTTCCAAGTCGACTCCTGATCTGGCTGCTGCTGTGCTGCTGCGTGTCTTGGGTTGAAAGGGGGAAAGGGTGTGGAACCTTTTGTGTAAATCAGTAGCTCGATATTGAGTCGTTTTGCGGTGGTACACTAACTTTTCAGAGAGCTGAGAACTGAGAAGAAGAAACTTAAAAAACATCCACTTGAAGTTCGCCTTTGGAAAGTGGTAAGCGGCTTAAATGAATTTCATTTTACAGAATTTAAGGCCATATATGTTTGTGCCTTACAGATTTTTGAAGACACTTTGCTAAACAAAGACGTTTGATGAAGTTGAAGGTTTGCAATTGACTTGGAATATTTTTGAAATTTAACATAACCGATTAGAACTTTCGTTTAACTTAGTTAGTTCTGTTCTAATGTAGTTTGAAATCATGTGAATTTTCTTATTTGAAAATATTTAGACAGCATGCAACACTCTCCGAAGGATCTCATGAAATATGCATCAACAAATTGTAATCGATGCAACTTTAAATGTGGATTTTTATGCTAGAAATAGGAATCCAAAATAAGAATCCTAACTAAATTATAAGAAATTTGAACGCTTTAAACGTAAGATCTTATTTTGTGAACATTCCCACGCCCCAGCATCCTTGTCTCCCCGACAGTTAGTTAATCCATGGTGATGACATAACATGGTACACAGGAAACGAGGCATTACGACGGCTACGGTTAGTATCACCCGCATTAAAGATGTCAACGGTTGAGGTCAATTATCAACGCTTGTCATAGACTGCATGGACAGGGAATATTGGGATTGGGAACGTAGCAAAGATGACTCATGTACGAAACACTTAAGTTATAATAATGGCCATAAAGGGGCACTTAGCTGTGGGGTCTAGCCTTTTGTAGATCGTGACCGAACTGACTTTTTTTTTGTAGGTAAGCAGAAATACTCTCACCATTTAGGCCAAATTTAGACATTATCACAGATACATACACACACATACATACGGATAACATTGTTCTTTGTGGTTGTGTAAATGCGTGTAATTCCATTTTATGGCTCCTGTGCGCCGTTCTGCATCCGCACCTACTGCACCATCTCTACCTCTACCCCTCCCATTCTCGCCGTCGTCGTCGTCGTCGTCGTCTTCGTCATCTTCTCTCCGTGCTGATGGAGTGAAGAAAAGAGAGAAGAAGAAAAGAAAAAAATGCCTACATAAAATTGTATTTAGTCATGCTACATCACTTTGTAATAATTTTCATTTTGGCGCTTGCTTTGATCTCATGCCGCGCGAACCGCGTGCGGCGTTGTATGCTATGCCCCACCCCTTTCCCCCTAACCTCCCCACGCCAAACGCTTCGTCCTCCTGTTGTGGCGTCCAACTGTCAGGCGGTCGAAACTGCCACCGTGTGGCGTTTTAGCTTTTGCGTTAAATTTGAAATAATGATCATGGTGGTCTCTAACCCTCTCCCCTCTCCCTTCCTCTCTCTCTCACTCTTTCTTTCAGGCAATTTAGCAGCCAGCTACGAACCACAAACCGAACCCCGAATGTGATTGAGCAATCATCTATAATCCGAATTGAGCATGAAGAAATGGTAAGTGAGTTTTTTTTTTCTATTTTTAATCAATGTCAGATTCTAATGATTGATTTTTGTGAGATTTTGATTAGTTTTTATACTCGATACCAAAGGGTAAATGATTCATGCTTACTTGATTTGCTTGACTTTCGATTCCATTTTCTCTATAGATTCTTTGGTAAAGAACAAAAATTCAACTCTCAATTGTCGAACTCCCCCATATGGTCTATATTTACCCACAACATTGTCATGGTAACTTTTCTCTTATGGTATTTTGTATATTGTAGTTGTTAGCAAGCAAATATCTCAACGAGCCGTGTAAACTGACCGCTGAGCTCATATATCATTCTAGTTTACATTTTTTGTAGAGATACGTATAAAGTTGACTGACTGAATGTCTAGTACCGTTTTTCTCTGTATTGTCATATATCATTTACATATATCTTCAACTTCTGTTTGTTGTTGTTGTTGTTTGTGTGTCCGTCCAGTTGACCTTAGCATGTGCTCGAAACTCAAAATGTGCAATGATTTCATGGAAATGCATTCGACTCGGTTTTTATGGTCATGTTCTTGTTCAGATCGGTCTGTCCGCCTTCCATCTGTCCTTCTGAACACTTTTGTTCCTCACTAACTGCTGTGACCTTGTTGGGCGTTCTTAGTTCGTTTTTAATCGCTTGTTGACTCTCGCCATTAGCAAGTTGACCAAATTGCATCTAAAAATACTTAGAATATGTTTTATTTTTGAAGCCATAAAGATGTGTGACAAGGTCAATGGGATTATAATATTGCAAAGATGAAATAAGTCGAGTTATGAATCGATAGAAAACGTATAAATTGTGGTAACTGTATTGACATGTGAAGGGCATGAGGATCCTACAAGCTACCTTCTTAAGCCATTTACTTTTATAAGCCATTATTTTTAAGGGTTTCACCAGCCGATGTTAGTCTATAAACACAATTTTTGGCCCAATATTGTCGCTTGCGATGGGTTTTTTAGAAGCTTTTTGGCTTAAGTTCGTTTACTATCTCTAATCGGAGCTGCCCAATGTCAAACAGCATTAAAAGTCCTTGGCATAATGGAATAATCCTTATTGTTCACATTAAGTTAACACATCAATTAATTATGGTCATTGAACATTTGGTTGTTTGTGATCATTTGACAGCCATGAAACGATGCCAAACGATCGATGCAAATCTTAAATCCCATATCCCAAAACCCGATTCCGAATCCCGAATCCCAATTCTAGACACACACAAACACAGAGAGAGAGAGGGAGAAAACTTGAAGTGGCAGGCTAAAAGGTTGGTTAAGAGGGGATATGGGGCACAGAAGATGTTGATTGTGGATCAGGGGAAATGGGGATGGGGACGGGGAGGAGAAGAAGGAGTAGAAGACCACACACATCGTGTGTATGGCGATAAAAATCACAGCATGTTGCAAACACACAGGCCGATGCCTCATGTTGTTGTTGCTGTTGTTGCTGCGGGCAAAATCTTTTGACAGTTGTGTTGAAGCATAAAGATGCCAGAAACAACAACAACAACACCATTGCTATTAAGTGCGTGAAAATATATATGTATATATATATATATACATACTATATATATAGTGCTGTGAAATGCCGTCACAGACTGAAGCAAAGCACCAACAAAAGCGCATCAATCAAACGGCACCGCCAACGCCGCAAAGTAAAACCCCAATAAACACACACACAAACACACACACACTAACTTCGATCAATCATTTATTATACGTGCTTCGTTGGTGGCCTGTCCCCCCACCCTCTTCCCCCGCCCCAATTTGGATGCCATAAGAAAAAATAGTATTTATATTCTGTTCGAAATTATAATTTTCTATGGGTCTCTTTTATGAGTAATTATTTGTTTTGAGTGTGGTCCGACCACAATTGGAGGCACGTAACAATTGTATCGTATTCAATATATCGTATACATATCGTACATATAAATGGGCAGCCATAAAAATGAACATTAGAAATTCCTTAAACCGAAAACTGACATAGAAAATAAACGATTATTGAAAGTTTTTTTTTTTTTTTTTTGGTTTGGAAGAACAGTTCTAAATATCACACAACAATCGTGTTCGAATCGATTTATTTGATACTCTTAATGCAAAATAAAACTTTAAGAGTTTTTAAAAATATTTTTGAACTACTAAAAATTCGAATAACAATTAAATCAAATTAATTGCAGTACACAAAAAGTAAAAAACGAAAAACCAAAACCGAACAAAATGCTCGCAAACTAAATACAAAACCACAAACAAAAAATGAAAAAAAAGAAGAAAAAACCAATGAATAAATAACAGCAAAAGCAACAACAACACGAAAAGCACGCAACTTTGGCCGCCCAAGTTGGCCAAAACGATGTTGGTGGGCTGCTGCTGCTGCTGCTGCTGTCTGACGTCTGACGTCGACTGCGCTGCCCAACTGCGCTGCTTTTATTTGTGTGTATAAACTTGAACATATTCTATTGATATGGACGCTTATTTATCGCCACATAAATATGGAATTTCTTTTTATTTTTTTTTCATTAGCGATATCCGTTTCCGATTTATCTTAATGGAGACTGCGTTCGTTGTTGTTGTTGTAATTAAGACTGGGCTACCGTTTTGAGTGTAGAGCGAGAAGAGAGAGAGGGAGAGAGAGGAAGTCGAACGAACATGTTGCATAAACAACAAAAAAGAACGACGACGACGACGAAGATTTCAACTTCCAACTCAGACGCTGTGTGTGGTCTTCTGATTGAATGTTTAAGCTTTGGCCAATGAAAGCGGCTATTAAGTCTGGCCAGCCAACCAAGACACAGTTGGCAACTTGGGTGGCAACATGCCATTCACCAATCACACACACACACACACACGGACACAACAGAGCGGCGCCGCAAAAAAAAAGAAAGCGCGTGCAACAGCAGCAACAACAACAAGACTGAAAAGACGCTGTACAAGATGCAGAAGAGTAGCAAAAAAGAAAAAAACTCAACCGACCGGAACTGCAACTGGCGCTATATGCAATTATAAGCTGTGTGTCTCTCTCTCTCTCTCTCGCACTCGCTCTCTGGCTCTAGCACTCTCGAGTGTGTGTGTGTGTGTGTGCAATAAGAAACAGTAGCCAAGATTTGCCTTCGCCAAAGATTGACAGCAGCAAACAGCGCAACCGCACATGGCATATGCACTGAGAGAAAAGTAAGTGAAGCTTTAAAATTAAATAACATTTGCAATGTTGTACATTTGTGCATAATTTCTTTAAGTGTTTTGACTGTTTGTTTATTCGGGAGTTGGGGAGACCACCAAAACACAAGATGAGATGATGCCCAGAGATCCCAAGCTGCTAACTGCTGAGCAACATGTTGCTATTGTTATTGTCGTTGTTGCTGTTGTTGCTCATCTTTGTTGCGCCTTGTTTTTGATCTTTCACGCTGTAAATTATACAGCAGCAGCAGCAGCAGCCAGCCAGCCAGCAACCGCAAACAACAACAACAACAACAATATTATTATTTGTTGTTGCTGTTTTGTCTTTGCTTTGATGCAAATTGTTGTTGCTGTTGTTGTTTGACTGCCTGGCTGGTCTGGCTGCCCTGGCTATCTGCTATCTGTCTTGCTGTCAACAACACAAATAATTGTTGGCAACATTGCATGTGAAACGGTTTTTTTTTTTTTTTGAATTGTGTTTTGTGTTGCCAACACAACATTTGCTTGTCATAATTTTTAGTGCACGCCTGGCGGGCATATTTTAATTTGTTTGATGCGACTACAGTAAAGTTTGCCTATGCGCAAAATTATTTTCAGTTCCCATGCTATTTCGTATCTTATTTCTCTGGAAACCCATTTGCTATGCTACGGTTATAAAACGCATCATAAAAAATAAACCCATGTTTAACGATTTTTCGCACAAGCACACACACACACACAATGGCTTCCTAGAAGAAAACTGAATCCAAAGAATGGTTTTTTTGTTTCTGGCTTTTTCAAATAAAAGCTTAGCTCGTTATTTTAGACCACACACAGTGAGAAGAGAGTGAGAGAGAGGCGCCCAGAAGCCGAGGCGCACACTTAAAAAGCCAATAAAAAAAAAAAACAAACAGCAACAACAAATAATTGCTAATTTTATGCTCGAATAAAAACGCAAAAGGATCAAAATGGGCAACCCAAAGCAACAACAACAACAACAACAATCCAACAGCAGCATAAATTAGTGCGAGCGAAATGTCATTATGGAAACGTCACGCACTATCAAACAAGAAAATGATCAATGGGGGCACATATACCAGCTAACAGGGAGGTAGACAGAGAGAGACATAGCCACGGCCACAGCCACACACAGCGTATAGATATAGACCACCCAAGACGAAACGACGACGAATTAAAGGCCACCCACGAAGAACGAGCACATGTGCGTGTGTGTGTGTGTGTGAGCGTGAGCGTTTGTGAGTGAAAAGACCTTTGAAAACAAATTCAGCATTGGCTATGAGTAGGGGAGAGAATATGAATGCTGGGAAGATAATTGAAATATGTACAACTTGAACATGTGCGCTGAAGTGGGCACACAAACACACACATTAAAATTTCAAAATAATAAAAAGCGGACAGAGACATGGATAATAAATAAATATAATGCAAACATGTGTGCACAAATTAATATATATACAAAAGCATATGGCATATTATCAAAAAATTGTTGCACCGCACAAGTAAAAGTGATTAATAGTGCGATTTCGAATGAAAATATGCGAGCACTTGATTTTAACAGCAACTCGTTTAAATATAATTCAAAATTCATTTTGCAAGCGGCTTACAGTTACTTTTTGTTTGCAGCGCTGCCAGAGGTATAAAAATAGAGTGACACCCTGTGTAAGTATATATCGATTGTATTCGATACATTGACTGGGACCAGAACTGGCAATATTTGTTCGCCGGCGTTACAAATTTTATTCACAGCTTCTGCGTCAGCCTGTTTCAACAAGAATTTATAACAAAAATTAGTTCGCTGTCTTTCGAGTTTGATTTTCAGAGTTATTAAATTTATTGTTGCACAAAGATGCCACCAAAAAAGGCGCCTGCTGGTCCGAGCAAAAAAACGGAACAAAAGAAAAAGGAGAAGGTCATTGAGGTAAGGCTCAAATTGTGCACGTCTGCCCGAACCAAACGAACATAACCTCAATGCTGCAGCGACCACGACAGACAACGTCAACAAATTTAACACATATAATACATTGACTTGCTCAACAGGATAAGACATTCGGTCTAAAGAACAAGAAGGGCACCAAGCAGCAGAAGTTTATTCAACAAGTACAAAAACAAGTGCAGGCAGGCGGCCATCATCCAAGGCAGGATGGCGACAAGAAAAAGGAAGAAAAAGATAAGAAATTGGCCGATCAGCGGGAATTGGCATCGATCTTTAAACCCGTTCAGACCCAAAAAGTGGATAAGGGTACCGATCCCAAGTCGGTGGTGTGTGCATTCTTCAAGCAAGGCCTGTGCACCAAGGGCGACAAGTGTAAATTCTCCCATGATTTGACACTGGAAAACAAGGTTGAAAAACGTTCAATGTATGTGGATATGCGTGACGACGATCCGATGTCAAATTGGGACGACGCCAAGCTCCAGGAGGTGATCGATAAAAAGCAATCGGGAGAGAAGCAACGACCCACCACGGATATTGTTAGTAATAATCGTTGTTCCTACCACTGTCATCATTTACTTAAATCCATCTTGCCCTTAGATTTGCAAATTCTTTTTGGAAGCTGTGGAGAAATCAAAATACGGCTGGTTTTGGGAGTGTCCCAACGGTGAGAAGTGCATCTACCGCCATGCTCTTCCACCTGGCTATCAACTAAAGCGCGACAAGAAGAAGGAGGATAAGCCGTCAGAGATTTCGCTGGTCGATCTGATCGAGAAGGAGCGTGCCGCTTTGGGACCGCATCAGACGCGCGTCACATTAGAATCCTTCCTTGCATGGAAGAAGCGCAAGCTGCAGGAGAAAAAGGAAAAACTCGTTGCCGAAGAGGAGCGCAAAAAGAGCGACTACAGCAAGGGCAAACAATTTGGCATCTCTGGTCGCGAGATGTTCAGCTTCAATCCCGATTTGGTCGACGATGGTCCCATCGAAGATGGCGATGCCGCCTTCGATGTCTACAAGCGTGACGATGATGATGACGATAACATTGTTGAATTTAAAGAGCTTGACTTGGCCGCACTCTCGCTGGCAGCTAAGGAGGTGGATGGTTCCGGCACCATTGCGTCCAGCACAAGATTGCTCGATCAGGCAACCGAAGCAGCAAAAACTACACAAGCCGAAGATGCAGCGCCAGCTGCATCTAGCGCTGACACTGAGCCCGCTATTAATAAGGATCTATTTGTGGATCTAGATTTGGGCGAACTGGATGAGCTAGATGATCTCGATGACGACGATGAGGATGATTAGACAGCCAATTTGCCAGCGAGTTGAATGCGCTTTGTTATAGTTTCATATTCAATTGCATACACACACACACAAACATTCATATAATGATTTTTGCCTATAGCATGTTTTGATCAATAAAATTGTGGCTTTCATATGTATGTATATCGTTTATTTCATAATATTCCTCATAATCTGTTTGTTCCAATTTGTCACAGTTGAGGCCAGGCATTTAAGGACTCGCAGATCAATCCTTCCGCCAGGCATTAAATGTCCCAAATTCTGTATAAACCAATTAACATTTCGATTCTTTGATTGATAAACGTATTTGAAATCTTGCGCTTCAGTTACGAACGGCTCCTTTTCCGTGTCATCCATATGCTTCCACAGTTTATCCGCAATCGTAGCACATTCTGTGTCGGATAAATCAGTTTTTTTCGATTTTAAACTTTTGAGAAAGCGCGAGGAGAATAATGAAAATGGGTTCAGTATGAAATTTGCTTTTTTGAGACGCATCTTGTGGCCGCTTCGAACATTGTTTGAGCTTATTGATTTCGATGAACGGTTAGAACGACCCATTCTTAAAAGTTTTCACACAGATTTAAAATATAAATTTTGACTTTAAAAATTTGAATTAAAAGTAACACAACTTTTGAAGGTATATTGATATTGATTTATGTTTATCCTAGAAGTAAAATTTCGACGATTTTTGAAATATTTTACACAAACAATTTTTATTCATTTACTTAAACCTGATACATTCATTCATTATTCTAAACATTATGTTTCAAAAGAAAATAACAGCAAATAGAGCTACCAAAAGCCAGGTGGCAATACACCCACTGCCTGTGGTATTTGGCGTTCGCGCAAAAATTTCGAAAGCAACATATCTAGCCGTGTCTTTGGCCCACCCTCATCATAAACCGTCAACTGTGGCATATAGATATTCTGGATATAGAGTAGAAGCTTCAAAAAGTTCTGACCATAGGCGCGCCATAGTTCGAAGCCGAGCGTTTGAAGCATTTCCATGATCATGGTCGCACAAAGGTCGGGCAGCGGCTTCACATGCATTATGTGCGTCAGCCAACACCAGGCCTCCTCCAACCCAAAGCAGTGTGCAGGTCCATCGGCCTTTCGACCTGGTGTGATTATTACGGCTGCGTAAAGGCGGGCGATTCCCGTTTGGCGCTTGAGAAACATATTTGGCTTCTCAAGCTCATTATTCTCGGTTAGACGATAGCCCATTGTCTTGAGATATTGCTCGGGTGTCTGTCCCGGCAGCTGGGCTATTAAATATGGCACCAGATACGGCGACTCCTTGTACATGTAGGCCAAAAAGATTTTCCCAAAATCGGGCAATAGTTTCCAAAACGTAACAATCACCGAGGCAAAGGGAAACGCAGCCTGAGGATTACTTGATATAGCCGTATCCGTTTGGCTAACGAACTTCTTGGCCATCAGCAAAATGCAATAGTCACGCGCAAGTGGATGATCATTTATGCTTATTGTTGTTCCATCCATTGTCCTGGCAGCCTGTCCGGCAAAGAAATTGTATAACTTATCAAAGTTGGTCGTCAAATGTTGGGGACTGGCTGCCGTTATGGCATTTAATGGCACATTGATTGTACGCTGACAATTGGTACGATACTTTTTCCATGCTTCATCCGTTTGCAGTGGCTTCACTGCATCCACTTTGCTTTGGTAGAATGCAATGATCTCATTGTAGAAGGCCAAGCGTGTCGGATGCACATTGCCCTGCGAAATGTTCATACTAGGTGCTGTTGTTGTTTGTTGAGGTGTCACTTCCTGAGCTGAAGTCGCTATCGCAGTTGATGCTGCTGCAGCTGCAGCTTCAGCATCTGATGCAGCTTTTAGCTGTGCCTCGAGCTCTTGCTGCTGCTGCTGCTGTTGTTGTTGTTGCTGTTGTTGCTGCTGTTGTTTTTGTTTCTCCTCGGCTTCAATGATGCGCTGTTTTTCCGTTTCCTCGGCAAGTTGCTTGGCTTTCTTCAACAGCTCTTGCTCCTGCTCTGACAGCTGCTTGTGCAGATTCTCCTCCAGTTTATCCAAACTTTTACAATATTTTTCCGCTTTGAACACACAATCCAATTCGGGTGGCTCAGAGTTTGCATTGTTAATAATACCCACTAGCTGATCAAACAGTTGCACAAGCTCACGAAGCTCAGCATTAAGGGCTGCGCATGCCTGTAGCGTTTCTTTGTCCAGTGCCAGAAGCAGCTTTGTCACCTCCTCGTATTTCTTGTAAAATCGCTGATGATAACGTGAAACGGCTTCGATTGTGAGCAAATGTAGCTTTTGGTTTTTTTGCCGCTGTAATGCTTCTTGTGCCCGCTGCTGCGTCTCTAGCTCCGCTTTGGCCAGCTGCTCTGCCTGTTGAACCAAATGTTTATCGCTTTCCAATTTTTTCACGCGACGGCTGGCAAGTTGTTGCTGTTGGTTTGCCTGCTGTCCTCCAGCTAGACGTTGATTAAGTAAACTTTGGTGACGTTCCTTGATCTGTTTTAGCTGCTGTTGTACACTTCTTTTACACTCCTGGTCTACTTCACGACGAACTATGCTGGCATTGATGGCGTTTATATCGGGAAATGTGCAAGTTTCTATATCGAATGTTGTTGGCTTTTTAAACTCTATGCTAACTTTAGGTGCGGCATGTATCACTGGAGTCTGCTCCATTTTCGTCTCCAGCTGTATTGGCTTTATATCCGGTCCAATTGTGCGCGGTCCGGTGCTGCAAAGTGAAACCAAAGCCGCGCGCTGCATAACCGTCTGGGCGCGGTTCCAAAGCAGATCGTCCACGCTCTGAAATCAATGGCAAACGGTTAGATATATTAACCTTATTGGATTTACAGTTTACAAACCATGTTGCTTTGTTTATGTTTTATTTATTAAAGTTAATTTCGCGATGTGACGCCAACCGCCGGCGAGGGATGGGTTATTGTTGTTCAAATTTGAGCTAGTTCCAGTAACCAAGCAAGTTGCACAGCATTTTTAATTGATGCTTAATTTAAAAATGCGTGTATGGTTACAAAGGTGTTTATCATATAGTTCGTGTGTTTAGGAAGTGCCTTTAAATATTTATGTCATGAACAGCTAGTTAGCACTAGAGCATGGAAGTTTGGTTGAAAACAATCGATAACTTTATAAGTTCTGGGAGCCCCGCTCGTATAAACATAGAAAACACTAAAAAATAACATAACGATTTTAGCGGTGTTTTAATTAAAGTATGCTAATTTCATGAAAAACACATATTCAGAAAAATTTTGCTCCATGACTGCCATCTATTTCAATAAGCTCACATTTGCCCTTTTCCTGAAGCAGACGTAGAGCATTTAGCAGAACAGCTTCGTCAACACCATGGAACTCCAATTGGGTGGTATTTTCACCTGAAGCTATCTCGTACAATGTGCAAATGCTATTTGTCTGTCCGGTCTCCTGAATCCAGTCATAGACCATATTTCCATACTCTTCCAGAGTGTACCAATAAACTTGCCACTCCTGGTTCTTTTTATCTATGGGCGCAGCGTGTCCTGTCTGCTGCAGTTGCTCTAGGATGATTAGTATAAATTCAGGCGATAAGCGTCGTTTAACTGATTCATTATAAAATAATGGCAAGTTTTGTTCGTTGATACTAAGCGTGAACTTATTGTTGTGTTTGAGGTATTTGAGAAAGAGATCTGTCCACACCTTTAATTGTTGCCGGCGTGTTTCTTCATGCGGCTGCAATCTGTAGGCGGAGTGCTAGTTAGCTAGTAGGCCAATTGTTTGCCATTAAATTTACTTACGTGAAGAAAGGTGGGAATGTGTACTCCCAGGGCCATTGGAACTCGGTCATTGTTTTGTTAAGTTTGACGTCATGTCTTTCACCAAAGACAGCTGTTCAACTGGAGCTGCCATTTGGCAATTTTAGTGCTACCGGACTGGCTCAATAGCGATAGCCGATACTATTTCGATGGAGATTCGAGGGCGTGGGAATCATACATTTTAAAGCGTTTGGCAAAACCGTTTGAGTTGAGATGCTTTTAATTTTCTGCTTTATTCGTCTTAATTAGAAAAATTGTGTACATTAACATTTAATCCATACAGTTTGAGTTGATGATCTCATCTTTGCTATATTTCTTGTAATTGTTACATTTTCATCCAAAAGTAAACATGTAGAGACAAAAAGAAGTTTGTAGATATCGGCATTTTGCTTTGCATTATAATCATAAATATCCATTTACATATACATATACTCATATCAGCTATATATTCTTGTTCAATATATTTAAAGTACTAGGAGGCGCAACACTATACATTCAATATTTCATTTTTTAATATAGATTTATTTTTCTCTTAACTTTTATTACCAGCTGCTTTGCATTCACTGCATTAATATACGACTGCCTGTTGCCATTTTCGATTTGCAATCCATTTTATATCTATTTTAATTTAATGCAGTTAGTAAATTTACTTTTCATTTCAACTTTACTTTTTCTATTATATAAATTTTTATATAAAAATTAGGAGCATCTTGTGCTTTAGAAGTAATTCTCTGTGTATTTTTTTGTGCTGATAATAAGTTTGGTTTCTTATTTAACTGGCATTTGAAGTAGGCTTGATTTATTTTTGTATTTGGTAGTGTTGATATTCGGTGTCCATGCTGGGAGCTGAAGAAGGAGAGCTGTGCAGGCAGTTGATACTTAGTTAATGCATACTTTACGTGGTTAATACGTAATATTTGTGTTTTACAATAATAATGTTTTGTTTGCACTTTGCTTCTTGTCTTTATATTTGGTTTTTGTACACATGCATGGAAATTCTCTAGAGCCGTTTATGAAAACAAAGAGTATCTCTCTAGACAGTTGAGTTTTTGTGTTAGCTAGTTTCAAAGAGTTTTACAGTTAGTTCCTAGTTAACAAGTGAGGTTTGGTTGAAATCTTTTTTTTTTTTACTATATATGTAAGTAGGTATTTGTTACTGTTTCAATTTTTCTCCCGTTCTAGAGTTATGTACTTAGCATGCTCGCATCGCTATTTCTAAATACAATTTAGATCGCAATATAACATTTTCTTGTCTCGTACATATAGTAAAGAGATCTACTATTTCTCTTTAACTAATAGAAAAAATAATAATAAAGATTACAAAATAAATGCCCTATATATTTATATTTGCTGTGCTTAAAGCATATTGATGAAAATGTACACTTGAAATGCTATGCTGGTTCTCTTACAAGTACGTATAAAAAAAATGCAATAACAAATGGCATACAAATCGAGTAAAATTAAAAATTTAAACAATACACATCAGAATTGTTTCACATTAAGAGTCAGCGTTGAAAACAAATGGCTGTGCATCTAAGCTTAATTTACAGCACGTTTCGAAAACATTTTTGTTTTTTCGTTATAAAAAATAAAAGGTCTTTCAAGTTCAAGTTTTTTTTTTTGGTTTATAAATTGAAAACAAATCTCAAGCTTAAATATATATGTATTCTTAATTTTTAAATAAGCGAACATAATCAAATAAACAGTTGACAGCTTATAAATTACATAAAATACATAATACGTTCGCCCTAAATATCATTTACATACAGTTTTCAGACCTCTTACACATATGGTATATCATATATGCAGTTATAGTTATTAAAGTTACATATTATTGGTAAACTATTTAAAAAATGGCATGTGGTTGATGTTGAAGTATGCGCTTCACATACCGTTATTAAAGATATTACACATAACATTATACATATACATACAGTACATACATTTATTATTATATCGAGGAGTTTGTATAAATCGAGACAAGCATTTTCGACAATATCCATTCCATTTGCATATTTAAATTTTGCTTGCTCCGCATTGGTTGCTTGGTTGGTTGGTTTGTTGGTTGTTTAGCCTATGGTCTAATTGAATTACATATACATATAAAGTTTTGGGATTCTCGAATCACTGCACGTATAGCATGACATGACAGCATTTTGTTTCACACATATGCTCCATATTTCGACTAATGACTAATACTAGAGATATAGCTAAACCTAAACTACAATTTTTGCCTAAGACGACGTTCAGTTTGTCAGCCTACCAAGTGTTTTTTTTTTTTTTTTTTTGGATGGCTGCTTTGTCTGCTAACTGCTTCCGTTCCTTGTTGTTCCTTGACTCTATTTTGACAACGGCTCCAGATAGCAGCGTACAGTGTTATTCTCATCTAGCATGGCGGATAAATGACGTGCCTGCTGCTGTTGTTGTTGTTGATGCTGGAGATGGTGTGCAGGAGCATGTTGCTGTAGGTTGGTATGTGATGTGTGCGACGACGATGATGTTGTGGACTGCGGTGATAGTTTTTGTAACTGCTGACGCTTCTGTGCGGGCGTCTGATTGGCCGGAGGCAGCGGCGGTCCTGCATTACCATGGCCAAATAGCTCGTTAACCGCCAAGCGGGCGCTCGGTGACTTGGCAATCAATTGCTGTTGCTTGAATGCGCCACGCATGGAGCCCTCACCAACGCCGCCGCTAACCCCAAAAACCGTACCATTATGTTCGGGATGGGCTATTGTTACAGCTGCTGCTGTATGCGGAGGAGGCGCTCCATACTCCAAGGGCAAGCCATTTTTACGCTGCTGGCGTCTGCAAATTATTGAAAATAAAACAAGAGTTTATTTTATGTTACACTACAGTGTAGACTAAAAGTGAGTGACTTACTGAAACCGCCGCTTGAAATCCTCATCCTGGAGCGCCATTAGGCGACGCATACGCTCATCACTTTGGGGCGGCAAACCATGCGTATCATCATCAATATCGCTCTCATTATCATCCTCATCATCACAGACGCTGTCGTGCAACTGATCCGCTGCCGTCACCTCGTCGTCATCATACTCATCATCATCATTATCGTCGTCGTCGTCATCATCGGCTGCACAGCGTATTGGCGGTTGCTTTTGTTTAACTTGTTGCTGTTGATTTCTGGATGTGACGCTGCCACCACTGAGGCTACCACCACCATAGCGACTCCCACCGGCGGCAACTGCGGCCCTCATACTATTAAATACGCCCGTGCCGACACTATTGTTGTACACCTCATCCACATCAAAGTCACCCACTTCGTAGTGCTGTGCATCCGAGTTGCGATTACTCAGTATCTCCTCATAAACGGGACCATCGCCGCTGACGCCGCCATTGCTGCTGCCGCCGCCGCCACCTTGATTGTAATAGGCATCGCCCAGACGTCCTTGGCCCATGCTCATGTTCATGCCCAAGCCGTTGCCCTGGCTAAGATCACAGTTGGAATGCTTATTTCTATACTGCTGGCGCTGCTGCTGCGCCAACAACTCCTGCTGATACTGCGCCATGTGTGGCGGTGGCGCTGGCAACTGTTGTTGTCCACCAGCACGTCTCTGCTGATGCTGCAGATGCAACAGATGTGCTTGCTCCTCATCCGAAGATAGCTGTTGATGCTGCTGACGTTGCTGCCGCAGCTGCTGCTGCTGCTGTAACTGTTGCTGGTAGTATGCGGCATTATTGGGTGGGTCCAATGCTTCAGCATAGTGTGGATACGCTTGCTGTGCGGATGGTGGCGGTTGTTTTGTGCCGCTGGTTTTCTTATACGATGGATAAAACAACACTTGCGATGCGGGCGTAGCGCGACTGTGCAGTGAACCACTCGGTGAAGCGGGCACAGCGCCAGTGCCACGCTTTTTCTTGCCATGCTGATTGTTATGCTTCTGTGTCCAATAGAAAACTTCATGAGCCTGCTGAGGCGAGGCGCCAGCAATTCCACTAGCCACTCCGCCCGAAACTCCCGTATTGTTGTAGTATTCACGCTGACCACCTTGCGGATGCTTCCAGCTGTAATAGTCGGGTTGATGGTAATACGATTCGCCTGTCTGTTGTTGCAGCTGTTGTTGTTGCTGCTGCTGATGTTTGTGTGCAAAGATCAGGTGTGTGGAGCCAGCTGAACTAGTAGGCGATGCATGTCCAACGCTCGCCATTCCTGTGGATCGCAGTGTACCTCGCTCTAGCACACCAGCACCCACTGGCGTCACTGGCTGCAAGCTCCCCGCAAGGAGGCCACTTTTAAGCGTGCGTCGTTGCTGTGTTTCGCTTAATTCGCAGTCTGAGCCGGCGCCCATAATAATGGCATCCTCGTTAGCCGGCAGTTCACGTTGCTGATGCTGTTGTTGCTCCCCATCGTGAGCTTCATCGTCCGAGCCCAATGGCAACTTGGACTTGGATTTGGAAAGCGTGCCAGCGGAGTTAGCAGCCCCACCACCAACGACTGGTCCGCCATTACCGGCGACAATGCCCGAGGAAATGGATGTTTTGGAGCAGCGCAGGCATTTGGGAAGCCAAGCGTGCTGCCGCACATACTTGCGATACTCTCGCCGTATCTTCTCATTCTGTATGCAATGGAACACAAAGATGTATAAACCCAGCAACGTGTTGAAGCCGACAAAGCAGTAGCCATAGATGGAAGCTACCTCCTCGTCCAGTTTAGAGCCACGCAAATAGAAATAGGCACAACACCAAACGGTGCTCAGCAGTAACAGGAATACAAAAGAGCAGCGAATGTCAAACCTGTAAAAGAAATAAATTTCTTTATACCAAATCTTTAAAGGTATAAATAAGGTTAGAGAGCATACCGAACATTGGCCAGACGTGTGTGCTCCTTGGTCTTCAGGGCAGTACGTGATTTTCGACGCAAAATTATCCATGATAGGCAAGTGTAGATAATAGCAGCCTGTTTAAAAAGTTACACGTGATTAGGCTAAAGCTCTTGGGGCATTAACGACAATTTAGCATACCACAAAAAATATCAAAATTGGCGCTACAAAGGTAGCATAGAAGAGAGCATTGGCCTCCATTAGGACGCAGTAATCATTTCGTAGTGTATAGGTGCTTGGATTGATACCACATGAAATGGCAACGATACTCAATGAAAGACCATAGGACATCAGATAATAGCAGTTCACCTTTGGCGTTTGATCTACCTCCAAAAGCAGCTCATCCGACGTGAGTGTGATGTACGAATGGAAGGCTGTGTTAAAGTTTTGGGAAACATAAATTAGAAACTGCGCCACGCAGATCTCTATTGGGACTTACCTTCATAGCAAAACCAGGCGGTGCCTGAGAGTATGGCACAATGCAGAAAGACGGTTATGAACCCACAAAATATGCTTGTTTCGGTCTGTTCGATTCCCAGCAGAAAGAGCAGCTCAATGGCCAGCAGACAAATGTAAATGCTGCCATATATCGAGGTGCGAGCAGACTGCACAACGAAAGTGAGAGACAGATCGCAAAATAGAGAAGGAAGAGACAGAAAATTGTGAAAAAATTTGATAAGTTTAAGAATTAAATACAAAAAGATCTTTTAAAATACGCGGACGAAAAGCCAAGCAGAATTTGTACACGATCCTAGCGTCGATAAATTTTGCCTCCCCACTTAATTTAGTTTACAAATAATTTTGGTGGTTTTTTTGTTGGTGGTGAAAATGTTCAGAAAATATATAAGTAATATGACTAATACAACATTTAGCGCATATAAATAGAAGAAATGAAAGATATATGAATATAGAACAAGACACGAAACAAGCAACATAAATATAAAAAAAACTACAAAATACAAAAAAATATTTACAAGACAAAATTAGAAACAATTTTTTATTATTTTGAATTACAAAACACACAAAGAAAATTACGAAAAAATGACAAAATAGAATTAAATGCATAAATATGATTTTGTTTTAAGTTATTATTTGTTAGCAAATGAAGTGCACATAAAAATTAAAACAATTGTTAAATTAAAATTTTTGTTGTACTCACATAAACGTTTTTAAAGGCATGCCAAAAATTATGATACATATAAGGAAAATGCGCTAAACTTACTTTAACTACACAATAACTAAGTAAATAACTAGAGCTAATAGAAGAAGTCTTGAGTTATTAATGTAAGAGGTTTGGACGTGTGCATAAATTCTAATTTATTAACGTAATTGTTATATATTGTCAATAAATATCTGTTTTGATCACGCCCGAGCCTTCTGTTAAGAAATTAAGTTTGTCCTGGTTTACATTTACAAATTTGAGTTACTTAAGTTTTATATCACATGTGTAAATCGCTAATAAAATATCTAACTATCTAGCCGTCAGACAAATATGTATATCTATTGCCAATGTCTCTAGCCTATACAGTTATTGTTTATGAACATATCCTAGCCTAGCCCACAATTGTTTAATTGTGCATATTGTTTTCACCACCACCACCACTTATATTGCAAGTCATCCATATTAGCTTGCATTATAATATTGTTTGTGTCCAACGCGTTGCTGCCACCATCCAAATTCAAATTATGATTGTGCTGCGAATGCTGTTGTTGTTGCTGTTGTTGGTGGTGCTGCAGCTGCTGCTGATGTTGCTGCTGTGACTGTTGTCGCGCTTGCAAATAATTGTGGCTAATATTTAAATTGTTACTGGCCGCTGCAGCGTTCACAGCAGCTACTCCCACATTGGCGGCATGTTGCTGCAGTGCAGCTGCAATGGATGCAGCCGCTGCAGCAGCAGCTGCTGTTGTTGTTGTACTCGCATTTGCTGACGCTGCTTGCGGCCCATGAGAATGATGCAAGTTTAGATTCAGATTGTTCATTTGCATGTTGCCACGTTGCGGCTGATTCATGTTGTTGTGACTATGGGATAGTACAACTGCTGCAGCGGCAGCAGCAACCACCTGCTGCTGTTGTTGTTGTTGTTGCAGCTGTTGCTGCAGATTATAGTTTAAATTGTTGCGATGTGAATTGCGTATGGAGTTGTGTTGTATGAAATTCGTGTGCTGTTGTTGCATATTGTTGTTATGATTGTTGTGATTATTATTTGGACCCGTTGGCGCCGTCAGTGTTAGGGATTCATGGGTTTGATCGCGTATATTATTCTGCTGGCGTCTGCTGCTTCCCGCCCGCTGATGCGGCAGCTGGGTGGAACTTGAATTTCTTACCTTGACGAAGACGCCATTAAAGAGCTTCAGCGTAAGCAACGCTATTACGATAAAGATGACACAAATCGCAACGCTTATGTAGATAAAGATGCGCATATTTCCATCGAACATGGTAAACAGCGAATGCTGATGCTCATCGACAACATCCATAAGAATTGCAAAGTTGGTCAAATGATTGCAGCTGCATACGCTGTGTGTGCGATTGGTGGACTCCAGACTACAGCCATTTGCAGACCAAGCGCTGTAAGAGTAAATGTGTGTTTAATACAGATTCTATTGGTTGGGTTTTATTTGTGTCATTACTGGTCAATGTAGTTCCAAAATACACAAGTTGGATTGCTGACATTCTCCGTTTTCAAATGCTTCAACACCAGTGTGATGGGTTGTGATAATTGAATGTGACGTCCCTTGCCCAAACTGGCCGAAATCACCTTGCTGTTGAGTATGCGAATGCGTTGTTGCATTTCACCCGCATTTGTATCGCTATCATTGGACAATATTGCTGTATTGCGCACTTCAGAAAAATTGGGAGTCAATATCAATGAAAAGTTTATAACTTCTTATCCTTCTTACCATAACTGCGTGCACTCTTTAAATCGAAATGATCATAGCTGGGCTTGAGTATGGACTCCAAGCGATCAAAGGCAGCAAATACAATACGCACGAGGCCACCTTCGCTATTTTCTTTGAGTGCGGTGCGTGGCAACTCAATGCGATCCGAGCTGAGTGGCCACTGATCAGAGTCCGGAAACACAACACTGCTTTGTATGGTTTTTGTTTCCAAAACACGAACAGAGAGCACTAAAAACAAAAAGCAAGCAAGTTAATAGAACCAACTTATGTTTATCAATTTGTTTACTTACGTATATTCTTGACCTTTTGTACTACGTTACGTTCCCTAATGATCGTATCGGCTAGTAGAAAAGCATTGTATTCCAGGCCAGTTAGCAAAGAGGTGGCTACACGCATTTGATCTTCCTGATTAAGATCCAACCAAGATGAAAGTTGCGATTCATCGAGCAGGTTGGAACCAGTTTTAACTACGCCATGCAACAGCTCCATAATGATTGCCTCGCGCTGACGTTGATCGGGAAATGTTTCCTTGTCATGCATCATTTTCTCGGACATGGTTTGTATGATTTTGGTGGTGACTAGCATGTCACCGCCATAGAGCGTTTTACTACTAGTAACCTCGGACAGATCGTTCGCAATTGAGATTAGCGAGGAGTCCCGTTGATTGACGCGCATTTCTAGACTATTTAGCCACAGACTGCGGCACTGCGTCAAATCTGGAGTTAGGGGATGCCATGTGGGCTCAAAGTTTCGTAGTCGCTGGTTAACCTTATGTGCCATGCTAACGGGTGGCTCGCAACTGCTGCTATTGTGCATACAATCTCCGCCAGCATTGGGTGGCATGGGTGTTGTGCTGCTGCCAAGTTGCATGTCATCATCATATTCATCGTATCCCGCATCAGGAATCCGCTTCATAAGGACACAACGCCACTTGGCAATGCCGGCGGCACCACCGGGACATGGCTGAACATTGACATCACCCACACGTGTCATGTTCCAGAAAAGATTACGCGCATGCGTCGGACCGCAGAATAATTTGGATTCATCTTCTGCTCCCATGCCAGCTGCATTCAGATTAATGTTGTTTATAGCCCGTACCACGCCCCCGGTTCCAGTGTTATCAATGTTTAAGCTGTTATTGTTAACACTAGCTGCTGTGCCCGGCGAGCGATTGGGTGCTCTTTGGGAGCTCTTTGTGGTGAGCAGCGTGCCATCGTCGCTGCCGGCACCACCTACTCCTGTTAGAATGCGTGTATTGGATGGAGATGTCACATTGCTAGCATTACCGCTGCTGGACTTGGTGGGTGCAGTGTCGTCCGAATGATGATGATGATGATGCAGTTGCGGCGGTGGCGGCAATCCATCGTGTCGTCCAACCGGATGCTTGGTGGTTGCACTTGTCACACCCTTAAGCCTTCCGCCCGGCAGTGTGGCAGTGCTACTGCTACTGCTACTACTGCTGGGCGTAACATGTGTTGGCGGCACAGCATTAATGCCATGAATACCAACAACACCCGGCAGTGTGGGCAAACGCGGCGGTGGTTGTGGTGGTGGTTGTATTAGACCACTGCCATTACCAAAAATTGGCGGGCCATTGCCGAGAACCCAAGGAGGTGGACTTGGTCTGTTGGTGGTCGTTGAAGTTTGTGCCGCTGAGATGCATTGATAGTGCGCCTCCAGATATTTGTGCGTGCCTGGACAGGGATCACCAAACATGCTGGTGGCTGCCAGAACACTGCAGCTTTGCTTGTGCGAACATCTGTGAATGAAAGAATGGTTATAAGCATTTAATTATACATATATTATTCTTAATTTTATGTAACTTACTTTGAGTTGAGCACTGTGAGGCTTTTGGGAAACATGCAATTAACGCTCCACTCCACATTGCCATGATCATTGCATATGGTTATTGAGAACCGTCCGTAGTTGGCCCGTATCAGGTTGATTAGGTCGCCCGGATCGCATTCAATAGTTAGTTTCTTACCTTCGCAGGCATAGGCTGTTTGATATTTGGGTGCTGCAAAGGTTTCTTCATGAGTTTTATTGATGCATATACAGTTTGGTATACATAGTAAATATTCAATAAGATAGATATGGATGTGGGGTCAATAGAGAATAAAAAATTATTAGCGTTACGTTGATTTGTTGAAGTTTGGTTTTGGTTTTGGTGTGTTGTTGAATCTGCAAAGACACTTACGCGCTATATATTTGAGGGGCATATACAAAGACAATGTGGATATATCATGATACACGCTTTTTACGCTGCCTGCGATATACTTAGTAAGAGTTGTGGTGGGTCGTTAGCGATGCTTTGTAGCAAGTAGAATAGTAGTCATAAATACCAAATCCTGCCAGGTTCAGCTCCACTAAACGAGCGAATAGACCCCTCAAATCTTATCAGCAGTCATTGTCCGAGTTTATTGAACTGTAAAATAAAAATTTTATGTTATGAAATTAGTGCTTACTTAATACACTGTCTGCTGATAACAAATGTGACAAGTCAAACGATGGCTTAATTAAATTTATAGAAAGTGTCGACTTCAGACATTTTATTTTATTAAGGTCCTAAAAGATAGCTGGGGTTTAAAAAAAAAGGAAAAGCTAAATATTTTTAATTTAAAAAATAATACGGTTACATATTTTACAATATTTTTTTTCTAACGTATAAGGTCACTTTTGTTTTTGTGGCCACAGCTAAAATGACTCATCTGTATTTCGATCATTTGAGTTAGTCTATACAGTTTGCGTGACCTAGTTAAGGGTTAAAGGTCACTTACCACCAATCCCAATTCGTAATGTTGCATTGCAAAACAAAAGCAACGAACAAGCCACAGATGAATCGAGCTGAAAGTACCAACGATAAAATCGATTAGTTACATTTATTTGTATTTTGGAGTACATATTTACATGGGTTATCAAACTGAACAAAGATAAAGCAAAGTAAACCAAACAACAGAAAAATACAAAAGATGGAGTCTATAAATACACAGACATTCGTTTGTTTGTAATATCTTGTACACACCCTTCATTTTCAGCTTTTCCAACGAAGACAGAGACTCGTTTTCTTTGTACACTCAAATTGCATTCATTCGTTGAAGTGCAGTCGTTTCACTTATAGAGAAAATTTAACGCTGGCTGAGCTGCTCAAACTCACGCACAGACATGCACTAACACAATCAGGTTTTTTCAGCCGCAGCAGAGACTGCGCTGCTTTGGCCAGCGGAGCACCCTTGCTGTTCTTTGTTCTTAGCTATTTCATATGATTTTTCAGGTACGTTTTTCCACAGGAAATTCATGTTTTTTGTTTGGTTTTTCAGTGCGATTCAGTTATTTGTATTGTAAATTGTGCTTTCAGTCACTTTTTTTAAATTAAATTGTAAGTTTTATTGAGTTTATTACAGAACGCGACTGCACTTGCTGACGTATGCGCTGTGTTTGAAATTGATGGAGTTGTGAAAGTCGCTTTTAACGAAAACTGGTTTAGCCTTCAAATATAAGTCGCGTTTAATGCTTTAAAAATCATTCCATCGAATAAATATTTTACAACTAAACAGTTAACCTATCCATAGGGATTATTTTTTCAATATTTTGAACAATTTACACTTTTATTATAACCAGATTTTTAATATTTTTCGGGACTTCATATCACGTACAACTTTCTTTCCTTCAGAAAAATTCTGTATACTTGATTGAATGGTGCTCAAAGCGTGCGAGCAGGACGGCAGTATATACTGGCAGACTACACTCATGGTGCTGCCAACTTGCTTTCATGAGCGCTTATATTTAAATTTCTGAAAGTGCAAGTGCAACTACTCGTGGGTTGTGTTACATATCGAAATATATATAAATGTATAATAGCACATCAATTTTATGTATGAATAATAAATTAACTTCAAGAACTAATGACTAAATTATGCTCAATATCTTAAGTGCACGTGCCTATTGCTATAATGCAGTGAACTTCTTATCAACAGGCTGCGCTAAACTTCCTGAATTATATTTGCTATAAAATAGAAATTAGTTCTATGGGTTTTTAGTATCGCGTCGAATGCCATCTGTTTAAGCCGCGCATGAATTGCAATACTAATATGGAAAGAAAAATATTTGTTACTGTGTTTATTCTTATTTCTCTTATTTCACTTATTCCCTGGTCCTTACAAGCAACTGCAAACATTTCTAGTACCAAAAAAAAGGAACAAATTAAAGAGTGCACAAAAACTAAAACGGAATTGTGTCTTAATAGTACACAATCCATAATTCCAATTGCAAATCAAACAGTTACACCAAAACCAAAGTTGGCTGAATTTCAAATAGATGCACATAAAACAATCAGCATTAGTAAGGATGATCTCAATGATTTGTTAGATGTTTATATGGATAAGTTGGCTGAAAATGCAGCAACCATAAATGAAAAAGAGAATGCCATAAATCAATTACAATCCAAGGATAAAACCGATAACGATCAGCTCAAGAAATATGAGGAACTCTTCGCAGCATGTAAGGCACAGAATCTATCTATAGAACTGACTTTAACCGAAAAAGAAGAACAGATAAAGAGCTTGCAATTAAATAGCAGCATTTACGAAACGAGATTAAAACGAAAACAACATTTACTGACATTGTATAAAAAGCTGAATGCAACAAACACAGCAACGATAAGCGAACTGAAAGCTAAAGTAAAAGCATTGGAATATCGTATCAGAGAGAGAAAAGATGACTTGCTAGCCGATTGGGAGGCGGCCACCAACAGTTGTTTGCCCTATGGCAAATCCGTGGGCATACATTTAATACAACTTCCTGATTTTCGACCATTTCTGGTGCCTTGCGATGGCCTCTCTGCGGCTGGAGCCGGCTGGACAGTTATGCAGCGTCGATACGATGGATCTGTGGACTTTTTTCGCAACTGGGATGCATATCGCAAAGGCTTTGGCAAACTCAATGGCGAATTCTTTCTGGGCTTGGAGAAACTCCACAGATTGACCACATTTCAACCGCATGAGCTTCATGTATCACTGCGTTTGTTCAATAGCACAAACCGATATGCTTTCTATGAAGATTTTGTTATTGGCAGCGAGGCGGAAGGCTATGAGATGAAATTACTAGGTCATTATCATGGCAATGCGAGTGATGCACTGCGTACACATGATAAGATGAAGTTTTCCACTTACGACAGAGATCACGATGAATTCACGCATATCAATTGCGCTGAATATCATCACGGTGCTTGGTGGTATGACTTTTGCTCCCGCAGGTATGCATTTTAACAATCCGTTTATCTATATTGTATTAAACGTATTCTATTTCCACTCTTTTAGCAATCTTAATGGCAAATATTTTAAACGGCAAATGGATAATGCGGAGGGCATTTTTTGGGATCGTTGGTACAGTTTTAAGTCTTTAAAGTCTGTCACAATGCTTATACGCCCAAAGAGCGCCAAGTTTAATTAATGTTAAGGAGATGTCAATTAAGTTTAATAAAAAAATATGAAACAACTATTTCAAAATCTTTTGAGTGGCTGCCGCCTTTTTGTTTGCAATTTTTACCGCCAAAAAGAAAAAAAAAAACATTGTTTTATATGTCTAATATTTCTGCGCCCATTATTTCTCATTTCTGTTTTTATCGCTTTGTTTTTTTTTTTATGTCTTCGTTTTCCTTTTGGTTTGTTACAGTTCATTGCATTGTGTTTATTGACACACAAGTCATTAGTGCAATTAATTTTCCATTTTATTGCAATAAATTAGTGAAATCCAATTCTTTTTGAATGCATTGTTCGGTTGAAAAGAACATAGAACGGAAATTTGCTCATTGAATGAATACGTTTGTTGATGAACATTAAAGTTTCGTTTTTATTCATATATGTTTGTTGTAAATATATAGCATATGTACTTATAAGTGGCAGAATCTTTGATATTGAAAGATTGGTTATCTAGCTGCATTTTAGAGTTTAAAATCTTGACATATTTTTAAAACTAAAATAACAATAAATTTTAATTGTTTTTATATCTATATATTAAATACTTGAACTATGTGGAGATCGTAAATATTGAAAACTTTTTAAATTTTCAAATTTATGTATACTTATCTTTCATAGATTAAAGGCTCAACTGGCCATAAAATATGTTTTGGAAACCCAACGCTGTCAACTAATCAAAAAATAATTTACAACATCCACTTGTAAATGGCAATTTAAGCGTTTGATTAGCGCGATTAGGCACAAAGTACTTTTAACTGGTGGGTAAGTAGGTAAGTAATTATATAGATCACTTGTTGATATATGTATATAGACGATATGATAAGTACACAGTTTTACAATTAAGTAGCTGCAGTACAACTAACTCCATTCAATTGTATTTTTGTATAAGTAAGTACGAAGAAATCGATTATTATTATTTGATTTAATCTAAGTCGGGGTCTCCTCCTGCTCCGAGCTATGTTCCCGCTTGCGATGCCAGCGCAAACTGGCAAACTGTGCAAAACGCTTGCCACAAGTGGCACACTTGTACTTCTTCACGGCCAGATGAAGTTCCGTGTGCTTCTTGAGATTGCCGTAGGTGGTAAATGTCTTGCCACAAACGGTGCACAAATGCTTGCGTATATTCAAATGGGCATTCATGTGATCCGTAAAACGATTCTTCTCATAGAAACCCTTATCACAGATGGGGCAATGAAACGTCGACTGATTGAGATGCGTACGTCGATGTATATCGAAGAAGGACCATGTCTTGAAGGACTTGCCGCACAGATCACAGATATAGGGACGTTCTCCTGTGTGAGTGCGCATATGTATGGCCACCTCCGTGGATGTAGCAAATCTTTTGTCGCATTGCTCGCACGCATAGGGAAAATCTCGGCGATGCCGTCTTATATGCACCGTTAGATTGCAAGGCATTTGAAAGCCCTTGCCGCACAAGGTGCATATAAATGGCTGAGTGCCATCATGACCTGCACGATGTACTTTATACTGATCACAGGTCTTGATCAACTCTCCGCACACATCACAGCGAAAGGGTCCAAGATTTGTGTCAAGAAACTGTCCCAGTTTTGCGTGCAACAAGGGCACGCTACTCGAACCGTTGGCATTGGTGAGTATCTTACGTTTCTGTGCCGAATAATCCTTGCGCAACTCAAACAGCGTTTTCTCTAGCTGTGCACGTGAATAGGAGCATTGAAATGTGCTCGTAAGCTCTTCCAACATTTGACTCAATGCCTGACTGCGATAGGCATTGGAACGAAAATCTGGATGATCAACATCCCACAAGGCTGGATAGTTGCGATAGATCTCCACAAACTGCAGCTGATCATCCTGTGTGTCAAAACTAATGCAGCTGGCATTGATGAACTTTGTTCTATGATTCGTTTCCACAACGCCTTTTTTCTGTATGAAAAAAATGTTATTTACGTGATTGTAGATTTGTGTAAGTAATTTTCTGCATACCTTGCTAATCTTATTGAAAATCTGCTCCTGGAGTATCTTGTGCAGAAACTCCAGCTCATCGTAGCACCATAGTTTGGGCAGATAGAGACCTTTGTGCTTGATGACCATGCGAAGTTCCTTGCGATAACGTGTTCTCAACTTTTGTATTTCTTTGTAACAATCCTCGCCACTCAACTCATAGTTCAGTTCCTCAAACAGCTCTGCAGAGATCTCTTTGTATAGTTCCTTTTTCGAACAGTTGTTGAACTCAAAATGTTGTGGATTCCATAGACTTTCCTGTCGTCGAAATGCATTTATTATGCAACTGAGCACTTCACGATATTGTGCCGATTTTGTTGTCGATTCATTATCACTTGATTTCTCGCTCTCTGTGGATTCACTCTGTAAAGATGGAATTCATTTTAATCAAGTTACCATAGAACATTTAACCACAAACGGAAGCTAAAGACATGATTCTCAACTTTTGTGATAATCTTATGCATGAAATAACTTTTGTTATTCTAATGTCTTATGTGGTTTTCTTATTTCAGTCTTACCTTTGCCTCCCTCTCCGCCCGCTTGTGTTCGATGACGCCACGCAAGAAATGCATTTTCTCAAAGTACCACAAACGAGACTTGTACTTGCCACCCAAAGAGTTCAGTTTGCTTAGTTCGCGACGATAGCGACTACGCAATTCCTTGAGCACAGCAAAGATTTCGGGTCCACTCAGTGGGATTTGGAAGACAGCCTGAAGTGGTGCAGCCAGTTCACCATAGACGCTTCTCTTGGCATTATATTTGTATTCGGTATGTTTGGGATTCCATAATTTCTCGTTGCGTTCATAGGCCACTAGAAGGGAACAAACAAATTCTCGATTCCTTTCCAATTCGCGACGCGAACGCTAAAGTGAAAGAAAGTGTTAAGTTAGTAACTTCATTTGGCAAAAGAACAGAATCAGGTCAATATTTGTTTTATAACAAAAGTTGGATTGTTTTGATATGGTTTTGCAGTAGTTATTGTTATGTTAATATCACTAAAAAGACTTCTAAATAATTTGTATGCTACTAATGCGTGCTACTTTCACTACCAACACCTCTACTTCTGCAACTTATACTACTGCTTTGACTACTTTTTCTCTTATTCTACTTCTAGAACTTCCAAAATACGTTCAGTTTCCAATAATAAACATAAATTTCACCGCTCTACAAGGGTATATAATCTTTGGCATGAGAAGAGATGCTATGCTCTAGGCTCTTCTTCTTGTTGTTGACTATGATATTATTTTGTTTGGCTGCTCACCAACTTTATGTCGATGCTGCTGGCAACGCTGCTCGTTGGCGAGGTGGGGGGCAGCGGCGTTGGTGGTGTTGCTGGCGGTGTTAGTTCCAGCACATTCTCCTTCTCATCCAGCTGCAGTTGCTGTTGTAATTGCTGCTGCTGTTCTTTTTCTACTCCTTCTTCTTCGGCAGTTGTTGCAGTTTGTTTTTCTGCATCGCGAAGCTTGCGTTGCATTGCCTGCAAAAAATAAACGAAGCAAGCTGAATAAGTAAATAAATTTTTTTAAGGTTGTACCTTCCAGATACGCACGATAGCTTTAGGTTTAGAACAAACAAAACCAAGCCACATGATCGCTTGTTTTTTGGTTTTTTCGTTTTTGTACAGAGAAAAGGGAAAGTCCGTACCAAATCCACCCCTTTCTCTATATCGTAATGCAGTAAGTAAGCAAATATCAGCGGCTATTGGCCTTTGGAATTCTTTGCACTCGTCATCGACATGCCTTATCGCACATTATACAAACATTGTACAACTACACTTACATATTATATGCATACATATTAACATACGTAGTACGTACACATATCTATAGACATATATGTTGTTGTTGTTGTTGTTTTGGATTTCCTAAAGCTCGAGCTGCCCTGCAATATGTGTCGTATTCACAGTAAGGCATTACCAACACACTGGAATGTGTACAAATACTCAAACATACATATGCATGTTTGTAGAGTAGATTGTTTTCTTTGAATGAAAAATCTATGAATAATTCAAGGGCATATCGCGTGTGTCATACAAATGTTCTGCTGCCGCTTATTCTTCTTCTTCTTTTTCTATTAAGATCAGTTCAAGGGAGTTTTGCAATACCTTTTGTTATCAGTTTTTGGCACACAATCGTAAAAGCGAATATCACAAACTATAAAAACGATTCAAAAGAAACAAAACCCTTTAGAAATAACAAAAGAATTGAGAGCACTCGTGTTAAAAGTTGTTGTTGAGGGGAATGTTAAAATGCTCTCAAGTTCTATTCAAAGTATATTTTATATTATTAAATTTCATGCATAGGAAGATGTTTTGAGTAAGCAGCAGTTAAGCTTAATTGAAAGGAGAGATTCGCTTTTAAAAGTTGTATGGCTTGAATTAAATACAAATAAACTTATTACGCCGAGATTTGAAGCCACAAATGAGGACCTTTTGTCATAGCTATGGATTTAAGTACAATTCAAATAAACTTCTGATTGATTTATCGAGCTTATACTGTACTTCACATGTAGATAATAAAAAATAATAATAATAAGGTCCAGTTTTAATTGCTCTGGTTGTGTTTTGTTTCTTAAACGATATGCGCAACTTCAAAAAATAACACTTGACTTGCAGCTCTGATTTTTATTTTCGAATCAAATTACAATAAACAACAAGCCATCTGCTCTTACTTCTAGTGAATTCTGTGCATTCTGTTGTGCAGTTGATATTTATTGACCAAGTAATTTTCTTTATAGCAACATCTTTATTGCCTACAAAAGCAGTTTAATCCAGATCTTGCTTGATGTTAAGTAAAGTGTCATTTGAGTAACAGAGAAAAGTTTTGTGCAACTTTTGTTGTTTATTGGGCCATAATCGCAAATTGAAGTTGAAGTTGCCTGATGATGATTGTGACGCCGCTATTGTTTATACTCTTTGAGTTCATTTACAATCATTGTTGCAGTCCCTTTAATCGAGAATCAATAAAATCAAAGCTTGCAGACACAGACAGATAATGAAATGGAGTAAATGTCTTTCTCAATTGGCATTTGAGTTAATTTTCAAGGAATTTATTGAAGCTCGTTTAAATGCCTTTTGGCTAAGTTTAGCGTAAATTGACTAATTGGTCTTAGTTAAGATTTTCCCTTTTGGTTACAAATTGCTATCCCTCATCAAATATTTAAAACAGGTACAAGAAAATCAAGTTCGGTACTCATATTGCTGAAAAGGGTTGCTTTGCCAAGGCTCAACTGATTAATGGCCGGACATTTTCTCATCAATGTCCCTTCAAACCTTGAACTTTTCCCATGGTAACTCAACCATTTCACCCCTTGACCTCAATTAAAATGTGCACTTTTCAAAATAAAAAGAGCAACTACAAAAAATAAACAACAACTGTTAGTTAAATAACAATAACAAAGCCCGAGTTGTGCACAAAAATTAAATCCAAAAGTCGACCACACCCCATTAAAATTCAGCACCCATAGCCGACACCCTCCAAAAATTAAAGCGTAACAAACTTTTTGCAGCAATTAAATGAGAAACAAAAAAAAAAAAGCATTTGAAGGTATTGTAGTTGCAGCGATTTGAAATGACTAAAAGATGCCCTGTAAATAGTTTTGAAATTCAAAGTAAATCCTAGAAGAGATAAGAATTATTCAACTTAATGGAATTTTCGGAAAGACAAAGAGATAAATTTCATATCTTTGCACTGTTGTCCGCCTTAAGACAAGCACATTTGACTCTCTTTATAGACACAGGGTATACGAATATATATATGTATAAGTATCTATACACGTTCATTTGTATGTATGAGTATATTTTCTGGCCCTGAGTGAAGGTTCTGTGGCTTTTTGACGTTAGTTGTCTGCCAGGTAAAGTGAAAATATGATTGCTAAGGGTGGAGCTCTGTTCTGTCTGCATGCAACATTTACAATATGCATACATATGTACATATATACACATATATGAGTATATACACGTAAGTTGTCGTTGATATCTGCAGCTTAAGGCGCGCAAGTTTGTAGAGCGTGCCAAACAATGGCATACGTAAAATAAGAAAAAAAAATATGAAACGAAAACACTCAAGAGACTTTAGACAGAAGCGATGACGTTCGTGATGAGTTCCAGGTTGAGTTTTCACCTGAAAAGGGTTCCTTGTTTGAGTTTTTGTTTGTTGTTGAGTGTTGGGTGTGGTTTGTGCTTTGTATGGCGCCATTATTTAAGGGGGCTTGACCACTGCCCACTATTGATATAAAAAAGAAAAGACTACAAAAATGGGGCTCTCTGTCTGCGTCATGGCTTCGGGCGTCTGTTTACTGAACACGCAATTGAAATAATTGATCTAGTTAACAAAATTGCATAAAAAAATTCAAGTAAAAAAGTAGTCACAACAAAAACAAGAACTGTCTGCTTGAATTGAAAACCGAACGCAGAACCATTTATCGAGTTAGGTTTTTCATTTTGTTTATTTATATGCTCTTTCTAATGGAAAGGGGTCAAAACTTGTTAGAACTATCTAAGCAAAGCACATATAGGGGCTGGGCTAGGCATTGGTGTGTTGAGGTAACAGCAAGAGCGACAGGAAATTGCAAATGGGAATAGACGTTGTAAACTAATCGAGTGTTGAGCAAAACTAGAAATTTCTTTGTTTGTGTAGCAACAATTACCCTTTTGAATGTGTGGCTAGATTATTCGATTGTGATTTGATATAGAATTCTTTGCTACTTTTATTCCTAAGAAGACTTCACCTTCAAAAATCCGTTTCATCCCAGCTTGTCACACAACACTACAACTCTGTAGTGCCCCACTGCGAAAGGGTATATACAAAAATGCCAGGCAATAAATGTGAATCAACTAGACATGACCTCGTTTGGCTGCAAATAAAACGGAATTATTAAATTGTCACATTCAAAGGACATGTGCAAAGCATTTGCAAGCTGACCCAAAGGGAATTAGATTAAAAACTCGACAAGCAATTAGGCACCATGATTAAACAGTGTAAACTGAAAGTGCTTTCTTTGATAAGAGTCATCATATCCATAACAAGGCAGGGCATGGCATAATGGGTTCTAAATGGACACCGAGTCTATATAGAAATCGAGCAGCTGCGTCATCGAAGAGTCAAGTGTCGAGTGTATATAGTTTATTGTTAACACAGTAGCTGGAAGTGGACGTCTCTTTGTTTGATGTCGCTGTTCAATTAAAAATGATTGTTTATTGCATTTGTCACTAAAAGTTGAGAGAGAAAAAACCATATAATTGTAATGTGTATATATGCGGGTAACGCAATCAAATTCCTTTGATGATGGCCAGCTGCTGTTGTCTCTGGTTCAAATAACTTTTACAAATTAATCAACAGACATTGCAGAACCAATTGGGTTATTATCGGGTAAGTAAAACGATCCCCCCCCCCCCAATCCGACCCACAAACTTTTAAAGAGACCTCAATTAGAAGGCGTTCGCTAAGCAATATATATGCGTGACTAAAGGTAGGTGGAAATGGCCTTAGTTTCTCATTGCCTTCTTCATTAGACAGGCAAGTGCAAATAAAAGATTCATGGTAATGCCACTAATACAACCCATTAATACCATTATAAAACATTGGCCTGCCAAACACATCGCACAGCCATTTAGTTCAGGCTCTAAAAATTGTGTCAAATTATCGGCCACATTGCATTAAATAAGTTTATAATAAAAGCTGCGTGTTTGAATAATTAGAGACAGGCGTATTTACTAACAAATGAATGGTGATTTTTTTTGTTAATATAATTTTATTGTCGATTGAATAAAGTGAAGTTAGATAATAGAAGGATTTTTAAGTTCAAGCAAATTCTTCAAAACAAATAAATAATAGTACATAAAAAAACATAAAATTAAGTGTTTCTTAACTTTAGTTTTGTAAGCCTTCTTCCATTAATGCATAGAAAAATCTATGTGCCTCTGAATTGTTTGTTCATTTTATCAATAACTTGCAAAAACTTAGTTTCATTTAAGAACTTAGATTTAAAGCAAAAACCTGTAAACGCTTTGTGCCCTTTTTTCCCGCAGTTTTGTGCTTGCCACACACGACATGCGTGGCGCTTATTTGTATGCTACAGAAACAAAATGTGGCGAAGAATAAAAAAATAATGCCATAAAAAAAATTATAATATGTTCATATGATAATCGCAGAGCCAACAATGGCGCAAAAGGCCACAAAACATGCAAGAGTGGACTACTAAAAGCACTCAATAGCAGACCTTTTGATACTCTCTCATGCATATCAATAGCTTTTACACTTCCGCTGCGTATTTAAATCAAAGCAAAACACTGCAATAATAGTATAGAATTTTGAACACGTGACTTATGTCAAGACTGTTAACTAATATGCTCGTAAGGTATGGTATATACTTTTGTTTGCTACAGCTTTGAGACACGTGCAAGTGCACCATTACGTGCGACTACACTGAGAAAAGTAATGGGTTGTGAACTAATATAAAGAAAAAGTGAAAATAAATATAACAAAAAATAAAAACAATTTTTTAACAAATGAATTTTTTTCATTGCTTTGAGTTTAAAGTTTAAAGAAATAAAAAACCATTCCAATGTTCTTTGGACCTTATTTTGGCTGAGTGCATTGTGCCATCGATCCAAAAACCTACAAAGATACCAAACACACAGAGAACCTAACATTTCGCTACACTTAGAGATAATAACCGTAAGTATGCTTGATGCAATCAATTTCAGTTGGTAATGCGACGTTATTAACTTATTTGTGCACATGAATCGAATAACTAAAACCATAAGACTAAAAACTATATAATTTCGCCTGTCAGTCAGTCACAAGGCAAGCGTATAATTTAATTAGACTTGATTAAAATATCAAAGACGCTAAATCAGTTGATCGATCAGCTGACCCCGAGTGTGGGTGGATATAAAATCAGGCTTTGCAATGCAAATACACAAAAGCAATCAATAAACATGCTAAACAAATGCTTTATGCAGCTAATAAAAATTAAATTATTTGTATTTCGTTTTATTTTATATGATTAGCGTGCACATTAAGCGGCTACGCGAAAAGCAACTTTGAAATTAAAACTCATTGATATCTAACTTAAAGTATTCAGCGAGAAGGCATTTTTCAAACATTATTAAGCTTAAATAAATGTGAGAACAGCATAAAATTTTTCAAAAGATGACAATTTTGAGTGCAATTAGTATCAAAGCGATTAGATATTATAAGACAAATGAGTGATTTGGCATTATTTGGGTTATCAAAGGTGACTCAGTTTATAAAATTTATTTTTTCGAGATTCTTGTGTATGTTGCCAACGATTTATGTGTTCCAAGCGAAACAAAGTTGAGATAGGTTTTATTGTTTTATGGCAGGTGCTCTAAAAATACCAATTTACTGGCGTTTAAATGTACATTAAAACCTCCTTAGGCCACATACCTAGTTCATACATGCACCGCCTTATCTTTCCGAGCTGTTTTCAATAGCTCACAAAATTTGAAATCGTTTTTATTATTTTATGACATACCACACACAAGAACTAAGCTGATAATATTCTTAAGTGGATGGATGGGTGAAAAAGAGAGCTGTTTGATTGAATGCGGAATGGGGATCAGATAGAGCTGTTAGTTTTCTAGATTTAACCTCAAGTGGATCAAATTTGCGTCATGCTAAAATAATTTTATTTTATTTGTGTCAGATTAAACAATTTGAAGAGCGATGGCCATTCGAAATATCACAATATAATCAATTTGATTGAAGTGTTTGGAAGTTCAATTAAACATTTAGTTAATTTGGTGAATAGTTTGAAGCTAAAGAGTTGTAAGACCTGTGACTTTAGCTGGAACTTTATGAAAGTAATATGTTTATATAATCAAGAAAATATATTTTTCATTTTAAGATAGAAAACAAAGTAAAAAATCAGTTTTAGACATTTAATATTATAAAACATTTATCAGCAACAATAGACACACTGTGCGTATAGTCAATTGCACAAGTCAGTCTAATCGAAGCATAGATAATTTGCCCGGCTTGTGTTTACGTTCTTTGTTTATAGATAATGGCAATGACAACCGCCGCTAACAGGCCAAAATGCGCCCCCAGACTTGATAGAGAAAAAAAAAATAAAATAAAAGTGCTCTGACAGAACAAAATAAGCGAGAGAAAGAGTTCCATTAATCGTAATTATTATTGAAATGTTTTGTCTGGCATAAAATATCAACAATTTTATTTCTATGAGTTCTGTTATTTTTTTGTTTCTGATATCGATAATAGGCTGGACGTGAGGTTAAGCGATAATGCAGCTTGGGTTGAATGTATGTATAAAAATAGCAAAAGGTTGTGAAATGACGACAATGGTTTATGATAAAAATTATTTCATTTATACCAATGAGCCCGTATGTACGTACACCAACACAATTAAACGATTGAAAAGCGAATGACAATCCCAAAGTGTTACTAATATATCACAAATATATATATGTATATATATGTATATGTAAATATGTTTAATAAAATTCTGCTATATACTCGCATTCGTCTGGTCTCGGCTCTTGCTACGTTTTGTGTAAGTATTTTTATACTGCCTCCCACTTGAATGCATTTTTCCAGGCCATATTTTCGAGCAGAAAAAAAATAATATTCACATTTTGGCACACGAGAATTTAACGCGCATAAAATTCAATATTTATACTGCAGCACTCATTTTCACAAAAAAAAAAAATAGAACAAAATTAACTCGTAAAACGAGCGTGAAACTTTTGTAGCCTTCAGACAAATACATATATTTTAAGCCGTTTACCATTTATGTCTATATTTATATATATATATGTCAGTACATACATTATATTTCCCATTTCGGGTCGAGTGTGTTGTGAAAAATCTTAATTATCCAAAATTTATAGCGTCGCATGAGAAAATAATGAAGAAAAACGCTTATCGGGCACTAATTCGTATGCGCCGCATTGTAAATGCAAACGTAAACGGTTATTAAAATTATTTTCTAATTTAGGTAGTCGGCACTTTTGAGCTTTAACTCGAAAATTATGGCTTAAGTACCTAACTTAAATTACGAAATTTGTTTGTATTTATTTTATCGTTTTGCAAAAATGGTCGTTTGATTGCTTTTAAAACTTTTTTTTATTATTAACGATACGGAAAAAACAAACAAAAAATGTTTTTGTGAAAAAACCAAAAAATGCCAAAAATAAATTTATTTTTCCACGCTTGTGCTGTATTTATTTTGTTAGCCGTAAGTTATTATGTGTTTGCTTTGAAAAATAAAAGTTTATTGTTGTTCTATCTGTTTGTCGTGTGATTTTGTTGTTCTTGGCTTCAAATATACTTATAAAATTTTCCTCAAAAAAAAAAAAAAAATTGTTGTTGAAACCCAAACAAGTGAAAAACCGAACATAAAAAAACTGCGTCGCATAGCCAGCGATATGTAAAAATAGCAATACAATTTTTTTTTTTTTGGTACATGTCTCTGTACCTTTAGTTCCTCCCTCCCACATGTGTGTCGTGTATCGGGATAAACGGGCAAAAAAGGTGAACATGAATAATGAGACAAATTCAAAGGAGATAAAGACTGGAAGAAGACATACCCTGTATATGAAGTTTTTGTAAGAATTAACAGCTTAATATAATTAATAAAAACAACTCTTAAAAAAAAGTCGTTAAACAGGCTTTTGAATATATACTTGATGATTTATAGAACATTTATTCAAATTTATTAAATCAATTTTTAAACAAACAACTTTAGCCTTAAATTCAACAAGGTCAACAACACACCAACAAGATTAACATACCCCACGCATTGCATGGAGGCGGGGTATTAAAAAAATGAAAAAAAAGAAGAAAGAAATAATGCGACACAGTTTTTAGTATTTTGTGGCATTGCCAATGGTGCCGCAAATGCCCCGTTATTTTGAAGGTCGTGTCCGGGCCGGGCCAGGCCACTGTCGACAGAGCTTATTTACAAAAGGGGCCAACAAAAAAGAACAAAGCTAACGGTACCTTCTTTTTACATTACGGAATCGCATCAAAATGAAAAACAAGGGAGAACAATGTTAAACAACGACAAAACACCAAAATGGCGAAGAAAAAAAATAAACAAACGGTAAAATGTGGGGTGGTGGTGAAGGACAAGTCAAAGAATCAACGGTACTAAAACTTACCACGCGTCGAGTCTCATAACGATGTGGTGTGGACATTCCATAAGAGTCCAATGTGTGTGTCGGTGTATGCGTTTGTGTGTGTGTGGGAGAGACAATCGTTGAGTCAACATGCATCAATTCAAATGGATCTATCGAGTGCAGTAAGCGCGGACTCGACGTTTGCTCATCCGCAGAGGGTGGAGGCGAGGGTGGTAATGGATTTTCCGTCACAAAAACAAAGTCAATTTCAGCTGGAGTCGTGGTTGTTGTTGTAGTTGTACCAGTGTCGCTAAGCTGCAATTGCAAGGTATTGCTGCTGTTGTTGTTGCTGCTACTGTTTGGTGTCTGCACAATATTAACCAGGTCTAAGCCAATGTCCATGTCCATGTCCCAACTGGATGTACTCTCATTCCAATTTGAGGTTGGTTTTTTCATGCGTTTATTTGTTGTGGCAAGTGGTGTACTTAATGTTGTTGTTGTTGCTGTCGTTGTCGTCGTTCCCGTTGTGTCCATGTCCATATTCATTAGCATTAAATTGATATCGGTTTGTGTTGTTTGCTCGATTTTCTCATCGCATGCGGCTGCCTCGTATCGCCGTCGCATATCCTGCATGTGCTGCGAACGTATGTGATCGATGAAAACGGAGAACTGCAGACAAATCGCCGGACAAAACGCACAATTGAAGCCAAAACATTGAACGTCTGGTGAGGTGGTAATCTCACCGCACTTATGAAAATAGGCATAGTCCTCGAGCTGCCAGTGAAGTGTATCAGTTTCAACTGACGGTTGCAGCGATAATATTGAGTTTGTTATTTCGACGGCCATCTCAACATGTAGTATTAAAAAAAAAAAAACACACACACACAAACTCCTTGTAAATTAATGCACACTCACAAACGATACGGCAACTAATCGCTAGATTCCTTATGTACTTATTTATTTATTATTTGTTGTTGCGCGCCCAAACACAACGACAACGACTACAACAGCAACAGCACAAGAACAACAACAAAATAACAATCGAAACAAACGAAGCGAACGTGCGAACAAGTGATAAAGTGCGTTGCGTGGACCACTTTTAGTGGGAATGCGTTGCAAACAGCCGGCAAACGAAAACTGTTGTTGTTTTCCAATGTTCTCTTGCTTATAAGAATGCCGAAATCATGTTCGCATTATTTTTAAGGTAGCGCAATGCGCAGCTCTGTCATGAGGCGCTCTCTGAACAAGAATGTGACGCGTCACTGCATTAGATAAATAACATGTTGTGGTAATTTATACGGTACAACGCGCTAAATATACTAGGTTTTTATTTTTTTTTAGGTATAGATAGGATACAGGATATAGATATAGGATAGACATATTTATCTTACATCTATGCTTTTAAATGTTGTTCTCTGCAGCCCTAACAAACGCGTAGCCCTGGAATTCATTTATATTGCTCATTTGAACTTTTTTTGCGCCGCTAAAATTAAAAAAAACAACTTATAAATTTAAAAAGGTCAAAAGATGGTAAAATACATATCAAGTACTTTATGATTTATTATTTCTCAGCCTTTTTGGTTCTCTTTACAATGATATAAGCTGCATTTTTTTACCCAATACCAACAATACAACCAACTGTGCTGTGCTTTAAATACATGCTAAAGGAATTCTAATTTTAAACTTGGCATTATGTTTTGTAAAAGTAATATTACTTGGCAGCTGTTATTGCAAATAAAAAAGCACAAATTAATAAATATTATCAAATAGCTGTTACTTTTATTATTACAGCAAATGTTAATGGCGAAAATTTAACAAACATTATATCAAAGCCCACATAAATTGTTTTACATAGTTGCTTTAAATGTAGAATGTTTGTTTTGTTTTTCTTTTTGGATAAAGTAACTTAAAGTACTTTTCATATAAGTATTTGGGTATTTTTGTTTTTTGTTGTTTTTCTCTTTTTTGCTATAAATATTTCGGTGCTTAAAATTTGCAGTTATACTAAATAATGATTTCGGCATCGTCAAGTTCGCCTTTAATCTCAGTAGCTGCGTCAACTATGCCAACAATCGCGTCTGGCAATATGCACTCCTCCGGCTGCGACAGCAACTGATTGACAATAATAACATTATGATTTGATGGTGTCGATGTTGCAATTATTGGCACACCACTAATGACGCCAACAGGCGTTGCTTTGTCGGGTGCTGCTGATTTTTGTGGGAAGCTTTTTTTTGTGTTGCTTGTTGGAGTAAATGGTAATACGCTGCCTGAACGCTTTGTGGCTGGTTTTGACACCGATTTAACCACAGCAGTCTGCAAAATGGAATGTTTAAACATTTTATGCATTTCGGTATACTGATAAGGATTTACCTTGCCGCTAGATGAAGCACTGGGCGTCATTGAATCGCGATGCTGTTGTTGTGCGGTGCCTGTGGCAACAGGTGTACCCACTGGCAACGTGCTTTTCCTGCTGCTCGCTGCTGATTTACGGGTTGGTTTGGATAGCGCTGATTGGTACTGATAGCCAATGATGTTCTTCTCCTTATCGTAAATGGGACGACGATCTTTGGGAGTTGATGCTGATGTTGATCCTAATGGTGCACGCAATATAGCTTCTGGTTGTGCTGCTGATGACGTGCTAGCCGCGGGTTGTGCTTGTGTTGTATTTAATGCTAAGTTGCTGTTGGATGCGGATGCAGATGCAGATGTGGATGCAAATGTTGCTGTTGTCGTTGCGGGTATAACAACGGAGCGCAAAACAGGAATTGGCGCTGTAACGGTATTGGTTACAGCATTTATATAACGTATATAGTTCTCAAGCAGCTTGCTGGCCACAATCACATCGATGGGTTCCAGTGTGCTCGTCTTGACAATCTTCTCGATGACCTGCTGTCGCTCCGTCACAGTCAATGTGGACGCTCGTTTGACCAGGCTCTGAACCACTGCATCGAGGTGCTCAACACGTGTCTGAAGCTCCATTCGTTGTATATCCAAGGGGCAAATTGGTGGAAGATGCAGCCTTTCGGGTGCCTCTTGTGTCACATTCGGTGAACTGGCCAATGTTGGAGCAAGAGCAGCAGTAGGAGCAGAAGCAGTAGCAGGGACGGGTGCTGGAGCAACAGTTGGGACGGGTGCAGGAGCAGCAGCAGGGACGGGTGCAGGAACAGAAGCAGAGGAAGCAGCCGCATTTGTTGCAAGCAGTTTCTGGGGGAGTTTTGTGCCACGCGGTAGCTGCTTGGTGTTATGATCAATGACAGGCGCTGCAACTGGTGCTACTGGAGCTACTGCAGCCAGCGGAGCAATTGATGGTGCTGTTGCTGGTGTCGCTTTCGAAGTTGTTGTTGTTTTTTGCACAGATTGCACAACTTTGGGCCGACCATCTTTGGCCACCAGCTGCTCCAATTTGGCGCGCACCTTTTGCGGTATATTCTTATCCTGCTCCGAGACTATTTTTGTTGTCATAACCAAATACTGTGGCAATTCCAACACTGGCTCCTCGACCATTGCATGCAAACGTGTTGGATCTATTGCCTCCATTGGTCCATCTAGATTGGGACAGCAAAAATCGAGACCCACTTGACCATAGTTGCGTTGACAGCGTGTCGGATACAAATACGAATACAATTTTGTTGTGCCAATTGAGTTTGGAGCACTAGCGCTACTTGCGGATGGAATCAATGTACTGGCGCTACTGGTGGTGGTAGTGCTAGCGGTTGTTGTATTAATTTCAGTGGTTACAGTGCTGCTAATCGTCGTACTTATTATAACATTCACAGTGGACAGATTGTTGTTGTCCGCTGATTGTGTCATATTAGCTGCCAGTGAATCGCTAGTTGTGTCAGCAACTGTTTCGGGTGCAACTGGTTGTGGTACATCGACATCATCTTGCTCGGATTTGATTTCGAGCACTGGCAACGGTACAGCTTTTACTGCTGGTAATCTAGTAACTCGCCGTGTTGGAACCAAGGACGGTGCCGCTGGCGTCCCAATCGCTGGTGCAGAAAGTACTGTTGTCGATACAACCTTTACTGCTGGTGAAGCTTTCCCAACTACTCGTTGCTGTTGCTTCGGAGTTCTTAGCCAATTTTTCACAATTCTTCGATTAAGACGCACACGCAATTTGCGCATCTTTGGCGGCAAAGGTTGTGGTGGTAGTGTCAACCTCTTTACTGTATGTGATGCCTTTGGTAGGGCTGTGTGCGTTGGTGCCACTGCTGCGGTTATGAGAACGGGGAACGCAACGTTTGTGTTGGCCTTTGCTGGCTGCTGCTTCCGACGCTTAACTTCACCAGTATCCTCATCAAATTTAGCTGGCGCTTTGCGTTTGCGAGTCGGCGGTAATTGTTGCACTGGTTGTTCAGGCAACGGAGCTTGAGCTGGTGCGGCAACGGTAGCTTGCGATTGTGCTTCAGATTGAGCTTGAGACTGTGCCTGTTCCTTAGCCAAGGTCTTTTTTGCTGGCCTGCGTGGTTGGCGTTGCGGCTTTGGTTGCAACTGTGTTGCAGTTGGTGGCAATGTCGTCTGTTGGCGCTCATTGGAAGTACTTCGCTCGGGTAGTTGTTTTGGTTGTTGTGTAGGCAGCTCTGGCGCTGACATCTCTGCCGTGGCACGTTTATTATTTGTCGGTTTTGCTGTGCGAGCATTTCGTTTTGTTTCTGCTGTCGGATTTACTGGCGCAATTGTTGACTCAACAACTGTTGCTTCCGCCTGCAGCAACAGCTCCTTTGGCTTGGCTTTGCTTGGCGTTTTGGCAGCGATCTTTTTGCTGGAAACTTCTGTTGCAGTTGCTTCTGATGGTGATGCTACTATAACCGATTGGTTAATTTCGTTGCTGGTTGTTGGATTAGTTACAGTTGCATCAAGTTTTTTAGCTGGCATTGATTTTCTGTTGGCCAGCGTGCTTGTACTTTTTGCCGGTTTACTACCCAATGTTTTGATGGAAACTTCTGTTGCAGTTGCTTCTGATGCTACTATAACCGATTGGTTAATTTCGTTGCTGGTTGTTGGATTAGTTACAGTTGCATCAAGTTTTTTAGCTGGCATTGATTTTCTGTTGGCCAGCGTGCTTGTACTTTTTGCCGGTTTACTATCCAATTTTTTGATGGAAACTTGTGTTGCAGTTGCTTCTGATGCTGATGCTACTATAACCGATTCGTTAATTTCGTTGCTGGTTGTTGGATTAGTTACAGTTGCATCAAGTTTTTTAGCTGGCATTGATTTTCTGTTGGTCAGCGTGCTTGTACTTTTTGCCGGTTTACTATCCAATTTTTTGCTTTTTGTTGACTCCTTTTCTATCAGCTTCTTGGCTTGTTCAGACGTTGAAGCTACAGCTGCTGTTTTTTCACTTGTTTGGGATGCTTTTATTTTAGCCGGTAGAGATTTACGTGCAGTGCTGGCTTTTGGAGCATCTGCTGGCAAAGATTTCTCAACTGTTGCCGCTGCTGCTGGAGGCATATCCTTTTTCCCTGCCTTTAGTGAAATAATTTTTTTGATTGTCTCCGCTTGGGTTATACTTTTTTTGGGCGGTGATTGATGATCCGGCACCAATGAGACAGATATATTAATGCCACTCATAGCTGCTGGCGATTGCAATTTTTTGAAGGGTTCCTTCGATGGATTTGTATTTGCAGATGTTGTTATTATGACCGAATTGTCCACCACAGTCGATGGCTCAGTGTCAGGGCTTAGCAGAGCTGTTAAACTGGTTTTGACAGGCGGCGTCTTAAGCTGCTCGGCCTTTTTGCCTATAACTGTCGTTTTAATGGGATGCGCTGATTCTTGCGGCAATGTCTTGGTCGTTTTAATAACTGGCAATGGTGTTTTTTTAGCCATGGCTTTAGCTGCGGGCAATTCATCTACGATTGGTTCTTTTGATTCCTGTTTTTGATGCGTAGGATACTTAGTGTTGCCGACTTCGTACTCTTCAGTTGTGTCTTCGAGCTTTCGACGCTTTTGAGTTGGTTGCACGTTCATTTTTATAGATCTTCCCGCCCGTCGCAGCGCTAAAAATATATGTTCATTAACGTTTACACAAAACTGTAACTTGATAATATGTTACACTTACCAGCTTTGCCAGTGGACAGATCCCGCTTGGGTGGTGCTGGTGGTGCCATTATGCCGCTACTGCTGTTGGCATTTTTTGGTTTCGCTTGCATCTCGCGTCTGATGGCTTCTGCAAAACAAGAGAGTGGGTTAGGAGAGAAAGAGAATGTTAGAAAACGTGTTGCTCATTGTGTTAGTGTTTTATTATAATTAGTAATAGCTATTAACCATCTGGCTGAGTGGTATCCACATCCAAGGAATTGATGCAACCATCAACGTCGCTGCCTTCATCGACACATGGCATGACACCTGTTGTTTCTGTAGACTCTAGTTGAGGAGTATAGTTCGTCTGTTTATTATCATTCGAATCATTTTGCTGTTGATATATAACAGCAGCAGCCGCAGGACCTTCCTCCTCTGGTTTCTCAACTTCTTGCGCGTCTGTTTCAATTTGCTTTTCATCTTCGCCAACAGCAGTTTCCTTTGTCTGATTTAGCTGTCCTTCATCTTTTAATTGATTTTGTTCTAGATTTTCTGCTTCAAGTAGTTGTTGCTGATCGCCAGCAGTAGCGGATTCAATAAACTCTTTTAGTTTTTGATCATTTTCAGCATCAACTTTCTCTTCATTTAGATGCTTATGTGCTTGAGTCTCTGTTTCAACTTTCAGTTTGTCTTCACCAGCAGCAGCAATATCCTCCACTCTTTTCTGTTCTTCAAACTCAATATCATTAAGCTGTTGGTCCTGAACAGAAGAGGGATCTGCCTCTATTAGCTGTTGTTGTTCCTTGTCAGCAGTAGTTTCAGCGCTCAATTGTTGCTCACTCTCCACTTGAAGATTATTTATAGCGGCATCCTCTTCCACCGGTTCATCGCATGTTACTTGTGAGATTGGACTTTCAACTAAATTCAGTAGATTTGTATTTGCCGATTCCGGCAAGGACATACTGGATGTTTTACTTCGAACAGATTTAGGTTTGGTCGTTAATTTACGTCTTACAAATCTACCTCGTTTCCGCGAAACTATTTTCGGTACTACGGTAGATATAGTTTCATTTGAAGATTCCTCTCTCGGTTTTTCTTCACTCTCCACGATATTTTGCTCAAGATTATTTTTAGCAGCATCCTGTCGCAGTTGCTGTTCCTTCTTACGCTCTTCTTCGTTTTGTGGTGGATCCCCTTGTTCCTCAACTTTCTCAACTAGTTGCTGTTCCTTAGTGGTAGGCATTTCGATTGCAACATTGTCTAAAATAGCCTCCTTTGGTTCCATTTCCTGCTTGTCATCAACAGGATATGTGGGTATACTCGCAACACCACTTGAAGTTAACGACGCAGAGGTTTTGTTCTCTATAACGAGTGGAACTTCCACTACATTTGGATTCATTTCCAATTGATCCGCAGGATCTGTTATTGCTTCCTCAGTGCGTGCATCCTGGCTTGTGTTCACTAGCTCCTTTTCAGAACTTTCTATTTTTTGGCACAATGTAGCTGTCGGTAATCTTTTAACCATCACGCGCAGCTTTCTGCTTGAACCTTGTGAAGAGCATGTGCTGGGCTCGCGTGAAGCTAAAGTGCTCGAACTTACGGCTTGTGCGGGTATCGAAATTTCTGTTGCAATGGGTTCTGATTCTGTTGCTAGACAACTTGGAATTCCATTCCTTGATATACTTTGCTTAATATTTTTGATATGTAACGTTTCATTTGATTGCTGAATATCACTGTGGGTTTCCACTTTCTCCGACTGTTCAATTGTGTCTAATGTAGAAGCATTATTATCATCACATTTGTTTTCCTCAACCGTCTCCTTTTTATAAGCTTTCTTTGATTTTTTTTCTTTGACTTTGATGTATGGCTTCAAAGTTGATTCCGTTTCATCAGCGATTTTATTTTTGCCCTTGGATTTACTTTCCTTTGAACGAACCCGCTTTATTGGCGATGCTATTGGAGTCTCTGTTCTAGATCGAGTTGATCGACGGAATGATCCTCCATCTGATAGCAATTGCTGAGCTTGTAATGATAATATGCCAGGTGTTTTGGTCGACTCTTTAGACTCATCGTTGGCTCTTGTAGTTGATGCAACCTGTTTCTCGCATGTTTTTTTAGCAAGTAACACTTCCGAAATATTTTCCATGACTTCTGTTATTGCGTGGTCTTGCTCTGAAACGTCTTGAGCTGTTAATATCTCAGCAGTAACACCTTCCAAATGTGGAATGTCTGCGTCAAGTTGAATGTTTTCGTTTAGTTGAACTTCTGCAGCTAACGGAACTTCAATGTTCATTTCAGTCATTGATTCATTTAAAGTCTCATTTAAATTTTGTTTAGGTTCTTCTATTATTTCAGGAGGAACTTCAATCATTTCAGTAGCTGGTTCATTTAAAGGAACTTCAGGTGGCAATTCAAGGTTCATTTCAGTAACTAATTCATTTAAAGACTCTTTGAAATCTTGTTTTACTTCTTCTATGATTTCAGGTGGAACTTCAATGTTCATTACAGTTACAGACTCATTTAAAGACTCATTTAAATCTTGATTAGCTACTGCTATGATTTCAGATGGCAATGCTGAGATTATTACTTCTTTCTCGATTTGATTTTCAGCATTTGTTTTATGCTGAGTGCTGTGTGATTTTTTTGCAGAAGCGGACGTTTCCTTTTTATTTTTGGTTTTTGGTGTTTTCGGTGGTTTTGTTGTTGTTTGTTTTTTCTGATGTTTGTCGACGAGCTTTTCAGATTTTTGCATTTCCAAATATTTTTTAGCAGATGCAGATGTCGACGGTTTGCAGCTACGCGAGGTCCTTTCACTTGATTCCTTTGGTATATGCTTAGCCGATGACTTTTGTGGTGTTTCTGTGGATAAAATTTCATCGCTAGAAATTGCATTTTTAAAATTTCGAGTTCCTCTGGAATTTGCAGATGAATCACTGCCGAACGGTGACTTATCCGACCGCCTAGAACTGCTGGGACGTTGAGGCGTATCCTCAAATATGCGTCTACCGCTACGACTTGTGCGTCCTGAAGATATGCCTTTGTTTTCGGTGAGAGGACTAGCCATTGCTGAGGCTGAGCGTAGCGATGATCTTTTAATTGTACTTGTTGATTTATGTGTCGAATGCAATGTTTTTTTGGGTGTTGCCTCGACAACTGAATCCTCTCTTTTGTTTTCATTCGGCTTTATTGGCACAGTTTCAGCTGCTGTTTCAGCCAAGTCACCTATTATTGTTTCAACAGTTTCAGTCCCTTGCTCTGTATTTAGTTTTCCATCCAGGGTTTGCTCTTCAATTTTGTCTTTAACTTTATGGTTATTTACTTCTGAGCCTTCTTTTTGCAAAATATGTTCGGTTTCGTTATTCATTTTGTTTGCAATATCGTCAAAAAAGAGAGTCTCTGATTTGCCTTCTTCGTTGTTAATGCTCTTTACAACACTGGTATGGAGTTCCGCTGGAGCAACACTGTTTTCAAAATGACACTCTTCAACGACTTGCTCTATATTTGTCTCATTTTCACACGCAGTTTCACAATGATTTGCAGCTATTGGCTCAACTCTTTCCAGTTCGTTAAAGATGTCCTGTGGCTCAATTATTGCTGTTGATGAAATCAGTTGCGTTGCTGCGAGATCCAGTTCAGTTATTGTTGTATCCTCTGTTTCTGCTTGAACATTTAAATAATTAAAACTAATTTCGAGATTTTCTAATGTTGCTTGGTTTTCCGTTTTTTCGGATGTTTCCTTATATGATTCTTTTGTAGTATTTGTACTTGTTACCGTATTATCGCACGATTCTTTTGAGTTTGTATTTTCAACAGTATTTAATATTTCTTTTCTGTTTTCAGTTTCCGATAAAGGCACACTAGACTGTTCCGTTTGATTTTCGAGTATTGAGTCACGAGTAGTTGAGTGATTTTTTCGTTTCTTTGATCGGCCACGTTTACGCTTTAGTTTTTTCATGATTGGTTTTCGATCCGTTGCTGCTGAAGGTGAAGCTGCTACTGAGGTTTCTGCTGCTGTCTCAGCGGTTGTAGTGTTTGTCAGCAACACTTCACTGCTCTTACTCTCTTCCTCTGTGGTGGCAGCACGGTTTTTAGGCTGTCTACCAACACTACATTTTTGAAATGCCTCATCGCTTTTAACCCGACGCATTGGGGGGACTGCTATCTCATTCAATTTTTCATTGGAATAAGTTAGCTTGCGCACGTGACTCTCGTGGGTAAATGTGTTAGATGCTAACTTGGTGACCGAAGTACTGCGCGATTTAGAACCGGAACGTTTTTCAAATTCAATAGAGCGCTCCATATCAATATTAATAATTTGCTCAGCAAGATTTTGGCTAACGCGCTCCAATGTTTCGTACATAAGATTATCATCATCTACAAATCTGTCGCGAGGCACTATATCAGAGTCTCTACGCAGATGCTCTGAACTGCTGAACGGTCCGCTATCAAATTGTGGCTTCTCGGCTGTAAAGATTAAAAGCAAAATAAGTGATAAATGCAAAATGTACGAGGCTAATGCAAATGATATACGGAAAAACTTACCCATTGGCAGCAATTGATCAATATCGTCATTATTTTTTTTAACTGTTTGCTGTTCTGTTGTTGTTGACGACGAGGATTTTTCATTGGAACGCGATTTCCTATCATTTGAATAACTTGTGTATTTGTTTTTAGAGGGTGGCGTTTCGGCGCTACTTAGATTATTTAAATAAAACTGCAGACGCTCGTCAGCGGCTAGCGGTGTGTGCGGCTGCTGCCGCTCGCTCTCGTCTTCCGAAACAACAGGTGTCACAGTGTCTACACGGTTTATTTGACGCATATATATAATCAGAGGGTTGGCAGTATCAACTAGTTGTTTAACGCTGACTTACCCGCCAATGATGTCGCTGCATTGCTATCCGTTGATATATCAATAACCTGCTTGGACTGTTTGTCATCATCCTCCTCCGAATCGCCATATCCATAGAAATCCGATTCGTATTCATAAGTCGTATCGCTGTCAGCATCATCAGTGTAGTCCTTTAGGTCTATTAAAGAGAAAAAATAAAAATAGTAAATAAATTTTCAATAATTAAGTAAACATATGGTTCTCAAAAAATATTACTTACTCAATGGATCCTCTTTGGGTTCATGCTTTGGCGGCTTGAGATCCGGTTTCTGAGCTTTAATTATAGTTATTGCTTTCTTTTTATTGGCAAGCAATTGAGCATTGGATGAGCAGCTGCTGCTACTGCTGCCGTTTGCTCTGAATCCAGTCTTGCTGTTTGTCAGTTTTAAAGAAGCTGCAGGTAAACTGGATTTGTTTGCCTGCTGTCGCCATTCAGCACTCTTTGACTTGGCAAGCTGATTGCTGCCGCCTCGATGAAAGCTATCGCTTACTGAATTCTTTGCCAACTGAGCGTTGGCTTTCTTTGCCAACGTCTTGTGGGTTGCGCCCATCAGTGCATCACCTTAAGTATATATATATTAAGATATCAAGATACCAATATTGAAATATCAAATAATTTTAACATACCCAAATCATCTATAGAATCATATGAATCTAAGCGATCGCGTCTATTGTTATTTACTTTGTTGACGGGTCGATTGTACAATGCGTCGAGCGCATCGTTTGAATCACTCGAATATGAACTCAATCGACGTCTTACTTGAGATTTTGCCTTTACATTTGGGCTACCTGATTAAATGCAAACAAAAACACACAGACGAATAAATACACATACAAGCTCATTAGGTTAGCAAGAAGAAGAAGATCAGATACATGCATATGTATGTATTGAATTTGCGATTGCAATTGAACTTACTTTCCGTGAGCAGCTCGTCGTCCAAAAACTTGCCATCGAATAGTTTTTGAAAAATATCTGGATCGATGGACGAGGAACCAGACGAATCGGACGAAAGGCGTCGCTGTCGCGGTACAAGACCCGTGGACGCCGCCGACGTTGCCGCGCGGCCGTCGCTGCTTGTTTTGATGCCTGTGCATTTGTTAAGTAGATAAGTATGTATATGTATAATTATACAAAAAAATAGACATATTTTAACACACCTGGGAGCACAAAATCTTTGTATTCTTCAAGATATTCGATTTCTGTATCCTCCATAGTTTTTTTTTTTTTATATGTTTTGGGTTAGCTTTTTTTTCACAATCGCGTTTGTATTGATGATTGACTTATTTATGTTTAGATTCCTGTGGAGAATTTGCGCACCACTGCAGTGGTGCAGCAAAACCGCACGTAATTCATTCAAAGTGTGTTTTAACTAATAGAAAGACTGATTACAACTTCATGATGAAATATATAAGTCCTACACAACTTGCAATATAAAAATTTCTAATGTCAGTACAAGAAAATGCAATTATTATAAGTCAATTGGTAGCGACGATAATAATATCGATTATTAAATGGCGATGGAGCAGTTCATGTTATGATATCGAATATAAATACATAATAAATAAAATTTGGCTACAAAATATATAAATTATTTATTGATAAATATATGTTGTTAAAAATAATAATTTTATAGCTGGCCGTCAAAGTGTAAAAAATAACAATATACCAGCAAAGTTGCTTATGTTTTTTTGACTTGATTTCTGCGTCTTAATTATTATACATTTGTACATTCAGTCTACAAGAGGGCTTATATAAATTCCATTATAATGACTTTAGACACAAGTACAAATTTAAGCTCTTATATGCCGTTGCTGTTATACATTTAAACTTGTTAATTATTTTTGTACCGCGAAGTTCCTGTCAATTGTTTGACATACTAAAAACAACAAATCGAAATAAAAAAGATCTATCGAATGCTCGCTGTCAACGTAACGTTTAAAGGCGAATGGCAGGTGACGTGGAACACGAACCGACACGAATATACGTCAAATAAATCTCATCGCAGTCAACACTTTTCCTGGTCAGCACGCAGTCGCTCACGAACTTAGTGCACATTACGCTCTTAATTAAAGATAAATCTGTAAATTAAAATGGTAAGCAATAACATTAATGCCCATCGACTGTTACTTGCATTAAATGGCAACACATGATTGCAGCCTGCACCTGCAAGTTCTACAGCGGTTGGCAGCGGCTCACGCTCGCCCAGCAAATTGTCGGCGCCACGTAGCGCTGGTGCTGGTGGCGGAAGCACTTTGAAACAACGCAAGACAACAACAACAACAGCGGCAAGGAGTCGTGCTCCTGGCGGTGCAGGCACCGGCGGCATGTGGCGTTTCTACACAGACGATTCCCCCGGCATTAAAGTGTAAGTTAATTGGATCTCAACTTAAAATTTCTCTCGGCTAATTATAAACTTGCGGTTCTCTCTCTTCCCGGTTCGGATATTCCAGTGGTCCAGTTCCAGTGCTGGTAATGTCTCTGCTGTTCATCGCCTCTGTTTTTATGCTGCACATTTGGGGAAAATACAACCGTTCTTAGACATTTTCGTACATAGCAAATAAAAGATACTTTCACCTCTCAACGGACGCGACGCGTGTGACCCAATTGTCGACGTCATCAGATTTCATGCAAACAGTGTAGCCAAAACAACAACAAACAACAACATAAAAAAAATCTGCATTCCGTTGGTTGGTGGCAATTAGTGTTTTCCACTTGAAATTAATTATTGTCTAAGCTTAAGTTACCCGTCGTTAAATGATAAACAAAAACACTAAATTTAACATTTTGTCAAAATTTCTTAATTTTTATTTACATTCTTTGCTGCAAAGTTCTTTTAGTTGATTGAGAGAGTTAATTTGTAGCAATATAAAATCCATTCCACAATTTATGGTGGTCATGTTTTTTTTTTCTTTCATACATGTACATTCATTTTAATAAGAATAAGAACAATTATGAATTTTTGGTATTAAAAGCATGTTAAAAAAGAAATGATAAACTACCTTAACACTCTTTCTTTTGCTTAATTTTCGTTCTTTCCGTTATTGTTATTTGCCCCATGAACTGTGATTCCTTAAAGTATTTCGAGCGCTGTAAACAGTTGCGTTCAGTGTGTTTCTCCCGGCCACAAATAAGGCAACCATGCCTTTGCATAGTCCTTCGATTTTTGTGCTTAAGTCTTATCAAAACTGAGCAGCAAGTTTCAATGTGTCCACGTTGACCACAAAGCCAACAACGCTGCTTGGATTGATACAATGAACAGTTATGATTCTGGCGTTGGCAACAGCGTCTACAGTTCAAACAGTGCACATAATTCGGTTTTACGCACAGATCACACAGCTGACAGTGTCGATAGATTTGTCCATTGCGAGAGCAACAATCGCCGCAGCGATCACAATGTAAATTTTCTAAAGCTGTATAGCGTTCGCATTTATCACAATATTTATAGCCCTCGGCGGTAGGCAGCTGTAGCACCTTAAGGGGCACATTGGTAAAGACGCGCACTGGGGAGCCATATGTACGTTTAGATTCGCCCACATTCGTGTAACGCATATGATTTGTGTAGTTTAGCTTATAGTCGCACATTTGCAACTCGGGCATATCGTCCCTAATGTAATTGGCCATGTAATAGGGATATACCCAGAAGATGGGTAATGGTGTGGCGGGCAAGCAGTTCAGTCGATTGTGTAGACGTGTAAGGGAGCGCAAAGTGTTTGCGATTAGTTCCGTGCGACAGCCAAATGGAGGATCCGTAACAATCATGAGCCGCTCATCGCTGAAAGGGAAGGCTTAACTTTACTTTGGCCATTCACAGAAACTAGAAACTTACTTGTTGCACTTGAGAAACTGCTCAAAGGGGTTTCGATTGTAGAAAAAATGATTGTTGCACATGTTGTACAGGCAGAATTCTTTGGAGCTTAGATAAGAACTAAATCGGTCATCAAAATCAAGCAAAAAACTTTGAATTTCCGTTGTGCGACGCAGGTGGTAGTGAAGACGTGGTGCACCCAAGCAAATGACCTTTCTATAGTAACAAATAAAGAAAGCAGAGAGATTACATCGAAGATTCACAGCTCATTTTTAAAAACTTACCGAATTCCCAGCAAGCTGAGCTGTTTCGCGAAAAATTCCAATGCACTAGGATCAAAAAAGTACTGTGCATGCACATCATCTTGCGAGAGTGCCTTTAAATGATTTGTAGGATCAGGATCGTCCTCCTTGTTTGTCTGCGGATAATCGCGAACATCTTCTGGCACTTTTTCAAGATTGTTGGCTTTCCATTCTATTTGTTTCATACGAAAACTGCACAGATTAGGATTGCGATAAGCTGAGCAGGCATAAAAACCATTGCTAGGCGTTTGACTTTGTCGATAAAACAGCACTGTGGGACCGTGGGAACAACGAGGATGCTGATTACTGTCGTCCTCAATCTGTAGAAGTAGCTTTTCCCTAATATTCTCCATTCACTTGTTTCAACCGACAGCAATGTGAGTTTGTACTTTCAGGCGTTGCCACATTTTGCAATATAAACGTTTTTAGACGCCGATATTCGTGGTCAATCGATATGCAAATATGTAACAAACGCGTATTCTTTGCAAGTTGGAACAGAGAAGCAGCAGCACATTTTTCCATAAACTAATATAACAAAAATCTTATATAACAACAAAATGAACACCCTTAAGACAGCAACTTTGCGTTTCGCCAACTTGGCAACAACAGCAACCGGCGCTCTGGGCAAACGAGACTTCACTCGCAGCCTGTGGCACATGACCAAAAGGCCGGCCGCAGCAGCGGGTGCTGACCACGTTACTGTGCTTAATGTACACAAGCCCAGCATTCATTGCACCTGTGGCTGCAATGTCCACACGAAAGGTGAGTTGTTATTAGCTTATAAAGCACACTTTAATAGTCCTTGCGCATGTCTTAGCTCTGTTACATAACCTCAAAAACGTGTGTCTGACAACAGACCGGGAGGAGCAATGATGAAATAACATTAATAATTTGTTTTTGTTGAAAGGCGAACGCGAACTGGTTGAGTTTCTTACCGAGGAGATACTTTCGGAGCGTAAGGTGCAAAAGGGCAAAACAGTGCCCACTACATTGGAGGGATTTAGCGTTAAACTGTCTGGCGCCGAGATTGAGCTAAGCAAGCAGACGGACAAGGAGAAGGTTGTCATAAGTCTTAATGTTAACCACACCGTAGATAGCGAGCAGGAACCAGAAATCAATCCCAATGCCGACAAGCCGGAATTGGGTGAAATGCGCAGCAAGCCGCAATTCGAGGTGGACATCATTAGGGGCACAACAACATTGTCGTTCACCTGTTCCTATTTGGAAGGGGACGCGAAGGAGGGTGAATATAATGATATCTTCTCCATCGATGAGATGGCTATCTATGAAGGCGAATGGAATGACAAAATCTATGCCGTTGCTGGCGATGTGCTTGATGGTTATTTGTACGATCTGTTGATGAATCTGCTGGAGGAGAAGGGCATCAGCAATGAGTTTGCCGAGAAGCTATCCGATCTGGCCACCGCTCATGAGCACATCTCTTACATTGCCTTGCTGGAAAAACTGTCAAAATTCACAGCTGGCAATTAATTTCTTGCTGCGTTTTCTGTTTCTACATAATTATAAGCCATAAGTTGTTTAGATTTTTAGGTTCATGATTGCACCAGCTCGACGGATATTTCGCAATTAAAACAGTTTTTCATTGTTTGTGTTTTAAGTCCGATTATATGCTGTCGATTCGTACATAGTATTTAAGTCAAACAAAGTTTCAATTCGACAACAAGCATTTCGCCAATTGAGTATCCAAGTGTGGCTTCTGCTCTGGCTTTTGATTAAGCGAAATACAAAACACATATTGTTCAATTAAAATTGATTTATATATTTCAAAAACGCAATGCACCAAAAACGTGAATGTCCCAACCCAGTTTGGGATTCGAAAGGTTTCGCTTGAGTCCGTTGCATGCAAACAGTGCTTATAACCAGCAGGAACGTTAAAAGCGGTGACTGCAGCTGCATCTTTTTGGCTGATAAAAATTTTCAGTTGCTTTTATACAAATCAGAATCAATGACGATATGCTGCCAGGGGGTGCACCTGACACAAAGTTTTCTGTTTGCGATAAGCGCTTCTGGGATTTACAGTAAAACTTATTTTAAAAGTTGCGTAACTTTAGGTCCATATAAAAATTTACTCACGCGTTCTTTTTGATTACTTTAGTATGAAATGGGAAGAGGTTTTTTTTTTTTTTGTAACCATCTAAATATTTATTAAAAATCACACATAGCATTAACAAACTTTAAACACAATAATCCATTTTTTATCTTAATATAAGTTTGAACTTTAACATTTAGTTTCTGCATCTGGCTTGAGAAAATTTTCTTTACCTTTATTTAGAATTAGAATGTGGAGCCGCGCTTGTGCTTCCAGGGGAATGCGTTCTCACTCCCATCAGACTGGCCAGGAATGTGAGACTCTGATTTTGTTCTGATCGTATCACCGTGGAACGTCTTCAAATCACAAGTCGGAGGTCAACTTTTGCCATGCTTTTTACTGCCACCAGCACCCGCACTCGCCGCACTTCCAGTGTTGTCATTTTCGGTGGGGCCGGTGCTGTAATCCGTTTCGATTTCACGTAATTCAATTTTCTGCTCACGCATAGCACGCTGTGTTGGTGAATAATGTTTATTATTAAATTAATAATTATAACGTGGGCCGAAAACCACCCACCTTAACACACTCTTGATAAACCTTAAAAATGGGAGAACACACGGAATCATCGGTTTGACCTTTGAGAAAACGTTCGGAGAACCAGCTGTTGAAACATGCATCGTATTGCTTTTTTAGCTCATTGCAATCTTCGCCAACGCTGTTCATGCTGCAGCGGATTCAATTTTTAATTGATTATTTTCAATTGTTAAATAATATTGCCAAGAAATCGTGAGTCCTCTGCACACAGGTCGCCAACACAATGGCATCGATACATCGCAAGTCGATACTTTGCATGTGTTTAAGAATTTTCTGTGATAACGCCGGGTACGCTGCTACCTAGCTAAAAGCTGATAAATTTGCGCAAAACTTAGTTGGGTCAATACCACCCAGGCTACAAGCTGTCATTGATGGTGATATAACTAGATATTAGTTTAGTTTTCAGTCAATATGACTTTAAAAAAAAGTTTTGTGTAAATAACTTTGACGCAAATAAAATGTGTGAATATTTTTGACAACTGATGAGCATCAGTTCACTTGCTTTGTTCTCTGTTCTGTGAACCGTTATCTTTACGAAATTGACTTCAATCGCTTAAGCATAGATCAAGCTTTATAACGTAGCACTGCAACAACAAAAAAAAAAAAAAATCTATTTCAGTCGAATGTGCAACTTTTGACTACCTCTGTATGTCAAAGACAAGTTTTTTTTTTAAATAACATGTATATACAATATATATCATATTTTGCTCTTCATTTTCCACTTGGTTTTGTGTAGTTTATTTTAATCAAAGACTTGCGCACTTTAGATTTAAGTTGATACAAAATGCATTAATCAATTAGTTGTTATAAGCAAACAAATTTACAGTACAGTACATAATTGAAATGAAAATAGATAGAACGAAATTGAATTGCTGCCTTAATAAAAGATATATGTAGACCTCCGGATCGAATACTAACCGACCCGGAGGTCTAACCACAATTGTCAGCGGCAGCTGTTCCAGTTTCACATTCCCATCGCATCAATTGAAGTTTGTTATCCATAGATTTGTTTATAGTTGTAAATTGTAACTTTTTTTGACTACTCCTCTTCGAAGTTGTTCTTGTTGTTGTTGTTATTATTGTGGCGTGCACGCGGTCCACGTTGTACACGATGACGATTTTCGCGACGCTGTCCGGCCCAGTAGCTACGCTCCCGATTGGCCATCTGGCCACGTTGGAAGAAGTTGCCCTGCTTCATGTCGAACACCTTCTCATTGACATCGACCAGATTGGTCACCTTATCCACAAACTGCATGGCGAGCGCCTGGAGACGTGATGGCTCTGAACGGTGCATAACGACCGTCTCGCTGGGATCATCCAAACTGGCCATCAATTCCTCATTGATAATCATTTTGCTAATGAGCGAGTGCACTTTGGGCAGCGGAAGCTCGTACATCTGCGACAACGATGGTAAGCTAATTGAGGTGTACACATTGGAGTAAGTGAATAGATAGGTGCGCAGCGATTCCTCCTTAATAAATCTGATAAGCATCTCGCGGACACGTTCAGATTCGTAGAACAGATCCCAAACCTTGGTGTTCATCTTCTTGTTGACAATGAAATTGGCGCACGCCTGCCAATTGCCGCAACGCATTGCCTTGGCGGCGGCCACAACGTGCTCTCTCATCGATTCAGGTGGACCCACCAACGATTGACGTTCCGACGAGCGCAATTGCTGGTAAAATGTTTTGCTAATCATGCGACGACGGGCATCAAATTCGTGCGCTGCAATATAAGGGATTTCGAGCAGCATCGCGGACACGAGATAGACACACTCAAGCAGCTCCAAATTGATGTGCATGTGGAATGGCATTTGGCGCTGCTTCTCAATCTTCTCCTGTTCGGCGGATCGTTCATGCTGGCGCTGGGGCAACAGTCCCTGGGCAAGTAACTCCTTTGGCTTGCCGGTAACCATTAGGTCGACTAGACAATGATGGGCATCCTTAATGTTCTCCTGACGGAAGGCGCACAGACCTAAATTGGCCATCATGCGATTGTAGAGAATGCGCGTCGATGGATCTGCCGCATCAATATTGTCCTGCAGATGGGACATCAGGACAAGATCGCGTGCCTGGAACCAATTATCGTGCATGGCATGATGATAAATGTGCGCCAATATAGCACGCGTCCTAATACGATCCGTGTCGTCCTTAGCATAGATGAACTTGCACAGTTTATCCATTATTTCCACCGAAGATTGGCCTGCCACTGGTGCAGTGGTGCCTTCTGCCGGCTTTTCACCGCGCTTGCGTTTTAGCACCTCCGGATCAAACTTGTAGTAGAGATGTTCAATCTTGCGCAGATAGATGCGACAACGTTCGTTATTGCTGCCGGAGCGCTCGAAGTACTGAACAACAAGTTCAATTGTCTTAACCACATTGATCTCATCCTTCAATCGAGAGACATAGTCGTTCGAATGGGGATCGCATTCCTTGAGCAGCTTGGTAAATTCATCGTCCAGACGCTCCACAGCTGCTAGGGGACAGCCACGTACAAAGTATGGTGCCGTTACATACTCCTCATGCTCCTCGGCTACACTCTCGTTCATATTGATATCTGGATTGGCCAGCAGCAACTTCAACATGCTCTGCATCACCTCAAGCAACAAGGCCCAGTGCTCCAGTTTCATGGGTTCCGATATCTTTTGGTTGTAATCGTAAATCGCCGAAATAATGTTAAAGTGAATCTTAACGGCAATAGCTGTGCCCAGAGCATGCTGCTCCGATATGTCGCGCAGCTCAAACAACAAATCGATTTGCAAGCGACGATCCGTGCGCTTTTTGCCACGTGCTGACATAATCTCAACCAGTTTGGCCAAGACGAGGGGTATGTCAATTTCGGCATCCTTTTCAAACATTTTTGGCTTCTCGACGACATTGCCCTTGACGACCGTTTCCCAGCCTTCGCCATCCTCATCGTCATCGGCACGTTTGCGCAGCTTGTGCTTCTGTTCCTTGCGCTTATCCTTGCGTTTATCGTCGTCCTTGTCCTCCTTTTCAGTGGTACGCTTGAGGAATCGCTCACGCATATTCTGATACATGTTCTCATCCTCTGACGACTCCGTTTCCGACTCAGTATCCGAATCCCATTTGATCGAATCTTCCGAATCATCATCATCGGCAGCGGCCACTTTTGCAGCATGTACTAATTTCGCCGCCTTGGGTAACTCAGCTAGTTTGGCAGTAACTCCAAAACCTGTATCGCTATCATCTCCAGCACGATCGGCATCGCTATCGTGGGCATCGCCTTCACCCTCATCGACATCGCTTTCCTGGTCGGGCGCTTCACGGAAACGCGCCAGATCCTCCTCAAAGTCCTTGATGTATTTGCGTACCTTCTGGCGCAGTGTTCCCAGGGATTTTGAATTGTTCTTCGAGAGGTTCCTGCGTCCTTCTCTGTCTTCCCATACCTCATTAATGAAATCCTCCAACTCGGCCAGACAGCGTATGTAAAAACGCGGTGTAATGCCATTCTCTTCCTTGGAAATGACGGGAAGCGCCTTTGTATAGGCGCGCGTCAAATCTTCAAAACTGCTTAGCGTATTGGGAATATCCTTAATTTTTTTATGGTTTCGGATCGTCTTAATGATGCCTGTTAGATTTTCATAGCGTTTCTCCTTGGTGGAGCGGACCACGCGCTTCACTTCCTCCTCGTCATCGCTAAATTGCTGTAAAATCAAAAATAAAACAAATTGTTAAATTTATATTTAAGCAAGCCAAAATTTATACATACAAAGTTACTGGCTTTATTATTGTACTGAGTTTGGATCTCCTCTTCGCTGGATTCGGATTCCGAGTCAGACCCATTGGCAAAGAAACGCGACATGGTGTTTACTTTTGCTTATGCCGTTTTCTGCAAAATTTAAAAAGTATAACAATTTGCACATTAATTTCTTGCTGGGGTGTCACTGTTCAGTTGAGGTTATGTTCATGCGGCCAACATGGCGTTTGCGAAAACATTGATGGACAGTTTCTGGCCACAATTGCGAGGAATTCCTTGTACTGTGTTTGTATACATGTAGTGAGAGGTGCTCCTCAATTGGTAATGTGTTTTGTTAGACAGTAGCCACGGCATTTTGCGAAAACTTACAATTATTACAGCAAAACGATGTCATTCACAAGACATCAACGAAAAGAGAAATAATACAAGTTTTAGCTTATCGATATGTGGAATGTATGCATCGATGTATTAACGATACTTTCTGTATTTTTTAACACTGTCACTTAGGAAACTTGATTTTAACAGCAAAAGCAAATAAATTTTGATAAACTGCATTTGAAATTGAAAAAAAAAATGCCTAAAACTATTCTATATGTATCCATCCATAGTCGTTTAGACACTTAGATACTGCAAGTATATTATCTTTGGGAATTGTAGCTAGACCATTTTTAACGTACTTTTGAAAATGATCAGCACCATTTGAGTTTAACAGCTTCGCTATTTACAGCTTAACATTTTTATGTGCATAGATTCGAACTTAACTTTTATTTAATTAATTTAATGAATATGTTGCTAATAAAAAACGACTCGAATGACATTCCATAAAAATGCATTAACAAGAAATATTTCTTGCTAATAAATGGAAGCATTATGTTTCGTTTATATACGCAGGCGCATCTTATTGACGGCATTTGGCACAATGTCGTTTCCTTCCCCCAACCACCCCTTCCAAACAACGAACAATCTTCTGTTCAATTTTGTATATCTGCTGTCGACAACTTAAAGCGCGCCAACAAGTCGTCTGCGTTCGCTTGTCGTGGCAAGTTCACCAGCTGCCCCAAAACGGAACGGCGGAAGCGGCAAATCTTACGTATAGCGCGAAATTCAAGCGTTGAAGTGAGTTTCCGGTTAATTCCGAGTGTCTGTGCGAAACGTGAAAGTGATTAAAAAAAAGTCTAAATTTAAACAGAAACAACACACAAATAAAAAGTTTAGCCAAGTGTTTTGTTTGCGTATTTTCCGTTCGCCAAAAATCTCACCGAATATAATCAGGAAACATTGCAACGCAAACGTAAGAATAATAAATAATAATTACAAATTGATGTTGTAAATGTTTGTTTATCTCGATGTCGCTCAAAAACCGCTCATTATGGAAAGAGTAATATACTATTGATCAGGTTAATTCCAGCAATTATAAAAATTTTGTTGACATCTGACAGCTGAATTGGTACAGATTTTTTGCACATGATTGGCAAATTAATGGAGTTAATCTGTAAATTAAATGTCACATGTTAAAATTCATTTTTTTTTTAACTTTGCTCTTTGACATTTATATTTTTTAAAATGAAATTTTGCTTACCTTCTCAATGCAATAAAAACATTTCGCTTTTAGCATTAATGAATGTCAGTTTTGTTGATGCCCTTTTACGTACATGTGTACTTATATTTTGTATTCAGTTTAGTGGCTTCAAGTGCAAAAAATAAACAAACTATAATAATAAATGTTAAAGACAAGTAAAAGTCTGCTCTGGGATTGGGGTCACAATCCTTGGCATATTTATGAGTAGCATACAAAAAACAACAAGAAACCACAATCGTGCCAACGAAAAGAAATATTCACTCGAGCCACCTCTGGGATAAATGCCAAACATAGAAGCCACAACTTAAAAATGCACAAAAAAGAACAAATAAAAAAAAATTCGAGTGCAAGAAGTGGTTTTTGGGTTCTTTTGGTAAAGTGCAACTGTAGCTGAAGGACAAGCGCGTGCCATTTATTAGCAGTTCGGCGTGCGGCTTAAACGTGCTTTTGGCCCAGCGAAAACTATAAACCCAACACGACCCAAGAACCCAAATATTTTGTTGATTTACAGCAGGGTATTTAAGGGGGAGGCAGAAAAACGACAGTTTATGGAAATATTTATGTTTATGTTTATGCTGGATGCCACCTAATTGTTTAATGTCGCTTTGACTACCATTCTCCGCCCAACTTATAATGCAGATACATAAATCGGGAGGACTGTCTAATAACATACATACATATTTGCTAGGCAGGCAGAAATCACGACGATGTTAATTTTGTTTATAACTTGCCGACGCGACAGCGCTAAACAGAGATGAGCGTCTAGTCAAAATAAACAAAAAAATATATATGTTTTTAATCGTTAAAAATCGCTCACCTGATACACACGTCCATTTATTTCGATCATGCTCGTGCCGATAGAGCTATTAAATCTTATTTTTGGGATCATCTTTTTTTTATTATTGATCATTTACACTTGTGTTAGAGACCAGCGCTAAATTATTCTCTATGCTATGAATACTGGTTGTTTATAACTTAAGTCTGACACAAAGATACCCTTGAACTAAAGTATAGTCTGCTCTTGTAAACGGTCATAAAAGATTTATGATTATGTATCATAATTTCTAACTAAAGCATTTTAAAACTTTTGAAATCAGTTATCGATACGTCGAATGAGTTTGTTCACTTCATGCCATAATTATAGCAAAAGGTGTTTTTAGTTGGGTTTCAACCCTAATGAAATAAGCAATTCAACTGTGATTTTAATCAAAATCAAACCAAATATGTTTGATGATACAAATATGCAAAAAGGTGTGTAATTTGAAATTGAGATAAGCAAGCTAATTACTTGATTAATTAGCCAGTCGCAGTCGTTTTGAGATTCATCTTCGTCTTAATCCTCCCACGTGGCTGGTTGTCCATTTTGTCAAAGGTCCCTGACTGTTATGGCCCAAAAACTTTGTAAGCTCATTAACCACCCATCCATCCATTGGGTCTTGTTTAATGTTTCTTTCAATATGCTTTACCAAAAATTCTGCATGGCTTCCCATTGTAATTCCAAAATAACGGCACCCCTCCCCGCAACCACTCTCACCCCAGTCACATCCCCTCGCACTCATTATTAGTTTTCTAGGTAGCTACTGAGCTAATTTCGTAGCTAATTCTAACGAATGGCTGTCATTTAATTTCGGTTATTTTTAATGCTCATTCGTTTATATTTCTCTCTCTCTTGAGTAAATTTTTGTGAGATGATCCCACTGCATGCGACCTTAACTATGATGTAAGCAATAGTTTCATAATAGTTTCAGCTAAAAGTTTAGCCAACTAAAACAATTGCAGCTACTAAGTCGACAGATGAGCAAATCAACTGAATTGTTGGCTAACTTTTGTATCCAGATTAATCAAGACAAGTTTGGAAACATTGATAACATTTAAGGAAATAAATAACGTAAATTTTACTTAGAAACGAACTAAAAGCAAGTCTTTTAATAATATTTCAAATAATTTAAAAGAGGAAAATCAACAAAGGTATCAAACTTTACACTTTCACTGTAAACAAAGCAACTTAGATAGCAAGTAATTGTTGAAAATTAAACTTTAGCAGCACTTGAAGAACATTTGAACACAATTTAACAAACTTCAAAAGCTTTTGATATTATTGACAACACAACTTAAGCTACTTGCCAAAAAAATATAAGCTAAGCCTTAAACAAAAGATATATTTTTATCTTTTTGTTAATTCCTCATTAATTTATTTATAGATATTGTAAGTATTTATACCCACAAATTTATGTTTGTTTTTCTAGGCGAAGATTACTTGAACAAATTAAATTTCATTAAGCATAACCTTTAAAAGCTTTCAAATATTCTAAGATGTTTTCGTTTCAATAGACGCAACTTAAAGTAGTAAAAAAACATATACAGACATATATGCTTGTAGGTATGTATGCTTGTTTGAATAAATACGCAATGTTTAGGTAGCAAAGGTATCAAAAGCGACGAAGAAGCTAAAATAAAAACAACAATTTGTATAAACTTGTGAAAGTGAGAGAAAAAAACTTTTCGTCAGGCATTTATTGCTCTTTCCTTATTCTCTTTTCTTTGCAAAGTGCATTTGAAAGGAGGACAAATTTTTATTTTGCTTTATTTTTTTCCTAGTGTTTATTCGTGTGGCATTTCTATGAGTATTTAAGGCTTTCTGCACACACGTCGCATGCGTAATATTAAACAGAGCCACCACGAACAAATATCGGCTTTGAAGCATTCTGTTGACTTACCTCTCAAATCGACGTGTGTGTCTGGCTGCACTGACATTCTGACATTCGCATTGACTTTATTTTGGTTTTGTTTACCGATTGACTAACTGGCTGATTGACTGTAAAAGTTGGCGAAGGTGACAGCAAGGATCTAGGAGTGGATAAGGCAATAGTTGTGGTCTTATATGCCCTACAACACACACACAAACACTTTGCTTTACACACACACAAAGCCAATCACCACAAAGCACAGAAGTTATGATGCTGAACTATGCAAGTGGCTTTTGTCGAACCTTAGAATTGCCTCCGTTCTCTCTTGCTATTTGTGGGCTCTATTGTTTATGTGTTTCGATGAGCTTAACTCAAAGATGAGGTTCTTTGGATGTTAAAGCTGGTGCTCAATGCTATAATTAATGAATTGACATAGAATTTGCAATCTGATTTTGCATCTGCGTTAAATAATGAAGAGAAAATTTTTAATCATAAACTGCTAATAGTTCCAAGGAAATTTAGCACTGGCTGGAATGCATTTAATTATTTTACTATCAGTCAGCTCTTAAGAAAAGACGATTTATTATTATTTATCCTTATATGATTTCTAATATAAATCTTTGTCTTCCTAGTTAAATAATTTTTTTAAGCTCAATTGCAGCTTAGTAAGTTTTTAATTCAAACTTTGAAGTACTCGCAATTCGCCCATAAGTATGCTACACGTTTTTGGTTCTGCGGTTACAACCAAAATTAGCAATAAGCCAAATGACGATCCGAAGTCAACCAGGCTTGGATAATAATTTCACATGGATGACTGTGTTTGAGGCATGCAAGAGAAAAAAACTTCCAAAAACAAAAATGTGCAAAATTCACAAATTTGTATTTTATTAAAAAAACATTGTTCACTTAGCCACAATTTCAAAAATGTTGCATAAATTACAGAAAATTGTTTGAATTAGAGTATACAACTTATACTTTAGTTTAGTATTTTGGTGCTTGGTACAAAGTAATGCTTGCGTTCTCATTAATTAAGAAGCTAAAGCAAACAATATTAATACAACAGCGTTCGTCACAGACACCGACACTTTATGATAAGAGCACGCGCTCAGAATTAATGAAATGGCAGCTCGACCTTTATGGCTCCCGCCGTATCCGGATCTTAGTCAGAGAGTATACTACATATATAGTGTTAGTGTTAGTATTTGTATTGGTAGTTAGTATTAGGAGTGTTCAATGTTGTCAGTATTCTAGCTGAAATTAATTTATCGTTACATGTCGCTTTCAATGTCCGTCTCTGTTCATTCTATTCTGTTTGTAGTATAAATTTTGCTGTTTTATGGCAGCTTTTTGTGTTTGGCATTTCTATGGATTGTTTGTGGCAGCACGAAAGTGTTTGCTTCCTTTATAATGGAAATCAATTAAGATTTTTGATTGAAATTTAAGTTTTAACATATTTTGAAGTAGATTTAAATCGGGAATGCTTTAAGTTTGCTTATACCAAATTCTGCGAAAAGTATCTTTATCTTTACATAATTTGTTAAGATTTTAGTTAAAACCGAAAATTTTTTCCTAAAAACTGAGAATAAACCTGTTTGTGAATTAACCATTAAGCTTTGAAGTTGGTTCAAGCCCCATAACAGGTTTGCAGCCCTGGTGTTGAACCATCCCTAATTGCGATTCATCAGCTGTTCCTTCCAATCTGCATAGGATTATTTAGCTTAACTCAACTCGGGCCAAAAGTTAGGCGCGTTATAGCATAAATTGTACAATTCATAAATGACAAACCCGCCTGACATTAATCGCACATTTAATGAGTATGACGCGCTGTTTCTAGCTTCTCCCGCCCCCCCCAAAAGCTTTGGCCACCTGGCATCACCATGTAAGCTGTCATGTAATTTAATACGAGCTGCCGACACACAACCGACACCCAACCAATTAACTGTGGGCTCATTTGTACCACACACACACACACACAAAACAGAATGAGAGACAAATTACAAAATGAAAATGATATATGGCAATGTACTACTATATAGTATATCTACTATCTGTGGGCGCGTAATACAAAGCAGGCACAATTTATGCTTGGCATTTCAAACTGTTGCTCTAGATAAATGCTGGATTGCAGCAAGCACAGTGAAGCACTCGATTGTCCATCAAAGGAATGTCAACAAAACTTAAGTCGAATAAGAAGAAGAAAAAGGCAAAGAAAACTTAAAGGCATTTTCTCTTTTTATGCAAATTTTGCGGCATTTGGGCTTTGACGCATTCATGCAACGAATATGCTTTGAGTATAGAATAAAAAACAAACTAGAGAACTTGAATTAATGAGCAACGGCAAAAAACATTGACGAGGGAAAACTTCAGCTAGTACATAAGCAATTTGCCACGGAAGCATTAGCTAAAGGCGTTCAAAGACGCCTTAAACTATGCAGTATATATGTATATCCCTAGAGGGTATTGGACTCAGCGGGATGCTGCCGCTGTTCACTTGTCACATGCAGCGAAACATTAACATCGATCCAATATGCCTGTACTAAAAGGGACCTACAACAATCTAGCGGTTTTTTCTTTTTTTATGTTTTTGTACATTTAGCCTATTAAGGTTTTTGTTTTTTGTTTGTTTTTGGTGTACAAGGGTCACAATAGAGATTGAGCTTACAGCTAAATGCTTAGGCATAAATCGATTGCATTCTCAAATCATCGATACCCATTCGATACTTTGATATTTAACTAACAGTAAATGACAAAAAGAGTTTTTTTTTTTCAATATAATTTAAGTTAGATAAGACTTAATGAATTTCAATTTTAATACACACTTATTATATACCATATTATCTACCTTTAAAATAAACAAGTAAACAACTAACCTTTACCCACCCCATAATTTATCTCAGTGCACAAAGTGCCAAAATCTGACACTTTACGAATCCATCATTCTTCAACTACTATCAAGATTGGTTTGCAATTTTTTTTGTTATATTTTATCGCCAAGCAATTTTGCTTCAGCTCTCAAACCTCTACCTTCAAGTACTATTTTGTACAGACATATCCTGTTTCAGTTCCATTGTTTGGATGCTTTTGGGGGTTTGGCCGGTTTGGCATGGGTGTTTTAAATTGTCAGGCACAATCACAACAAAAGCTGCCGTTGTTGGCCGAGCTTTATGTGGAAAAACAACCATTACTCAAGTGCATAAATCAAGTGCCAGGAAGGTCTTCATATACAGGCAGAAAGACTAAAAAAAAAATTTCTAAAAAAAAATTGCCCATTTTTAGAGCACAATTAGCCTATGTAAATGGTGCGCAGAGTGCTGAGTATTTTTTGTTTGCTGATAGAACAGCAAATGGTGTAAAATTCATGGGCAAACATATAATGCAGACATATGTATACCGCAGTTTAATTGAATCAAGCTGCTGACTGCCTCACTAAGTGCAATACAACCGCAATTTTAATACTTTTTCACATGTCGTTAGTTAGATAAGACAGAGAGAGAGAGAGGAGAGATAGTGAACAAAATGCGGCATTGTCAGACTAATTTTATACTTTTCATACAGTTGCCACATAAAGTTTTCTGCTTCCAAAAATAATAGCTGCTAATTGCACCAAACAAGATTGCTGCGTGCACCAAGAAGGGGGCGCAGTTGTATCGAAGTTTCATGGGTTGCCCCAAGCGCTATTATTATCAGACATTCCATACGAAGGCACATGCTGTAATTTAAAGTTATTTTGTCGGCCAAGCCTACCATTACATCGCCTAAATTATTCAGTTGAGTCAGTTTTTAAATTGCATTTTTATGCGGCTAAATCGCTTAACAAAATTACATTCTTCTTCTTCTTCTTACAAAATATTATCGCTCTTTCATGTTGACAGTCGATTTTAGGTTCGAGCCAAATTTAAAGCATACTTTCGGGCAACGACAAAATATTCTTTAGCCATTATTTAAATTATATGCAGATAATGACCACATTTTCCACTTTGTGTCGCATATTGCTTCACATAATTTGACGCACAAATAGATTTTATTTTTTTTTAAATCAAAAACGATTTCTATGAGCTGAATGTAAATAGAAATCGAGTAGATTAAAGCCGCAAAACTGCAAATAAACCGCAAATTCCATTTGCAGCCCAGAGCTAAAATGCACACAAACAAATTTGCTATAAATAGACATTTAAAATAGGTTTTAAAAAAAAAATATATATAGAGAGAGATCTGCTTTAAAGTGTTGACTTTTGATTGAGCGTACTTAAAGCTGATTGGCGAATCACAGTTTGCCTGCTATTGTGAATGCTTTTACGCTAATTTAAGTGTCTGGCAATTTAGTGTGTTCACAATTGACTGCTTTATATGTTACTTATGTAAGTAAGCTAAAGGGCTTATCTGTGGCTCGAAGTGTATGTGTGTGTGTGTGAGAAAGAATGAATGTATTATAAACTCATGTGCTATAAAACGTTTGAGTGCCATTCACAACTTTAAGGTTAAGGGTCAAAGTATTTAACTTTGATTACGCTTATTATATTGTTATCACAAAACGTATACCGGAAAATGTTAAGATCATAAAAAACATACATACATATATGTATGTACAATGTACATGTTACATGTGTTAACTTTGTTTATCATACGATGTTTGTATTTTTTCGCACAATTTATTTTTATTTGTTTTTCTACTTAAAAATACATTTTCCTTTTTCGTTTACTTTGTGACGCCTTTCGTTTTTAAGGGTACCTTTTCGCTTTTGCTCGTAGCATATTCAATTACGTACAGCAATACAAATGCCCAGTCACAAATCTTTCGCTTGGGAGTGTGTGTAAAACAATAACAGGAAATGTTTAGGTAGCCAATACACACACACACACACACACATAAACTCATCTATGTAGATGAGCAAAAGCAACTGTTAAATTTACTGTTGAGTTCGCGTTGTTATTTATTACCAAATATTATTTTTGTTTTGTGGCGTTGAGAAGTGAAGACTTAACTGCATTTATTAGGAGACGCACTAAGCTCCTAACGGTTGACAGATAAGATTCGAGCGAAATGGGTGGAAAAATTTGTGTGCGAATTCTGTTTGCGTTAAGATAAAACCCGAAAAAAAAAAACAAAAAATACATGCGACAGATTTTAAGTGAACTGTTTGATAAATTGCATTGATTTATCAAATCTATTCGCTCAGTTAAAGCATGTGTGTGGGTGTGTGTGTGTGTGTGGTAGCACTTTTGTTGGCAGTCCATAAATATGTTGGCATCCAGATGGCCGCGAGATAAGCGAGAACGAGAATTTGTTCGCCGCCAACCGCAGCTTGTCATAAATCAGAGTTCTTTTTACTTTTCTATTTTTTTTTGTTTTTTGTTAAGCTCGTTATTGATACAGGCTAACAGGTTTGTTGTTTGTTGGCCCTAATGGTGTTGTTGCTGCCACCAAAAATAGATGTCTGCTTTCCTGTTCCTGTCAGTCTGTCAAACGAAATTATCGTACAAAATGTTTTACAAATTAAAACATCAACTTTATGCTATCGGGCATTATAATTTTGACGTGGGTTGGGTAACGCATTCAAGAAGATGTTGGTGCCATGCCCAAGAACGAACATTCTTCTTTCTTGTCACCTTTTAATACTAAATCCTTGAAACTATCGATAGCATTTGCTTTTGAACGAATCGTTAAAGGGAAAATTTGTAATAGAGAATGGGTTTTTGATTGAACCAAAATGAAAATGAGAAAACTTCGTTATATAAAAGTTCATTATATGAAGTCCCGACTGTAAGTAGATCCCATAGATAATTCTTCTCTAGCATTTTGATATTTTTGTCATTTTTATTGCTCTGAAACATGATCCAATTGTGGAGCTGAAGCTGATGCTTTATGTAAATTCAATGCCATAAAGTTTGTAAATTTCAATTAGCTAAGCGAAGCACAAACAAAATAATACTTACATACATACTGTACGTACACACATATGGGTTGACAACCTTCAAGAGTTGACCGGGGCATTGTGTTAACAAATTAATTACGAGAACTGCAAACAATGGGACAAACAACAACGTTAATATTTCAGCGCTGAACAGCAAAGAAGAACTTTATCAAAGGTTTCCTAATAAGGAAATTGAATCAAACTTTTATTTGCAACTTTAGCAACAGCAACAGCAACAACAACAGAAAGATGATTGAAATTGAAATAATGCAAATTGGCTTCAAATGCTCATAAAAAGCACCTAATTAGCCAAGCTACCGAAAAACAGTTCACTAAAACTTAAGCCAATTCCATTCGCATTTCACATTCCAATCTAATTTACTTCATTTACATTTATAATTCTCTGCCAAGAATTCAATTTCGAAATGTAATGTATTTGGCGTTTTGTTAAATGTTTAAATATATCGAATGAAGCCTCTTATCGAGATTCGAGCGTGGGTTGAGCAAAGACAAATGTCAAAGGAAGTCAACTTGAAAAGTTTTGCTTTTTGATATATAGCGTTTCGATATTGTACAAATGATGCCTTAAATTGTCACGAAAGCTGATTGCAGATATTTTAGATTGATTGGCACATTTCGATAAAAGGGTTGATGGCTTAATATTTGATGAACAAGGAAGCAGAGTTTTGTTTAGAATAGTTGTTGACATCTAACACGTTTAACCGCTGATTGCGAAGAGCGAGAACTAAAAGCATTCGATAGTTTTTGGGTTGGAGCTAGAAGCAAGGTTTCTACGTTAAAACTTAGAATATCACATTATTAAGTGCACTCTCACACTTAAGAGTAATTGACTTTCCATTGTCCCTGTCCGCAGTCTATAGCCAAGTCCATTAAATGCGATAGCTCTAAATGGTTATTTTTATTGAGCACAAGACATAAGCAAACGCTGGAGGCTGTCATAAATTCATTTAAAACCAATTTCTATAATTTAGTGCACAACGAGCATTGAACAAAAATACAAAAGCTTACAAATTGCTATGAAACTTGATACAGTAGAGTTCTAGTACGTGTTGGCAAAAAATATTCACTCAAGAAAGTTGACTTTAAAACTTTCGTGTACTTTGGCAGTGAGCAAGTTGATTAGCAGTGTGCCATAAACTGCCAACATAATGAGGCGCTGCGGGAAGCCTCAAGCGGACAAGTAGACAAGCACATCCTTGCTGCTCTCATCCATGATATCCTCTTATGAAGGTTTATCGTCTCGCTGTAATGAAGCTAGGCAAGAGTAAAATTGTGAAATTAAAGCATCGGAAAAATTTAAACAATTGCCAGTTTCTGCCTTTAAATTGTGGTGGAACTAAAGCTGATTTTCAATAGCTTCGAAATGGCGACTTTTATTTAACGAAGACATAATTCAATATTTAATCTTCTGCCCATATTGTTGCTGGTACACACAAAAGATTTAACAAATGAGGACTTTCTGACTTTCTAATAGGATTGCATTTGGAGTGCAACAATACTAGTTTGGTAGCATGCCACACATTCCATACGAATTCGACTTCGACTTCGACTTATAGCTGCGCTTGAGTACTTTGCCCTTAAAAGAGATTTACTTTTAGCTCTTCATTTGGCCGACAGCTTTTTCGGAGGGAACTTTTGCTAAATAGCGTTAGTTCTGATTAAAGCAAAAACACGTTGGCAAATTAATATAAATTATATGCGGCCGGTGCTTGCTTTTGTAAGCTAATTGCGAAAAGGGGTTTTATGCACCGAGAGCTTTAAGTTACAGAATTATGGCGGCAACAAACTTTATTCTATCTAGCATCAGCCTTTATGCAGTTGCGACCAGACACATTTTGAAGCAGTGTACGTGATGGCAAGGCTACTGTCATTACATTTCCAGCCATTAACCACACACACACACACAAACACACACACACACAGGGTGTCATAAAATGTTACTGACGCCTTGGCAAAAATTTCAGTCCCTATTTCTCACTGGTTAGCTGTTTCTCTCTCTCTCTCGCGCGACTTCACGGGTGATGTGAAAGGAATGGAAAAGTTGCAATTCTCTTGGTAATTGAAAACTGTGCGTGGCTTTTACTACGGTTTTTCTTTGTCATAAAAATATGAATGGATCCAACACATTCACAATAGTCCTTCCTCCCTTTCGTTCCAGGTAATAATTGCAAAAACACTGCGTAGAATATATTTATTGTTTTATACTTGTTTGTTTGTGTGTGTAGATTGAATTTATGCCACACACACGGCTGCCTTTTGCAAATATAACGAAAACATAATAAACATTGCAGTTATTTTGAGTTTATTGTTAGGTTTCTAGTCCAAGCTGCACGAAAATAACACATTTGCATCAATTAAGCTTAAGCACTTTGTAAGCAGGTGTTGTGCTACAAAAGCGTTTAAAAACTTATTTCAAGCACTATAAAAATATACAATGTAGACATTTTCTTAATTGAGGAGTTTAATGTTTACAGTCTTTATGGCCACATATGTTATTTTTTATGATTTTAGTTGAATGAAGAATTTTGATTTAATTAAATCTAACATATATTCAAAAAGCTATCAAAATGCCAGGCATAAAGTTCAATGCACAATTTTCGCATATTTTCAATTTCCAATTAAATAATTCTCAATTTAAACGAATTAACAAAATTAAATGAATTTTTTTCTTCCCTTTAAGGTACAACAACAAATACCTACAATATTTATTGCATCAAAAAATGTAGCAGAAAAAACTCACATAGAAATGAAGAAAAAAATCGGGAAACGCAGCATACAGAAATTAATTAAATAGTTTGTGATATTGCAAAAAAATAAAAAAGTAAAATTCAATAAAGTAAAAAATCCTTCGACCAAGATGACAGAATTACTAACTGACATCAGCAGCATTATGCCAATGGATATGGACATTGATTCTGAATCAGAATCGCCTCTTACGATGCTGAATGCAACTCGAGCACTCTTCGAGCTGGCCATGTCAACAACCACCGACACAATGATGTTTGATGAGAATGGTAGTGTATCTTCTACGGAGACACCCTATGTTCCCTATGGCAGACGACCGGAAACGTATATAGTACCGATTTTGTTTGCCATTATCTTTGTTGTTGGTGTTTTGGGCAATGGAACATTGATTGTGGTCTTCTTGAGCGTGCGACAAATGCGAAATGTGCCAAATACGTAAGTTTTGAATATGCTTTTGATAATATTTAACTTCTTTTCCAACCTTCTAACTTAAGTGTTAAACTTTCACTATTAAAATATTGTGATTGTGATTTATGGTAAATTCAAAGAAAATTTAATTATGCGCCACCTGTATGCATATGTAAGTGTTTGTGTTTATGTGTTTGTTAAATTATGCATGCCATTTGAAAGCCAAAGTCAAATAACACGGGAAAGCAACCGAAAACACCTAATAAAACGTTAACAGGCTATGTTTGTGTGTGCCAAAATGTTGAATACGTTATGCGGTGATGATTTTGTTGCTTTTTAGCTAAAAATTACTCACACACACACACACACACACACAGAGACAAGGGCACAGCACATTTGCATATTAGGTGCTGTTGCTGTGCCTGCTGTTGAAAATGTCTAAATAGATTTTGACTTATTGGGCCTACTAATTGGCCTAACAGTTGCACAAGATTGTTTTTGCATAAATACTATGCCATAAATCAAGTTATTGTTGCTGTTTAATATCTTAAATACTCCAGTCTTATTTGCTGACATTGAATAAAACTGTTGCCTACTTTTTTGCGCTTTAAGAAAATCTCTTAAATTGTGCGTCGTAAAATAGTACAAAGTTTGCATATTATATAGCCATCCTGCGTTGCAGTTTATTACTTTTTCTGATAGTTAAACGAAGCATAAAGTACTTTAATGTCAAATAAGTGGATATTATGCGATTTATTTAATGTTCCTATTTAAATTAAATTATTATTTTAAGCTTGCGTTTCGGATTTAAGTTGAAAAAACTTTAATAAGTTAAGATATAGTATGACATGAGATATATGTTTTGTGCGATTTTTACATTTTGTCAATGTGCTTGCGTATTGAGTATATACTTTTGAGCGTACTTGACATTAAATAGTATCCATATATTTTAAATATCAACTCGATTTATTATGTTCTTGAAAATTGGACATAAAGTCAAACGTTTTAACTAATTTTATTAGTACGGATTCAATACAAAGTGCCGACCCTTATATTGTGATATTGTTAAACTGTCCTTGTGGCCACAACGTTATCAGTTAAAGTCAACACACAGCCCACACACACATAAACACGACCACATCGACTTGCGGTCAAGCGTTAACAACATATTGTCAACAGGCCGAAAGCGGGCCAATTAAAATATTTAACTTAACCCACTCTGAGCTGACCATCACAGTTAACCAGTTCGTAACTCTGAAGGAGCGTAAATATTTTAAAAAAATAAAGACAGATTGCCATTCTGAAACATATGAAAGAAAATAATAACTGTTAAAAGATTAAATTTCTAGAGAATTATCAACTTATTAATCGAGTTAAAATACTTTGTTCGACATTTATATCTAACGCAGTTAGCCAAATATTATTGCACTTTGCAGCACGTCTGCCACATAATACTTGGTTTTTATGCAACCAACCAACCAAGCAGTAATGTCAACTGATCACATTAAGCTGAAATTACATTTCCATGACCAGAACGTAACCAAATCTCAGTAAAAAAGTGTAGAAAACCAACTCAAATAGCTAACAACAGTCAGCACAAGCACTTAACTCCTGGTGGCAGATGCTTATCAAACAGCAATGTAATTTGTAGTTGCACAAACACAAAGTGCCACACAGGCAGCCTTATTTATACGTATACAATATTATATGGTGTAAGGGCGAAACGTGGCATAAAAGTTAGGGCCAATGAGATCGCAGTCTGAATTGCAAATGCAATTCATTTTGCAGCTGTCGCGTTTGACTGACATACAATTACCAACATGTATGTAACTAAATATTCTTATAAAATTATAGTTGACTATAATCACAAACTTAAAAAAGAAATTGAAGGTTAATAAAATTTGTCAAACAAGCTTAAGTTTTACGAACTTGAAAAAAAGACTCTGCATATTTAATATAGCAGTTCTTAAGTTCTTTATATGCTCTACACTAACGATTTTGTGCAATAACTTTATGATATTAAATGTTTATTACGTTTTTGGATTAAGAGAGTAAAATTTTTGTATGTTATTTTTATACACTCACTGACTTGGAAGTCGCACAACTTTTGCCGCTGGCTTTCTCATTAAATGTGTTTGTAGCAAGTTTTATTTACATATAAGTAAGTAAATAGCCTTTAAAGTGAAGAGGTTATAGTTTATATGATGCACAAGGAGTAGATGAATAGTGTGCCGGATGATAAATTTATACTGAAGCAGAAATGACGCAATCATAACGTTTACATATTGTCATTTTTAATGCATAAATTTATACCAAAAAGTGCAACAAGTCGTCTTTTGTAAGATTAATGGATTTATAAAAGTGCCATTCAGAACGAATTTAAAAAAAAAAAACTTAACACAGACAATTTAAATATGTCAAGAATCACTTTTGGACATTTGGTTCGTGTAGTATGCGTAATAAAGTGTCGTATAAATCATTTTAATCGGCCCGCTAGACGGCGAAAAATTTGTATTTTCTTATATTCAAAGGGGAGCTGCGCGCGCTTTGCCTAAACAAAGAAAGTTTGAGCAACATAAATCAAGATTAAAAATGTAACACGTGCAAACGCAGCAATCCTTGGCAATAAAAGGCGCCCTATTTTATGGGTCAGCTGGTATTTTGTAACTCGTTGCGAGAGATACAGACATGCATAAATCTTATACGTGTTGGCTTCTGAAGTTTGTCAACTATTTAAACATTCTGGTTTTTTGTCAATTCTATTACAGTTACATACTTTCGTTGGCCTTGGCTGATCTGTTGGTTATATTAACAACAGTTCCATTGGTCTCGACAGTCTATGCCATTGAGTATTGGCCCTGGGGTAGTTTACTTTGCAGCGTCTCAGAGTTCATGAAGGATGTGTCAATTGGCGTCTCGGTGTTTACATTGACAGCACTATCCAGTGATCGTTATTTTGCGATTGTTGATCCATTGAGAAAATTTCATGCACACGGTAAGATATTCGTATCACATAACTTAAAAATGATTATTATTAACAATTTTATTTCTCTTTTTCTTTAGGTGGAGGACGTCGTGCGACACGAATGACCTTGGCCATAGCTGTTTCTATATGGCTTTTGGCCATTATATGCGGTTTGCCAGCTCTGATTGGTAGCAATTTAAAGGTTGTCTTATTTTGAGTTAACATTTTCACTTACATTTTTCATACAATGCTGTAATTATTTTTATTAGCCCCTGGGCATCACTCAGGAGAAATCGATTGTCATCTGTTATCCGTATCCGGATGCTTGGGGCATCAACTATGCCAAACTGATGGTATTGCTGCACTTTTTGGTCTACTATGCCATACCTCTTGTGGTAATAGCAGCATTCTATGTGCTTATTGCATTGCATTTGATGTATTCGGCGAGTGTGCCGGGGGAGATGCAAGGAGCTGTAAGGCAGGTGAGTTTATGGTGATTGATTAGAATTTATTGAATCAGATTGAAAGTAATTGTGTTAAAATTGACGATGATTGATGACGACTGATGGTTATTATTGGTGATTGATGGCGATTGTTGGTTATGATGATAATCTAGGTTAGTGATTGAAGCTATTCAAAGTAGTTTAATTCAGATTGACGGTGTTTTATAATGATTGACTGTTATTCAAAGTGATTGATCAGGTTAGGAACAACTTATCTTTTAGAATTAAAGATGATTGACAGTAATTGAATGCAGATTGACGGTGATTGATGATAAATAATAAGGTTTACAGTACCTAATCTAAGTTAGCGATAGTTAAATAACGCATTTATCATCACAAACACAAATATAAATCACAATAAATGAACAAAACCTTATGTTTGTCATACAGATTATCAAATTTAATATTCAATTGAGTTGGGACAGCATTTACTTTGACAATAAATCGAATATGTTTTCATGTGTCAAGGCCAAAAACATTTTTGTCTCGCCCTCATCGTAAGTTATGCATGAAAATTTGCATTCACGTTTTGAATAAATAATAGCAAAATTTTCATATTCAAAGACTTTTAAAAGTTTTCCACTCCCATTTTACCACAAAAAAAAAAAAATAACTGTATCAAAACAGATTTATTGACTTTGCTTCAACGTGGTTTTTCTTGTTGTTGCAGGTTCGAGCTCGTCGCAAAGTTGCCGTAACGGTGCTGGCATTTGTTGTCATCTTTGGAATTTGTTTTCTACCTTATCACGTCTTCTTTCTCTGGTTCTACTATTGGTAAGTGTCGACTTTTATCAAATAAAACAGCAACAGCAGCACAAGCGATGTGCGACAATGTGATGTGAAAAATGGATGCCAGGGGATATTAATAAACACATACATACGTAGTATGAGTATGAGCATAAGCCACTGGCTGTTGGCTACTGGCTGCTGGCTCTACTCATCGATGTCCATTTTGTCAGCCAGATGACTCTGCAGCTGGCTGCCCACATTGCGTATGAGTAATGCGAAAGCCGTTCGTTATGAACCTTTTGCCCCGGTCAATCAATTTCCAACTTGTCGCTGTCGGTAGCTTCTGTCTGCATTACGTTTACATATGTACAAAAGTACACTTAAAAAAAAAAAACATATGAAATGTTTTAAAATTAAAGGAAATCTTATTTTCATTTTTTATATCACTTATGTTTGCTATTAAAAAATATTTTGTAACTTATTTATTAAAATAAATTATGCAAATAATTTTTTTCTTTCCTTAAACAATTTTTAGCAAGCGGTTAAAAATACTCAATATAATTTGTTGTCATTTTTTAACCGTTGCTAACTTTGAAAACTCTTCGCAAATTTCGTTTCTCCGAGTGTACAAATGTTATTTTGTTTTTGGTTTCCGTTTACAGGCCCACCGCACAACAGGATTATAACATGTTTTGGCATGTGCTACGCATAGTCGGCTTTTGCATGTCCTTTGCCAACAGCTGTGCCAATCCAGTGGCTCTCTACTTTGTGAGCGGGGCGTTTCGCAAGCATTTCAATAGGTATTTGTTCATTCACATCACTGCAGCAGAATAGCAGCATGATAACGATAATCGATAACCGATTACCGATAACAATGTAAATAACTGTTTACTGTTAGCTTAAGCAAATCTACAATCTGTATCTTAACCAAAAATCAACAATCAAACTAACTTTACTTTGAAAACCTTTCAAATGCATGTAAATCTTACATCAAATCACATTCTCACGTCCAAACACTGCTATTATTAGTTTAGGGTTTGTTGCCGAAAATTGAGCTGATTTTTGATTGCAATTCGAATGAAACTTTGTTGCCAGCTTGTTATTTGTCTGATGCACAATTGTGCAGTGTGTTGGTGATATCAACAAAGGCAAATCACAGCTATAGTTGGTAGCTGCCTGAAAACTTGAGTTTTATTCAATTGAATTAAATTTACATAAGCACAAACGAAGATCTAAAAGCAATTTTAAAATTTGCATTCATTTACTCAAAAATTAAATGTTTGTACTTCGTCACTAGAAGTATAAAAGTGTTATTTTTAAAGTAAATTTTAAGAAAGTATCCGTCTAAATAAACTCCTCCCAAAATTGCACTCAAAAATCGCTGAACTTGTCGAGTTACATGCATTTCAGCACATATTAAGTTAATAATACACATATAAATATTTTTAAACTGCTTGAATTTTATCGCATATTAACTACAACATCAATCAATCAATATAACCATCTCAATCTCCCAATGCAGATATCTTTTCTGCCGTGGTGTGAGTGGACGTCGAAAGAAACGCAACAACGACACATTCTGCATGCATCGGGATACATCGCTGACCAGCACTGCGTCAAAGCGTTTTCAGTCCAGGCACTCCTGCTATCAGAGTACATTACGAAGGTAAGTGTGTGTGTGTGTGTGTGAGTTAAGGTGAGAATGTGATAAGCCAGCAATCTGGATTCATTTTTCGTAGCTGTCGACTGCAGGAGACAACAATGACAACGCTACCCAATGGCGGCCTAAATGGTGAATTTGCACCACTAAGCAATTTTGGTTCCTTGAAGGCATCGCAGTTGACACAGCGACATCAGGAGTCGCCATTGAACTAGTAGGTCCAAGTCCAAGTCCAAGTAACCACGGAGATTACAGGAAATCCAAGTAATAGTACTATAGCAACATAAAGTTTAATTTCGCATAATTGAATAAGAAGTTTTAAACGGTAATTCAATTTAAATTTTCTTAAAAACTCTGTTTATTTTGATTGTAAAATGTTCAACTTAAAATTCACTTTCACTCGTACTTGAACCTATTTCATTTAAAGAGTCCTCAAACGAATGAGCCATAAAAATAAACTTCAGAACTTGAGTAACGAAAGTGATTTAAAGAACAACAAGGCAAGGCATTGATAGCTTTTAAGTTTGTGTACATATATATAAAAAGAATAAACGATTTTTGATGTATTTTTCATGTCTAGTCGTAGATTTAAAGCAGTTAAGTTAACTATTTCTGTTCCATATTAAAGTAATGCAGCCGTTGCAACGGCTTTAAGCTAACCAACGAATTAAAACACAATTTTATTAAATTATTTACATGTAAGATTTATGGCAAAGACTTAAGCAAGTTACATGCACTCAAAGAAACAGAAAACCAAACCATAAAATAATAAAAAATAAAACAAAACAAATCACTAAGCAAATCAATTGAAAAATTCATTTGAAATTTGTACATAAATCCTGCAAAATGTTTATTAATATTTAGCTGTGTGTAAATATATGTATATGTTTATCTGTCCAAAGATTTTAATCGATTGTTGCAATAAATGTGAAATATGTGTGCGTTAAGCTTAAATGTTATTTTATTGTGTCGTATGTAGAAACATTTGGGAACAATTTAGCTACTGCTGTCATAAAATGTGGCCCCATCCACATCCCGTTTTAATGTGCCAAAAACTTTAAGCCATAAAGCTTAAGCGGTTTTCCGTTCATGACCTAAAATTTGATACCACGAATAAGGGAGCGTCAGAAAAAGCAGTGGTGTTTGGGGGCTGGCATTGTGGATAAGGTGAATTAATTGGTTTGCCTACAGCCAAAAAACACAACAGTCAAGGTGTGCGCTTTTAAGCCATTTTTGCTTTTATCGGCATCATTTCCGGCCCAAGTTGTCTAATCGAGCCTGAATCTCGCATATATTGTGGTTTTGTACTTTTGTTTTGTTGTGTGACAGCCAAACAAGAATTAAATTAACTTTTCAGTTGTAGTCGTTGATCGGCCAGAAAATTGCGGCGTCGTTAGCAAAAAGTTGAAGGTTTTTTGCTGCGATAACTTTGACACACCAATAGACAAAGTAAAAACAGCGACAACAAAAGCGTTGACAGCTGGGAAAAGGAAAGCCTATTCTCCTCTCGCTCTCCCTTTTTTCTCTTCTCTACGTCTTACAAAGTGCTTAGCATTGCAAACGAGAAACTGCCTCTTTAGTGTTAACAGTACTCATTTTATGTTAATTTTTACTATTTATTTACTTTTGATACTCTAGCAGGATATGCGACTTTGCAATATGAGCAATATAAAATAAGAGGTGATCGCAAAGGTACAAGAAAGCTATCTGGCAACGCTGTGAGCATCACTCATTTGTTCACATCGAAGGGCTACCAGAGTTGCAAGTACATAAGGTAAGTGGAGGTAAGCGATATTGGCTGAAGAATCGATATCAGCATAATATCGAAGGTGTTATAAAACCCAGCTCACTTTATCAAACAGATTTTAAAGTAAATTTTTAAAGGTTTTCCTTAATAAAAATAAAATGTTTGCCAAAAGGACTCCACTTCGCAAAGGGTATATAAGCTTCTTCGCTTTAATGATTACGCAGCCATCTTGATGCTTATTAAAAAGAAGTAAAACCAGATTTCGTGTTCTTATCTCGCGGTTGAAATGGAAGCCGAGGGGAATGATGATGATGTTGATGATGATGCTACAGTTGCCAACGTCAAGTTGTCATCTAGGGCAAGTTGAGTGTTTATCCAAGGCTTTATTAACTGTCCCCGAAATGGTGATTTGACTTTGCTTATTTTTGTGGTCGTCATTTTTTTAAGGTTTTGAATTACAATTTTCAAAATGTTTGTGTTTATTTCGTTGGCACGTGCTGCCTTGGATTTGTGGCTTTAAATTGATTTAACTCGTGGTAACAATTCACAACTAATTAGTTGGCCAAGTGGCTACCAACGATGAAAATGCAATTTAATAAACTTAATTGCAAGTATTTAATCCTTTAAGTTCTCTTGCTTAATTACATGTTGTTGTTCAGATGAGTATCTTAAAAGAAAGTTTGCAAGTATTTTAAAAAAAAGTTTCAAACTCTTTAATATGAAAAAATGCTTCGATTGGAAAATGCGCACTGCTTAAGTGGGAAATGGGAAACAATTAAAGTTGTATGATTCCGTGACGGGCGGCAAACACATTTTCTCCGGTATTTATGCACCCTCAAGTCGTATACTAAATAATTTTAAATGATTTTATCTTTTTGAGAAAGTTGCTTAACATTATTAGCATTGTGCGTGACAAAGAAGCTTTTCTTGTGTTGAGCAATGTTCATTGTAATTCTATGCAAAAGGTAATTCGATAACATTTAAAACAATAAAATACGAAGTTCATCGAGATATAAATTTAAAGGTTTCCTGAGCATCCGACAATCGGATTCTGTGGCTGCTGCTGTTGCTTTTGTTTTAATTTCCTTTGGTGCTGCCATCTTTTTTAAGGGCTCAATTTAGCTAAAGTTGCCAACACCAACAAAAGTTTACAGTAAAAGGTGCGAATAAAGCGAACACTTAAATACATTTTTAATGTGTCATTAAGTTCATTTATTTGTTATTTTAACGCCCATTAATAAATATACATTTAAGCAGAACACAACACTTAAAAGCCGCAATAACAACAGCAACAAGAGAAAGTATACAATAACAAAAAAAAAAAGGCACAACAATAAATAAACCACACACGCACTTGTGTCACAATAATAATAATAACGGCAAAGGCATATAAAACATATGTGTGTGTAAATGTAGTAAGAAGCAAGAGGAAGGTGAGATAGTATGTGTGTGTATTTGGTTTGTGGGGATGTAGATTGTGGCAAATAAATAAAACGATTCGGAGACCCAAATGTAAATACAACAAAAAAGTTAACGCAAGGTGCAAAGCTAAACAATTTACGGTGTGTGACGGTGCGTGGAAAGGGGATGAAAAGAGGAGTAAGAGATGCTGTGGGGATTTCGCTAATCGTAAATTGCAGAAAAGAACAACACACACGTAAAGCAATAAGAAGCTTAATCTAGCACACACAGACAAAGGCACGCGCACACGCACACACATTTATACATCTACATACCTACACGCATTAACGACATTAAAATTGGCACTCAATAAGCATGAGGGCACTTTTGGGGCCACACAAACTTTTGTCTCAATGTCTGAAAGTACAGTTAAAAAAAAAATTACGCGTTGCCATTCAGTTGAAACTGCTTTTGATGTATTAAAAATAAACGAGCAAATTAAAAACATACCCTTAAAGGAGTAATACTTGTTAAAGAGACATATAGAAATATGAACATAAAAAACGGAATATTAAAAAGAAATATTTGTACACAAAATTACAAGTAACATTTTTGTACATGCAAACAGCATAGTATAAGAGTTGAAAGAGAAAACTTTGCCTTATTTTGCAGTGTCGACACGTACGTACATATCCCGTTAGTCGACTTGTGTGGGCGCTATGCCGTCTGCTTTCTGCTGACGACATTGGCATTCTCGAACTCAAAGCTGTCGCCAGGACAAGAAACACCGTATGCTCATACTGCTGATAGCCTTGCGCAAGCTTCACCCACAACTGGCTGTGCATTTAAAAAAAAATAAATATGTACTTATGTAGATAGCAAGTTACAGACGCAATATGAGAGATCAGCGTGAAATGTCACAGAAAATATGCTTAGAATTTAAGCATGAAGAACACGCAATTTATTGTTTATAAATATATATATACATAGTTCAGGTGGGTAAGATTAAGCGTGTAAGGATAAAGTTATAATAGCACATCTGAATCGAACAAGATGCTGAAATAACTTTCTGGCAACGCTATGGTTGTTAATTTAATACTCAATAACTCATTCTGATTAGCAAGTACTCAAAACAGTGGCGATCAAAAGAGAGAGAGAGAGAACTCGCGTTAAGTAAACCAATATACATATATGTTTTAAGAATATTGAACTCACCATATTATGAACTCTTTATCATTATCGATTTATTGAAGTTGAACACAAAACAATGCATTTTATCCATTTGATTTATGTTTTAACATTAAATTTTATTGAATTGAAAGCCACATTAAATTGATGCAACCTTTACAATATCACAATTTATTTCAATTAAGCACCAATTCAATAAATCCAACTCCATGTCGATTAGCTGCCAACAGTACGACACACACGAATAATCATCATCCCATTTAAAGCTTTGTTCGAGAATCACGCACAAGTCGAAAATCATCACCTGCTGACTGGCAATATATTAAGCTGAAATTACACGCCATTTGTCACGCCCCCAACACACCCATTTTATTGTATGACTGAGGCTGAGAGCCATACAAATCCCCAGCAATTTATACCTTCCAACAACAATCAAGTTCGAGTTCGAGTTCGTGTCTATTTTAAGCATTTACAAGTTTATTGCACGCCGGTCAAGTGGTCAAATCCTGCCTTAGGTCAAATCCTAGCCATATCCCTAATGCAATGGGGTTAGCTCGGATGTTTTTTGGGGGCAGCAGTCACAACAGGAGGTCCTACAACGGCTTGTCGTCTGCGTAGTAGTTCCCCTCAATTTTTATGCCACTTTGTTATATGCTTCATGTGTATCTAATTTCTGGGAATGAAGGAGTGAACAGGACGCAGTGAATTCTGACACCAAGGGAGAACAGTGAGCACAAGTATAAGGTAATGTCAAAAGTTAAGCATACGCCTCGTGCGACAGGGAAACAAAATCAACGACATTAATTAAAATAATCTCCACGAGCCAAAGAGCAACGAATTAACCAATTAAATGCTGTACCAAGTAGGCAAGTAGCCAGGCAGACAGGCTGAGAAGCCTTAATTACTTAAATAAAGTGCACTCTGGCAATATAAGATACCCTTTCTACCAATAAAAATAAGTGAATCTTTCGCAGTCTAAAGCTTAGGCAAGGATGCGTGGTACATTTTGAACTACATGTGCACAAAACAATCAAAATAAAATACAAAATACTACTAGGAATACTCTTGCAAAGTAGAGTCCATACCTTTGGATTTATGCAGTTACATTTTGAGTTTGGTGAAGTTGATCATTCTCACACGTTTCTTCACAGATTTTGTAAGACTGCGTACAAATAAGCAATATTATGTCATATAAAACCAAAATGTTATCGATTTATATCGATAGATTTACCAATGCAAATAAGTAAAATTGATATGAATTCTGTATAACAAAAGATGTAAATTTCAATATAATTTAAATATCAACATGTCACCTAGCTCACAACGAATTAAAACTACCCTCTGTTAGCTCATACAAGTTAAGACAGAAAACATGAAAATTGTCAACAGTAACCCGCATCAAATAAGCAAATATGCGGCATATGAAGAGTCCCTCGGCCTCAGTCTATTAAATAGATAGGAAGATAAGCAGGAAACACAAAAAACAATAAACCGGACAAAAGCCTGGATTGTCACATACGTTAAAGTAAAACTAAAAGCATGTTATGTTTTTGTGTTACGACAAAACCATATTGGTAAAGTCGAAGTTCGCAAGTCAAAAGTTAAGCAAATGGCAAATAAATTTGCATAAAGATATATAAGAAAATATTTGGTTATTTGAGCCAAAGGTCAAACTGGAGTTCAAGCAAGGCATTCAACTTAAAAAATAAAAATTATATTATTTATATTGTGCCTGAGAAATCTTCTTCATCTGTTATCGACATGTTTAATAAGATATTTTTTTTTTTTTTTGTATGAAATCTAATAAAAATAAATATAATTATCTTTTCATGTTGAGAAAATATTATTTTATTTTAACTTATCAGACGACGATGACATCCCACTTTTTGTCATCTTCCTTTAATCTTTGTTCTTTATCCTAACATCGTCTTCTACTCATACATTTATCAGCTGCATTTCAAAATGATTGAACGTCTCTGTCAGTAATTTGATTGAAAAGGGTTTGCTTTAACACATTTTTCCACCATTCCCTATCTAACCTTAAGGCAAACAGCAAACGAATAAACTCGACAATGCGCAGAGTCAAACATTTATTTTTTCAGCGATTTTTACATATCTCTTTTCTCACTAAAGCTTAAAGTTAACTTCGGCGGTTGGGCGCCCAAAACTTTTGTGGCAGTCTTAATTTTTACAGAAGCCATCGGATTAGAAAGTAATTAAACAAGTGTTTGAGTTTTTTTTTCGAATATGTCCGCCCCGAAATTTGTCAATTCATTATAAGAAATGGTCAGCTGTGGTGTTTTCAAGTAAAAGTAATCTTTATCAAAGCTGTGAAATTTTCATGAAACTAAATTGTTTATACAAATTTAAGTCTCGCAACAACAACGTATAGCGGCATTTGTCGTTAAGCTATCATTCTGTTCGCTAAGCCCAGAATGTCAAATGAGTATTTGACTGCCCGCCAGAATGTTCTTATGACAAGGAAGTCAAACAAGAAAAAGTTTACCCTTAGTTACTTACTAAGTTGTTGTTATGTCATCTTAAAGTTATTGATGGAAATTGTGTAGGCGACATTATCTAAATTTGTTAGCATAAGAAACCATTAGCTTCAAGTTTTTATTTTTAGGTCATATTTTAACACATTGACTGCGACTAGAAATTCATTCCTTACGTGGGTTATGGTAATAGAAATGATGGGGGGCGAGGGAACGCAGCTTCAAAGATGACAGTTAAAATCTTAACGGCCACAACTTTCAAGTTTGGTCCAAAAGTTTTTTGTTTGCGCTAAGTGAAGTATGAGTTGGATGGAGTTTGCTCTGGGTTTTTTCGTTTTTCTTTCTTTTCACTTGACTGCATGCAAAATAACAACAAATTATTTTTGAGCTAAATTTCCCCTAGACAATCAAATGGCCAATTGAGCGTTTAGTGCGTGTTTGTGGTTTCACTTTGTAGAAGTTTGTAAAAGAAACCAGCCGAATTTCATGTTCTAGCAGTTTTCGTCGATTCTTTCGTTATATCATTTGAGTTATGAAGGGAGGAGGGAGGGCATACAATATATGTGTGGACATTTTCACACAACATTCAAAGGTAAATTAAATTCAAAATAATACAAAATATTATATTATTAGTTTGCGGTCGACAAAGTTGATTTTTTCTACCTTAGATCGTTGTCCATTTTGAAATTAAATGGCCTTAAATGTAAAATATTGAATATGGCAGAAAAAATAATGTCATGAAGTTGAATTTTTAGTAGATGAAGAAGAAATTAATTATTTACATGAATTTTGATCTTAAGAAATGTTTTAAAAATACAGCTGACAAACATGGCTTTGCAAGCATTTAAAAGTACAGGGTAGCAGAAGGTATAATTAGTATTTTTGTCATAATCTATAATAATATTAAATTGAACTTATGATAAAAGTATTTCCTAAAATTGAAACTTGGCTTAAAGTTTCTTAGCCGAAGACCCACATAGTACTTGAACTAGAACAAAACTTTTCAAGGCTTAAGAAACAACAAATAATTATTTCGTCTTTTTTTTATTATCTTCGGTGCATTTGCGCCACACATACATACACTTTGAGTGTGCGTGTGTGTTTGTTCTAAATGTCAGAGCGTAATAGAAATAGTTTGAGTTGGCCAAAAAACTTCAAAAGCACACACACGAGAAGCAAGGAGCGCAACTGACGAGGTCAAAGACACGCACGAAATAAATTATATTTTTCTTGTACATCGCAAGCACTACATACATTTGTACACACACTAGCTTATCCTTGCGCGGTTACACAAATAATATAGCTATGAGAAAACAAGAAAAGTGAAGAGAATGTGCGAGGGAGATGGCAGATGAAGCTGAAAGCTGACACAAAGAAATGTCAGAAGCAAATGTTTCTGGCTCTCTCATTTTTTTTTGTTTTCGTTTCGCTTTAAGCTGAGAGAATCGTCTAAAAGCTGTCAGCTTCAGCTGCCAGTAGATAGATTAAAATATCCGAAACATCGAAGCTGTAACGGACAATTGAGTGCAAACACACACACAGAAGCAAAGCGCACCTGAACAAAAATATATATGTATGTGTGTGTGTTAAAAGTGTGTGGAGAAAACAAGATTTTGATGCGCATTGCATACGTTTAGGGGCTACAGGTGGGCTATGCTGTCCCTTAGCTCCGTATGCAACACACACACAGAGAGCTCTTCTTTTCTTCCTGCACTTGCATATCATTTGCATATCTTCAGTTCGTTGTCGTAGTTGCTTATGTCACATTCATATCCATATCTATGAACTGAAAAAACACACTGGATAACGATGGACGACGCCACAGGCGATGCCCCATGCAACAATGAATACTGCGATATATCTGCATGTGACATGAAGCAACTAACGGTACGCATATTCGTTGACACGCTACATTTTTTCCCTCTCTCTCTGTGTCCCTCCACAAACATATCTGTAATTTATCACGCTGCGCAAATATTTGGCTTTCGGGTATGGGTTTGCCACCAAAATTTCGGTTGACATTTGAAAATTAGGCATTGATTAAGTGTAACTTTTAAAACAGTGCCTTAACTTGAAACAATTTAACAATTTGGTTGCAGATTAACAAGAACATATTTAAATTAAGATAGTTTTTCAAAGAGTATCAGAATTGCTTCATACAGGAAATAAATATAATTACAATTAAACGAGTAGATTTTCGTAAATATCGTTATTTTTCAAAGAGCTCAACATAATAGTCATGCTTCTAGCATATATTTTATATAAAGAATTTAATGCGCCAATTACCTTTACGATTTGTGTCTTGGCTAGATCAAGCTAGAGCGAACTTCGTTAAGTGTGGAGTAATTTCTTTCAGTTCGTTAACTTTACCGCACATTCGTTAAGTTCATTTGGCTGGGTTCTGGTCTTTACTTGTCATACCGTTGAGCTTTAAATAAATTGTTTGCAAAGTAAATCAAGATTGCTTGATTTTAAGATATCCTGTAAATAATTGTGTACGTTTAAAAGTACTCACATAGCACTTGTCAACCCTAAGGCAACAATAAGAAAATATAAACAACAACACTAAGTATGTCTTTGAGCTTAATGTACCTGAAAGCAGCTACGCGCTCCAAATCTCTCTTTTACCAGCTCTCTCGCTCTCCCTCTGTCTCTCTCTCTTTGGCGCTCTCATGCTCTGCACTTGTCCAAGCTTGAAACATGTTTAAGCCGCTTTGCAAACCATTCTTCAGTTTTCTGTTTGTCAGTTCAATTTGAAACGCGTGTCTGTTTGGTTATTGCCCACGGTTCGACTGCGACTCTTTGGCCAGGCGAAAAGCAAAACTTTTCGTATAGCCGTTGAATTTTTGCGCAGTGTGTGTCTGCCTGTAAGTGTTCAGTGTATATGTGTGTGCGTGTGATTGTTGAGCGGAGCCAGTGCGTTCGATATCTCTCTCTCTCTCTCTCTCTCTCTCTATCTCTCGATTGAGCGTCGGTCGTCGAACGAACGGTTTCCCTTTGGCAAAAAAGGAAAAAACAACAACAAAATTTGTTATTCGTTAATGTTTTTTCTTGTTTCTTGTATTTACTTTGTGTATGCAAAGCGCGTAATTTTGCATTACAGTGATGAAGATCCACAACGTCATAATAAAAAAAATATATATATGTATATATATTGTGTCCAAATGAAGCTCCATAAATTGTGTCCATTTGTTTTGTTGTTTTTTGTTGATTTCGAATTTTTGTTGTTGCGCTTTTACTTGTGTGGAAAATTTCACTTTGCATTGAAAATCAAGTTTGCGTGTCTTGTCATACTGTGCGCACTGCACTTGTTATTGTAAGCCAAGAGACAAGCTAAAGGCAATTAATAGCTCATTCAACAGACATTGTAGTTCTTAGCTGTAATGCGAATAATTAGCATAAAGTTTTACAGCCCCTGCAATTCAAATCTGACGACCTCCACAATTAGAAACCGTCAAGAAAACTGCAAGAAAAAAAAATCAACAACATATTAATTAAAAATATTAATTACAAGCTGCTAACTAACAAAAAAACGAAGGTCGTTAGTAAATGTTATTTAAACTGCTTTCCCAAAGTTTCATGTTTGAATATTGGATTGAGTATTTGTGTATTTATTTTTGCGTCTATTCTTTTTCGCACATTTAGTGTGCTTTCTTAAGAAATTAGCAAATAAAGCAAATGCCATTTTAAATATAGAAATGACAAAATTGCAACCAACAAAATCGATTTGTCACAATATATTAACATATGAATATAAAGCATAACATTTTTAAGATAAATTACTTGTTTGGGAACAGTTGAAAATTTATGAGCAATTTATATTTCCTAAATGATGCACCTCCAAGCACATGAAAATTAATTTGATACCATAAAAGTTCAAAAAACCTCTCTAAATATTTTAAGCCATATGCAAATAAAATCCAATTAAAAAACAAAATATATATTTAAATCCAACCTTGACCTTTTAAACATACCAAATAAATAACACAATAATGAAATCATAATATTTTTAATTACATATCAACGGTAAACCAATCTAAAGTGTACGCCAATATAATTCAAGATTTTTTATTAAATCCATATACATGGCAAATCCATTATAAAAAAATAAACAAACAAACAAAATAACAAATAACACAAACCAGTTAAACCAGTAGCTTTACATTTTTGTTAGTTAAATGAGCTTTAAACGCCATAAGTGAAAAAAAATAAACAACTACAACAGCAATAACAAAAACAAAAATGCAAATACTGAGCAACCAAATAAATTGCTAATAATTTACAAATTGATAGCTAAACACTTCGCCAAATAATCAAAAAAAAAAAAAAGAATTACAAGCAACGCTGCCAAAATTTTAAAAACAAAAGCCTTTTGGGATATTACTTATAAGCCCACAACAACAATAACTAAAACAACAGCAGCAATAAAAATGCCTGTCAAACCAAAGGGGCCGTCGCTGTCGACGCCGACATTGACGTCGCTGCGCAGCCTCAGCCTCAGCATCTTCATCGTCTTTTGCTGTGCCAGCAGCGGCAGCATCGCACAAGGTGAGTGAGTTTTACATATGGTTTTTATAATACACTTGCGGAGAGTATTTTAATTTTTGGTAATGATTTGGAATTTTAAAGTCTTGTAGTTTTTAAACTGTGTATACATCATACCTACGCACATGTATATGTCACAGTTCACAAATCACAGTTTTAGTTCAAATTTTTGTTCAATAATTACATTCGGATCTGAACAGGCAAGAGTATGTAAATGTCGGTGCGCCTTCCATTTGTACACGCATTAAGATATACGAAAATATTATAATTGAATTTCTTATACCACCGGCAGTTTAGCCATATATTTTGTCGTTATTGTTATCTTTGGGTACAATTTGTGCTTCTATTTAAAGCAGACGACAATTATCTCTGTTTTTGATTCACTTTATGCTAATTTGTCTTAGCTTCTTTTTGTGCCTTTTTGCAGCCGGAGCTAAGTCGAGGTCCGGCAACAGTATCTCAGCCTCCAAAATAGATATCACTCAATAAAACCATGTTCAAAAATAAAGAGACAAAACTTTTATTAACAGATTTGTCACGAAAAAAAACGGAGCGAAAATAGCCAATAATAAGCCCAAAGAAAAATACAACATGTACTTCCGCAGTGCACGACAAACTGTCTATAAATTTGGCAGCAGCATTTTGCTATAAAGACAACAAAAGCTGACAAATACTTATCAGGCATTAATAAGATTGTCGTTCAGCACAACTCTAAATAAATAATTATGTATGTATTTATATTTGCCAGCACCTGTAATTCTTATATACATATACATATATATGGATATGTATATTTATTTATACTGACAAACACGTACATATATGTGTGTCAATAAGCACTTGTGTATGTCAATACATACAGTTACCGTTGCTTTTCGCACTTTTTCATCGACCTTTAACGATTGTTGTAATAAGATAACTTTGTTTTTTAAGTGTGCTATAAAGTTAATGTGTCAATAAAAATTTTAGTCACTGTTTACTCGCCGCGCAAATGTTTAATTATGTGAAAAATAAGAATACAAATATGAAGAAATTCTTTTGCAAGCTAGTTTCAACCCGATCGCATTTCGATATTTCTTCTTTACTGTTCTTTGCTTTTATTGTGGGGATGACAACTTAACGCAAAGTAGGTTTGCAAGTGTTTCCACTTTTTTACTCTGCTAAAATAAAAGCGATATGTTAAATCATAACATATCCATTTCCTCTATTCAATGGTATCAGCCAAAATAAAAACTGTTTTATTTAATTGCATTCCAAGTGGATATGCATAATGCAATAATTATCCATATATTCATCTTTTATGTAAATTTGTGCATAATATGGTCAAAAGCGCGTCAAGTCCACAAACGAGCATGCTAATTTAACAAAACTCAAAGCAAAATTAGACAATTTTTAACAAAAACAACAAATTAAAAATTCTTACGTAATATCGCTACATCAAAAACTGAAGATGACAAAACCTTTCTACTAATGACATAAAATTCAATACCGAAACAAAAATCAAAAGACCGTAGAAACCGGCACAAAAAAACGAAGCTCAGAAAATGATAAAAAAAATATTTGATTTGCTAAACTTGCCAAACAATAAACAACGTTAATGAAATTAACTAACTAATGATGATCGAAACTCAAAAATATACATAGGTATATATGTATGTAGATATGTATGTTTATACATTGGAAGTCAAGAAATGCGACTCTTGGTAATCTACATTCATTTAATATATACAGTCATTGTGTCGCGAGTGGAAAAATACTGTACATATGTATATGTATGTACATATGTACATATACAAGTTTCTGCGCGCATTTTTTGCCGACAACTATGCAAATTAAACACTAAATATATACAGCCATAATATTGTACGTAGAGAGTTGATATATTTTGTAATACTAAAAACGAAAGTGAATCGCGCCTATGTACTGACTTTGAAAACCCTTGAGTTTACCCTCATTGCATATTTCACTTTTATTTTGCCAGTAGCTAATTTTTTGAATTAAAAAACATGGATGACATGTGTTAGAAAGAGATGACTGTATTGATATGCTGTGTCATAATGAAAGAAAGTGAAAGAAATGCGCAAACCGTAACAGGTTCACTGAGTTGCAGCTCAATGGTTGCTGTCTGTCTTCGGATTTACCTAAAGTTTTAGCTAAAACTGTCACACATGAGCTTTTCATCTTGGTTGATGAACGAGTCTAGTAATCTTCCGAACGTGACGAATATTTTGGTCTCATTCATCAAACGATGCAAAGACTTGCATGAATACAAACAAGTATTTTTGTGTAATCTTCTCGTATTTAAGTAATTGTTAGCGATTTTTCTTTTGGAAAATTAATAATGATGGGAAACTTGCCAATGACATTGTCTATGTTAAATTAACTCGATATGAGCATTATTGCACTGCAAAAGCTACTTTAACATACATCGCTGTTGTGAAAACATGCAATTTCAAGCGCAAAAAATGGAAATATAACCCAAGAAATCTACGAGTTGATATTTTTAACAGTGTTTAATTAACATACTTTTCAAAGTGCATACTATTTCCGCCTTATACAACGGCAATTTTATTTTCTTTAAAAGGAACACAACGAGGAGCAACGCGGAAAAAAAACTAAAAAAAAATACTTGAATATAAGTTATCCTGAAATAAAAACAGGTAAAAATAGCTTTAAAAACAAAAGCATAATTTGGTTTGGACTGTGTTTTTAATTTAATGTGGGATAAACGAGAAACGCAAAATCAAACTAATTAGTTTAAATGAAACAATCGACTAATCGCTTAGTTTATGGAAAAACATTTAACGCGATCAAAGCCTCTAACAAAAGAGTATCGGCACTGTGATCGATAGTGTTTTTTTTTTAAAGGCTGGCAACGCTTTAGTGATACTGTTTCTCTGAACAGCAGTCGTCGTACGTGAAAAATTTTGTTAAAAAATCCAGAACAATTTATATTTGAATCGTTATTAACTCAACAACAAACGCAAAAAAATCAAAAAATTATTTAAAATTTTAGGAATTGGTAAGTGAAATATAAATGTAATTTTATTAAGCTGGAGCCCATTTCGTGTGTTTTCCTTGCTTCCTATTCGCAGTCGCGGCCATTTTCTTATTCGCAATTGTTTTTCACACATTTTTTTTCGCAACAGTAAAACAATCAAAAGCAATGTCAGGTTACCCTCGCGATGGAAAAAAGAAGGGCATTAAACGTTCGACCGCTAGTATCACGAAATCCAAGAAAAATCAATTCGGTAATAGTGAGATTAAAGAAATTATGGGTAAACGTTTCGACGACAACAACCGCCCATTGGTGTTAGTTAGCTGGAAGAACTCTGACACCTGGACATGGGAGTCCCCTCAAGAGTTGGACCATACTGCACTAGGAAAGATTGCTGACTTTGAGACGAAAGTTCAATCCCAGATTGACAAGAAGACACCCCCAAAACCACAGGAGCTTAAACTAAGCAGCAGCAGTAGCTGCAGTAGCGGCGGCAGCAGCGTTAGCAGCGACGACGATTCGCCGAGTCAACATACGCACAACCCAATTCTGTCAAAAGCAGCAGCAACAGCAGAGCCATTTTCTAAAGCAATTGTAAATATGGCTGACACAACGACCCAACCAAACAAGGCCAAAAAACGAAGCAGCTCTGGATCCGGCTCTAGCAGCCGCAGCAGCAGCACTTGCAGTAGCAGCAGCAGCAGCAGTAGCAGTGAAAGCAGTAAGGGCAGCGACAGCCATTGTCGTCGTCAGCATAAGGCTTCTTCCTCGAGCAAACCACCATGCCCATGGGATGTAAATTTGGGGATAGAGTATCCGACCGGTCTTCAAGACAACTATCAGCTAGAAAAGATATGCCATGCGCATAAAATCATGCTCGAAACGTTTTTGGTGGTCAAATGGAAAGCTAAGCCACAATTTGATCTAGTAAAAATTACAGATTTGGCCAATTTGTATTCGGGTGACATTCTGGAGTATTTCGGTGAACTTCCGCGGGTCGGTTACAAAAATTAATGGTAAGTCGCAAACAAAAACGTTCTTATAACCCTTACCCCCTGCCTATATGTTTTGGCCCTGTGCCCATAACCTTAAATACGCGCTTCCGTTTTTTGTTTTGTGGCGCACACAGTATACAGTTCGACGCGTTCACTTTGCCATGAGCCATGAAAATTTTTGTTGAACGTCTTTCGATTTGGCCAAAAACGCCAACATCCGCCGTGTGAACGCCGCAAACTGATAAATGTATGAATGTATGTGTTACCTTCTACATTCGACTAGCATTTCATGGTTTCTTCGATTTTATGCACCTGACTGAGGGCTGTGCAGCATTTGTGGCATCTTCATATACCTACATATAATTGATAACGCGAATCTAGCTACAAATGACAAATTGCAATAGTGTACAGAATGCCTAGAACATTGTAAACGATTCATGTGCGCTTAAAAATGGTTTACGGCAAATATGTATGTACGTCATACAATTTTTTTTTTTCATGTGAAGTTTTGATTGGTTTCTAGTATAACAAAAATTGTGTTTATTGAGTTTTTATATAATTTTATAACCTGGGACACAAAGTTAACTTGAATGTTTTTTATATATATTGTTTATTTTGTGCTAATCGATAAACTATTATTAATACTTTTGTAAGCTGTGCTTTTTTTCTTGTTTATAATTTACATAAAATGGTTCTTACATTTTCATAGTGCAGCGTATTAACAGTTCGTCTAGTGAAAAGTTGTTTACTTTAAATGTACATTCTGCTGTCGCATGTAGATTTTATTGTGAAGATCAACGTGGCAAGTTAGGAGCCTAACACTCATGTACTCTTTTAGCCTGTTGTGCCTTTTTGTAAAATTTTGTCGTTGTTTTGGCTTCTTATCGTCTGGCATCGCTGTTGACAGCTGGCAACATACGACGCCTTCACTTTGAACTCGTCGACTTGGCGACTTCAGTTGGGATTTAAGCTTATATCTTTCTCTAACCGAGACAGCAGAGAAACTGTGGGCGTTCTCAGTTCATTCACACTGGGCAGCACAAACATACAAGCATCATATGTGGCTATCGATATACCCTACCCTCACCAAATCCCAACCAGCTGTTGGTTAACCTTGTGTGTGGACCAAGCCAAAAGTCAGAGACACACCTAACCGGCAGCACTTGAGCAGTGACGACCTGAACCATTCGGTTTTGGCTAATGTGTCCATTTATTGTTGCTGCCACTGTTGTGTTGTGCAATTTCAATGTCATTTGCCAGCTCTTTGACGATTGCTGCTTACTGCATTTTTCAGCAATTTGCCAAGTTACTTGTGCATGGTTTTTTTTTCCTATGTAAAAGCAGCCATCATTAGCCGACTTTTAGCTTTACAATTTGTTTTTTTTTACATATTTATGATGGTCATGTATTGAGTGTATTGGGCGTTAGAGGTTGTGTTTTTTGTTTTTAAACAGCTTGTAATGTTTGGCTGTTAAAAGACGATAAAGTTGGTTGATTTGTAGCTCTGAAGAGGCATGTTAAGGCCTCTGTAAACTATAAAAAACCATTAGTTGGAGTTTAGTTTTTGGTAAACGTTATAAGATTTGCCAATCGCTGGACAAAGACTATTATATTTAAAGCAATTGAATTTTGAAAATACAAATATTATTATTCTGTGTTAAGGTAAGCTTAACTTTTTCAAGGTCAAGACTCACATGAGAATACATAACCTACATCAACTTATATACTTCACACATTTCCCATTGCTTCACTTTACTTTTCCATCATAATTGTTGAATTTTAAACACAATCTTTTATGGTTTATTTCGTTTTAGCTTTTAGATGGGATATGTAAGGCGCGTTTGTTGCTTAGTTATCTATGTCTATCTGTTTGTTGCTGCTCTGTTATTACTATATCTTATTTCCGTGTTTAGTTCTTACCATTTCATTTATATAACTGATTGAAACTATAGTTTACCTATATGAGGTGCAGAGAGATATGGAACCTATTACTTATCAACATTCTTTAACTTCAATAGTAAAAAGAATTCTTTTTAGCCTACAATTAGTTAATAACCATTTTTTTTCTTGTCATTTTATTTTTCTTTACATTTATATATTACCCCACAATTAAAAATGCATGCAGGTTGATGTAATTTGTAATTTCCTGTGCCAAAAATCCCAAAAATTTTGGACAATCTTCAGACCAAAAATTTTTGTTTTGAAATTTTTTCTTAACCACATTTTTTTTTTTTTTTTTTGTAATTTTGTCTATAATTAGCATTTAATTTTTGTCTGGCATCTGGTTGTTTGTTGTTGTCGGTGTCGGTTCAGGTATCATAACAACAACAACAACAACACCAGCAAACAACATCTACATATGTGATAATTTTTCACTCTTGACCATTTTTGGTAGTTGATGTAATTATGCCCCAAGTCAGGCGACGACGCCGCCAAGCGCCCTCATTTATGACGCTTTGCATACAGCAACAACAGCAAAAGCCACAATAACACCACCTTGTAGTAGTTGTAGTTGCTGTAATGCAATTTGTTTAACGCTTCGTTTATTACCAAAAACAGCAAAAGCATTTGAGACGCTTGTCATTTATAGTTGCAGTTGTTGTTGTTGTTGTTGCTGTTGTGAATTGTTGGGTCGCGTAGGCTGTCAGTTTCTTGAATGAAATACAGTTTTACAAGCAAGCTGATAAAGCAAAATTGAACATAGCGAAATCTAAATGCCCTTGTCGACGGCAAGATGACCAAAAAATATTTACTACTTAAAACTTGCGGGCAATTTGCAGTTAAATTGAGTGAAATTTAATTTATTTGTATCTTCTCGCAATGTAGAAAGAACTTTTAGGTTGGGAAAAGGTTGTTTTCTTTTCAGATATATGTATATATCACAGTGACTCGACAACTATAGGAAGAGTATGCGAATGTCTTCAAAGCAATGCTGTAAATGTAACAACTTTATATGCAAATCTTCATACAACCTTACTCACACCGCTCCCTCTGAATGTCTCGCATCTATCTCTCTTTGCCTCCCTTCTCTCTGTCGTACCTGTACATCACAGTGTCCACCTTTTTGCAATCTTTATGCACAAATCCCGGGCCAACCAGCAAACATCTTTTGTGCAGCAGCATGTCTAAAACGAATTGTGCGGGGGCGTGGCATACCCTGCCTTTATTTATTATCATGTTGCCAGTTGTGTTTTTCTCTTTGCATTTTTGACAGTTTAATATATTTGCTTAAGTGCCATCTGTATTTGTTTGTGTGGCACGAGCTGATTGTTATGATTGTTGTTGTTGTTGTTGTTGCCTACGGGTTAGAGGTTATTGGAACAGCAATTACTTTATCCATAGTTGGTAAGGCGCAACGCCTTGTTTTTGTGTAAGATGTTGATTGTGTAGCCAATCCAAAATGATATGGCTTTATGCATGATAAAGTGGATGCATATTATACCTATTTTTGTATCAACTAATTGACTTTATTATCTCAAGATTTTTGAAGAGTTAATAAACCTGTTGGAAGGGTGGTAAAATCATTAATAAGGTCATTTCATTGTATTCTTTGAGACTGCTGGTTACTTTTTAACTTTGTTGGTCAGCAGAAAAAATAATAATGTAAAAACCAATTAACCTTGACCGTGTCTAGCCTGTGAACTCGCTCATTTTCACTTTTGATTTCCCCGATGCGATATGTAGGTAGAGACCCATATAATAATAATAATAATAACCAACCACATCATCGTATAACAATGCCCGGCGCAATAATATAACCCGTCTCTTTTCACCAATATAAACGACCTTGCATTGTTTTTTTTTTTTTATGTACCAGAACCTGGAAGTCTGTGCTTCTTTGCTTCTTTGTTTAATAACTTAAGTTATACATGTTATATTTTTTTCTTGATACATTTTGATTTTAAATTTTATGTTTTCGTTTCAGGTAAGCAACCCGCACGACGCTCAAAAAAATAACAAAATACATAATGGAGTGGATCTTCTTGGGGACATTTGACGTCGCTCTTTCCAGAGTTATCAAAGCAAAAAACAAATATGCATACTTGCAGCAACAATCAGTTAACAAATATATACACAGACATGCATATATATATACATAAAACACGCGTATATAGGCCAACAATGTTTGGTCTATAACAATGCATAATAAATGTACACTTTAACACACAAAGCAAAGAATGATTCCAAATGGGAATTGAACAAGTTTTGTATTGCAAACGTATATAAATCAATATATAAGATAACCAACATAAACTTAAAATAATATTTACAAACATATGTTAATTTTGTTTTTAATAGCAACATCGAAAAACATCACACAACATTTCAGTTGTGATACTGTATTAGATGTTACTTTATTTGTTTACGATAACGTCATAATAACCGAAGTTACAGCCAATATACATATATCAGTATATCATTTTTATTAAAACTATCCACCAAAAACAAACCGAAAACTTTTTGGTGAGAGATTCAAATGAATTTCAACTCATGAAAGGAAGAAGTTTGATTAATATCGATATATATAAATATATACATATATACAATAAACAACACAACAAAAATTCCTTAAAATGTTAATAAACCAAAACAACAACATTTAAGTTCTGATGTCATTTTCGATGTACATATCATCTTTTTTTGTTGTCTACCATATAGCAGCTAGTTCCTTATATGAGTGTGATTAAATAAAGCCACCCACAAATTCATCAATTTGCACAAAATATCTTAAGTTTTTTAAGTAAAGAAAAAATATGTTTGAAACTCATTTTAAATGTCATTTGCTGGATTTGTAATTCAAATTTGTAATTGAGCCCACCAACGATTTTTGTTTTTGTCGATACAAAGTTGAGTTGGCTTTGCTGACATTTTTGTTTGACTTTTGAAAATATTTTCAAAATACCGTTGATAAATGCTAGTAGTGTTTGCTTGTTTTTCTTGCTGTTTTTTTCGGGGTGTGTTCAATCCGCCGACCCCATTGACAAAATACGTTTTGTATGGTAATTTGGCAAAGCATTGCATTCCTCTTGTGGGTGCCTTTTTTTATATTCAGTTTAAACCAACAAGTGGGCGCGTGAATTCAATATACGCAAATAAACAAATATGCAATTGCATGCCAAAAGTCTGAGTCAAACAAAGTTGTATGTGAAAACCAAAGAAACACTCGCATGAGCCAGAAAGTGCAAAGTGCTGCCAAGTTCTGAGAACACAGTAAAAATTCTTAAAGATATCTTTTTGGGTCATGTTGCTTGAAATGTCTTTTTTTTTACAATCGCTTGTAGCCTTGTTAAAATATCTTTAAGATATATCGCCAAAACAAAGACTTTAGTTCTCTCTTGAATAATCTCTCGTATTTATTCCTTTTAAGTCTTACAAATGCAGATAATAATGCCAACTTTTATCAACACTTGAGATAACTATACAATTAGCTATTAGCCCATTTCAGGCATTTGACGTTATTTCTTTGTAATACTTAACATGGTATTTTCTTATTGGCTTTCTGCGCCTACAACTTCCGCTAACAACAAATTACCAACTGCCAGTTAAGAGTATACCTATAAATGTAGTTACCAAGCTTAGAGCTACCATTTTTGGTATGCAAAGCGGGGTTTCATGAGTCATTCGAGACGGGCAACAATTGAGACAATTGACAGTTTTCACTGTCTAACTTGGCTAGTACGCCCATGCTGCCACGCCTACTGCTGCCACAACAACTGGGTGCATTGAACGCATTTACTTTTTGCTATTTTCTTTTCTTTTTTTTTTTGCCTCGTTGCACGATTTTCCAAAACACAAACACATTTTCGCTTTTCTTTTTAATTGACGTTTCTTGTGTTTTGGTCTTTGCTTTTCCTCTAACTCTTTTTTGCTTTACTTTCGCGTCCACAACTTGTTGCAACTGTGCCATTGTCCGCTGTCCACTTTGCTACTTTGTTGTTTAACTACTCGACTCGTGCCGCGATTGGTGTTATTTGTATGGCTTCCAAACTGGGGGCCCTAACGCTGGCCCAGCCCAGCATTTGATTTCATTTTGACAAATGGCTTGTCCATAAATCATAAACAACGGCAGAAGCTTATGGCTTGGCCCAAAAAGAAAGCGTTGATTTCCCAAAAACGGAAGTGCTACGGAGCTGTGCCATGGGCCAGGCCCAAGCAAAGTTACTATCATTTGCCAATTGAGCGAAAGTAAATTCGCGAAATCTTACTTTGATTATCTATAGTTTATAATAGGTTTTTAAAGCTACGTGTATAATTTGTCAAGCTTTCTGTTAAATTGCTAGATAAACGTAGGATTTTATGGATGTAAAAATTATACTGTTGCATGAAGTAATACATAAAAGATTTGAATAATTTCAATATAAATAAACCAAAATTGTTAAAATCTTTAAATTGTTATAAGCCCTTTGTGTTTAAAAATAAAATAAAAATTCTATCAACCGACAATTATTGATATTTTTTTTGTAGTTCTCGTTTTACAACATATTTTATATCTATACAAAAGATAAGATAACTGTACATAAACTGAATTCATAGCTTAGATGAAATTTAGCATTGAAGTATTTTAATCAAGTCTATAAATATTTTTTTTTGTAAGTTCATAGCCTTAACTCGTTTTTCTGATACGCAGCTAAACGTTGTTGACCTTTTCGGATACATTTAAATATTTTTGCGTACCTATTATCCGCTCTAGCAATTTCGACTACTCAAAAACCCAATTACAAAAACCAGTATTAAACCGGTAAAAGGCCTCATGCAAGAGGGGACGCCCTAAAGATTCCGATGCAGAGGGGATGCCACCAGCGTCTTCGTGCAAATTGGACCAGCTCAAAGTTTTAAAATGAAGGGCGTAGGGTGGGCGTGGCATCAAATGGATGCAGATCTTGTGGAATGTCAATGCTTATCAACCAATTGGGACCAGCCGAAATTGTAATAGGGGAAAGGGGTCGGGGTGGGTGGGCGTGGCATCCAAATTTTGATGCAGATCTTGGGAATGTCAGTGCATATCACAAGTTGGGACCAGCTAAAAGTTAAAGGTGGAAAGGGGGGATGGGGGACGTGGCCCAAAACTTGATGCAGTTTTGGGGTCGTACCAGCTACCCCACCAAATTGGAGGCTCACCCAACTCAAAACACGCATCCCGTTTTGACGAAGCGTTGGGGCAGGGGCGGCTAGGGCAGTGTCGGGGCGGGCATCAAACTGAGCAATTGGGGGCATCATCACCATCTGGCACCAAATTGGGCCTACCAAAACTGTGGGAGTTATAGGCTTTACTTAAATGCGGGGGCGGGGCGGAATGGGTGGGCGTGGCCCAAAATTTTGATGCAGTTTTGGGGTTGCAGTAGCTATCTTTACCAAATTTGTAGTCAGCGTAAGGAGGCGAAATATGGATTTATCGGTTTGAGTTATCGAATTTATCGATTTGCCAGCCCCCAGTTATCGAGAACCCCCATCTGACACTTTAATTACTATCCCAAGATAAAGAGAATGGAAAGTTTCAAGTCTCTAGCGAAGGGTCAAAAAGTGCGAACAACAACGGACGGCGGACACCATGACGGACATTGCACAAACCCAATATACTCTTTACCTTCGGTATCGAGTATAAAAAGTCAACTCAACTTTTGTTAGCCTATTAAAAGATAATTTAACTGTGGTAATTTAATATTTCCCACAGCAGCTTCTGAGTTTATGTACAAAAAAAAAAAATACAAAAATTGCAACTGATATACTCAAAAATGACAAGCATGTGATTCATGTTTAAAAAAAAAACCCCCCCAATTGTGAGTCACTCTCAAATAGCCAATATAATATTTATGTCCATGTCTGAATGAATGGAACACCCCACCCGTGGAGTTTACATGTTAGCCTAGCTGCATTTTCCGAAGCTGAGATGAAGTCAGTGACATAACAGGCACAAATATTTTGTACAAAACAAAAGAGTTTGTTTGGCCATGTGTGTGCTTTTGTGCCCTGCACTCGTTGTGAACTTTGGCGCCCTACCCAGACTCAGGCTCAGACGCAGAGTTGCAAAGCCAATCGAGTGTGGCCAAATTGATTACAGCTGCTCAAAATCCTTGACCCATAAATGCCAGTTGGGTATTTTGCATCGTATGCTTTGATGGCTTTTTCGGCATTTCCGTTTTATTGCAAAGTGCAAATGGCAAACATAAAAGTTACAACTTTTTGTTGTATGTATCTTATTTCAACGCCATTAATGCGTTTTTTATTTTTACTTGTCGAAAATTATACATATACCTAATAATTAAGGTTTTGCATTTTAGTCAGGCAAACGCGCCATCGCAATGTTTTTTCCTTTCAATTTCAAGGCAAATTTGAGTGCGGTCTGAGGTTGTTTTTTTCAGCCCTGTTGGTTTTTGACACTTGTAGCTGCCGTTAAATTGCAGACGGTAAATTGTGTAAAAGAAAAATCAAGATACACTTGGGGGTGCCGTGAAAAATTGTTTGTCTAAAGCGAAGTTTAAAGACCAGATGATTTTAAACAAATTTTCGTCTAAATATATTCATAAACTGGTCAATGATTAAGAGAAATGGTTATTCACAAATTTGTGATTTTTTGGAATTTTTGTTGAATCTTCTTCAAGGTGTTTCACACATCTCCTCGGGATGACTGTACATTTTTATAATGAGAACAATCTTTAAATCTACTTAACTCTGTCACTGAAAGAGTGGTTTCAGTCATAAAATTTTCCGACTTCTTTCACCAAACTGCGCCCCCCAAAAAAAAAAAAAAAAAAACATTTAAGACTCTTAATAATAATTCACAAGAAATCAAGATTAAATCTTTTGCAATTTCTGCGCATAAATTACGTATAGAAGAAAACAATCGACGAAGACAATGTAATATAAATTTGGTTAGTGTATTAAAAAACGACAAAAAAATCAACGGCTTGGTTTTGTTGTTCTTATTGTAATTATAGGGATTATTGTTGTTGTTGCTTTGCTTGTGATTTATGTGTGACGAATAAGATTTTTTCTATTCTTTCTATTCTTATGGCTTTTGCTCATTCTGTTCGTTTTAAACATTTGCATATTCTTCGCTTTGGGGCGCCAGTCAAAAAAGTGTGGGTGTGTGTTGACCGCTTTAAAATGGGCGTGCCTCTCCATCATAGAAGCAATAGTCAATGAATTATTAACCTAAGTGGTTTGGCACTCTGAACCACACTAAAGTGCTTTCAAAATTGGCTTCATCATAGGCAGCCAGCTACTGATTCAGTTCAATGCCCCCACTGAGTGATTTTAAAGCAAACACACTTGAAGGTATTTTCAAAATATTACCTTTAAAAAGATCTGAAAGTTGTGCTCTTCAACGCCTTTGCAGCCGAGATATTCCTCGAATGCGTTGCGAATGCATATTAAATGTGAATCAATTGATGCAACCACTCAAGGACTTTAACACAGACGCATCGCCAAATTGCAATTCATTGTCGCCATATCTGAAAAAATAAAAGTTTATGAAAAAGTGCCAGCTTCTTTCTTACGACAGTATCTTGACATTTTTATTAAAAATTACTCGCGAACAAAGGGCACAATATAATATACATACCGGCCGCTTCGTTAAGCGGTCCCAAGTTAACAAACTGGCCAAGTCAAATTGCCACTTGGCAACCAATTGCGAAATGCTGTTGTTGTTTTTGTTGTTGTGGCCGTTGCTTTTGGGCATCATTTCCTGCTTACAAAACGCACCGTTGAATTTATAACACGCAACAATGGGGCAACTGGACAGCTAAAAAGCTCCCGGCATCCCAAAAGGAGTTTCACGTATGTCCACATGTATGTTTATACTTGTATATTTTTTTTAGCGATAATCTCAAGGAAAACTGCATTTTATGCCGGTTTGGGGCTGAACGTTGATAACCTTATAAAAAGGGCAACGGGATCTGCAAGACAAAAGTAGTAAAACATTTTAAGGCGATTGTATATGTATCTAGATAAAAAAATACGTACATACATTGTTGATTCTGCAAAACTATAAATATGATGTATCTTATTGTTATTCGTATAATTATTACAAAATTGTAAACAACGTGACTCATAAATAACGCAAGTCGATAAATCGTAACTTTTGCAACACTTGTGTAATTGAACTACAACAAGGGAACTAATGTAAAAGGAACGAATAATGAGAATCGTGGGCTGGATCACTTATCGAATTCCGATAAAAAAAACTTTAATGCTTTACCCATCACAAAGTTAATAAGTTATTCAACATTAGTTGAAAAAGCAACAAGAAATGCATAGTGATTCTGTTTTTTTTAATACTTTTTTTTTACAAGTTGTGGCATGCGCATTTCTGCCACTTGTGTTTCAACAGCGGCAACGACACCGCCAACACCAAGTGTCTAATATAACAACAAAAACAACAACGACAGCATCCAACATTTAGGCAGCAGTATAAAAGTACTGAAGTTACGCCATTTGAAGTACTCGCACACTTTTTTTAGAGTGGCAGCACAGACAGCAAACAGTTCTATTACTTAATATGCAACGCTAATGCGAACAATGGCAAAAGTACAAAGATGTTGACGGGAGAGGTAAGCAGTCACAGTGCTAAGGCGGCAGTCCATTCACTCAAAACAACCAAACCAACCCATTCCTCAACACTCACACACACACACACACACACAATCTCCAACTGAGCCAACTCCAGATGGGAGTCGCAGACAGAGTCTTGGGGCATTCAATCAAGGTGTTTTTTTTTTGCACGACGCGATCCAAGACCTGGTTTAGAAAGGCGCAACGTGCGGATCTAAATAGGAAAAGTCCAACAAAATGTTTTGGCCATGTCGTGTAGGCGTTTTAACGGTTTCTCACACCTTAGATATCAACAGTTGTTTTTTTTTTTTTTAATATATAACCATCTATGATATGGCACATAGAACCACTTTTTGGTTCTTGGTCTATCTCTCGCTCTTTTTCTCTCTTGACGTGGCTAAAATGTTGAGACGCGTTTTGTTATTCCTAATGAGTTCAGTTTGTTCGCTGACTGAATGGTAATTTAAGTTGGCCATTGGCGAGTCTATTCAACTGAAAGAAACTAGGTGGGGGAACTGTGTTGTGACTTTGGAATTGGAGCAGAAATAAATAGCGTGTGATTTGTGGACCACTAAAATGTCTTGGGGCAGTTGAAGTTTTAGGGACAGCCAACAAATATTAATACCTCAAATCAAGCTATCTTTTTTTCAGATTGAAAAATGAAGCTATCAGTTGAAGTAAATTAAGTAAGACAAAACTGGGTTAAAATAAGAAATCAGATTTTAAATAAAATTTGTAAAAGAAGGTTAGGAATAATTAAGATGTGAGATTAAAAACGATAATAATTGAACGATTTTTCATGAATTTGACAAATTATACTCTTGATTGGATATTCAAGAAATGTATAATTAAAAAACTTGAAGTTTGTTTAAAAATTAAATAAAAAGAAACCTTTTATGATCAAAACTTTGATAAAATATTATTCTCCAAAAATAATTGCCTACTTTTAATTAACATAATTTAAATTGATTGATGGAATAGGCTGTTGTGTAATATTCATATAAATATAAATATTTCTAATGCAAATTTTATGCATAAATTAAATACAAAAATACCACATTTAACAACCTTGTCTCGACTTAGTTCAAGCCTTAAAATCCAAAGTATATAATGCATGTCAGAAGTTGCTATTCTTTGCCTTTATACTACTGCTGTTATTGGCCATAATTTATTGCCACATGATCTGCAGCCAAGCCCAGTTCAACAAAAGCAACAACAACAGCCACAGCTCTTTTTTCTTAGACTCAACTCGAGCAACTTTTTGTTATATTACTTTTGCGCTGAAAAACTCGTTTGCATTTGCGTTCGTAATTTACTTTTAATATTTGCAATATAATTTTTTTTTTCTTGTTGCCTTTGCTTTTATTAGAGCACGCTTTGTAAATTACATAAACCAAAAGAGTAACAAAATAAACGAACGCAACAAGCGCAAAAAACAAAAACAAAGTGTAGTCGCACTTTAAATAACAACAAACTGTAAGTGAAGGCCCAAACAACAACGAAGTAGAAGACAACAAAAGCAATACAAAGTGTGAAGCACAAATCAAATAACAAATAATTGATAGAATAATGATGATGATGATACAACTCAAACACTGACTGAATGATTCCAAATAATTCAAGTCGGCCTTTCACCCGAACGAAACCAAAAAAAGACTGCAACTCTTTTGACCCAGCACGAGCCTCCAAACGAAACGGGCCAAGTTCCAAACTTTAAGCCACAAAATAGTCGTGAGTCTTTTGCCATAGAGTGAGGAGGGGTGATTGGAGTGAGGCAAGGGATAGACCTTAGCGGACATTGCCACCCGCGCACGCGTTTGTATTGAACCAGTTTTAGATTGCGGGAGTGGTAATCGAAAACCGGCTAAAGAATTTCCAACTAAGAAGTATTTTTTTGCCCATTTGGCATTTGGCTTTGCAGCTAGTAGAGTGAGTATCTTTGTCCTTTTATGCATGGCAAAAGTGGGCAAACAATTTCATACAATATTATTGCAAAAGAGTTTGCAGCTAACTGAGTTTATTTCGGGCCTTGAGTGAGCAAAAACAAAAAAAACAAAAGATTTTTCTTTTATATTTGAATGTCGGATATTTTTGCTATCGAATGCCTTGCACTTCTAGCAAAAAAACAATCGATAAGTATTTTCAAAAGCGATTTGACAAAATTTAAACAGTTTTTAAAGCTTAATAAGAAGGTATTTCATGCTGTTTTGGCTAAATTGCAGAAGCTTATCCAAAATCGCAGACTAATTTGTTTTTAAATTCAAGCTAAGCACAATTCAACCTAAATAATGCTCTTTAGTTATGATCGACTCTGGCGCCCATCGCTGAATGTTTAATTTCAACAAGCGCCTTTTGGAACCGTTCAGATAACAATCTTTTTCTTCCTCTCACCATCACCATCATCGTCTCTCGGTTCAGTCCGAAATAAAAAACGTTACGAAAATCGTTCAATCGAGAAGCAGGCTTGAAATTTCACTTTCATTTGCCTGCCTTTCTTTTGTTTTACACACAAAATTCATTCATTTTGACCAACCCACAAAAAAAAAAAATAAATAAATAAAAGAGTAGCTCCAAACTGACCCTCAAAAAAGGGTTATGTAAGCAAAGCAAAGCAAAAAAAAAAACGCCCAGTAGTGGAAGCCGTTGATTTGTTGTTGTTTTTGTTTTTGTTTTTGTTGTTGCCGCATTTGCAGCTTTAAACAAATTAAAGCATAAATGTTTAACAAATTTATGCGCTTTTCAATTTATTTGTTGGATGTCTTTCTTTTTTGTGATTATGTCAACCTTTTTTTTTATATTTGGGTGAAATTTTCCCAGCGGCCTTTTGAGAGCTTAATGCTCGAATTAAATACTTTTTTACTTTTAATGGGAACTTGTAAGAGGCCATGAAACTGCAGGAAATAGTTTTTAAACAAGCTGTTATGCCCCGACTGGAATGCGGTCCACACAGAAAAATAGTTTTGCAGTTGTTGAAAGCGTTTGACACTCTTAACAGATTAAACAGTAAAAAACATGTCAAGCTATATTAAAACACACCCTCAACGAGAGAGCGTCAAGTGTTGGTTTTTGTAATTGACTGAAGCACAATTAAGGCAACAAATATGCAATGTGCGCAATATAATAGTAATTGGCCAAGCCACCAAGCCACGATTCATAAACAGGTTCTTTGCACTTTTTAGAATGTTGTTGCTCGAAATCGTAGCAGTGTGCGGGTGCGTTCGATTTCCAGGTTTTCAATCTCTTATTTATTTTGTCCTTGAACGGAAAATGATTGATTAGCATTTCTTGGCTGTACTACGACAGCGCGTTTATCATAACCAAAAGCCGGATATTGTGGCAATATCGGAAATTATGCTTAGCAAAAAAAAAAACAAATTCAATAATTATTGAGAGCATTTTTTTTTTGACGGAACTGGTTCATAAGAGCATTTAGTAGTATTATTTTTTATTTATTTATTTTTCTTCATTACATTTTGCTTATTTGCTATTTGCATAAGCCGCGCAACGGTGGCAAAAATGCATCCAGTCTTTGGTCGAGCTGTTGGTCAATAGGCGAACAAGTAATTTGTATTTCGAGCGAGTTTTACAGAAAAAAAAAACCAATTCATAAACGTTGGCATCCAAAAGCAGTATTTATGACTTAGTTTACAAGCAAAGTTTTTTGATCTCATCATGGGGTCAGTGACTTTACCTGTACTTTAAAATTCAAGCATGAAAAATCGTTTGAAAATCTTTATGTGATTATTTTGATTAATGGACACAAAGTTTGGTTACATCCCCATCATTTGTCGTTAAATATTTAAGCACATTTTGAGCTGCTTTTTTGCCAAAATACAAACGATTTTCAAGCTAATTTAAAGGTATATTTTGCTTCGGGCTTGTATTTTAGAAGATTTTTCATATATTTTTTTGTTGTCATATTTAATGTGATTTATTTAATTGTGTTAATCTTGGATAACCTCGCATGAGGCAGTACTTGTGGTAATTAAATGGTCACATTTGTTACTCATAAACATCCTTGCATAAATACAGTCGAAATTCCATATAACGACCTCAAGGGGACAAGAAAAAACTTCGTTATAGAGAAATTTGATTGAACTAAATTTGCACTGTTCTGGAAATAAATTCGTAACATAGGAAACTTCGTTATACGGAAGTTTGACTGTAGTATAAGTTGTTATAAGTTGTATTTCAACAAAACTTTTTATTTGTTTAACCCGAAATCTGCATTTGCCACATATTTGCCCTATGGGTGGTTGGTAGTACTACCAGAAGTTTGTGTTAACCTGCAAAAAATCTTCGTTGTTATAGTAACCACATGCTTCCACTTCCCCGCCAACTCTTCAAAGTCCACAGAGTTTGTCCAAGTCAAACAATAGACAAAACAAACGCGGGCAATTCAAACAGCTGGCGATTTGCCATGCAACACTTTCAGTTGTAGTTATTGTTGTTGCTGTGTTGCTTTTGTTTTGTTTAGCACGCCTTGCGCCTGTTTGCCGTTGTTGGCGTTTACTTTGTGTAACAAGTTTGCATATGTTATTAGCAAACACACAGCATGGATTAGTAAATATAATTATAGCACAACTTCAAGATAGAAGCCAAATGGAATGTGTGTTGAATGCAAATGGCGCAAACACACACACACACAATTCTGGTATGTGTGGCAGAAAGAATGATGCAAGAAGCGCACACCTCAAAAATTCTACAAACAAAACTAAAGACTTAGGCGACAAACTTGACTAGTCAAAGCGTAGGCAGCAGCAACAAACTTTAACGACGCACATTTTGTCATCAGATCAAATTTAATCAAGCAACTTCCGTGGGCGGCAGTAAAGAACAACAACGAAACGACAAAAAAAAGATACAAAATTTCAGCTGACTCACTTTTCTCTTATATTTTATCATTCTTCTTGTTGTGCTTGTGTTGGTGGTGTCTGACATTGACCTTCAATGGGGCAAGATTATTTTCCAATTAGCAGCTGCCTTGGGGGGGGGTTTGAGTCCACTTCTAGGCGTATACTTTTGATTAGCAGTGTATTTATGTTTGGTTTCTATAACGATCTGCGGTGTATTGTTCTCTTTTCGTTACTGATTGCTGCTGGTGTCTTTTATTGCTTTTTTTGGGTTCTATCACCTCATTCTGATGTCCATTAAAAAATTAAGAAAAGTACATAAAATTATCAATTTGCAAAACATAATAGGTAATAATTAATAAATTATTTTTGAGTCTTGGCGTGGCATGATGTCACACAATAAGCGGTTTTGCCTGGCTAAGCAGCAATATATTTGTCGTATATATAAAACAATGATCACAGTTTGCAAATTTAACTGTGATTTGACTTAAAGTGCGTTTCATTTTTTGACAGACTTTTTGCTCTTGCGAATAAAAAAAACAAAATAAAAGAATCAAAACTTTTCTTTTGCCATATTTAAATAGAATTTTAATCTACATGCCAGTTTTGATGACTTGAAAACTGTTTGACAAGCTGTTAAAAGTGCAACAAGAAAATAATAATATGTATCTTAAACGACCTTCAGCTACTAACTAAACTAAGTAAATGCAAGTGGTCGACACAGAAACTTGATTCAAGTTGAGAAGACTTAAAGTTCAACTTGTTTCATCGCTTAAATTACAGTTGCTGCTGCTGGTGCTTCTTCTTGTTTATTTGTTGATATTTTTATTGCACTTCTGAATGACTTTTTGCTATGGCGTCTTGACATTTCGCACAAACAAACCGAAACCAAAGAAGAAGAAAAACTACAATACATAAAGATGCTTGGCGCTGCATTTGTTTTGCAACAAATTGTTGCAGCAACATGCTGGTGTTGCATGAATGCGAAGGGAAAATGCAAAATCAAGACGCATATTTAAAATAAGAAAAACACATTATATATGTATCTGCTGCATTATCGCTGGCATAATTAGGCGTTAAGCAAAGTTGGGTTTGTTCCAGAAGCTAACCAATTACTGGCAAAAAGCCCAACTAACAACGGCAACAAAGTCAAGATACGAAAACGACAGCAGCAGCAAGTTTGAAATTCTTCTTAAAGCTGCAAAAAACAAAAAATATAAATGTCAAATGAGAGGCACAGTGGTTCGAAAATAGTTGAGATTGTCAGAGAAATGTTACTCAATGAATAAAAAAAACAACATTGTTAAAATTATTTTATAAATTTGTAACATTTTCCTATCAGTTGGTAACCACTGTGCGTTTAAAAGGCGTCGCTGCCTATTTTAGACGTTCGCTCGACATGCCACAAACTAAAAATGGTTTGAGCTCGAGCTCATTGTTTGTGGCTAAGTTCTTCTTGTTTTTGTTTTTTTTTTGCGCTGTGGGCCAAATGTCAAATGCTGCACAGACAGTTTGAGAGACACTTGACTAAAGGCCGCCGCGGCAAAGTTGAAACAAATGCAAAGAAAAAAACAACAATTGAAAAAGGCATTGTTTGGGTGTCTCAATTGGTAGCTGTGCATAAACATTTAAGGCCTTTGTCAGTTCTATTTTAATGCTAACCCAAACGATTTAAGATCTAGTTTAATGCATAAATATATCAAAAGAATTTTATGTATAGAAAATATAATTAAAAGGTAGTTTTGCTTACAAATACTTTGGGCTTGTTCAAGATTTAAGGAAAAATTCCCTATTTAAAATTCAAAGCGCAACTTTGGCGCACATTTCAATAAATTCGAATAGCGATCGATCTATTGGACAGTAAGTTGTTGAAAACAAAAAGAAGTAGTAAAATCTGAACATTTTTTCACGTTCCTAATGGTTTTTCAATAGTGGGTCAAGTGTGCATGGAATATTAAAAAGAACAAAAATAATTCTATTCGCGATTTTTAATAAAAATAAAATATGTATTCACTCACTGTGCGATCTGCAATGTCCACTTATATAATGGAACAATAGTGCAGAGTCAACGGCAAATGAGAATGAACGATTTGATCTACCTTTAGCGGATTAGAGTTAGCAGGCTGGAAATATACACAGCAACTCTTGCCCAAGCACTAGAGGCTAAATAAAAATGTTTATAAATAAATATCGCAGATGTGCGATGTTTCGAACCCGAGGGAAGAAGATCGAGTGAGAACTTAACGCTCAGCGCCACTACAGAAATCAACTTGTGTGTGCCTAACAGTTGTGTAGTGCTAACATTCTTAGTTCTGTAAGCCAAGCAGTTGAAAAGCAGTGCATAAGCAGTACAGAATTTTTTGCTGTGACTTGGCATCGTAAATTTAAAATTGCTAATATATTCTGGCAGCACTTTTCATCAATTAATCAAATAACTAAAGTTATTGCCAATGCCGACAAAAACGCCACACACACACAAAAAACAACTTCCACACACGATTTGCCGTCGACCCCTCAATTATATATGCATATGTTGAAAAAAACAAGGTGTGAACCTCAAGTTAAGTCAGTTTTGGCCCAAAAACAAAACCTCTCCCTGCCGCAAAGCAAACGTAGGCGTTGGCCCCGCGCCCTAACTCTGAGCGTCTCTACTCGCGTCAGTCGATACTCAATGCTTAAATTGGCCTGATAAAATTTTCAACACTCTGCATTATTCGTTTGAAATATTGCGCTTGTATAATATTTCAATTATCAATTAGTGGCAATCGTTTTATGCATGGTTAAAAAACATTATTTTTTTCTCTCGTTTGTGGCTAGGCATTGTGGGTCACAGAGGGCCAAAAGTGACGCATGCAACACTGCTGCAGCTGAAAGCTATTTGGCTGCTGTTGCTGCTGACAGCTTGTTGGGTGCCCACGCTTTATGTGTATGTGTAATTATGCTTAGCACTATGTTGCATAGGAAGCTTATTTACAAAAGTGTTCAAAAGATGACAGCTAGCAAAAAAAAAAAATTTAAAAAAAATCCCAACATCACGAAAAAGTGTAAATAAAGAGCCTGCATTTTGTTACATTTTTATATTGTGTGCACGAAAAATGGAACAGCTTATATTTAAACATAAATGCGTAATATAAAATAAGACAGCAAGTCGACTTGTTAATGCTCTTTTAACAACGATGTTACAATTAAAATACCAACGTAAAAAATCTTTTAATACTTTTTCTCATACCTTTTTTGCTTTTTGGGTTTTTAACGACAAAGCAGTGCAAAAAACCCATCGGCAAAGCAGTGTCAACCTGTTGAATTAAATCATTTGGCTCAGTCCATAACAAATGTTTGCCCTCAAGCAGCGTAATTTTTATTTATTTATTTATTACAATTTATTGACAATTAGATACAATGATTTTGATTTTGAGCGCAATTCATGGCTAACGGCAGCCCCAAGCGACGCTGAAAGGTGTCAACGAAACAATAAAAAAACGACATAAAAAGTAAACCAACAACAAAAAGTGTTAAAATCGCAGCTTAGATGATATTTGACACTACACATTATTAACATTTGACCTTGTTCTGTTCACTTTTAGATACCTCCAGCTATTATTTTCCATCACAAAATCGTTTTGTGCCATCCTCCGGCTCCTTTCCGCGTCAACAGCAATCACAACTTAACGGTTTTCGAGGTAGCAACAGCAACAACAACGGCTTCTCTCAGGCACCTGGCTCTTACCAGGAACAACTCCTGTTCATAGCCAATGAGAATAGCAATAAACAAACTCCAATCGCAGCCAGCTCTCCATACGGAACACCATTTGGGTCCAGTTCACAATTTGTGGTAAGTGCTTTTTTTGCCAACTCTCAATTAAGTCAAAAAAAAATTCAAATTCAATGTTTTTGGTGCAGTGCATTACATTTCCATATTGCCAATCAAGGGGAGTGGAGAGTTTGTAACAGGCAACCTGTGCAGAGACTAGACCATGCCACAGGCAATTAAGTAACTTGTTGTCTGCTCTGCCTTAGTCGGAGTTTGAGTTGTAGTCGAATTTTTGATTTGGAGTTTTGTAGCACGAATTCGAATTCGAATTGATTGAAGTCTAACATTTGAGGCACGCAAAACTGTGGCAATCAACGCCAAAAAAAAATAACCAAAAAGCGAAATCAAATCAAAATTCATAAATTACAACACATGCCACATGCCACTTGCTATGAAATTTGATTAAACCAAAATAAACGTCTAGAAATGGGAGCGTGAAAAGCGTGCTTTTAACAACTATTCCAAATAAATTTATATATTTTTTTAAAAACTGGTTTTGATTATGCAAACAACAAATGTTCATAGATAATGATTGATTAAATGTATTTCCGGCCTGGCTAAAATATATGATAAATATATATAATGAGCTCAAAAATTCATTAACATTTAACTAAACAATAACTTCCTGTTATTCCTAGATAATATATAAGTAAAAATTTCATTAGTTGTTTGTACGTTGGGCACTTTATGGCTCACGAAAAGTGTGTTACAGGAAACAGACAAATCATGAATTTTCAATTATAACGGAATTGGTAAAAATGCGGCCCACACACACACACACACACACACACACACACACACACACATAACCCATCGCTATGTTTGCGCATTTCTTCAATTCATGCTTGCTTCTTCCTTGTAAAAAAAAAAACAGCCTGAAAATAGATTGTTCATCATTGACGCCTCACGCAATGCTTTCAAAACGCAATATCGAATAACACACAATCAACAATGAAATAGTATAAATTCATATGCTGACTACTGGTCAGTGCTGAAAGCATTTTCAAATTAAAGTTTTTTCCACATTTACTTTCACTTTGCCATAGGCAAACTACAATAAAAAAAAACCAACCAAAATCAAACCATGATATTATATGTGTTGAATATTTATTTCTGAGTCACAAATGTGCATTTTCGTTTGTTGTTTCTAATTGAATAATCATATTGTAAAATCATATTGTTTATCAACCAATTAGTAGTCGTGAACACGCACTTTGGCCCTATTTGAAACAGCTGGTAGGAGGAAAACGGGGAAATGGAGAAAAAGTCGGTCAGTTTGTCAGCGAACGCAGCAAGAGATCTTGAACCATTGGCCATTGTTATTCGTTTGCCTGGTCCGAGTGCTGCTGCAGTTCTTCACACTTTAACACACATGGCTTTGTCTGCTGCGCATTATTGGCTCGTTTGTCCATTGTATCGTTGGACACTGATTTGGCTAATGGCAGTAACTTATGGCAAAAACTCAATTAACTGCAGGCTCCAGTTGAGGTTGGCTTTAGATATTGTCTGCTGATTGCGTATGAAAGGTGACAGGCATGCAGGCTTATGATCTTCCTTTTTCCTTTGTAAATCTTGGACATATAATAAATCATGCGATGCTTTTAGTCCTAGCAAGTAATAACTTATAGGTCCAAGGTACTTTGTATTTAATGTACAAAGATGCAAAACTATTTATAGATTTATCTTACAAGAAGATTGATTATTAGTTGTAAGAATGGATTATTTCTTTACTATTTCGGTAGAGTTTATATGTATAAAATTATTTTCCAACTTTAAATCATAGAGAATTACTTCAAGTCTTACATTAAACTTGCTTTAGTGAAAGCGTGCAACAATAATGGGTAATTTAAGAAATAAATAAACTTCTGAGAAGTTGACTTTAACTAGTCAAAGTAACAATACAAAAGTTATAACATTTACAAATAAGAAAATTTAAAGATGATTTCATTATATATCATTGTAATTTTTTATTAGTGGTTTGTTTTGGCCTAAAGTGAAAGCTAATGCCAAAAAAAAAAGAAAACATAATGCGTATATGTTTAATGCATTCTGTCTCTTCTTAGCTCTCTCTCTTTCATTTTGTTTACAGTTTTTATTGCAATCTATGTACGCGAGTAGCTTTTTTTTTTGTCATAAAGCAAGTATTATGACTTCTCATATTGACAAACAACTTAAGAGCTGTTTAATAAGTTGACCAACGCTTTCTTCATCAAAGAGAGTATTGTAATACATGGGTTGAAAAGCCGCCACATTATTATAATGGTTAAAAGCCACGGGTGGGGTTATTGCACTCCCACACAGAGCACAGTGAAATTGTGTGTTGGGAGCACACTTTATTAATTTTAAAATTGCTGTGTTGAAGGCAATGCGCTTGATTATTAATGATTGTTAATCAGACTAAGACATGTGGGTAACTGATACGAATGCATTTCTCTTCATTTAATTGCGGAGAGGAGAAAATCTTTGAAACAAATTGCTTGCAGATTGTTTTAATTAATTTTTTTGTTTTGAGTATAGAGTATTCTCTGATGCGTAAACCCTAACAGTCAAGAAGCGGAAAACAACAACTGCAATGAAATTCGCCTTCTGGCAACAAAACTTGCGTTTTGTATGCAATTTGTTTAACAGAGCAAAACTCGCAGCCGACAGCCCACAAGAAGCACTTTCAAAAAACAAAAACAAAAAAATAAAAAATGTATACATACATACATACATACAAAGAAATAATCAGAAAATATCTAACAATAACAATCATAATGCATAATAACTACAAGTACTTTACTAGCAACTGACATCGATTTCTGTAATTAGCGGCCAGTCGAATTTCGATAACTAGTATTGTTGCGACCTTGATACACTTCAATCAAGCATTTTTTGATAGATTTCCATTGTTGGGGTTGTTGCTGTTGCTGGTGGTGCTTTCGATTTTGATTTATTGTTTCAGTTCATTCGTTGTTGTTGCCAAAGCTCGAAAAATCTTTAAAAGCGCTTTGGCATTGCATGCAACACGTGAAGTAAATGAGGGCGCTTCAACAAATGAGCTATTGGTATTACCTCTGCCAAATGCTTACATTGCGTACCCTTATTATGTGACTTCAACTGCATTTTTTGGCATGCAATTGATCTTAAGTATCTGTGCTGTCAACTTATCTTGACATCGGTTGAGCTTAGATTTTGTTTGTTTCGTTGCACAAAAACATAATCCAAAAAATTGATGCAGATAGATGGCTAAAGTCAGCTTTAATATTTTTCGACTGCTTTTGTCTAATCCCAATGCATTTTGATCGATACTGTCATTATTGTAATAGATCATTGCCATTATTCGATACTTATGCAATTCTAGCAGTTTCAATACTATCGATAGTCCAATTGGCCACCAATAGTGTCGCCGTGAAATAACTGTTCATTCTAAAGAAGCGGGCTGACTGACGCCACAAAATAACTTTTCTTGTAATATTAATAATAACAATTAATCATCAATTTGAAATTAATAAAATATCTGTAAAATTTAAACTTAATATTTCGACAAAATGCAAAGCTAATTAAGTGATCCGACTTTAATTACAACAAAAACAATATTGTTTGTTGGTTTTTTACTCATTTTGTTCGCTTCCCACAGAAACCGAACCGCCAGACGGACTTTTACGATATCTCGCCACGCCCCTTTGGTGCGCCCCTTAATGGTGCATCAGGAGTAGGAGTAGGAGGTGGAGGTGTCGCAACATCCCAGTCAGCGTCCGCAACTTTATCCAATGCATTCACACGCTCCAAGGCAATACGCAATGGTAGTGGAGGAAGTGGAAGTAGCAGCAATAGCTTGGGGAACAGTCTGAACGGTTTCCAGCCGCAGACGCAGCGTGTCAATGTGCCACATCAGCAGACGCAGTTTCTGGCGCACTTCAATGAGGTAAGGAAATGCATAAAATACCATGTAATGGCAATTGTGATCTCGTTTATCAGCTGCCGCCGGCAAGCGGCAAAGATACAGATGCAGATACAGATACAAAGATACTTTTGGGGGCTCCACAAAAAGTAAAAGCAACAGCGAAGGAATAGAAATAACAACAAAAACGATAAAAATAACAAATACATTTTGGCATTGCATAACATTTAACAAAACAATTGGCCATGCTCTGATTTAGCCAATATCTTTCTCTCTCCAACTCCCTCTCACTCTTTCTCTCTCTCTCTTTTACGTGACTCGAAATTGTAACGGCAAATGTTTTGCCAGCAGCCAATTCAATACAATCCCCCCCAGAACCAGTTGCAAACCACATATTTCTTTACAAACAAAAAATAAAAACCACAAATAGTTGAGAGTAAAAAAAAAAAAAACGAAAAAAAAATTAAACAAAAACTATCACATAAAATCATTTTAACCTTTCACCACAGATCACATGCATACATATGAAAAATTTACTCTCCAGACAAATTAGAGCAGTTTGTTTATTTATCTAAATTGATGGCAGCAATATTTTAACAACCTAAAATTTATGTTGCACTGTTATATAATGTTTAACATACATTTTTTTTGGAGTGATTTGTTTGTTTAGTTTCTTAATTTTAAAAATAAATACTCATACTTTTGATTAAACTGTCCAATAAGCTATTAGGTTTATGTTATTGCTACTCATCACTTGACTCCGTTTCTGTTTGTGTCTTTATATTGCACTCCTACACTCATTTGATTTGTATGTTCCATTTAAAGTTAATTGCCACAATTTGTAGGCGAAAGTGATTAATCAGGGCTTAAATATATATAAATCTACTTACGACCCACATTGACAATAAGTTATATTTTTTGTATACAAAGTCAGCTTAAAAGCATTTCAAAATGGATTTTCTTAAATGGATTGTCAAAATTTCTCAGTCACTTCGAGCAGCATTCGAATCTTTGTAACGTCATTTCAATCATTCCCTCTCAAGAAGCTGCAACCTTTGGCACCTTACGCTGCACACAAGCCCAAGATTGCAGTTTCCAAGTTGAGGCGCTTCACGTGCAATCTGCATTGACCCAAATATCAACATGCAACACTTAATCTTGTGGCTTTCAATAGCTGAACACACGATGCTTCTGCGTCACGTTTGCAACCTGTACAAAACACATTTGGAAAAACTCAACGGCAGTCTAACTAACGGTTTGGAATCGCAGTTGAGTTGAGCCTTCACTCGAAAAAATTAAATAAATACGAGCGCATAAATTATGAACACCAAAATGGAACAGTCAGACGTCTTTTGAAAATTTGCACAAAACGCTTTAAGACAAATTTGAGAATAACTTGCGAGTGAATGGCGGCAGGGAGAGGGGCGGTTGCTGAGAAGATTTCGCACGCAAAACAATTGACAGACGAACCGCAGAGATTGCAATTTTGATCGTCTGTGTGTTAGGAGGGGAGTATTTTTAGTATGTTGAAACTGTAACAGTTTCCCATGACGACGATAACATGTGTGACCACAAAGCCAATGCTGCGAATGGGGCAATAGCCAGCCACACAATAATAACTAAGTAGCTAAGTATTGCATTTCCAATTGGACAACTAACCCAATTACAATGAATTTCAAACAAGCGTACTTAATCAAGTTTAATTATCAATTAGCAAACTGAAAACAATATTTCTTTAATCAAAGTATGTCACGTTGATATTTTAAGAACTAGACATAGCTTTGTTGCAAGTCTCCTGCCCTTTCCTAGGCTAATTCTACATTAAATAATGTAAACTACATCTTCTTTGATACAGAACGACAAACGTTTGAGTTCAAGCAATGCTGGATTGAGACCCTTTGGCAATGGCGGCGGTTTCTCACCCAGTTCGATTCGAACACGTACTCAGGCACCGCCAGCATCTGCTGCATCCGAGGTAGATGCCACGCCTCAAGTTGCAGCAACGCCTTATCGTTTGCGCAATCGTTTTCAGCCTTCAACTTCGTCTGCTTCGACGCCAACATCGACAACAACTGGCAGCAGTGCGGAGGTGAGCAGCAAACGATACAATCGTTTTGGCAGCAATCGTGGTGGAGCTAAAACCACCAGCAGCACCACAAGCAGCAGCACCAGCTCAATCATTTCCAATTCATCGGAGCGTCCGAGCTTTGGACGCAAGCCAAATCCACGACGTCCCGTCTTTATTAGTCGGGAGATCAATGAGCCCGTGAGTGTTGTTAGCAAGCGACCATTTAATTATAATAGCGCCAGGATAAAGCTACAGCGAGGCACATCGAGCACCACCAGCACCACAGAGGGTGTGGAACCGGAGTATAGTGAGGAGCAGTACGATCAGGAGTTACAGGAACAAGAGCACGAACAGGATCAGAAACTAGATGCTGAATATGTTGAGCAATCAAGTTTGGAGAAATTGCCATTGCAGGAGGAGACAATAACACCAGTTACTGTAACCAAAACGGAACAACAGAGCAACAACAACAGTCAGGAACAGGCGTCAGCTTTAGATGATGCACTGGAAACGTCAACCAGCAATGAAGATGACTTGACCAGCAGCACAGAAGAGAGCCAAACTGATTCATCCGAGGCACATGATTTCAATGAAGAAACTACCCTACCAAATGTCGGACACGAATACGAATACGTTGAGGATGATGAGAAGGCGACGACAGCTGCTGTAATATCAAAAGAGAATGACTCGACAGTGGATCAGCAAGCGGAACAAGATGCCCACACCACTGAGCAGCCAATAGTTGAAACTATCAGCACCACAACACATATAAATCCAATAAACAAACAGGAAGCGCCCGAAACTCAAAAGGAGAACGACTCCAAGCAGGAGGATGAGTCCGAGTACGATGACGAGGAAGGAGATGATGGTGAGAAAATAATATTTATTTTAGTAAATCACTTTACCCATTTGCATATTTAGGTACTGAGGAATATGAATACGATGATGAAGAAGAAGGTGGCGAGGAAGACAGCAAACAAGATAATAATGCCACTACGGAAACAGAGGGGGAATCCACGCACAGCAATAAACATAATGATGAACGCGAAATAATCTCAGTGGTGACCACAAAGAGTGTGGTCAATGGTTCCACAGCCTATCCCTCACCTGTGACGCCCAGCACAATGGGCACAACTCTTGCCAATAGCCAGCCAGCACCACAGCTGCTTAAGGAGGACAAGGAGGCGGAAGAGGAGCAGACGGAGGCAGCAATTGTCGCTGTAAATACAACACCCCTACCATCAGAGGATGATACCGCTGCCGTACCCAATGTGACCGAAAGCTATGTGGTTGTGGCATCAATTCAAACCAGTCGTAGTATCAATGGAGCAAGATTCTTGCCATTCCCAGCTATAGAGCAGGAGGAAACGAAACACACCCTTTCCGAGCTGGAGCGCAAAGTGCATTCGAAGCAACAGCAAAAGCAGTCCGATCTTAACGAAAGCAGCGAAGAGCCCAGCTTAACAACAACAACAACAACATCTACAACATCCTCCTCCTCCAGCAGCAGCACTACCACAGAGAGATCTCTGCCAGCTCAGGGTGCGTCTACGGAAAGCATTATTGATAAACTGGATCGCGTTCAGTCGGAACTGTCTAGTGGTGTACTCTCTGGCAAGTATCCCATCATTAATCAAATGGATGCCTCAACACCGGCATCAACAATGACAACCGGAGCCGGTAGATTTGCACCACACATACGCAAGTTCCAGCCACGCACCACTTCAGCACCCAGCACCACGAGCAGTGGCACTAAATTGAAGGTACAGCACTTTGATGAAAGTGAAATGGATGAGTTGGCCAGTTTGCTACCGGTGGGCTTTAAACCTAAATTTAGTTATAAGAATCGCAAGATTACAACCACAACATCATCAACAACAACCACGGAGGCACCTCTTAATAAGAAACCCGGACGCAATTCAACAATCAGTCGTTCGTTCAAGAATGGAGTGGTCAGCGTACAGGATGTAGGATTGGCTGGACTATTGCCTAAGGGTTATAAACCACCCAGGACAACAACTACCTCAACAACAACAACTAAAACTCCCGCTGTACTTGAAAGTCTCTTTAAAGAAGTAATGTTTGATGAAAGTCTCGCTGCACTTTTACCCAAGGATTACAATTTGAAAGTGTCCACAACGAAGCCGGCCATCAGCATAGTTGATGATATTTCCAAGTTTTTGCCACCAGGCTTTAGTACAACAACGGCAGCAACATCGACACAGAGATCACCAGCGGTTGCTGTACCCTTTGATGATTTAAGCAAGTTTTTGCCACCCGGCTATAAGCCAGCCAAGAAACAAGATGTACCCAAAATAACACCCATTAAAGTGGATGATATAAGTAGCTTATTGCCACCAGGTTTTAAGTTGAATGGTACTGTAGACAAGCCAAAATTAAACGTTGCCAGTGAAGATGATGAATTGCCTCCATCGTTATTGCCACCGGGCTACAAATCCAAGCCAGTGCATCCTGCTTCCACATCCACAACGACAGCCAAACCCAAGTTAGTTTCCAACAGCACTGAGGCCTCGACAAATGAGAGCAGTACCAGTGGTTCCGGCTTGAAGGTCGTCTTCCCCAAGGGCTTCCATAAGCGTCTCGGCTCGCAAAGACTGACTACACCACACCCATCGCTTGATGGTAGTGAATCCCATGATGTACCACACTCTGGCGGTGAGCCACCTGTGGTCATTAAAAAGGGTCCACCGCAGCGTGCAACCACCGAGTTTACAGGCTGGCCTACACCACCAACGACACCATTGTCGATTGACAAACTAAACGCTCAGACCATTAACTTTGAAGATTTGCTGACGGCATTGGGCAGCAGTAGCACCACTACAACAACAACAACGACATCAACCACCACGACAACAACAACGACTCCACGACCCACCAAGCCAGGTCATTGCACCGCTGATTGTGACTTGGAGGCAACCATCAAAATTATCGAGGGAGTAGCATGGAAACCAGAGCTCCTGGATCACAACACTCTCGAATGGAAGAATCTGGCTCACGAACTAGAAGCTCAGGTAAGTTTGAATACAAAAGTATTTCATTTCCAACTTCTAAAGCATTTGTTTTCTTCTCTAGCTAAATGAGGTCTATGCCAATGCACCACAACTAAGCAAATGGTATAAAAAGGTGCGCATCGATAGCTTTAGTCAAGGCAGCGTATTGGTTGATTACTACGTAGAACTGGCAAACATCACCGAAGATGTAGATACTCTAGAGATAAAACAACTATTCCATGATGCTTTAACTAAACCCACAACACCTATGCTACCTGACAAGGATGCACAGGAGAATGAAACGGATAGCGGCATATCGGGTCCACAAGAGGAGCAACTAGTCAAGGCCAGCTATCAAATGGGCAAATTTATAATCGATCCAGTGGCCACCGAATTCAGTGGTGGGTAGACAAAAACTAAAACCAATGCCCTTTCATTAATAACAATTTGCTTATCGTCTTCACAGTCATTGCCAAAAATTTAAACACCAATGTGGAGTTTGCCGAAGATGATCTACCCATTCCACAATGGGCAATTATGGTCATTGTCATAGGTGTGGGATCTCTAGTCTTTGTCATTATTTTTGGCGTCACAGTGGTAGGTTTTACTTAAAAAAAAATCTGTTTTTGCATGGTCAAAAATGTAATTTTTTGCAGCTGCTTAATCGTCAAAAGCGTGCCAAGAAGACACCAACTCCACTGACAAATGATATGCTTAATGAACTGAAGGTCAATCATATGGGCGGCGCAGATAATTATGGAGTTGATGATTTCTACAACATTGATGATCCCTGGAATGATACCAAGCAGCCCATTAAACCAAAGGTTAGTTAAGTTATTCTTAAGCCAATCTCAACTCTATACATACTAATTGTATTCCCTCTTTCTTCGTGAAGCGCTTTACAAATTCGATGCATGGCAGCAATAGCTCGAATATTTATGATAGCTGGCGATCTACTCGTCAGCCACACAGTAACAACACTGACTATTTCTATGATCAGCAGCCGTCATACTCCCAGAAAGGTGATTCACTGAAACGTCCACAACTTCAACATAATCATCATCAACAGCAACATTCGCAACAACAGCAGCATCAGCAATATCCTGCCCATCAGCAAGGATATGGCCATCAATATCCGGATGCCTTTGCTGATGCGCACCAGATGTATAGCTATAACAATCATGCGAGTCGAACGCGTTATTCGCGCGATTATGATCCGGACTTTTAGCTAGTTTCGTTTCAAATTTAATAACATTTCCGACTTACCATTTTCTAGCTTTAGAAAATTACGACCGATTTGCGGTTGTAATTGGATAGCTTAAAGTTTATCTGGGAGTTTATTAAAGCTCTGCTCAGTAATATACTATAAGTAAGGTATAAGACATGTATCGTACTATTTATAACAAAAAAAAAAAAAAAAATTGCAATCATATTTAACTGTGAGAGCTTTATTTTCGTATTCTACCTGTCTCTATTATATATTGAATTATCTTTACTAAATCTATTAAAAATACTTGTTCTATATACCGACAGATCCGATGTATATGGAAATTAGGAGTACGCATGTGGACTCCCAAAAAGTAAATAGTCATGCACTTTTAGTTAATGCTAGTTCATAATTAAATAGTATACATATACATTAATTTAAATACTGGCGGCTTAAAACATTACTATAAATATACTCATGTCTTTTTTTTAGACAAAACATTGTAATAACAAAATTGTTGTTTTATTTTCAAACTTGGTATTCTGTAAAAATATAACAGGTTTTAGCTAAGTCGGGAAATTTTTTGAAACACAATTGTCCCTATCTCTCGGCCTAAAAGTATGCCGTAAATTTTTTGTATGACTAAAGAGAGATATTAGTGTACATCCTAAAGGTATATTTTGATTTCGTTTATCATGCGGAAAATAAATGGCTAAAAATTTGCGACATGCCGAAACCCGGGATCGAACCGGGGACCTTTAGATCTTCAGTCTAACGCTCTCCCAACTGAGCTATTTCGGCACTTGTGACGGGAGGAACTAATACGCTACAAAATGTTAGCGGCTATTTTCTGAAACTCGAAGATGGTTTAAATATTTGCTAAACGTAGTTATCCGAAGCTGCCAGAAATTTATCCAGTACCTATTAAAAAGTCATAAGCTAGAAGTTTCGTGCGTATGTATAACAAATAAGTATATATTATTTTTAAACGAAAAAAAACGCTATTAAAGAACAACATATTAAAGAAAATTTAAAATGAGCTCACAGCAATATTGAACGAAAACTGCTCGCATTATTGTGAAAAAAAAACGTCGGGCGCTCGATAAACGAATAATATTAGCATTTTTCGATCATTATTGTTTTAAGCTCGTTTTAAAAATGATTTATTAACTCTTTAGTTCGGTATGTATTCTTAAAAAGCCGCCCTGATGAGAATGATTTATAATAATTTTCACTATTCTGATACTTACAACAAAGAAAAAATCAAGGGTGGAGTATTAAATAAAATAATTCTTACTTATTGCCGAAACCCGGGATTGAACCGGGGACATTTAGATCTTCAGTCTAACGCTCTCCCAACTGAGCTATTTCGGCTATGCATCATGCATGTCAAATCCATGATTTGAAAGCGCTAGCAAAGTTTATGCAAAAATTTGTTAAAAGTAAATTCACAATGCCGAAACCCGGGATTGAACCGGGGACATTTAGATCTTCAGTCTAACGCTCTCCCAACTGAGCTATTTCGGCAGTTGGATGGCTGGTGTATAAAAACCAATTTTCATGCCAGCGCTTAAGAATTTTTTAAAATTCTTATCAGGAGATGGGCAAAATCCGCAATTTATATATTTTATGAGAATCTTTTATGCAATTGTTTTTTAGAATAAAATAAATTACACATTTCAATATTGTTTACATCATTCTTTATTATTTGTTGTCGTTATTTAAGCAGGATATCTGCTAGATTTGTTACATACAGCTGCTGTAAAAACGCGCCATACTTTTATTTGATTTTCACACCCTAGAGCTCTCTAAAGCTAAAAAGTTAACGTTCGATTTGTGTTGTGTCTGCTTTGCTGCTATACTAATTCTAACTTTTAAATGTTTGTCGCAATCTCATTAAATCAATATAAGTCGAGGGGTTTTTAACAACTAATTGTTACAATTTTATTCAAAGCCAGTTAAAAATTTTCACTAATATCACTTTCTAGAAATTTATCCAATTCGTATTCGTGTACCTAATATATGTATTTAATTGTAATTTGTTCCACATACATTTTACTTAGTTTTTGGTATAAAAATGAATTTGTCTCAAGTCAGCTAAAAAAAATATGAAATAACCGAATCAAATGAATTTTAAATAATTTTCATTTATTTAAAAATTTAAAAAATAGCTAATTATAAAAATTGAGTAATTTTTCAAGTGTATTTTGTTTTGTTTTGATTGAGGGGCGTAGATAATTTATTTTCTCACATGCCCTTAGAATATGTGCATGAGCGTGTTTATGTGTGTGTGTGTGTGTGTGTGTGGGGAAGTGCAGATTGTGGTTTGTGTTTAAGGACAATTTTAACAATAATTAAAAACTTATCATTGAGTTCGTTTAATTTTATAAATGTACAAAATATAATTAGTAAACATAAAAATGCATTAAAAACTAAACAAAAGCACTAAATTGCCGGTCCAATTGCCTACAATTATAAAATTTGTTATTTGTGTTTGTTGGTTTTCTTTTGTTGTTGTTATTCGTTACGCCTAATTATACAACTATGATATATATAACTTTATAATGTGTATGTGTATATTTATATATGTATATGGGGTATTTTGTTTTTAATATTTAAAACTACAATTTATAACACGACGTAAAACAAACAAAAGGCCAAAGGGGAAAAGACAGCAAATTACATATATATAAGACGCTATACGTTGTAAAAATGTGTATGTACGTTTGAGTGTATATGCACTTGGTAACTATATTTAAGAGCAGTTGCCATCAAGCAACACATGTGTATAAATATGTATGTAATAAGTCTGTATGTATAATGGTTCTATCTCATTACAATTTTAATTATTATTATTTTCTTTTTTTTTAACTGCAAAAGGCGCAGCAAAACACTAAACAGCATTACAGGGGGGCACATTTTTCAACAAACAAATTCCAATGCAATACATAATTTTGATTTCAAATCGCTTTCATATATATATGTGTGATATATAATGCATATGATGAGTGTAAGGTGTGTGTGATTTATTGATGATTTGTATTATTTATTTTTTTTTTTTTCAACTATTCCACAGCAAAACCACAGGTCTCCTCGACGGCTTGCGTCAGTTTGTCACAGAGCAACTGATAGTTTTCATAGGGCGGCAAATCAATGCGATTGAAACAGGTATGAGCCTTAGGCAAATTTTGTGTAGGCACATCTGCAGTCAGGTGTATGGTAAATAGACGTGGACCCACCGCACCTGTTGAGCCCTGCAGTGCACGGAATCCTTGAAGCGGCACACGCGACGAACCCGTCACAAATTGCAACAAACGTGCTCGCATCTCGGAGCTATACGATTCAACGACCTACAAAATATATATGATAATGAATTAACATATTGTCTATAAGGAATCACAGAGAGCTCCTCTACACGCACCTGCCAGAACCATAGGACTTGAGGTGTTTCATTGGTGCAATGTTTCATTCTCGTATTGTTGCGCCAATCGTTCACATCAATGCTAGAGATGCCACCAATAACCAATTCCAGTTCGCGTTCATCAAATGGTCGCAACAAATGACTGGGTATCAGTTCACAAAAGCCTAGTCGATTATTAAAAAGTAACATTAGTAAGATCCAAATGAAGAAGTGATCGTTGAGATACTTACCCTTTTGCAGCGCCAGAAATTGCTGCTCAATTCCGCGCATAAAACGATAATTGACATAGAGCTTAACATATTCACGCTTATTCTCCTCGGTGACCGCAATGGATGCACCACCGGGCTTCAACTCATGCACCACCAGTGCACCAAAGCTATTGTTCTCCACACTGAATGTTGATTCAATGATCCCGCTTATGTTGCTTTCACTGCAAGTTTCAAAAGATCAATTAATTAACTTATTATTCTGGTTTATTCCATTTACTTACAGCATCCATGTAAGGCTACGATGCAGTTCGGGATCGACGCCTTCAATATCGCCCAGTGTGATGGGCTTGTTCAGCAGTTGCTTGTAGAAAGGCGTAGTGAATCCACCATCCAGACAATGGCCATGGAAAACGGCAATGCCAAGTGTGCGGCCAACGAAATGGAAGTAGGACAAATGATCCGGATTGACACTCGAATCTGGATTTATTTGCAGCGTGTAGTGATCATCGCGACTGTATTGGAATAGGCCGTACTGCGGATTGAGCATTTCCCTGGATAGCAGATGTAGCCATTCTCGCGCAACGCCACCATAATCCAAACCCTCCTCATTCTTGAACTTGACCATGAGCCGCTTGCGCATATCCTTGGCGCGCATTTTCATAATCAGTCTGTAGCTCTCCTCGAATATCTCGCTGCGCGACACCTCCAGCCGACAGTGGCCCGACTGTGGCTGCAGCGTCTGCAGTTCTGAACGCAACGCTCGCATTTTTCCCACCAAATCCCGCCGATACTTGGGCAACAGATCGGCTCCTTCGAGCAGACCCTGTGGAAGATCTGGCACCACAATATGCGGCGTTGTTCGACGATGCGGTGTTGTTGTTGTGCTTCCCGAATTGGATGTTGCTGTCGGTGCTGCTGCTGGTGTCAGTGTTGGTGCTGGCGTTGGAACTGCTGCTGGTGCTGTATTTGGTGTTGCTGCTGGTGGTGGTTGTGGTCCACTGCCATTGCATATCCTTTGCAGTATGCTGCCACTGAGACGCGGATCCGTAAATTGTGTGGTGCGATTATTGTGATCAACAAAGTAAACGCGACCCGATGCGGTTTTACGTTGCTCCCAGCCGCTGGGCAGCGAACCAATCTCATCGAGCGTCAGATGCTGTGTGTCCAGGTCGCGTGGTATTCGCGGATCATGCCATGTGGACACACCCGTCAGTATGTGATAGAAATACACTTGACCCTGTTGCGTTGTACGCATCTCGTAGCCAGGTGGCAGGTCCAAAAATGGACGTGCCGCCTGATTAGCTGCTGCTAATGCTGCCGAGCCATAACGATGTCCACCACCTCCAGGCACTGCCCCACCGCCAACTGGACCTGCACCCGCCGCTGTTCGTGTGCCACGCGATGAACGTCGTCTAGCGGCTGCCTCCTCAACTGCCTGCCTCGAACTGCGTCGCTGGGATCGTTGTCCAGGCGTTGTCGATGTTGTTGTTGGTGGCGTTCGTTCGGTTCTGCTGCCCTGCACTGGCTGACTATTGGCATTGGGACTGTGAACATTGCCATTGACAGTGGGCGTGGCATTGACAGGCGTTGAAGGCGTTGTCGTTGCTGCTGCTGTTGTGGGACTATGCCTTGATGGCGTTGTTGCTGGCGTTGTTGTTGTCGTCGTCGTGGTTGTTGTTCCTGGCGATGTTGTTGTGACGCCATCCTCACCAGACCAGCCATTATTGGCATGCTGTTGTTGTTGTTGTGGCTGCGCTAATCCATTGCCATTCACATAGTTTTGCGTAGGCGATGTTGGCTGCTCTATCGACGCATGTCCATTATTGAGTGCTGCTGTTATTGTTGGTGTTTGATGCTTTGGCGTTTTCACATGATTGTCGTTGTTGTGCAGGCGACCAGTCGCCGTTGTTCCTGTTCCTGTTGTTGTTATTGTTATTGGAGTGCTGCTGCTATTGTTGCTGCTACTACTGCTGCTATTGTTTGGCGTTGTTGGCTCAAGCGCTGCATGACCTGATCGATTGGATGTGGACTTTTTGCCAGGCGTCGTCGTCGACGTCATCGTTGTTGCTGTTGTCGTCAGCGAAGTAGGACTGGTATTCTCCTTGCCACCACCACCAACACCGACGCTAGAGAGTATTTCCGTTGAATGTCGTCGCTCGTCAGTTGCCTCACGCGACATTTGACGATTACTGTGACCGTTAAGCAGATTCGTGCAGGTAGTGGAACGTGTGGGTCCAGCGGGTGTTGTCGTCTGCCTTTCCACATTGTTGCCGTTGTGCTGCTGACGCTGCTGTGGTGACTTTGTTGTTCCAGCAGCTCTCGGTCGATCCCATTGCGTCGATTTGGTTGCATGATTCACATAGTAGATGCGTCCGTTGTCCGTGCGTCGCTCCTCCCAGCCTTCGGGCAGACAGTCGGTCAGCGATGAATCCTCCTCGGATGGGCCGCGCACATCGCCACTGGGTCCCACAATTGCCAATGGATTGCCACTGCAGGGACCATCCTTGGGCAGCAGCGATATAATAATTTGACCACGAACCAACTCATCGTCGTCTGGTGATAGTTTGCCCAGATCTAAGCGTTGAACTGCACAAACAACAAAATGGTTTATATTACTGACTATTTACGTTTAAAGTAGTTTTTTGTTTTCTACTTACATCCCGTTCCCTTCAAGCTCTGTATGGTGACGGCGGGTATACGTACACAGCCCAAAAAGCCGCTGCCTTTGTGTATCTTGCGTTGATTCCAAACGGTTATGGTTATTGAATCGCCACGACCCAAAAACAAATCGTAATGTGCATTCCATTTGGGATCCAGGGAGGATTTGCTTATCTCCGTGGAATAAACTTGACCGGTGCCATCCACTTGTACCTTGGCAAAGGGATCCGGTAAACCTGCATAGAAAATCATAACAATTGGATAAATATAATTTAGATAATTGGTTTGCATGCAACAAATTGTGGCATTAAATTAACCAATTGACAAAAATATTGAAATGCGCTTCACGTTAATAGTTTGAAAAGGCTGAAAGTTAGTTTCAAACTTGAACTACTTCAACGAACAACAACTTCGAATTGATAACTAGTTATCATGTTCGTTTTGGTTCTGATTATTCTGCTTATGCATTCTCTTTTGCCTCCCACTTGCTCCTATGTGCCTCATCGTCATCCTGGCTTTCCCAAACGTTTGGCAATCGATATCAGAGCATTGCCCACAACTTGCCTAAACCAACAACAGCTACAGGAAATCTCAACAGCAACAACAAATAGCTACACTCAGATTACCACAACACAGCAGCCCGACTTTTAATCGTTAAGAAGAAAGAAAATATATATATAAAGCAGCAAAGTTCCCCCTCCTCGATGACGCCAACTTGTGATTGTGATTATGATTGTAAGTTCCCTCACTTGTGAGTCCCCAAACGGCGGCTAACCCACATATATAAAGCGGAGAGATTGCAAACAGCCTAACAATCACAGCCAGACAGACAACCAATCATCATGGTAGCCATACGTTTTAGCAGCATCTTTACTTGGTTTTTATTGGCACTGGTGGCATTGTCGTGCATTGCCTCTACAGTGGCCACACCCTTTGACGGACGTCGTGGAAGTCAACGCCCACGACCAAACACTTCATTTCCGAATGGAACGCCGCCCTTTAATCCTCATGGCTGAAAGAGGGACGCTGGAGCATTAACAACGCACATTCAATTATAGTCCAATTGTTAATAAGTTTCAATTAAATATGAATCTGAACAACGCTTAAATCATAATTGTTTTTTTCTACTCGAATGACCCCAACAAATAGTGAATGGAGGCCAAGTGGCATTTGTGCAATTAAATAATCAAATAAAGACTCGTGATTACTTTTCAGGTCAAATGTTGCTATCAAAATATTCATTGATAAGATGATTGAACTATCGCTGAACCTGAATTAAACTTGTTTTTTATTGGGATAATAATGCTACTCATTCGCGCACACATCAACTTGTTCAACTCTGTTTGTGCATTAACCATTCGGATATCAAGGTTATTTTTAGGGTCCTTTCCTGTTGTTGTCCCGCTAAGAGACATGCATATTGCGTATGTATGTACCTGTATACCTGTATATATATGTGTGTGTGTGTGAGTAATTTGAGCTGTGTACAACAACAACAACAACGGCAACAACAAAAGCGGCAGCTGTTGATTGATTTAATGCTCCAAAGAACATAAAAGCAAAATGGCAAAAAGTAAAAGGAAATAGCGGTAAGAAATTGAGCGGAATATTTTAACAAAACGACGTGTGAATGCTCTACAATGCTCTCTTTTCAACAGCTTAATTTTACTTGTTGGGTGTAGAGAATTATATAAAGTGCAAAAATATTTAAATATTTCTTCACTTGATGCGCCCTAAATGGATTGAGTAGGGGAAGTTGATTTCTTATATCCGAATAATTAAAATAAATATAATTCTTGTCCTTATATTATTGGTAGCGGTATAACTATCAATATTCGAAACAGGATACTCTCTCTTCAAAATAATTTTATGGTTCATTTCCAACAAATATTGTTAATGTTTTGCCGACATTTGCACTAACTAGCAACCAAGAACTGACAATGATTGTCGACCACATGTCGTTCAACCCCAAGTTGGCTTGATGGCTGTTTTATGGTGGTAAGCACACACAAATTTGTGGCACACGTTGCAATACCGGCTTACGTTTTATTTAGTGTATAGGGAAATTAACGATTCGTTGCACTTTCTCTTTAACAACAGCGGAAGTCAGTGTTGCATGAAGTTGCACACACACACACACACACACTTGCAACAAATTATTCTTTATGCTTTATTGCAACATCATTGAGTGTGTGTGTGTGTGTTTGTGTACTGTATTAGTATGGAGCAGAAGCGGCTGCAGCAGCAGCCGAAGCTTTTTCACATGCCGCCCGCTCTTCCATACGCTTCTCAATCAAGGGTCGAAAGTGACGGATAAGTCCCTGGGGTGGCCAAGCGGCGCCATCGCCCAGAGCACAAATGGTATGGCCCTCGATTTGCTTCGTTAGTTCCCAGAGCATGTCAATTTCGCTGGGTTGCGCCTGGCCGGTGACAAAGCGCTGCATGATCAAGTTCACCCAATGGAGACCCTCGCGACATGGTGTACACTGGCCGCAGCTCTCGTGCTTGTAGAAGGCGCTCAAGCGTGCAATGGCATAGATAATATCCGTTTGCTTGTTCATCACAATGATGGCGCCTGTGCCCATGGAGGAGCGCACCGCTTGCAGGCCCACATAGTCGTGTATGGCTGTCTCGGCATCCTTTTTGGGTATGCAAGGGGTTGAGGAGCCACCGGGTATGATGGCCAATAGATTATCCCAACCGCCAATAACGCCACCCGCATGTCGTTCAATTAGTTCACGTGTCGGCATCGACATCTCCTCCTCGACGGTGCAGGGTCGCTCCACATGACCCATGATATTGAAGAGTTTTGTGCCCGAGTTCATGGTTCGTCCGAAGCTGGCGAACCATTTGCCACCGCGACGACAGATGGTGGGTGCGACAGCCACTGTTTCCACATTGGTAACCGTTGAGGGGCAGCCGAAGACACCAATGTCCGCTGGAAAGGGTGGCTTGGAACGTGGTTTGCCGGCTTTGCCTTCGAGGGATTCGATGAGGGATGTCTCCTCGCCACAAACATAGGCACCAGCACCACGATGCACATACAGATCGAAATCAAAGCCAGAGCCACAGGCATTCTTGCCCAGATATCCGGCTTTGTAGGCCTCCAGAATGGCATATTGAAGATTGCATGTCTCGTTGTAGAATTCACCACGCACGTAGATGTAACCCGTATTGGCACCCATTGCACAGCCGGCGATGACACAGCCCTCCACTAGCTTGTGCGGATCGTGGCGCAATATCTCGCGGTCCTTGCATGTGCCCGGTTCACCCTCATCGGCATTGACGACCAGAAACTTGGGCCTGCCATCGGGTGGCTTGTTCATAAAGGACCATTTGAGACCGCTGGGAAAACCAGCACCACCGCGACCGCGCAATCCAGATGTCTTAATCTCATTGATGATCCACGGCGAACCCTTCTCTATGATCTCTTTGGTCTTGTACCAATCGCCACGTTTCATTGCCGCTTTCAAGCGCCAATCGTGACGTCCATAGAGATTGGTAAAAATACGATCTGCATCAGCCAGAGGACCAAATTTGGTTTTGGTTTGTGGTGGCGGTGTGCCCGGTGGTGGAGGGGGACCTGGTGGTTTTGCAGCAGCAGCGGGTGGGGGTGGACTTGTTGGAGGTTTAGTTCCACCAGAAGCTTTGGAGTCACCCGACTTAGAAGCACTATAATAGAAACAGGATGTGGAAAAATGCTTTGCAGTTCCGGCATCAGTTGAAGATTTATCACCAGATTTCTTTCTGCAAGCATCACTTGCCTTCGTCATTGCTGCTCTGCGATCAGCTAAATCAAAAGTTACAGCCGCCTTTTCTTTAGCTGAATCCAAAGCTTCAGGCAAATCGCAGTCCTCGGTGTCGGCCAAACGTTCATTTAAAGGAAACTTGGTTGTACTTTCGTGTTTAGTATGGATATGTGGGAATTTCGTAAGCTCTTTTAGCTTGACAATTGGTTCTTTCTTTTCGGTTTCTTTGGTTATGCGTTGAGTTGCGAGACGTTCTTTTATTATTGCCTTCATCTTTGTTTTTCTATCCCTAGACAATTCGGGCACCGACAATGATCCAATCGATGATATTTTTATGGAACAGTGGTTTGGTTTTGTTTCGGGATTGTTACTTTCCTTCTCTTCATTATCATTGTTACACTTATTATCCTTGTTGCACAAAGTCCTAACTTGTATCATCTGTGTGGGCAGCGCTGTTAAGGATATATTACCCAGTAAGGAACTTTCAAGAACGTTAAATCCATGTTTAGATTCATGACCCATTTTCAAAAGTTCCACTTCCTCTTTACCAGGCAGCTCTCGACACTTCTTCGATAAAGAAAATGCAAAAGTTTTCTTGCATTTCAACGGAAATCGCTTACGCAGCAACAATGTATTCATCTTTAAAATTAATAAATCCTTGCGTTTCTTTGGGAAATTTTTTGTTTTGTTTAGTTTGTGAAAAGAAAAGCGAGAAATATTTTAATGTGACTGCTTCAAAGCTTAGACAGTTTTGTCTGTTGTAGTTGAAAGAGTTTAAATTCCATAAAATTTATGACACTGTTTGCAGATCTCATATAAAAAAAATCCCCAACCCGAACAAAAGCGCCAAGATGTCAAATAAAAACTATATTTTGCGTAGTAGCTTCTTGTTGCGGGCAAATCGAGTACTTAGTCATGAACACATGTTAGATCATAAATCCCTGGCCCACAATATCTATTTATATATCGCTCAAAAAACTGAGTCAAGCGCTTTCCGTTAGCAATTGCAAGTCCTCTCGCACACACACACACCCATACTTTCACTCGGTTTCTGTAGAGTATAGTTAAATCTAATCAGTGCCAAAGATAAACACATATTGTATTATATAGAGGTTTAGTTTTTGTTGTTGTTGTTGTTCCAATAACTTATTTGCATGGCGGCCCTAAAAAACAAGAGAACCTTCTAACCTCTGAGACTAAAAATGAAGAAAAAGTCAAAATGTAAGACAAGTGCGTCAATGTGTGAAATCGATTGTAGACTGAATGAATAGTTAGGCATAGATAACACATACACTAGTTGTTTCAGTTAGTTCCAGGGTTAGTTAGTCAGTTGAATCGATTTGACAACTACTTGGCATGCGGCTGTTAATTATATATTAGCATTTATATGACATTTCATATGGCAAAAACACAGACACACATCGCATTTGGATACCATCAAAAGCACACCTAGCTGCATGCCTATATATCTAACATATATAATTTAAAGTCGACAAGTCAACATACATATAAGGGGGTTATGTAGATATATAATTAAAGACAGTATTAGGCAATGCGAACGAAGCGCCGCGTGATTTGAGTGCAACGATGTGTAAAAAAATGAATAAGAGAAATACAAAAATAATACATAATATGAAACGCACACACACACACAGACTTTAATATATATGTGTATGTGTTAATGTGTGAGAGAGCGCCACAATGAAAGTAAATTAGTAATAATCATTTTCAAAATATTATAGCAAAATGAAAGAAAAGGCAACTGTATATTTTGTTTTTGGGCAAGTGCTTTATCCCCCCCTTCAACCCATTCTCCCCTCCATCGCACGCCCCCTCGTGCGTGTAATTTGTACAAAAATGAAAGTAGACAAGGGGAAATGTTAAATTTAGCCACAAAACGTAGCACGTAGCACGTTCAAAAAACGCACCAAAACTCAAAATAGCGAAACAATCACAATTTGTGGGGGCGCATTTGTTATCATATTTTGATTTGATATCAAAATTGAATGAAATATAACTTACGAAACAAATCCTTGCGCGCCAAATTCCTTGCACACAATACTGCAAAAGAAATAAAAGAATTTAGTAAGGAAATCGAATTAAGAATTAAATATTTTATTGCAACTTACGCGTTATTCGAATTTTGTGTGTTCCATTGCGACGTGGATAATCCAGTTTATTCATAATTTCAGACTTTAAGTTTTGGTTGTTTTATAGTTGTATTATTATTCTTTTTTTCTATAAAAATAATTGTTATTTCTTTATAAAACAATTGGTCTGTCGAACGCTTTTCTTGCCGATCATTTTTGGGCTCTAAACTGTTGTTGTTTTTATTGCTGGCAGCATGTATACATTTTGGAGCAATGTTTAAGGAGGAGGTAGAGGAATAGCGAAAAAATTATCTCAATTTTTCTTGTTTATGGTGTTGTTGTTGTTGGTGTTATTATTATTATTGCCGCGCAAGCAGCTGCTGGCGCTCTTATTGTAGCCTTGAGAATTTATGTAGCTTTTACTGCTTCTGACGTTGTTGTTGTTGTGGTTGCTGCTGTTTCTGTTGCTGTTGCAGTTGTGTGTCATTGTTTGCACTGTAAAATATTTATAATTCATGTGTGGTTGTTGTTGCTGTTGTTGGATTTGTTACGCTGGCGCTGCGAACGAGTGCAAAACTGCAATAGAAAAGCGACAAAACTGATTATTTATGAGTTTCATAATTGAATTTGTACGAATTGTTTTATTATAACACACACATTTTGATAACTAAAACGTTCGTTCGTTAAGATAAGCATATGCATATGTGTGTGTGTTTCTTTTTTTTTGACTGTGTGTGGGTGGTTATCTCAGCTATGAAAATGAATGGAGTGCGTAAGTATTAGTAGCCGTCAAGCACTGCAGAGGGCGTGCAAACTGCCGGCGAACACAAGACGAAGACACGACAAAAAGGGGGAAGGAAAAAAATACTGCTTTGGCAGGTAGCACACAACTTACCCGAAACTGTTTTGCCTTTAGCTGTTGTTGTTTTTGATGCTGTTGCTGCTTTAAATTCATTTTACACGCACATGTCGCACACAAACACATTGACACACACACACATTTTAGACGGACGCATGTTGCAGGCACGAGAACTATACTTTTATTATTTAATAAATTTTATTATATTATATACGCACTATGTATGTAGGTACATCTACATATATTAAGTATTTCAACAGTCGTTTAATTAACTTTAATTTGTTTCCTGCGTTTGTATGGGTGCATACTATTTTGATTATGTCTGTGTGTGTGTGCCTGCTGCTGTGCCACAGAATTTGCAATAATGTTAAGGCCCTGCCCGACACACACTTGTTAGTTATTATAAAATTTGCATATATGTACGTACACTTATTTGTCGACATACGACTGTGCACAACGTATTTGGAAGCAATAACATTTGCCACAAAAATATTCTTTCGTTTTTTACGCGCTGCTCTCGTTTTAATACTTACAGAGAGACGGCGAGGAGCAAATAAAATATGCACGACAACCGACGACTGTGAATATAGATGAAGCACGTCAGCTACATGAACAGCTGAATTTCGCCACTATTTATTTGATTTAAAGTTAGTTTAACTACATTATTTAGCGTAATGTGAGTTTGCTGCTGCTCACACTTTTTAAATTTGTTTATAACTATCTAATGCTAATATCGCGCAGAAATCAGTTCTTGTTCAACGAGAAACGCCATTTTTATGGTTGGTTCCCAACCCATAGTGTTGCAAAGCGCTTTTTCTCACACTGCTGACCAAATTGGTATTTTTCTGACGCTGCACAGCACTAAGTAAAATTTGGCGGTGTTTGGGTTTTATATCTAAGTTATAATTTGCTGTAGATAATGTCAATTGCACTCGACTTCGATGTTAAGCAAGTGGCCAACAAAAGGACACTTGAACTGCACTATTTACCAGCTAAAATCGATGGTGATGGCGAATGCGCTAATGTTGACAAATATTTCAATATTTATACACGCGATGCTTCGGACTATGGAAAAGGCGTGCTCACAAATTCGCTTCGGGGATATCCACTGCTGGGCAAGCGAGAGTCGGTACCTGAAGGGTATATGGGTGTCGTCTTGCAAGAGACGGATCCACACCAAACACAACGCCAACTCCGCCTGACTGGCATCTTTGAGGAGTTTACCTACTGGAACTACGACAAAGTACCATCCAAAGGAGATGGCTATCAACAAGCGATGACCACGCTTAAAATAGCCGAGGCGGTAAGTTAAAAATACAAATCTATAAATGTATGTATGAAATACAATTTACATCCTTTCAGCTTGCTGCACCTGTAAGCGAAGCTGATCTGGATGAGGAGCTTAAAAGACAGCAGGAGGCCAAAAAAGAAAACGTTTAGAGTTGGTGCGCTTACAGCGTTTTTATAGTATAAGTATATAGTATTCCAAAAGCTTATCAAATGTTTTTTTTACAATTTGTATAAAAGATTCAAATATAAATACGTATATGTATGTGGATGTTACGGTTATGTTGAGTAGCTGATGTTTTCTTTATCAAAGCAGCCTTTATTCATCCGCGTCTTCAAAACGCTCATCATCATCTTCCAGACTTAGGTTCTGCATACCACCCACTTCACCACCATTGCGGCCAAGCGTAAGGGCATCATCGACCATGTCCTGATCATCAAAGGCCATCCCTCCAGCATCCTCCATGGGATCACTATCTTCAGAGTTGCTATCAGCCGAGTCCGGATGCAATGCCTGGCACGTGGTCATCGCATTATACATGGTGTCCACAGTGTGGATATCGTCGGGCAGCAGCCAGCACTCGGTCACCTCATCCAATTGCTGATCAACAGCATCCTCAAAGTTATCATCTTCATCGTCAGCCTCATCGTGCTCATCACTCCCATTGCCCTCGTCTACATCGTTGTTAGCAACAGCAGCAACATTGTTGCGCTGGGGCCCATCTCCGCCGTCGTTTTGGCCATTCACATCCAAACTTCTGCCCATATAGACGCCCTCCCACTCCACTTTGCGGTCAAGCATAAAGTAAATGCATTTCCTAGGATTAGATGAGATGCCATGCAGGCTTACTTGCTTCCATTCAATCGAAATTCCTTCCGCAAGATCCATTGGCTGCCAAGACAGTGTGCTATATCGAAAACAAAATAATTAACAATGTACACATACTTCTCGGAAATTGCCGACATGCGTTGCACTTACTTCTGTGAAATGTATACTGTGCCCTGTCCTACGACTTTGTCGCCAAGCTTAAACTTGATATTATTGGCGGTATATAAAAGACCGTGCTCGGGCGGGCTTATCGGCATTATTAGTACCATTTTAATAGAGAATTGTGCAAAAAACACAGGGCAAAAACTGATTTGGAAAATGTCTGGCAGCGGCTAACTTAATTGGTGTTTATAAACGCAGAAAAATAATAGTGCTTTTATTGCAAGAAAAATACCACAGTTGTCAAACACTCTTTTGATATCTGTCAGTATCTACTTTTCTGTAACAACCAACCAGTTGACGTTGCTCACACTGTGCGTATTATTTTGACGGCACGTAGCAACTCTATAATTTCAATTCACAGCGGTTGTTAAGGAGCGTCTTGCATTTTTTTTCGACGATAAATTTCCGAAGTCAAGCTGCTAAAATAGCTAACATGAAACGTGCGTTTCATACAGAATATTGTATATACCAATATTAAACTAATAACTTTGTAAGAATAGATGGCTTAAAATATAGCTGGCAAAGCAATTTGTCGTTATACTGCTGCGCTGCTGCTGCTGGTGTTGTTGTTGTTTGAACTGCGACAGCTGCCAACATACATATACATTTATATCAATATACACATTTGAAAAGACGAGAACGACAGGCTGCTTAAAATATGGACATGGATTACGTGAATATCAATGAATTTAACGACCTCGAGTTGGCGACGCGCATGCGCACCTGCAACTATGAGAAATATAAGTCTCTTGTTCGTATGCATCTCTCATTTGAGCTCGAATTGAACACCGATGAGTAAGTGTGTTGTGTTTTTTTCAATGTGTGTGTGTAATTATATGTGCTAATTTGCGTGAGTCAATTGCAGATTCGATTTAGCATGCCACGAAATTGTGTACGAGGACAAAGGCAAATTGAAGAAATGGAACAGGCTATCGAAAAAGCACAGATTGGGTCATGTTGGCAATGCCGCTAGTGTTGCCAATGTTGCCGGCTGTGCTACTGGCAACAGCAGCAAATCTGTGGGAAATAGTCCAACAGAGTGTTTGCAGCAGCAAATTGATGCTGGCTTCCAAATGCATATGCTCGAGCTCAAGGAATTTCTAATGCTGGAGAAGAGTAAGTGGAGACACTGCATCGTGTATCTTGATTTCTTAATCAATAAGCGTATCCACAGATCTCACCCAGGAGGGTCTTTTTCGCAAAGGTGGCTCCGTTTCACGTCAAAACGAGCTTCGTCTGCATATACAGCAAGACAAGCCGTTGGAGTTGGAAAAAGCTGGCTTCTCGGCGCACGATTGCGCCACTGTATTTAAGAGCTTTCTTGCGGAGCTGCCGGAGCCATTGCTAACCGATGCCCATTATCCAGCACATTTACAGATAGCGCCGCTTTGCCAAACGCTTTTGTCAGAGCGCACACAGGCCACATTGGAGCGCCAACAGCATCTGTTAAACTCTGTGCAGTTGCTGCTTCTGCTGCTGCCAGAGGAGCATCGGGAGCTGCTGAAGCACATAATGGAGATGCTACACGCTGTTGCCCTGCAAGAGGCTAGCAATAAGATGACCGCGGAAAATCTAGCTACATTATTTACACCACATTTAATTTGTCCACGCAATTTGCCGCCCGAGGTGTTGCACTATACTGCAAAGCGCATGTCCAGCATTGTTGCATATATGATTGTGCGCAGCTTGGAAATTTTTGCCGTGCCCGCCAAGCTGGCGACCGATATTCGGGCGTACTTTCTTGAACGCAAACGCAAGAAAACCATGTCGCCGGAGCAAACGCTCGACGAATCCATCTCGGACATCTCGACGGTCAACACGGTGTACACTTTTGTAGACCGTGCCGCCACAGCAGCGGCAACCACATCCAACAACACAGACACTGAACTGGCGCAGTTATACGCTCACATTCAAAGCCTGCCCGAGTCCTCAAAAAAACGTCGGCTCATCAAACAATTCAACAAACAAAATGGACAGGGTATTTGCTTTACATATGTATATATTTTTAATGAAACCTAACTAATTTGTTACTTTCCTTTAGGCACTCCATTGCAGTTAGTGGTCATGAATCGATTAAAGAACAATGAAGCGACTCGCAGTGCCAAATCCCTTGGTGATTCTATAAAGAAACACATATTTCACAAGAGTCTTATGTCGCGTACTCCAAAACGAGCGCCTGCTTTGCAAGCAATGCACGGTTCAGAGGTGGGTGGTGTTTACCTTTTTTTGTATGTGCTTCTTTTACCCTTGCAGAAGATTATAATTAGAATTCGTCAAAAAGGTTTCTTTTTCACCCGCATAACAAATATACTTTGTCTGTCTGCAAGGGTATTCAAATGTTGGCATGCCGAACAAAAATCTATTCTTTCTATATATGTTTTGTGCACTAACTGCATGTTGTTTGTGTTCCTTGCGCAGACACCAAATCTATCGCATGTAAAGGCGCCCAAAATGCGCGTATTATTCCAAAGTCCGACGCCAGCGATGCCACTACCGCCCACATCCAAACTCGTCTCCTCTTCATCATCGTCATCATCATCATCATCAGTCGTCGCCGGCACTAACCCACTGCACACGCTTCAAAAATCCATTTCATCCACATCGTTGAAAATTGAATCATCATCGGATAGTTGCTGCTATGGAGGCAATAGCACCCAGTCGGCGCCCGTCAGTCGCCAGCAGTCGCATGAGCTGCCCGCGTTGTCAGCTGCTGTGCCCGAGCTAGATGAGATCGACGCCGAGTGCAGTGTGACGCCGGCAAAGATCATCTCGGCGGTGGCCCAGCAGCTGATCAGTGGGGCAGCTGATAAGAAGAGTGTGGCGTGGAATGATCGCCGTTTGCTGGATATTGAGGAGTACTCAAATCCTTGCACTCCTGTCCAGCAATCCTCGCGCTACAAGTCCGAGCCTAATCTGTGTAGTCTGCGGCCACAGGTGCACGATGACAATGATTACGACGAGGATGCAGCACTAACGCCCATTGTGGAGGTATCCACAACAGCAACGACCCGTAGTGGCATGGGTATATCCCTAACCCGTAAGCTGATGAAGGGTGTCAGCATGGGTAATCTGCGTTTTCCATTCAGCACTCCGGAGACAACGAAGCGCTTGGTGCGTAGCGTTTCGGCCACGCTAAAACGACGTCCCAGCAGCATCGATGAAGGCAAGCACTTGCGAAATTCAGATGGGCCACTACTGGAAGACGTAGATGATAGTGATGAGGAGGAGCAGCAGGAGGATGAAGATGATGATGATGATGACGAGGAAACCTTGTCCGACGTAAATGGCAGCTCCAATGAACTGCCACATGGCATCGGCATGCCTGTGGACATAAGCTATCATCAACATCTTCTGCAGAGCAGTGTTTATCGTAATCTGGACTTGATAACAAGCACGCCAGCATTGCGTATGGGACGCCGTTCCATGTCGCCCATAACGAAATCAACACAACGCATGCCCAAGGCAATGCAGGTAAGTGAAGCATGTTTTATTAACAGCATGTCTTACAAAAATATCTCACAAAGATAATTAGCTATTTTAATAAATTTGATATTTTTGCAGGAATCCATTATGACACCACGATCCCGCAAACCAGTAATGCTGCTCAATGCCTTAAACAATATTGAAAAGCAGCAGAATCGTAGCTTTGCCGAGCAGCAGGATGACCAGCTGTTGGCCAGTAAGCAGCTAGAGCCACCGGTGCTGCATAGCGAAGATGCAACCTCCCTAGGTGGTTATACGGATATATTGAGGCGTCAACACAGCTTTGCAAGCCAACGACAGCACACGAGCAGCAGCAGTTACAGCAATAGCAATGAACTGGAATTGGAGCCTTCACTAGGAGGCAAACCGCCAAATGCGCTCTCAAGTGACTTCAAGTGAGTAGAGCTAGTTAAGCTACATTTTAACAGTTGTATAACAGTTTGAAAATATATCTCAGGGAGTATTTGCTTACGCGCAGTGTTTTGACAGCAAGCCCGGCGGATTTATCATTTGCCAGCCGTTCGGATGACTTTGGTGGCGCAAATACCACACAGGATATTGAGGACTTTGATGAGTTGGAGTTGAGTCCCAGCCTACTTTACTGCTTGGATGGCAATGAACCGGCAGTTGCCTCTCCACTGGGTAATTCCAATAATGGTCGCAAACGCTCGGCGGACACACCTCGAAAAATTGCCCTTGCGTCGGATAATGATTCTTGCGACAACAAGGAAAATATATCAAGTGGCGATGCAGATGAGCATTTGCTGCACACGAAAAAATTGCTGATTACTTCTCATGAGGAGTATCCAGGCGAAACAGCGCTTTAGCTTTAAGTAAAACCACAAAATACAAAATCGCACCATTATTTTGAACATTTAACGTTAAAACCGTTGCACGGTTTTAAAAAAAATTTACTTTTACCAAACACATTGCTTCCGTAAAATTGTTTTCAAAAAAAAAAAACAAGCGCTGCAAGAAACGACAGCATTTAAATATAAGATAAACGCATTTGCTTTGTAATTGGCCGCGTTTTTTGAAAAATCCATTATAAATGCATGCCTCATATACAGATATTCGGTAAAATTACAGCATTAATTTAGAAATACTTAGTTTTTACAATTAATTAAAATAAAATATTTTATTAACCCCACTCAAAGAGTATTCCTTTTAAGCATTAAATGGTAAAGTAATTTTTTTTTTAAAGAACAATATAAATTATGTCGATTGAAAAACGCAAGTATCGATATTATCGTTTCAAGTTATTGGTAGCACTGAATATTGTTTCATGTTTTACAGTACTGGAGAACAGCTGAGTTTTGTTGACAGCCGGTAGGAAACGCAAAAGCAACAAAGTTATATTGAAATAAATAGAATAATTGTAAACAAATATTCTGCACGTTAGTAACACAAAACTACAATATGGGCACTTGGGTACTGGAGGTGGCAAAAATGGGCATGTACATGGCATTTCCCGTAGCGCTATTCCACTTCTTCAATCAGCCAGAATACTTTGAGGAATGGGTGACCAAAAAGAAGCGCGAACTTTATCCGCCGGAAAGCAAGAGCCATCACGAAGAACTGCATCGTGCTATACGTGAGCACCACCAGAAACACGATGCCGAAATGATGCGTGCCATGGAGGAGTCACAGCGCAAATAATAAAACTTATTTGATAAAATTTTTTTTTATTATATAAGTGTAGACAGCAAGTGTGGAAAATTGTCTCATTGAGTAAATATTTAACCTTTTTTTGTATTAACGTTGTACTTGTCGTTGTACTTCAGCTTGTATAAATAATCAAAACAAAATGTTGCCTTATTTTGTTGTTGCAATTTATTGGGAATTTTTTATCAGCTGGATTAGTATAAAAATGACATTGACATCGGCACTGTTTAAAAACAATCCACTTATCAATGAAGCACCAGATAGTATGTAGTAGCTCTACACATATTATCTTTCCGTTCCAGAAGTGTCACAAGTTGTGACGAGGACTCACCTAAAGTTTGCAATGAATGTCAGTGTTGGCAATGACCGCCAGTTGACCGTTATTGTGCGGTTTGGGAAATTTGTTATTGTACTTGTGATCGGCTCTAGATTAGATCCATTTGTAAGCAATTTGTATTTACAGACTGCTGCTACCATTATCTACTTTTCACACGCCATTTACAATACCAACATAAAAAACCAACAACACCTGTAAAATTTCCAATTATACAGATTGTTTTTGATACCCTTTTAAGAATTGAGTTTAATTAATAATAAATGCGATATTACGGTGAAATGAAACTTCTGAATTACTTAGTTGGAATAAAATTATCATTAAAAAGATGCGCTTTTTGTAAGGTAACGGCGTGCAAAATATTAATATTAGCTTTTATTTGATTTTGTACGGCTACCTGAACAATCCATTATGTATATGTATATCTACATATTTTGTTCAAGTTTCATTTTAAACTCTATTAAGTAATGGCGGTGGGGGTTATTTGACAAGTTTTAACGGTTATTCTAAATTTGATTTATCAGTTTCCGCTGCCAACGTCAACGTCGCAGTCGCCAGCTAGTTGTTGGGCATATCGAACGCGATTCTTTTCAAGCCAAGTAAACGTTGGCCATCCACATTCAGTTTAACTTTAACCGTAACACGGAACGCAACATAAAAGAAAAGAGAGAGATTAAAAATGGCGGAGGCAAAAGTGCTGCCACAATATATTGCCGGTTTATCGGCTGCTTTTGGAGCTTTTTGTATGGGCGCCAGTATGGGTTGGTCATCGCCTGTCGAGAAAATGCTAACAGAAGAGGAATCCTATGGTTTCCCAGTTTCGGGAGATCAATTTGGATGGGTTTCATCGCTTTTAACGCTGGGTGCTACAGTTGTATGCATTCCCATTGGATTTATTATTGATATATTTGGACGAAGACCAACAATGTTGGCATTGATACCACCATACATGGTTGGCTGGATTTTGATGATCTTTGCCAACAATGTTCTAATGCTGTACTTTGGACGATTCATTCTTGGAGTTTGTGGTGGTGCTTATTGCGTGGCTGCATCGATGTATACCACAGAGATTTCGACAACTGCCACACGTGGCAAATTGGGCAGCTTCTTCCAGCTGAACACTGTTGGGGGATTGCTCTATGGTTATATTGTTGGTGGCTTCCTAGAGCTCCTGTTTATCAATATATTATGTGCCGTTCTGCCTTTGATCTTTGCTGCTGTTCACTTCTTCATGCCGGAATCACCGGTTTATTATGCAATGAAGGGAAGACAGGAGGATGCAAAGAAGTCCTTGCTCTGGCTGCGTGGCAAAGACTGTGATGTCAGCGAGGAGCTCAAGGATATTATGGAGGAGAGCAACAAGGGAGCGGACGAGCCCAAGGTGAATGTCTTTGTGGCACTTCGACGTCCAATAACGCTCAAGGGAATTGGCATAGCGGTGATACTGCAAGCTCTTCAACAGTGGACAGGCATCAATGCCATCATGTTCTATTCCACATCAATTTTTGAGGATGTGGGCGCTGGATTAAGTGGACGCGACTGCACGATCCTGATTGGAGCTACACAGGTTGTCATGACTTTGGTGGCCACATTGATCATTGACAAGGCTGGTCGTCGCATCCTGCTGCTCATCTCTTCCTTCTTTATGGCCATCACCACCTGCTTGATGGGCGCCTACTTCCAAATGAAGGAGAGCGATGCCGATTCAGTGAAATCCATTGGTTGGTTGCCCATCACCAGCATCCTTCTGTTCATAGTCTTCTTTTCGATCGGCTTTGGCCCTGTGCCCTGGCTTATTATGGCCGAGCTATTCACGGAGGATGTGAAAAGTGTTGCCGGTTCGATTGCGGGCACGAGCAACTGGTTCTCTGCTTTTCTGGTCACTTTACTCTTTCCCATATTGAAGAACGCCATTGGATCGGCGCCAACGTTTTGGATTTTTTCAGTCATTGCTGTCCTTGCATTCATCTATTCGTTACTTTTTGTGCCAGAGACAAAGGGTAAGACGCTACCGGAGATTCAGCTAATTTTGGCCGGCGGCAAACTAGCTAAGGATACGGAGATGCACAGTGATCATTAGATTGAAGGGGCATACAAGAAGAAGAACAAGTTGTTTTGTGTGTCTTAATCTTAGTCTAGTAGCTGAATATAGTTTTGTATTGATAATAATATTATAATATAAACTCCTAATACTATATTAATATATTAAAAGCTAGAAAAATCAAGTGAAACAGTTTTATTTTTTATTAAAAAACAATTAAAATATTAAATAAAGCTTTGGAAAGCTTTTAACGCTTTCAGATTTAAAATAAAAATGCGATTTCAAAGGACTTTAAGCATTAACTGTCGATATGAATTTACACGATTTAATTTTTATTCGAATATTTCAATTAGTTTTTGAGTGCTTAAATACAAAAGTATAACTAAACATAATTTAAAACAATCTTCATACATTTTAAATACGATTGCTTATATCTTTTTCTTTAACATATTCAGGAAGTTTATTGCCTTCAAATATTGTCTTATCCAATGGCTGATTAATTTTGACACCAGCGAGAATGAATTGAATCTCTTCCAGACTTTTACCCTTCGTCTCGGGAACCCATATCCACATGTACACGAAACCGAGCATACTAATACCAGAGAATACCCAAAATGTTGCCGCTGGTCCAATATCGTTTTTCATCAATGGAAACAGTTTTGTGACCATAAATGCAGAGAACCAATTGATGGTGCCAGCAATGGAGCCAGCAACACTTTTGACATCCTCAGAGAATACCTCCGCCATTACTACCCAAGGCACTGGGCCAAGACCAATGGCACTGGCCACAATGAACAAAAGGATGCTGGTAATGGGCAACCAACCAATAGATGCCACCGAATCCGGATCATCTGCCTGCATTTGAAAGTAAACGCCCATCAGGCAAGTTGTCAACGCACAAAGCAGTCCGGAAATAAGTAATAGAATTCGTCGTCCAGTCTTGTCAATTAGCATGGTGGCCACAAATGTCATCACCAGCTGAGTAGCTCCTATAAGGATCGTACATATTCGTCCACTTAAACCGGCCGCAACATCCTCGAAAATGGATGTCGAATAGAACATAATAGCATTAACGCCAGTCCATTGTTGCAAGATTTGCAGAATGATTGCAATGCTTAAACCTTTAAGAGTTATGGGTCGACGCAACGCCTTCAAAGTATTAATCTTTGGTTTATCAGAATCCTTAAGAAGTTGCTCGAGCTCTTCACTGACATCAGAGTTCTGGCCACGAAGCCAAAGCAGGGACTCCTTTGCCTCCTCCTGTCTTCCTTTCATGGCATAATAAACAGGTGATTCAGGCATGAAGTAATGAACAGCAGCAAAGGTCAGAGGCAGAATGGCACACAATATGTTTAGGGTCGTGAGCGGAAGATAGCCACCAATAATATATCCATAGAGCAGTCCCGAACAGGTATTTAATTCAAAAAAGCTACCCAAAGTGCCACGTGCAGCTATCGTCGAGATCTCCGTATTGTACATCGAGGCAGTTACACAAAATGCACCTCCACAAATTCCAATTATAAATCTGCCAAAGTACAACATCGTCACATTCTTTGCAAAGATCACCAATATCCAGCCAACCATAAAAGGTGGTATAAGCGCCAACATTGTCGGTCTTCGTCCAAATCCAGTCAATGATGAATCCAATTGGAATACACACGACTGTTGCACCCAGTGTCAACAGGGATGAGATCCATCCAAATTGATCCAGCGACACTGGGAACCCATAAACTTCATCCTCCGTTAGCATTTTCTCTGCGGGCGCCGACCAGGCCATGCTGGCGCCCATACAGAATGCTCCAAATGCCGCCGATAAACCAGCTATATATTGCGGCAGAACCTTTGTTTGCGACATTTCAAATCATACTGTGAACTGGGCCAACAGTGCATAACTGATTTGGGGAATCCGGTTAGCTGAAAATTGTTTGTGTTTTTATGGGTTCGTGCATATTAGATTATACATTTAATTGGTGATATCAGATTGAACGTTGACCAAATGGTTTAATACCCTTACATTTCATCAAACGTAATGTTTTTCGGTTTCTTTTAACTCGATTCGAATTTCACACTGCTCAAGTGAAAACATGAAAATAGTGTGAATAGTTTTCGAGTGTATCCAAGCACTGTCGCTTAACAACTCAACGGTCAACTGTCGAATAATGGTAAGATAACACAATCAAAGAGCTGTGATTCAATGAAATCAGTATTCCATATTAAAAAGATAAGTAGGAATTGTTGTCATGTTTATAAAGAAGTAAACGTAATCCTACAACTGATTTTTATTAAACACTAATCAAGAATAGCTGATAGATGGAATTGGGGTTTACGATAGGATAATTAAGTATAGGTTAATCTATGCTTAGCTAATATTTTGAAGAAAATGTAAAAGTAGCCTTACAAAGTCTTGAAACGATTGTCCACATGCTATCTTTTAGTGGAACTTATACTTTTTGGCCGTTCGGTAAGAATAAGTTGAATCTCCTCAAGGCTTTTACCTTTGGTCTCCGGAACACATGACAACATATACACAAAGCCCAAAGCACTGATGCCAGAGAATACCAAAAATGTTGCCGCTGGTCCAATATCATTTTTCATTAATGGAAAAAGTTTTGTGACCAGAAAAGCAGATATCCAATTGCTGGTGCCCGCAATGGAGCCAGCAAAACTTTTCACATCCTCACTAAACAACTCGGCCAAAATAAGCCAGGGCACGGGTCCAAGGCCAACGGAGCCGGCAGCCATAAACACAATTATGCTAATGATTGGCAACCAGCCTATGGATGCAACCGAATCCGGATCATTCTCCTTCATTTGAAAGTAGACGCCCATCAAACAGGTGCTGATGGAACAAAGAAAACCAGAAATGAGCAAAAGGATGCGTCGTCCAACCCTATCGATAATTCCAGTCGCAACCAGGGTCATCACCAGCTGGGTAATGGCAATGAGAATTGTGCAATCGCGTCCACTTAATCCAGCGCCAGCATCCTCAAAGATTGATGTGGAATAGAACATAATAGCATTAACGCCAGTCCATTGCTGCAAGATTTGTAAAATTACTGCAATGCTGAGTCCTTTCAGAGTTGTGGGTCGGCGCAATGCCTTTAGAATATTGACTTTGGGTTTATTGGATGTCTTTATAATTATCTCGAGCTCCTCGCTGACATCGCAATCTTTGCCACGCAGCCAGAGCAAGGACTTCTTTGCCTCCTCCTGTCTTCCCTTCATTGCATAATAAACAGGTGATTCTGGCATAAAAAAGTGAACAGCAGCAAAGATCAGAGGCAGAATGGCACACAATATATTGATAAACAGGAGCTCTAGAAAGCCACCAACAATATAACCATAGAGCAATCCCCCAACAGTGTTCAGCTGGAAGAAGCTGCCCAATTTGCCACGTGTGGCAGTTGTCGAAATCTCTGTATTGTACATCGAGGCAGTTACACAAAACGCCCCTCCACAGACTCCAAGAATGAATCTGCCAAAATACAACATTGTCACATTGTTGGCAAAGATCATCAGAATCCACCCAATCATGTATGGTGGTATTAAAGCCAACATTGTCGGTTTGCGTCCGATAAAGTTAATGATAAATCCAATGGGAATGCACACAAAAGTCGCACCCAGCGTTAAAAGCGAAGAAATCCATCCAAATTGATCGAGAGACACTGGGAACCCATAGGCTTCCTCGAACGTTAGCATTTTTTGTACGGGCGCCGACCAGGCCATGCTGGCGCCCATACAAAAAGCTCCAAATGCAGCCGATAAACCGGCTATATATTGTGGCAGAACCTTTGCCGATGACATCACAAATCAAACTATAAACTCAACAGAGTTAAGTAAATAGTTAAGAGTGGATCTAGTCTTGACTTGATAACTCATACCAACGGTCAACTGGCGGTCATCGTTTGGAAACGATTTGAAGTGATTTCTATTATTCCCTTTGATAAGCTGGATGAGTACTACTTGTTTGATAGTATTCATTACTCAGGAGTTTTTACTTGATATAATTATTATGTAATTGATTGGTCATAAGAAAAATGTGAACAGTTTCCTGAATTTTGTACAATTTCCAAGTGTTTTTATTTTTAATTATATATTTTTGCTTTTTTGTGTGTCGTATGTGTGTTTTTTTTATTTTTTATATATAATACGAATTTAAATATATATATTTATATATATGCATTTACTTAGAGACTAACGAATATATTTATTGACAGCTATGTGGCGCTGTATTTTTTTATATATTCTTCTTCATGGTTCCACAAAAATTGTTTTATTATTTGCACTGAGAATATTAACATATTTCTAAATTAAGCCGATTGAAATTGTTTTAAAACTCTTTTGAATTGGACACAAAAAAGTAACTAGAAATAAGCTTCTGTCGTTGCGCAAATAATCAATTAATAAATTTTATTAAATAATTTTTTTTCTTGTTTTGATTTGTTTTGTTTTTTTGCTAAGGCTCAGGCAATGCTTGTTGTATTTATTATTATAATTTTTATTATGTTTGCAGTGAAAAGCAGAAATTAAGTGTGTATGTTTGTGAATATGAATTAATCTTGTTATAAACATTTGAAATGCGATTAGATATTGTGCCTTATAACTTAACATGCTATGGCAGTTTTACTTGTTGGGAGTTCATATATGTTTTTTTTTTAATGTTTTACTTTGTCATGCTGTTCAACTAAGCACATTTACTTACAATAAGTGAAAAAAATATTTCTGAAAACTTTTTTTTAAGTGCTTCAAATATTATCATTTGCTACTTGAATTTTAAAGAGACGCATTTTTCGTTTCTGCTTTTCGGTGCATTTTTTTTTTTTTTTATGTTGTTCGTCATAATTTATTTTGTTGTACATATCAAATATATATAAACAGTTTTACGTACATAAAAATATATAATTATTTTTTATAAAAAAACTAATACAATGCTGCATGTATACAAATCTCTATTTTATATATTTTGTATGTGTATGTATGTGTGTGTGTGTGTTTGAAATTGGTTTCATTCATATATAAATGTATATAAAGAGAAAATAAAACATACTAAAAAATACAATCGTAGTTATTATTATTTAAAAACATAAAACATCATACAAAATGTCAACACACACACACACACACAAAGAATATCAAAAAAGGTTTAACTTTTTTATTGCGTTTTTTTTTTTGAATATAAAAAAATATTGCATTTATGTTTACAAACTTTATATGTATGTGTGTGTGTGTGTGTTTTCGTTTATCAAATAAATTAGCACAAATTTGACCAAAAACAAAAAATTACATTATTTTATCTGGATTTCTTTTTCTTTTCTCCTCTCCTTTGTTTACTATGTAATGTTTTTACGTAGTAGATTTAAGCGCTTAGAGAACTATTTAGATTTGCAATTTGTTTAGAAAACAGCAAACATATTTATCTTGATTTTTAACTGTTTGCAGATTGCTTCCATTTTTTTTTTTCTTGTTTTTTGTATAATTTTCGATTCTATCTTCTGTCAACTTAAATCAAGTTGCAAATATAGCTGCTCATTTGTTTCTGTTTGTAATGCCTCTCTCATTTAATTTATATTATTATTTTTTGTTGCTTCGTTATGCATCGATCATTATCATAATCTTCGTTTTGCTTTCTGTTCGTCCCCGCCTGCTCCCTCTCTCTAATGGTGTTGATTGTTAGATTTAGGCTTCGGCCTTCTTCTTCTCCTTCTTCTTCTTCAAGAATGATGGTGTGCGCAGGCCCTTCTTCTTCTTCTTGTCTTTCTTGGGTGAACCATCCGTAGATACATCCTGGAACTGTTATAGAAATAAGCAGAGAATTTGGGAATATTGTTTGTATTTATGTTTGTAATGTTCACAATAGAACGCAACTGTCACATTTTTTCTCTCTCTCGCTCACTTTCTTTTCTGACTACTTACCTCTTTACTGCTCTGTGAGAAGGTGCTCAAATGCGCCTCCGAATGGTCGCCATTTTGTACGTTTTCACCTGTTGAATGCACAGAAAACAATAGTAATTAGTAGTGTTGGGAAATTGTAAAACTATTTATCTATCATGTAACTCAAGGGACGCGCACAAATTCAAAATTATCGATAACCCTTTACCATTAGAGGACGAACACACAAAATATATATTTATATGTATGTTAATGTAAATATGTTGTAATGTAAGTATATATGTATGTGTTGTGTACAGATTGTTAGTACATGAATATATTAGGCAAAAACAAACACAAGCATGCATATTGTATATTAATAAAAGCATCAACAAACACTATAAGCGCAAATTCTACAAACATTAAACATTTATAAATGAAAAAATATGTTACCTTTTCTTTGTTTTTTGTTTTTAACTTACATGAGAGAGATAATGAACTTATTATGCTTAACACATTTTTTTAATACATTTAATGTGCGTATGAACAACATTTATTTGTTATTATTAACATATAAACTTAAAAAATAGTCGCAGCTTAACAATAAAAATGTGCGATTTTCGTTTATAATAGAAAATAGAAATGATAACAGGAAAAATAAAGACAATTCGTTAAGAAACATTTGAAAAAAAAATCGTATACTAAACATGTTCATTTTTGGCGTATAAGAATAGTTGAGAGTTAAAAACAATTATCAACTTTGGCCCTACTTGACTTTGGTTCTTTTGACCACGCTTTTGATATCGTCACGCATCTGTGAGATTCGTGTGCGACAATCATAGATAACGGCACGATTGTGCAACTCATGTGCGCGTATTATACTATTTAACAGATGTTGCAATTCCATTTCCAGTGTGCTGAGTAAACGTTGCAGTGCCTCCGCCTCGGGGCAGGTGTGGGCTAAATCTGTGGGCGACGCTTGTGGCGATGTTGTTGATGCTTGTGGTAACTGGGAATCTGCAAGTGCCACATAGCTATAAGTGTGACATAATGCAGGAGCTGAGTTGCAACGTTGCAACACCAATGATGAGGACGTGGGTGAGGCGAGTGGGGCACGTGGCAACTGTTGCTGCTGCTCCGACAAGAGCTGCGTTGTGCGCTGTTGCATGGCCAACTGTTGCGATATATAATGTATCTCATCATCGATAACCTTCTCCAGCTTGGTACGGAACTCAAGCTCGTGTTCCTGAACCGTTTGCACACACTCCGTGTTCCGCAACGAGATATTGATAAGTATCTCAATGGATGAGGTGGTCGTCTTTAGCTGTGATTCCGCTTCGGGTGAACTGCTCAAGGTGAGCCTAATATGTTTGCCTTGACTGTAAGCTTCTGCTTCGTGGGTGATAGAATCATTGCTGTTGTTAGGCCTCTTGTAACTGCTGTTGTTCTTCTTGGAGTTCTTTTGAATTGTTGCTGCCACCCAAACCGCTATCATCGCCATTCTGATATATGGCCTGCTCTGCCTCGGGCTTATCAGCGTTGTCATCCGCGGGCAATGCATGATTAGCAGGCAGAAAACTGCGTAGAGTATAGCTACTTGGATACAGACTGTCATCATCACGATCACGATCGCGCGGATCGGGACTGCCTATATTAAGAATGGAACCAAATTGTGCAGTTAGCTCATCCAAAGAATCATCAGCACTTCGGCTACTGTGGCTGCAACTGCAGCTTCTTGTTGTTGTTGTTGCCGCACTATTGTTGCGCTGCTTGCGCGGTGGCGTCGGTTGCAATTGTATCTGCATCTCCGAGACATACGAAGGTGCAGCAGATGTATCCAATGCCAGATGCTTTTGCTTACCATATCCAGCACTTAAGACATTAAGCATTTTACGCTTGGCAAAACTCATATTGGTTAGATCAATAAAGGAGACGACTCTTTCGCGCTGCTCGGCAACCGTTTGCCATATACTCTGATTGGCAGGATGCAAAAGAATATTGGGTGCATTTGTCAACGGGCAATTGAATCCATAGTGTGAAAAGGTACGAAATGGTGCAACAGCAGCAGCAGATGCAGCAGATGTATTAACAGGATTTGTGTTATCAGCTGTTGATTGATAACTATGATTGGCCAATTTCATGGAAGCCTCTCGTTCAGGTGTGCTGTGTTGTGTTATATTTGATGCAAAGCTTTGCTCAGTGTTGGAAAGTGTTGTTGTGCCATTGTTGAGCAACGGATAATTGTGTTTATATGTGGAATCAATTTTATATATTACATAAACCTGCACACTTCGAAAGGCCTTCATATAGCGATTTGTTGGCGCATAGAGAAATGCGTATTTATGTGCTAAATATTCGCACATAGCTAAGATAAAATAAAATATTTGACATGAGCATTGTTTGAAACATTTTTCAAGGAACGTAGATCCAACGGAAAGACAACCACAATTTGGGAGCTCTAACAATTAACAATTAATAAAACATTTTACATTTGAAAAACTTACAAATAATATTTTGATTTTAATAGAAATTTCTTAACATAAAATATTCCAATTTATTTCAATTACATTTCAAATAAATATACAAATCACCATACAAATTACCATTAAACCAATTTAATTTTTTCGCCATCAATTTTTTCTACCTTTATTTTCCAATTAAGTACAAAAGTATTTTTATTTTAATCAGTTGTTAGTATGTGTGAAATGAAGTATGTGTGTGTGTGCAATTTAAAAGCATGCGGACTATAAAGTATATAAAAGTTAGTGTTGTGTAAGGTAAAATTGTAAACTTCCCAATTGTAGACTATTGGTAAAAGACTTTAAATGTTATGACTTGGCACAGTGGTGGGATGGAATAATTTTGAATAGAAACTTTTGTTTGGTTTGGAATAGTATAGAATCTTTTTTTAAAATCAAATATATTCGATTAAAAAGGAAATCCTAAAAAAAAATGCCAGCTACTCTTCGTCTTCGGGTTCTTCTTCTGTCGGACGCACATCTGTGGATCTTATGATCTTTCGTTGCTGTTCCAAGGCTAATACTTGGTTTACTTCATTTTGGGTTACTTCAATTATATCAGTACTGTTTAGACATTCCAAAGTGAATGTACCTAAATCATACGACCTACCGGTTACCCATTCAGAGTCAGAGAAGCCAAAACTGGACGCATTAATCTGTAGATGAAACCTTTCCGGCAACTCGGGCTGAAATGGTAACTCCTCATGTTGCTCATATGCCATATCGAAGGGATCAAGTTCATTTTCTACCTCATCGAGTGGTTCCTCATATCCCATATCGAGACGATCTGGTTCATTTTCTTCCTCATCGAGTGACTCCATGAGTCCAACATGATAGTCTTCATCATATGCATAGAAGACCACTGAATACGGTAGTTCACTAGAGCGTGGCGTTTGTATTTCGTCTGAGAATTCGTCCGTTACGTGTAGGGTGTCATTGCTAAGTTTGCACATTGTGGTTAACTTAACCTCATCTTGATTATCCTCTGCGGAACTGTCCGTTTCTTTCCTCGAGCCACCAAATTGACGCTTCTTTATGCTACCTGATGTACTTGGCTTGCTTTCATTATCATCATTATCCTTCTCATTCCATTGCGGACCTTCTTCTTCATCAGTTGAAGAGGCATCACCATTATAGTACAATTGATAAGCATGTTTATTCGTGTTGCTGTTGATGTTTAATGCACCACGGTTTGAGCTAAGCGAATATCCAGACGAGCTCACAGCTAGAAGACTGACCACAGTTTCTTCCTCTAACTCTTCTTCCTCGAATATAAATTTTACAGTTGGTTTTTCGATTGTATTCGACTTGTCACTGGGTTCGTCTCTTTGAGTTTCCATTTGGTCAGATGAAACATCAGTTGACGCCTGACCAACGGGAGATTCTTCTTGCTCATTATTTAGGTCTACCGACGAAGGGGTGGTTTCATTGACATCCGTCTCCATATCAACGGATGTAGTTTCGCAAGTTTCGAAAGCCTCGGCCTTATTTGTTTCATTTGAGGATGTTGTTGGTTCAGAATATTCCTCAATTTCCGCGCGGTAATCACCAGCCATTAAACGTGACTCAAAAGCTTCAACTCTTCCATCTTCCAATTCCAGTTCCGTACCCAGTTCTAGCTCCAACGATTCCGATTCTTCAAGGGACTCCGGAGAAACGTCCTGCAATCCATTAATTGTATTATCATTGGCGCTGTAATACACAGAGCTAGTAGTTGCATTGCTCCTATTTTGCGGCGATACAACATTAGATTCACATTCGCCATTCTGTTGCGAAATTTCTTGTTCAACCGGCACAAAATCCACGTCAAGGGTGCTGGAGAATGTTGATTCCACCGTGTCTGGCAATTCGGCGACACCTGCGAAAAAGGTACTGCTCGAAATTGTTCGTTGCAACTTAGGGTGTACAACACGTCTCATAACTGGAGTACGCATAACCATAGGTTTGCGTCTCTTGGCATACGGAGAGCTGGGCGTTTTTGGTGAGCCGCGCTTTTTGCCAATATAATCTCCTCGTGGAGTTGTTGGCAACGAGACCCAAAGACGAGCGCCGCTGCTGCTTTGGTCTGCATGAAATGTATAGATCGAAGAGTCATTGCTAGAACTGTCCTCGCCCCCAACTTGAACTTGAACTTGTCGCATCTTTTTTGCGCTAGCTGAGGCCTTGGGGCTTATGCGAGGTTTGCTGGCATTGCGTATGTTTTCCAATACGAAGTTGCGCTTCTTGCGTGGACTGTTGCGCATTGAAAATGTTGTTGAGGATATGGAGCGCTGCAGAGAAGGAAGCGTCGAGGAATTGCTGCTGTCCAAGGAGCGTGACAGACGCGAACTCTTGCGTTTAACTGGACGATCTTGAGTCAATGATGGTGCTGAGGATGATGTGGAAGGCGTATCTGTATTTATTGTCGAGTGGGACGAGGTATGCGGCTCGCTGCCAAATTGAAAGAGATGTGGTACTCGCGCAGGCGGACTCTTCACGATACGCGTACAGGTCAAAAAAGTTTCCTCGATATTGGTGACAATGCTTTGAAGTCGGCTCGGTGACAGCTTATTGCGTATGCTCTCATCTATTTTACCAAAGATTGACTCGCGTTCCTTCAGCTTGTCGGCCTCAATGGAATCAAGGATTTCACGTTCGAGAGGCGAGAAATGTGGCATCGTGTCCAATTCGCCTACATTTGCTAGTGCTGCTGCTGTTTCTTCTGCTGTTTCTTCGGTGGAATCTTTTTCGTTTTCATCCACATCCTTTTCATCATTATGATTCTGTTCAACAGCATCTTTGTATAGCTTTTGGTTGGGCAATGGCGTCACTGGCTTCTCATCATCACGCTTTTCCTCTTGATCGATCTCTGCTTGAAGTGCTTCAATCTCTTCCACGTCTTCATCGTTGCTAAAATCAGCAGGATCGACGCGTTGTGTCTCCACAACTGGTGTCGTTTCATCAGCATCGGGAATGTTCTCCAAAGTGATGGCACGAAACAGTGAGCCGTTTTCCAAAGGTATGTTCTCTTCGTTTATCACATCCGTTTGTAGCTTTTTTGTTGTGACCAGTAATTGATCAAGATTCTCACCCACAACATTTAAACTTTGCTGGAACACTTCCAATAAATCCCCAACAGATTGGGAACACAGATCATTGGTTTCTTCCGGTTGACCTAAATCTTCTTCGTCATGTGTCGAAGGGTGTGGTTCTTCACCATTCTCAGTTGGTTGTTTATTGAGACAACCGTAGGTGCTTAGAGCTTGCTCCTCCTGCTTGTCCAGTGACATAGTCACTGTATGGTCCACTGTTTCAGGTTCTTCGATTTCCATTTGCTCTTTGGCCCCAAAGTAATTCACATGATCCTCCCACAACTCATGGAATTCCAGCTTGCGACGTTGACGCTCATCACGCGACATCAACTGGCGTTCTCCGAGCTCTTGCTCTGGAATATTCTCATTCTCATTGGATCTTTCCGGTTGACCTAATTCTTCTTCTTCATATGTCGAAGCTTTTGGTTCTTCACCATTCTCTGCAAGCTGAAAATGCGACATTAACTGACGTTCTCCGAGCTCTTTCTCTTGCTCTGGAGGATTCTCATTGGTTCGCTCTGCAAATTGTTGCGTTATGCGTTCCTCAGTGAGTGGATTCTGTTGTTCCTGCTCCTGCTCCTGCCAGTTTCCAAAGCTCAACACCTCTGTTAAAGCTGGTCGAAGGTCAGGCGGTAAGTTTGTTTGTTTTTGTTTTGTTGGTGGTGCACTTGTAGCGCTAGCTCCAGGACTTGTTGGCGTCTGGATTCCATGCAAACTTATGTCACTGGTAATGCCATGTTGTCCAGGCACATAGTTGGCATTTGTGGACTCCTCGGAGTAGTTAAGATATTCGATTTGCTTTAGAAAATTGACCATTGAAACTGATCCAACTGTTTGGGTGCTCACATGACAAGGAACCGGAATGGGCGCTCTTTTCTGCCCTACTTTCTCCTCCTCCTCCTCGTCAAACTTTTCCTTGCCAATTTCCTCGATGTGAGTGGTCAGTTTTAGGGAGGGAATAGAGCTGCTGCAGCTTATTAGATCATCGGGTTCATCCTCAGCACAGCGTCGATGAAATTCCGGCTTAAGACGCAACAGCTGCTCAAAACAATACTGACAAAGACGTTCGTAACGTGGCGTTGCAAAGATCTCCTCATAGCTGAGGGCACGTTGAATGGGACGATAGCGTATGCCATCCGTTTTATTTGGCAAATGTTTGTGCTCGGTACGCATTGGTCCTCGGGGTGAATTAAACCCAAAATGCGATACGGTGCGATATGGTGGAGGTGTCGTTACCTGGCCATTAGTCGATGGCAAAGGATGACGACGTGGCGTTGAGAATTCGTTGGTGGAAGTAGCTGTGGAACGTGTGGTAGCGCTACCACGATAGCAGGCAACTGTATGATGCTCAGAGTGGATGGCCTGAAGTAGCACCGCACATATCTGCGGCTGACAGCAGCGACCCAAAGACATTGAAACATAGGACGAATGCTCGTCGTTTGGATGATTCTGCTGTGCCAAGTCAACAACATTATGATAGTTGGTAGGGGGAGACATAGTTTGGGGACTGGGATATAGACTTGATATAGAATTGGGATTAGTAAATGCAGGACGCAAGTCGCGACGACACTTGCTAGTCGAAGAAGAAGATGGTAGAACAATCGGTTGATTCTGGATCTGCTTGTAAACCTCCTCATAGATATTATTATTGTTGTTGTTGTTGCTGTCGCCGTTGCAGTCTCCACGCGACATCTGGACGCTATTAGCTTGAGTTTCTTGAACTTGCATTTCTTTTTGTTTTTTGAGTTTATGAACGCGAAGGGAAAACAATGTCAGAAGGTTGCATATTAGTAGGGTTCTGCTGAGGTGGGTGGCCGATAAGGGGCACTAAAAACTTACTCAACTCGCTGAATATAATAAAATACGTACGATCAGTTGAAGACGTAGAAGACGTAGGAATTATTAAATACGTAGGAGCATATACCTAAATATCTGTTAAATCTTGCCTATATGTCTATAATTATAGTCATGTGTAAATAAATCCAAATACCAAAACTACAGATCCATTTGAGAACTTAAATGGGTTTGCTTTTTTAAATTTTCTACAGACTAGGTTAACTTGAAATGTGCATATATTTATGTATGTATGTATATGTTGTTAGATATAAACAACAAAAACAATGGAATGTGGTGAGGGTTGGCGCAAAACATTATATGGTATACTATATACAGCATTATTTTGTTCTATACCCCAAAAACGTTCTTGAGATACATAGGTACAATTAATATAATTGCAAATTAGTTTGGGGTTAGCTATAGACAACAAAAAGGTTCTTTGACAAAATGTTTACCTCGGCCAGTTGGTGGCTTGCGATTTGTTGCTGTATGAGAACGTTCGCCGTTTATAAAACTAAGTGTTGCTAAAATAAGTTGTTGAAGAAATAAATATACATAAATTGTTTCACATATTCTTTTGCGTGCTGCTTTCATTAAAAAAAAACGTTTTTGCATATTTAAGACATAGATAAAAGACTTAAAACTTAAAATAGCATACAAAATAGTAGCAAGAAGCTTTTTTATTAGCGGTTATTATGTTAAGAAAAAAGATTACATGCTAAAATGTGTTTAGCTGGAAAAGCAAATAGAAAACAGCTGCAGTTGTTAAAAAAAAAAAATCTGAGCTAGATGTGCACAAAGGGTCAAATAAAATTAGGCAAAATAAAATAAAAGACAGTTCAACTATCAGAGCTTTTTTTTTTTTTTTTTGGGTTTTGCGATTAAGAATAATGAGAAAAAAAAGCTGAACCAAAAATGTTGTTAAACAGAGAATGTTGTATTAGTTTTGAGTTGAGAGATGTCATGAGATATTATGCATTTGTTTATCACACTTGTTGTCTATAAACTATATCAGAGACTTTTTTTACTACACACTAATTCTTTTGGGGCTGCACTCACCTCAAAACACTAAATGTATTGTACTAAACTGTTTTTGTTTAACAGTGTAGCAGATATTTAAGAGAGAGCAGCAGCACCAATGTACACAGTTTGTTTTTTGTTGTTTTTTTTTGTAGTAGAAAATAAAGTAGTAGTAGTAGTAGTTGTTGTTGTGATGTTGCTTTCGCTGTTGTTGTTGTTTGCTTGATTTTGTACTAAAGACCCTAATTAACATTCTATAATAATTTACTCATATAAATATTAATAGTTTAATTATTTTGAGCTGCCAATTCACTCGCACTTATATATTTGACTAGGGAATATCAAAACGAAAAATTTATACACATAAAAAGTTAAAAATTTTGATTCACAATTAACCAAATTGTTCTTTTAAACAAAAAGTGTGCACAATAAACAAACAAAAAGGAAAACTGCAGCTGTGTGGAAAAATTATTGGTACGTTGAAGTAAAAATTGTATAAATAGCACAATTTTGCAACTAGTAGAAGTAGCTTGTTGTTGTTAGCTGTTATCTTTGATAATAACAATCACTTTATACACGCCGTACAACAGGTGACTCCTTAAATAGTAGTAGACAGAATAGTAGTAGTAGCAGATATACAGAGTTGTACAGTTGCACAGTTGTATGTGTTGATAGTGTTGCAAAAGATTATTAGTATGTAACAGAAGAATATTGTTGTTGTAGTAATAAGAGTTTTTGGTATTGTTGGTTAAAATTTGTTTTGTTACAGAAAGGAAGTCGAAACTGTATCAAGTGCTACGAGTACTTTTTTGTTAACTTTGAAATATTATTTATCAATTGTTGTATAGATTGTTTACGTGTGTGTGTGTGTGGAGTAGAGCCAAAAATAAAAGGGAAAATAGCATAAGTAAAAGTTTTTGGTTAGATTTAAATACATAAAATTAAATTAATTTAATATATGTATTATGATATAAATGATAGAGACTTAGATTAACTAAAAACTTTCAATAACAAAATGAACGAGATAACAAAACGATATGCAAAAAATAATCAAAAATAAGTATAACAAAACAAATTTCGTATCACAAATTGAAGGATTCTGTGTATGGGGTAATGGAGTAGGACATAACTAGGTAAAATTGTATGTGTGTATATAAATATATAATCTTTTCAATGTTTATAGACATAATAACAATGGGAAATCAATTTAATTTGGACTTACCATCACTCAGCACAACCTCAGCCTGGCTGGGCATGGGCGCCTGCTGTGTTTTGATCTGTATGATTTGGTGTTCTGTAATATACAAAAGGTAATGATATGTAGTTCTTTGACACCCCTTTCTTTTGCTCTTCGTACCCGTTTCTGGTTCACTCTGTGCGTGCTTTGCATGTGCATGTGCACCCGCTGCTTGCATTGAATTGAGTGCCTCGGATTCCGAAAAGTCCGTATCGGTATCTATAAGAAATCATTGTACGAATATTAACTAAATGCTTGTGGAAGAGCATTCATTATCGACTACATACATTCACCATGAATACTCTTCTTTTTGCGCTCAACGGTGCGTTTATATTCGTTGAGTTCATCGTCTGTTACATTGTCGAAGGGATTCTTGGCATAGGGCGCCTTATAGACTTGCGCATTGTGTTGGAAGCCACGTTGTATGATGCCCTTAGAGGCTGCACCCATGAGCACCACATGATCACCGGTTTGGGAGACAGTGGCATCTTTGATGCGATTTGCCTCATCCCAGGTGACGCCCTCCAGTATATGCGATTGTGGGCCAGCTGAAATTAAATCCGCGCGTCGATTGTCCTTGATCTGTAAACAAATAACATAAGGAATACAATAAGAGAAATCATCTCAAGATTTGCATTTAATATCAATTACTGACTTGTTGTTGCAGACGCTTAAACTCCTTGGTTGTGGTTCCAACTGGCACGAATTGCAATGGATCCTCGATCCGCACCGGCGTTGAATGGGTGGGTGAACCTTCGGCTACCCACTTTATACGTGCATGTGAATTTGTTTTCGTTTTTTTAAGGATCGTTTAAAAAGGGGCAAGCACAATTATAAAAAGAAAGAGAAAGAAATTTGTTTTTTATTTAGATTTGAATGTTTGAAAAATGCAAAAGTGCTTAAAACTGTTAACATTGCTGATAAATATCCATAAATATTAAATGTTTTACGTTTACACACGTTCTAAAGATTTTTACAATATTTAAACTTTCATTGACTTGTTAGTTTTCAAAACAGCATGAATTCCTCATCCTAACAAAATTGTAAAAATGAAAATTATATACAAACATATGAAATATAGCAAGCATAAATGACTTTGTGCCTTGTTTAAAAAATAAATCAAAAGGGGACAGTTTACAAACAAATTAAAAACATGCAAAGAAAAAGATATTTGTTTTTGTTTCTGTTACAAAATGATAATGAATTAAATGTAATAAATAAATAATAAAACATGCGATGTTTAAAAACTTGAATTTACACAATGAAAAAATCCATTAATTTTTAGTTTAAATACTAGCATTTAATATATGTCAACAAATGTCTTTCTCTTTCTTTGCATTGTTTTCATTAAAAAAATTATAATAATTGTCAAATTCTCTAAAAGGGGGCACAAAATCATCTATGCAAGATTTGGTTTTATATATGTTTATATATTTATTTGATTAATGAACAATTACAATTTATATAAAGCATTTTATAATTTATTTTGATTTAGCTTTAGTGTCGTAATATTACTTTGAGGCAAATTTTGATTTCTCTTTAAACTTAAATGCTAAATAATTTATGCGTTCATATTTTTTGATTTTTTATAGAGTATAAAAATTGAAAGAGAGAGCTGCAAATAATGTATCTATGGATGTCTGCTTGGAATGTTTTTTTTTTTTTGCTGCATGTTTTTTGGGGGATTGTTTAAAAAAATTTCCCTACTTTGTGTGTTTTATAGGATTCACCAGTTTTTTTTTTTATTTTCAGTTAGTTATTGAAACTATTTTCCTTTAATTTCCTTGAGGTTAGCAGCTTTTTGGTTGGTTTGCTGATGTGTTGTTATTTTATCTTCAATTGTAATGATCTCTACCTTTGTGATTTTCTTGGGATCTGGAGTGCCAGTCTCCAGTACCTCGACCTTCTGGTAAACATTGGGCGAATTAAGCCAGCGGCTGCGATCTCCACCCTTGCGAATATCACCCTTCTTCCAGATGCTGTGAAGAATACGAAAAAGTCATTATTAATAGAAATTTTGAGTAATTTTTGTTTCTGTAAATATAATCATACCCCTGTCTAAAGAGCTCCTCTTCTTCGAGCAGATAGCCCAGCGAGGAGACAGCCGGTGGCAGTTCCACATCATTCTTCGGCTTTGGCGGATCCGATTTGATCAGTGGATGGCGGTAAATGTAGCCAGTACGATAGCCAGCATTATCCAGCATTCTCATCAATGCCTCAAACTCAGCACCGCCTACACGCCACTTGGGCGGACTGCCAATCTTGGGCGGTGCAGCCTCCTCTTTGCCAGCAGCAGCGCCATCCTCGGCTGTGGTAATGGCAGCGAATTTCTTTTCCAGATCCTCGGGCGGACGACGCGACTGCTCGTAGATCAGTTTGCGCGATTCATCTGGTATGAGAACTAGATTATCCACACCGACAGGCAGTAGTTTCAGTTGGGTCTCGCACGCCTGGACAATGTGACAGGCGGCAAAGAAGGCCTCCTCGATAGTCTCGCCGCAGCACAGAGCACCGTGATTGGCCAGCAACATGACCTTGGAATTGGGTCCCAGATTGCGCACCAGACGATTGCGTTCCTCCTCATCGAACATACCGGTGTAGGCGTGTGAACTAATCTCACCCAAAACGCACGCATCCTTGGAGAGCGCCAGGAGGCCAGATTTCAACGAGGAGATGGCCACAACGGGACTGCAGCCAATATATATGGCGCAACGGATGTCGGGACGTGCGGCATGCACAACCGAATGCAATACAAAGTCTGTAAGATAAGGAGAGATGATAAGTTGATGCCGGTAGAAAGTACATTTTATTCACGTACGGCTCCTGTTCACGCCAAAGTTGGTGGTGCCCTGCTCAACAATATGTCCCTGCATGTCAACTTTGTTGAGTGACGAGGCTGTAACCTCGTGATACAGCAGTCCATATGGATTAACCAAAAAGTATTCCTGATCGACCTTGAGGCGTGCCGTTATCTGTGCCCCCAGACCTTGTGTCCAGCCATACAGATCGAGCAGCCGGAATGTGGCAGCCAGTTTGCATCTGAGTATCTTTTCGCCCTTGGCATAGCCCATCGATTCGACGCCACGTATATCATTGATGGGCACCATGCAGCTGCTGCTTTTGAAAACGTTGCTCACGCGTGACACGGGCACGCCCACAATATCGGATAGCTGTTGCAATATGCCACTAGCACCGGCACCACCATCGCGTGCTGAATCCACAATGCGTTCCAGTTCCTCGCGAAACAGTTTCGAGCCCATGATGGCCTCAACTCGTTTACGTCGCTCCATTTCACGCATGTCCTGCAAGGTAAGGATATAAAAATGTTATACATATACAAAACATTTTATATAAATATGTGAATGTCTGTTTACCTGTTCAATATCTGCAGGACGCGCTTTATTGTTGTCATCATCCTCGCCCGCGGTGGGATCTATGCCATTCTGTGGCGGTTGCTCTACTTCAGTCATATTTTTATAGTTTGTTTTACTTTATAATTTAGTTGAAATGCTAAAAATATAGGTAAATACAAACACAATTAGTTTTTTGTTATTTTTAACTAATAATTTAAAGCTTGTTTAAATTGTTCCTAATATATACATTTATAGTTTGCTTTCGTTGGGCACAGCTGAAAATTATCAACTGACCTTAAAAAGTGCAAGCCAAAAATTTTCTGCATTTTCGTTGAGCATACGAGGGTGGCAAAAGAGAGAGAGAGAGAGAGAGCGTTGCCGAAAGCACTTGTGACGCCTGCATTAAAGTGCAAGGCGAGGCGCAAATTCAACCACCCAAAAAAAACATAGCGGGAGCGAAAAAGAGACGAGAGCGTGAGAGAGCAAGTCAAAGGGGCAATATATATACATGTTTATGAGTGTATCTGCGTGCGCTGTGAATGGCATATACAAAATAAGACCAACTAAAGGCCGGTCCATTTCCTTTTTTCTTGTTTCTTCTCTTTTTCGTATCATTACTTTAAAATATATTTGACTAACCCACCAAATTCCAATTCTAATTTTGGCTAAAATAAATTTCTGTGCTTTGACAGTTGCGTAGGAAAATATTCTTTGGGGGAAAAAACATATGTTGGCTTTTAATTTTGTTTTTTTTTTTTTTTTTTTTTTTTTTCTGGAAGAAAATACAAACTAGAAATGGAAACAAAAAAACTATTTTAATATCATTTACTTTTGTTTTAGTTTGTTTTAGCGTTATACGAATTAATTTGATGCCTGAAAATAAAATGAAGAAAGTGGCAACGATAAAAACAACAACAAGTAAAGCGTCAGACAGACGCATCTCAAGCGTAAAGAGCACCGAATGCATTTGCCACTTAAAATAAATAAACAACTAAAAAGAAAAGGAAAATGAAAAAGAAGATACAAAAATAAATGCGTTGCTTGTTATATTTAAGGCGTGGTGGTTTTTTGAATGCTATTAACCTTCAATTTGTATTGTAAGCTACGTATTTTTCACTCAATTTTCTTCGCTCATTATTTGTGTTCAATGTGCGTGTAAAATGATGCTTTTTAACTGAATCAAATTCGAAAAATGTTTACTTATAGCTTATATTGCACTTATGCAGAAAATTATTCACAATTATGTGAGTAATTTTCTTTTTAAATCAAAAGCAATAGTTTATATACACATATGTACAATACATACTACACCCACACAGCATAATTAATGCCATGTATCAACTTAATGCATATTTTGTCCAACACTGGCATACATGCCAATTAAAACAGAGGAAGTCACAATGGGAACACCGAAACGACATGCGACAATCGAAGCTCTTTTTTTCTGGAGTGTTCTAAAGCACAAAAGAAAGTGTGCACCCATTGGCGGTTGCTTTGTAGTCAGCTTATTGCATTGTTTCTTAGAGACGAAGCAAACAACAAAAACCAATAAGAGAAACAAAAAATAACCTGGCACATTGTTATTATTTTTCGCTTGACAATTGACCATCGACGAGCATGCATTTTGTGCATACTTAAAATGTATTTAAGCTTTCATATTTTGTTGTTATTCTTTTTTGCATTTTTTCTAAATATGACATTCGGTTGTGGGTGTGTGGTGTGCTGCTGCCTGCTTATGGGTGAGTGAACGCGTGCCGCACATTTTGAGTGACAGTTAAAGACAAAACTAATACAACATCAACAACAGCAATGTTGTCAGGTAATTGAACTTTTGCTGTATATGTGTATACCGTGGGCGACAAAAAGAGAACTTTGGCTGGAAATCAAAGAGAATAAATGTTGAAAATAAACGGTTTTTCAAGTGCCCAGTCAGTTTTAGTGAGTGTGGGCGAGCGAGCAATAAACCTAACGAGCCATCCCAAGTACATAGGCGCGCGTAGGTGTATTTGTGTGTGTTGGTTTGTTGCCTGTCTCAAACCAGTGATGCCCTACAAAATTATAATACTGTATGTGTAGGTGTGTGCTTGATTAAGGCGAATCTGCTGCAGAGGCGCACAAAATGCAATTTTTTTCATCCTCTTGTTCTCACGCACCGATCGCTGTTTATCGATAAAAATAAAATGATAAAAAAATAAACCCAGGTTTAATTAGATGACTCTGCTTATGGTAACACTGGTTTTTCAATTATATGGCTAATAGTGCCCAGGTCATCAAGAATTTGAACGTTTGTTGAGAGTCGAACACAGTTTAATGACCTTCGTTGCATGTCTAATCGAATTTCAAACAAAACAAACAAGAAGAAAAAACGAATACACAAGACTAAATTAAGTTATCATGTGATCAAATCCGACTCGATCTGACGATATGATGTAACGTTATAGAGCGTCTGTTAACTAAATGCGATGACAATTGTCGCTGTTGTCGTTGCTATTGTTGCATGCCTCCTAATTCTGTTGTGGGTTTGACCTTTCGTGCACGGAAACAACAATTAAATTTAGGCAAAGCTGACGCCAACGTTTGCTGTCTCTGTTTGCTGTGTCTGTTGACATTATGCAATAAATATCACACTCAATACACAAGGGAGACACGCCCATTATATCAATTTAAAGGAAGATTCACGTTTGTACTCTGCCATTTAGAATTTTAGCAAAGTTCTTCGAAGAAGAATATCGAAATTATGTTCTTTAATGCATTCAGTTTATGCTATTATCACACACTCTTGACAAGGCCTTCAATTAACCCCTTAAAAGAAGCCCCCAATACCATTTAATTTTCACACCATTTTTGCGCCAGGCGTTAATTAAATTTCTCAAGTACTTCATATTTATCTCGTTACTGTTGGAAACCTTACGTAATATTTCTGACATACTTCATACAGCAATAATGTCATCATCATTATCATCATCATCATCTTGAACATCATTATTATCATCTTGAATGAATGAGCAAATGATTCCATTCAGTTTTAATAATGCAACAAGTCACTCAGTCAGTGTGGCACACAGTCAAGTCAACTGAAAGTTCATTCGGGTTTACTGGAACAAATAAATACGTTTGTATATATATGTATATACATATATACTTATGTGTGTGCATATTTTTTTTTCGAACGATGCCGAGTGCAATAACTGTTCCAACCTCAAAGCGTTAAGTGTAAATAATGATTTAATTTGTATGTAGCTGTCAGTGACAATTTTAACTCATCAGGGGGGAAAAAATATGAAACGTTGTGCCTTGTTCATTCTTTAGGCAGTTATGCAAATTTAGTTCAGTTCAATCGTGATGAATGGGAAGGCAAGATTAGCAAACAAATGTGCCTAATTTTTTGTTAACGTACTTTTTTACATACGACAATTTGCAGAATCAACAATTTGTCTGATTTATTCTAACGCAACAACCACACAACAACCAAGAACAAGAATATGAGAAGAATTGGCTTTGTAGCACATACAATGCGTTAGGCGCGCTCCGTCCAAAAGCAGTCGTGGCCGAGTGGTTAAGGCGTCTGACTCGAAATCAGATTCCCTCTGGGAGCGTAGGTTCGAATCCTACCGGCTGCGATAGAACACTTTCTTTTTTTCAAGCATTGAACATTGACTTAATACTTTTTTTTTTTTTTTTTTTAATTTTTTTTTTTTTTAAATTTTTAAAAAAAAACCATCCTCCACATTTTAAAAAAAAAAAATTTTTTTTTTTTTTTTTTTAATTTTTTTTTCCAAAAAGGAAATTTTTTTTTTTTTTTTAAAAAATTGGGGTAGAAAAAATTTTTTTTTTTTTTTTATTTTTTTTTTTTGTTTTTTTTTATTTTTTTTAAATTTTATTTTAAAGCAAAAATATAGATATTTTTTAACGCAGAGAAAATCGCACATTTTGTTGACTTAAAATGCAAACATGCGCACAATTGTTCGAATTTAAAGCATGAACGCAACTGTTGACTGCAACAGGACTTGACCAAAGCAACTGCTTGGTATTTAGTCCACGAACTCACAGCTGTTTCCGTGGTGTAGCGGTTATCACATCTGCCTAACACGCAGAAGGCCCCCGGTTCGATCCCGGGCGGAAACAAGTTGAATTTTTTTATACAGTTTTTTTTGTTTTCAATTCGATTTTCTTGAGCTCAGTAACTCTTTTAAGCGTACTGTAATATTCGGCAATATTGACAACGGTAACAGGTATTATTTAATTAAAACCAGTACTCTGCTGACTTTAAATTTTATTACTTGCAATGAATAATTCATAAACTTTTACAAAGTATATTCCGTTAATAAACAGGGTGTGTCTTTTCTATTGCTCAAGTAACTGTATCATATTTGGCCAACAAGCTTCTAACTGTTTCCGTGGTGTAGCGGTTATCACATCTGCCTAACACGCAGAAGGCCCCCGGTTCGATCCCGGGCGGAAACAGATAAACAATTATTTTTGCTTTCGTTTTTAAAATCAATTATACATTTTTCAAGCTTTTTATTTATAATATTTTGTTTATACAATTATAGACTTCTGAATATTTACCACAAAAACGTTTTTTACATACAAAATTCATGCTCAATTTTTGTTAATTGACAACGGTCGTGTTTGGATTTAAATTTGATCGCATTTTTCACTACCTTATTGTCATTCGCATCGCGGATCTTGTACTAATTTTGTTTGTTTGTTTGTTTTGGTAAATAGCAGTTGATTGTCTGTTTCCTTGTCCTCATTTTTCTTACACCAAGAAGAGTCGCGTGTCAGTCGCGTGGCTTGAATAACAACAATACTAAAATCTCACATAATTCTTTGCTAAAGAAGTTGGCGCCGTTTGCATTGCATGTCGGCAAAGATTAACCGATCTCTGACAAATGATATGAAATATATCCAACATACATGAAGAGATTGCAAAGAAACACTTGGCGTGTATATTTTGGTCTTGACAACAAACAAACAGTTTAGCTTGTTGTCTTTTTGTTTATTTGTTCGTTCGTTTTTTGCTCACTGAGCCCCAAAAATTATATTGCTATGGACGGGTGTTAAATGTTTTATGTTGTCAACACTTGACACTACAAAAATTCGTGACTCAGTTGGACAAAAGCCAATAAATATATGTATATGAAAAAAGCGTACTGCAATATTGTGACTGCATTAATACATAAACATTTAACTTTTTATATTAGAAATTGGCTTAAGATGGTTTCAAATGCTCAGCTCATTTGTTGTTGAAATAAACTTGATTTTGAAAGCTTTCACCTGTTTATCAAATTGTTTGATCATTTAATTGCTGACTACTTAAGGGAGACTTATAAAATCAAAAAAAACACGCCAAACGGAAGCCAGTCAATAATTTCCGCATAGTTAAAAGGAAGCCGAATCATTAAAATTCCATTTAGAGCACTGCAAATATTCGCCTAGCGTCGCCCAGTGTTGTCTAATTGCTGTTGTTAAGGACATGCACCCACCTCTACTCGCTCCCTGTCTTCCCCAGTGATTATCTAGGTCTCTAAACTAACCGTAAACACGCACCATTTTGCCCAACACTGACAGACACTTGTGTGTCGCGACATTTATACTTAGTTGCCTGGCACAATTCAATTACAAGTTCAACGACACGAATGAAGCAACCCCCAAGCACTTGCCACCTTGTACACCACCGCCAACCACTAGGCAATGAAGCGCAGTTCCTTGTGCAAAATATGAAATACCTGCCCTCCTTCTGGTTTTTATGTGTTTGTTTTTAGACCGGCATTCGTCAGAAAAATGGTCGCCGGCTGCTATTATGAAATGAGTAGCCGGCGCCAAAGCCAAATCATAGAAATGTGGCGCCACAGATCCTACCACAGAGTGGGAGAGATAGGAAAGATAGAGAGAGAGGGAGAGCGAAAAGTTGGTACACAGTACACACACGCGACTCGTAAAAACAAAATATCCTTAAAGAAGGGTGAGGTGGTGCTGGTGTTGGGTGTGTTTTGACTTTCTGACAGGAAGTGACGTCATCGTCAATGCTATTGAGGGTAAAAATTGTTATGTTTGCTCAATTTAAGTGCCAGTAAGATTGTTTCTAGGGGGATTGTGTACCGTTGTAATAAAGCATGATGTCATGCTTAAGAAATAATATGCAGGGTCGTTGACAGATTGCTAGGTTAAGCAGAATAAAGGCTTTAAAATTTTAAGGAACTAAGGATTAAGGAATAAGGAATAATCCTAAAACATTTTCTATAATAGCCAAGTTTTTAGCACTTAAGCCAAAAAAATAACGTTAACTTAAGTTTTCATCATTAAAATCAATCAAGCAGAACTTTATTAAATCAACTAACCATAAATGCAACCACAAGATTCAAAGCAATAAGCAATAATAGAGCAATAAAGCTTAGCAACGTTTTACTTTTATAACCAAGCAGTAGAAGAACTTCCATAATCGAAAAAGATGTTTGCCTAGTTCAATGTCCCATTTATTACATTGCTTGTGACCTGGATGGACATGGGCCAAATGTGTACAAGTGGCGAGAAGTCAACATTGAAGTTGAAAAGCTTCATCATCATCTTCTTCTCTGTTTATGTTATTCGTAATTTCATTTATGAAAAGTCGTTTATTGACTCATTCGTTTGATTGATATAAGTAAGTAATAAGTAGTCTGGTTTTGCTCAAAAAAGCTTTCGTTATCAGATTTTTTATTTCATATCAAACAAATCATATTTAAATTTAGTTGAATCTTCAAAAAAGAGAGAACAAAGTAATTACATTGTTAAGAGCAACATTTTTGTTTTATACAACACTGAACGCACTGAGAAACACAGCAAAAAGGTCGAGCTTAATTGAATTAGAGGTGAAGTTTTTTGAATGAGCGAGAAAGAGAGAGATAAAAAGAGAAGAAGAGACATGATAAACAAATACACATGCATATATTACGAAATTTAAACATTCTTTAAAGTGAAATGTTAAACAAGGCAAAACTACATCAAGAGAAATATTTTTATTGAATTAATGCTTGTTAATTTTAGCAAAACTAACATAATAATAAGGAAAAACTCGTTTTAACCAAGTGACATCATTATTTGAAGCCTTTAATTGTGTCTTATTATGATTAATATAAAGAAGAAGAGTGGACGGAGGAGAGCAATAATAACATAGAGTCGTCAGTTCCACTCGAGATCCAGACAAATCACACAAATGACACATATCACTTAATTTTGAAAGAGAAAAAAAAAAACTTAATTATAGCAATTATAGCGTAAGTTTGCAGCACACAAAAAAATAAAGAATAAAAAAAACAATCCAATTTGAGAGAGCAGCTTAAGGTGTGGTGAGTATCTCTCGCTCTCTCTCACTGCCGAGTTCATGTGATGCAAGACAAATGTCAACAAAAAACGACATCAGCTGTCAGAACGTAATCGACAAAAAGTAAAAATAGAGAAACACACAAACATAGAGAACGTGCTATGTGAGAGAGTGTTGTTGGCACATCATTCACAATAGTACTAGATAATCATTGCATATTTTGAAAAGCAAACATTTGCACACAGATAAAACACGCAGTCAAGTTTTGTGTTTGCTTCTTGGCATTTTTGTTTATTTTACACTTGACTGACTTATCGTTATCGATTGGTATAGTCAGGTGGAGTAGTCTACAACTCTGGCGAAAACTCAAATTGAAGTAAAAATTGTTGCTCGTTTAATACTTTTGTTTTTGCCTGCAATTGAAAAGAGAGAAAGAGCACAAATTACAAAAGTTCAATGAGCCGGACAGCAAATAATATTCGTAATGTCCAACAATCATTTTTTATTGCCCTTCCTTACTACAAAATGCATTATTTTCATTTTCAATACAAACTCATACACATACTGGCACATTTTCAAGCAATAAAATCTAGACAAAAAGTAAAACCAGCGAAAATTATGAATGCCGGCGTTGTTGTTGCGACGCGTCGACGCTGAATGATGTCATGCAAATATTTTTAGTTAGCCGCGGCGCGCGTTTAAATATTTTCAGACACAAACACACACATACATACATACATATCTATGTTTGGGCAGGGGGCGAGCTTTAGTATACGTGTGCGAGTACGGCAAACAGCAAACAAAATAATTGAAAGACTCAATGGCAGCATTAAATATATAAGTACGTGCGATTTCTTCCATTTCCTTTTATAGGTGATTTCATTTTTATTATAGCCGACATATGTATGTTATTTTATTATTTTACACTTTCTGCACATATTTGCATTTTAATAATAAACTTAATGAACTGATAATTCAGTGGTATTTTAATTGAAAACAAAGACAAAAACACAAAAACGTTTGCTATGCATACAGAAATATGTATAAAAACTACTACTTATATGGCAACCCTTTTTTTTTTAGCTCTCAGCGCGCTCTCTTTTATGCATAACAACAGTTAAATAAAATCGCTCAATGGTTGTGTGCGAAGAGAAAAGCAATATAAAATGCAATTTTATAAGTAATTATAATGCGTGTATTGCATGAATTGCACAAAGCAGCTGGTCTCTGAGCGCTACTGGTGTTAATTTACAATTCAATTTAGTAACTGCAAAACATGCAAGCCAGCCAAGCCACAAAAGCGTCTAAATGTCTGGGCCGAGATGACTGAAAAGTAGTCGGTTTGGTTTTGGTTTCGGATTTTTTTTATTATTATTTTTTTTTATTTTGGTTTAGGAGTATTAAAAAATGGTTATGTAAGCCACCTATTGAAGTTGAGTGTAAGTTGTAGCTTTCGTGTGGCTCACTTTTAGCATTATGAATAAATTATTAATGCTGCAAAAAACACGTTGCCTTAGCCAATACGTCTTGTGGCCTCTTTCTGGCTATTTTGTTATGACTTTTTCATTGTTGCATTGCTATTGGCCAAAAGCAGACAAATGTTTTAAAAAACCAGATTTTGTTTTTATTGACATTTGCAAGTTTAAGTCGATGATTTATGAACGTTAAAAGATAAACAAATACTCAACATAATACTGATGAGCAAATCAATGTTTGAATGGTTTTTTTTTTTTATTGTGCCTTTTGCATTGCCATCAATTCAAGACAATATACAGCTTTAATTACATATATTATCGTAATTTGCTGCAAATTACTTCAATTGTGTAACAAATGTTTTGCAATTACTAAAGCTTTTCCCACGCCCACATTGAAAACTAATGAATCGAAATTACCCCAAATATTCCAATTGAAATTTGGTTCAGACAGAGAGAGTAAGAGCACAAAAGGAGAAGATGAGAAAATAATAACAGTTCTTCTTGGTTAATTCACGACAGTTTCAATTGCTTTAAGTTGTTTGAGTGGAGGCAAGCCAACAACAAGAAAAACAATAACATTGTTGCATCTTCATTTTCTACAAGCTTGCTTCTTCTTTTGCCTTTTTTGTAGGCAGTTTGCAGTCGACATTTTTATGTTTTTCTTTACACACTCATCTCTTTTTTTATTTCTCACCACACTTGGTATTTATAATTAACAGCATTGTTTTGATGTTGTCTTGCCTGAGCTTTTGCAAGCTGCCTTCTCTCTCTCTCTTCTTCTTCCTTATACTAACCCCTTGTATTCTTACAAGATTTATTTTGTGCTGAAGCAGAGTTTGTTGTTGTTGTTGTTGTTTGTTTGTTTGTTTGTTGCAGCATGCCTTGCTTCTTCTTGTCTATCTGTTGCAACTGTACATTTGTCCGCCTTCTTTATGTTTTTATTATTATTTTTCTTCTTAGTTTTTTATTGATGAGTTGCAGCATCTCTTCTTAATCTTATGTGTGTGTCTGAGTGTGTGTGTTTGTATAAGTCCCTGTTTGAAGCTTGGCACGTACTCGTCTTTATTTATGCATTTGTCTGCTAAACCCCTTCCCCCATGTTTTTTTTTTTTTTCGTCGTCTGTCTGAAGCGCCTCTTGTCAATTGCCTCAGGCAAAGACGAGTTTACATCTCTCCATCCCTTTTACTGTACATCTTTCTCTCTTTCACTGCTGCTTTTCTGTTGTTTTGGACGTGTTTTTGTTTCTCGTTTTGCTTTTTAGATAAATTGTTTGGTGTTAGGAAGGGCTGCAACAGAGTTGCCAGACCGTATTTTCCGCCAAAAGAGAAAATGCTTAATTAATCAAAACGTACGTCACAATTAAGCACTTAATCTCTTTAAAAATAAATGTTTTTTTTGTATATCAATCAATCATTCAAGAGTGACGTCAGTCGGAGGGATGTTAGATAAGCAGCACGCTTGTGTTAACAAATTTCAAAGAAATAACATTAGCAGCTTCCTTTTTCTTTATTATTTTATTTATGTATATATTCAAATATGCGACTAATGCATTTTTTGTATTGGAGACGGCAACAAACTGAAAAAACTACTTTATTGTTTTTTTTTTTACTTGGGTTGCACATTTTTCTTATCAAGTGAGTCATGTTCATTTATTGACATTACCTTTTGGTTTTCATTGGAGTTGTTATTGTTGTTATTATTATTTCTAAATATTCTGTGCTACTTCCGTCACATAATGCGAAGACAACCGAGAATAACAAAAAATCGAAATCCCAAACTAAAGTTTCTCATTCAAACATTTGTTTTTGTTGGTTTTTCTAGGTTATGTCCGCCTCACAATTGTTTACAGTTTTAACTATGCACTTCCTTCTACTACAAATATATTCACACACACACACACACACACACACACACACACACACACACACACACACACACACACACACACAACATTAACGGACATCGCTCTGTCTCTTTCATCTCTTTGATTCATTCATTCAACACTTTGATTTGTCACTTCAACTAGCAGCTGTACTATAATAGTTGTAGTTGTAGTGGCGAATATGCCTGACAATGGTTTTTCTTTTCTTTTTTTTTTACAGTGCTATTCTCACCCACACACGTATAGCTTTGTTTCAACCTGTTGCAGTTGTATTTTATACAAAGCATAGCCTCCGGAATTACACACATCAGTTCAACTCAACAACTGATTTATTTTTTGCAAATCCAATAGTTTTTTTTTTCTTTTTGTTGTAGATTTCAAATTAGTGCAAAAATAAGGGGAGCAGAAACATAAGCGCGCTCACACACACACAACATGCATAGCATTCGGGCTGAACAGCGGTAAAGTGATAAAAGCAACAAAACGAAAAGAGAGGCAGCATTGAAATAAATTATAAAACTCATCAAGTGTGTGTGTACGATCGAGTATTTATGTGTGAGTAGGAAGCGCAAATTCGAATTAGCAACAAAAGGCAGCAAATTTTATTAGAAAATGCGCATAATGACGTCATTTTGGGCAGTAAATAATACCTCAATGTTATCGTGCGATTAAGAGCGCAACACAAAAATCAAATTTTTATCTATCAATTCGAAACTTGGCGAAAACACTCCCTTAAAACTTTAACATTATTGCTAAACTCATTATGCCAATGTCAAACGATTGCTCTCTTTCTCTATCCTTTTATCTCTCTATCCGACTTATTGAAGGCAATAAAAAATATGGTTGCCATAAACATAGAGAATGAGGTTAACTACTGTCGAAAGTGCATACAAAGTAACAAAGTAAAATCGCACGCACATTCAAATTACAATGTTTAAGACACGCATCTAACTAAAGTGAAAAACGTAACGTAACAATTTCTGATAAGATTGTGGAGTAAATATTGACAAGTGTATATGTCATTAGACAAGCTGGAGAGATTACACGTCATATTGAAAAAATAAGACGATATGACAACACTGGTTGAGCGCACACATAGCTTTTTAAACAGTTTTCCGATTAATCTGCAAAGTACATAACGGCTTCAATGCATAAAGCCTTAAAAAAAACTTAAAACGAGGACAAACACGAAGCAGCTCCACCCCTTGGCAGTTGCAACACTAATTCTTGTTTGTCATTCTTCAATAAACAAGTTTTGCGATATTTACAAATCTGTTTATCACTTGTCTGAACGAAAAAAAAAACTATGTTTTTTTGCCAAATCCAATGCAAAAGCGAAACACAAAGCTGCAAAGAAACTCTGCTAAAAGTAGGTCACAGTCGAGACGAAACTTGTAAACAGATGCGCTAACGCTGCAGTGGACAATTTATCAGCAAAATGCATTAGACACGCGTAGCGTAAAAATATATATTTTTAACTACGTATGTGTGTGTGTGTCTATACTGATAAAGGCGGCATTTCAAATCGGAAACCTGTATGATGACATGTGTCAGACGGTTATAGAAAGCTAAACATTTGCAAAGATCTCTCTCTTTTTCTCACTCTATGACAAAGTCTCCCACCCACTCAATGAGAGATGTTCTTAACAATACTAGCAAAAGAAAAATAAATACACATAAAAATTGTTGAGCGAAAATTGAACGCAAAGCGCAACATGAAAAACACACACTCTCCTCCGGAATGTGCTTGACCAATCCCAAATAAAAAAAAATACGTTGAAAAAAATTATTGGTGCGAGTTAAAAGATGGCGTCACCGGTCAAACGGCGAAGCGGCAGCCACGCATTACAGTAAACAATTCTACGCATTTCTCTCTTTCCCCAAAACAAAAATCTACCGAAACGTACATAATACAATTAATTACTCACACACACACGAACATCCATTTAAATTTTGAAAATTAGTTTATTTTATAGAGGTAGATGGGTTCGCACTCACAATTTCTGTTTCTGCTTCCAAGTTTGACGTAGTCCTCGTTGTCTCTTTTCGCTTTTTCGTTCTTATTGCTTGCTGCTGCTGGGACGTCGTTAACACTAACACACAGACACAAGTTCGTCGAAACGGGGCAAGCACACGCGTTCGGTTTTTTCGGCTGCTTTATGGTAAATACATTTAGAGTAGGTGGGGAAAAAAGATTTTTATAAATTAATTTACTATATACACATGTATTTTTTTGTTAACAATGACGTTTAATTCCACTAGGACAGTTTTAAGCAATGCCAATGTCGCCTAAACTTTTCTTCACGGTTCGCTATCTAACGGCGCTTTATATTAGTGGCGGTTCTTAATAACGGCACTTGCACAGTACACGATGTTTGCTTCCGTATTTTCGTACAAAATATTGACTTAGTCGCACAATCACCAAGTATTTATAATTTCAATAAACTTATTCTGTCTATATGTGAATTTTTTAACAAACACCACGAATAAACATATATTTTAATTAAATTCGTATTTCTGTAACGCACACGTCCGTCGTTCACAAGCGCACGTTAACAACAAAAAGAAGAGCGAAAGAGAACGCTGAGACACTGGAAGCGGTCGCGATAGGCAGTGTTGGTAAACGCCAAATAGCGGGCGTAGCGATTTGTGAGCGTCAGAAAAGGTAGCATATTTTATAATTATTTTGAACGCAGAACACACAACTCATATTATTAATTTTAAATTAAAGCAACAATAATATTAAATTTCGCTCAATTGTTTGGCTCATATGCAATTTTTATTTTCAATTAATGCGCAAGCGAGACAACTATAGGGCGATGGGCGCTCTCTGGAAAATGACCGCAAAGCGGCCTGGAAATCGAATCATCCTGCAACGCCCAAATAAAAAAAAAGGAATGTAAGCATGTATGTCGTCATGTGTGTGTATGTGATTATGTTGGTAACAACGAATGTGGTGAGCAAAGCATGCGTGAAAAAACACGCACGTATGAAGTGCAAAGGAAATGCCAAGTCCTGACGCGCTGACCACAAAAGATGCGACACTTTTATGTATTCAGCTGAACGCACAAAAAATAACTATGTCAATTAAGTAAACTGCATATGATGCATATGTATGTCGATTATGTCATATTATTTATTCATCTACACAGTCAAACACGCACACACACACAAACAAACGCAATTCACACTTTGGCGGCGTCTCCGTCACCGGCATGCCGTGAAAAAATCGATTAGTGCGTCTCGACTGCGCTCTTCTCTACCTAAACCTACATTTCACAGACGAACTTAATGCGCTTGAGTAGATATGACTGCTTTAAATAATTGTTTGAACATTTTTTTTATTATAAACACTCGCTTACACTTTTTTAAATGCAAAATTTCACAGAAAATCACGGCGCGACGTGCGTGCGATTCTCTTCGGTTTCGTTTCTGAGTGACAGTGTGACCGAACTTTCAGCTTCTAAGAAGCACCAAACTATCCAACGTGTTAATCGATAAATCGGCTGACCTATCGTAATGTTATTGCATTTTTATTTTTCTGTTAAATAATGTTGAAATATTTTTGGCGTCAAACTAAAATAAATTTTAAAAATAAGGAGCAAATAATTTGTCATTACTAGTGTTTTTTTTAAATATGCTTTGTATATATAGTTACAAAATACTGGGTGCAAAGGAAAATAAGCAATGCTTGGACGTTAACAACAATAAATCTAACAGTGAACAGGAATCTTTAATGAAAGATTAAATTATTGAACTGGAAACTTCCTCAATAATTTGGAAGGCATGCAAAATGTCTTTTTCTTCCAGAAGACGATTGACAGCAATGCGTAGACTGGGACGCACCGGTTTGTGCTCTCTATTTTGCAAGTAGGCAGCCTCGACGATGGCCACGCCCCTCTCAATGCACTGCAAAGAAAATCTTATGTAGGAATCAGGAGTATAGAAGTGTATTTGAATGTTATACTTTATCGGCCACTTGGTTGAGCAACTTGCTCTCCTCCTCAAAGCTATCACGCTCCTGGGCCACATACAAGTGCTTGATGGGAGACAATTCGTCGCCACCTAGTTTTAATTTGCTGAAGCGTGCAAATTCGCACTGCACCCGACGCGAATTTTGCTGCAGTTGCTCAAAGATGTGCGGCTCACGTTCGAAGCGATCCAATGCACTTATTGCCGCTTGGGTCAACATTGGCGGCAGCGATGCCGAGAATATATAACCCAAGCCTGATAATCGCTGATGCTCAGCAATAAAATGAGAGCCAACACAAAAACCACCAATCGTTGCCATGGCACCCTCCATGCCCGCCGATATCAAATCAATATCGTCACGCTGCAAGCAATACATCGTTAGCTAATAATCATCACAGATTTTCCATTTGCTTACGTCCACATTGCAGTGCTCGGTGAGGCCACGACCCGTCTTGCCCAGCGTGCCAAAGGAGACGCTTTCGTCCAGAAACAGACGCAACTTATATTTCTTGCGCAGCTCAATGAGCTCTGGCAACGGGCACAGCTCTCCGGTGTTTAAATAAATGCCTTCGGCAACAAGAAAACGACGAGTTCTTTGTGCCTTCTTTGGATTTTTAATGTCGCGTTTCGCCTGCTCGATCAGCAAGCGTTCCAAATCTTTTGGATCGTTGTGTTTAAAGAACACAATGTTGCTGCGGGAGGCATCCAAGCCTTTTTGTATTGCAAAATTGACGGCTTCATCGCTGGAATATCAATTCAATTATTTTTATGGAAACCGTATTTAGTCCAACTTACACAAAGATTAAGTCGCCACGCTTTGCGTAGGCAGGTATAGCACTGGCTACAGTCGAAAAGCCATACGAATAGACAATTGCCTCCTCTACACCCATGAATTTAGACAAACGATCCTCCAGAACCAGATGGACATCCATAGTGCCATAGAAACCACGCGGACCACATGAACCAACTCCATATTTACGCAAACATTTGCACGCCTCCTCCAGTATGTCATTGTCCTCTAAGAAACCCAGATAGTTTTGCGATCCGAGATTCAGACAATCGTGTCCATCGACTACAATGCGTTTGCCCACCTTTGAGCCAACGAGACGTGTGCGCAGCAAGGGATGATTGGGATCCGTATCAGGCACCAAAGGTTCCGGTTCATATTGATCGATGAGATAATCCTGCTGCTCCTTGGAAAGTCGTCGTCCTCCTCTTCTATGCAAAAGCAGCCATATAACTGTAATCAGCAGCAAAGTTTCCAACACTAATGCAAAAGTCGGCGTCTGCAAAATTCAATGTGCCCGCATTTAAAACAATAAATTATAAGTAATATATTAACATTATTTAACAAACTTACATTGCGAAATATGCTGCCTATTTCCTGAAATAATTGTATGCCAATCATTTCTTGTGCCTGTTTAATGTTTGACCTGCAAACGTGAAAAATCAATTGAAAAAGTCAACCCGTCTGTTGTATGCGTCATTCAATCATTTCTTCTTTCGCACAAATTGCAATAAAACATATGTACCTCACGAATGAATTAATAGTTTATATGCTCAGCTATAGATTTAACTCACGCTAGCACCATTGAATAAAAATGTCGCGTGTTTATTTTTTGTGTGCGTTTATGAAGCAAGTAATTGTGAGCGTGTTGTCTATCGATTGCTATCGGCATTAGAACGATACCGGCGTAGCCTCGATCTTCGGTTGGTTGAAGACTTAACGAAACTAAGGGCATTTAACGAAGTGTGATACAAAAAACCATTAGGGGTATGCAATCAATAAATAAGAGATAGAAATCAAAATAGTTTTTGTTATAACAGATGGAAGAAATAACAACGTAAAACCAGTTATATTTCATTTTTAAGTTTTGTATATAGATATATTTTTATTAAATTTAATTTGTTTGTAGTTTTAGTCTTCCAGCATTTCGTTAATGTGTAAAAAGATATAAAACAATAATGATTAACGTTAAACAAATTATACTGTCCTAAATATATAATTCAGCCGAAAATATAATGATCCAATCGTTCCTTTAATTGCCTCTTATTGATGTGCAGAAAACTTTAAATAATGCATAAACCACTTTTATAATGCAATATTAATAAATGTAAGTTTGGTTTTGTTTGTTAAAATGTAAATACAATATTTGTAGATAAACTCAACAAATTTCTTAGTATTTTGAGAGCTTTTTTTGTTGTTGTTTGTTGCTAAAGTTGCTTTTGTTTTTAAAGTTACATTTTGGATTTGGACTTTCCAGACTGACTTAAAAACTGGTTTAAACTAAATTTTTATGCACGCTGAGTTTTTTTTTTTTTTTTTTTGTTGTATTATTTTTTAAAACTAGCATTTCAAGTTCAATTATTTCATCTTCATGTGTGTGTAAAGTTTGTGTGTTTTTTGTAATTGAAAACGAAATAGATTTTTTTATCGTTGCGACGGCAAAAAACGTTCATCCTTCATTATTTCTGGTTTGTTTATTTCTTGTCGACGCCCGCATTGGACTGTGTAGAGTATGCATATTGAGACCAATAATGATTGGTGGCACCGCCATCATTATTGCCAGTGGCACCCGCAGTTCCTGCCGCACTCCCACTGCCGGCACTATTAGCCGTTCCTCCACCTCCTCCACTGCTGCCGCCTCCAGCACCCTGCTGTTGCTAAAAAAAAATAAATAGAATATTTTTAAATACCAATTCAATTGGTTGGTTATAGGCCTATATTTAGCTTACCTGCCACCAAGACATCCATTGCTGTTGTTGCGGATCAGCGGCACCTTGTGACCAGCCGTGTTGTGTTTGTTGTTGCTGCTGGTTGCCATAACCTGCATTTAAATACAACATTGTCGTAAGAACCTTAACCCAGAGAAGTTTTTTTAAGCTTATATAGCACTCGCTCCATTAACCACCAAAAAGAAATTGTCTTTTACAATGTTAAATTAGCAATCGTTTATTAACAGAGCGAGTTTTTTGTATATAAGTTAAACAGTTCCATTGTTGCATCATCTTCATTATTAACAACAAGGTTACCTACCCTGCATCTGATTATAGTTCCAATATTGTGGTTGTTGTCCAGATGTCGATTGTTGCTGTTGTTGTTGGTATTGATGTTGTTGCGGTTGCTGCTGCCAAACGGCAGCCTGATGTTGATGCTGCTGTTGGGATTGCTGCTGCTGTTGCTGATGCTGTGCATAGGTGCTCCACTTGCCACTTTGCGCAGGCTGCAATTGATTAAGAATGACAAAGTTAGAGAACTATTTTTGTTAAAATATAGTTTAATTCCATTCTCACCTTTGCTCCTGGCTGCTGGCCAACGACGCTCGACTGTTGCTGTTTGTATTGCTGATCGTAGGCAGCTGGCGTCGAGTTATTACCATATTTGGGCAACGCTTGGACCACCGCTGATCTCTCATAGCCACCGCGACTATCTTCTTTGGTGTCGCGGTGGCCATGCCGAAAATCCCGTTGTTGCTGATGACTGCCGCCGCCGGAACGATAGCTGCTGCTTTGGCTGTTGCCACGGTTGCGATCATTGCTGACCACACGGTTGCGATCGTTGCCGCCACGCTCCCGATCGCGGTAGTCTCGTGAGCTGCCACCGCCGCCATAACCACGATCATCATAGCCACTTCGGCGATTGTTTTGCATCCAATTCTGTTGACCACCGCCGCCGCCGGCGCTACCGCCTGAGCTGCCACCACCGGTGCCATAGGCGCGATTGCGATTATCGTAGCCACGACTGTTGCCGCCACCGCCTCCGCCGCCACCGTAACCACGATCATCGTAGCCACTTCGGCGATTGTTTTGCATCCAGTTTTGTTGGCCGCCGCCGCCGCCACCACCACCGCCGCCACCTCCACCGCCGCTGCCATAATTACGATTGCGATTGTCATAGCCACGACTACCACCGCCGCCACCACTGCCTCCACTTGAGTAGCTGCTGCCACCGCCGCCGCGTCTCGAGTCACTCCAACGACTCTCATGGCGCTGGCCACCACCACTACCACCGCCACCGCCACCACCACCACTGCCGCCGCCATGATCACGACGCCTGTCGTCAAAGTAACGATTACGCGGCCGATCATCACGTCGATAATTGTCGCGAGAGCCACGCGATCTCTTGTCACGCGATCTATCCGCATCGATGGCCTTTTTGCCCTTCTCATTGTACTTCTTGACCTCAGATTTGGCCTCGTCGCCATTTAGTTCCGTATAGATGATGTCGTCAAACCAGCCAAATTCCAGTGAGGGCAGCGTGAAATTGGCTGCAAAAAGATGTTCGAAACGGTTGATATTAACATAAATAACTGTATTGTGCAACACTGTCAGCAAAAAAATCAATTATCAATTACACTTTACAAAGAGATAGAGAGAGATTAAGGATTTGGGAAGCTTGATGATGGGTGGATGGGCGTGGTTGGGTAGGATAGATGTGATAGGATAGGTGTTTTCTCAGCTGTTAACGTGGCGATAATGATGATGATATTTTATAGCGGACAAAGGAAGTAAGAATTATATTTGCTATAAATAAATCGGACAGTTATTTAATTAAATACATAAAAGAGATAATATTTCGGACTAACGGACTTGAATATGGGATTTAATAAATAATGATATTTGTCGATTGGAATGTTATCTAATAACGGACAAGAAAACACGTTTTGCAGCTGGATGGCATGTTTTTCGTTGGGTTATGTTGTTTTTTTTTGAAAAGGTATTTTGGATAATGAAGAACTAAAAACAAAAAAGTTTGAATTAAAAAATGCTTAAAATTTATATAGTGTAAAACAGTTACAAAATACATAAAGAGAATGCAGCTGCTTACAAACTAAAATATATCAAGTTGTACATTATAAGCATTAAACATTTTATATACATAAATATATATATATTTTTTATATGCACATATAATTTGTCGCTTTCGATATAGGTACATTATACAGTAATCGATTATATTTTTTTTTTTGGTAGTTTTTTAAATTTTTGTTTTTTCGTTGCTGGTTTGTGGTTAACAATATTTACCTCGTAAGTTATTTATTGTTGATTCTTTAACTGTAAAAGCATATCCCTTTTCCTCTTTTTCGGCGATGCGGCGTTTCAATTCATCTTCGCCGGGTATGCAAACAACCGCAATACGCTTGAAGTCGCTAAAACCTTTCATTTTACGTCGCTGGGCCGAGGCATACGCATTCGTCTACAAGAATATTACAGTTGTTGGTTGGTTGGTTTTTTTGTTTGTTGATTGTTTGTTTGGTTGGTTGTTTCATTTTTGGGTTGTTTAGATATAGAGATATAAATTTGGTTGGTTGGTTGGTTGTTTTGTTGCGTTGTTTGGTTCAGGTCGGGCTGAGAAACACGTTGATGATTGCTGTTCTTGTTTTTTTTTTTTTTGCCAACGATTGACGATTGATGACGAGGACGTCGACGATGATGACGCATCGTTGTGGTTGCCCGGCGCTTATAAAACTAACACATACCTGAGTTTATCATCATCGCAAGACAATACATACACATATCTATATGCATATTTTAAGCAACTCCGGCTGGGAGTTTCGCATGGTCTATTGATAAATAAATCAGCTTCGAAATTTTTTTTTGCCAGAACAAAACAACAACAGTTGACTTAATAATTGGTAAACATAGTAGTATATATATTAAGTACAGCAGTGGTTACTGCTAGCCTGCGGGCCTCCGGACTTCAGTTTTAGAGAGATAGAGAGTAGGTAATAGTAGGTACTAATAACGTATACGTTTAGAGAATATTTATTTTTGTGATTAAGACGAACGATTGTCGTCGTTTGTGTGTGTGAGTTGTATTTTTTTGTTTTGTTTTGTTTTACTTACAGTGGCTTCCTTGCCGCTCGCATCCATCTCCATCCTTAATACATACATTTTACATTTAATTATTTTTCTCCATCTCCATTCTCTCTTTGCTTCCCAAACAATGCCCCTCATCATTGCACTCAACTGTTGTGTCAACTGTTGCCAAAACCTAAAACTTTAGCTTAAGGCAATACAAATACAAATACAAAATTTACACATACACAGAGGGCATACTTACACACAAACACTTCTACAAAACTAATTATCAGATTAACTTACAAACTAACACATACCTGGACACCTTTCAATGTGTTGTTGGCGTCCGTAAGACGCTTGGGATTTCTCTCCTCTTTTTTTCTCATATAATTTTTGTGTTGTTTATGAGCAATAAAATGCATATTCAAATTTACAAAAACAAAAACATAACAAAAAAAAAAATAGTATATATATGTAAATGGTAAAAGATCCTTTGAAGGAACTTTTTTTTAAGAGGCGTGACAAACGTATATACTTTTTTTTTTTGTTGTTGTTGTATATATACGTATATCATCATCAACGCATAATTCTCGCTTGTTCCGTGATTTTCTTTTTAAGTTTTTCGTTCGGTACTTTTGTGTATGTATGTATGTGTGTGTGTGTTTTTGTGTATTGGTGTGAATGTGTTTTTATTTTTTGTGTGTTGTATGTTGTTGTTTTCGGTGTTAGGGTCATTTGTTTGATGTTTTACCTGATCGAGTATAAAATTGCGACGCCGCTTCATAGCAATATCTTCCAAAGCACTCAGGCTATTTAAACAGATCTCGTACACCTTATCCCATCGACCCTTGTGCAATTTTTTACGCGATTCGCCATTAATCTACAAATTCAAAACGAATGTAAAATAAACATATTACAATTTCAGTGTTTTTTCAAACGTTTTCAAACACTCACCGTCATTTTGTCTATTATGGAATCAGGTCCAATGATCTCGTAACGCTTATCGGCGTTCTCCGACACATGCTTTTTGGACCAATAGGTTTTGCCTGAACCGGGCAGACCAACAAGTAGGATAACCTCGCATTCCTTGCGAGATGCAGCACGCTGTGGACCAGCAATCAGCTGCTCGGCGGGCACCAGAGCTATCAATATATAGCCCGGCAATAGGGTAGCCGTGTCACGGGGCACAGGCACAACATCCTCGTACTCTTCCTCAGCCGGTTGTTTCTTCTCAACTTTGTCTGTTGTCTCTGAATCGGTTTTGACACGTTTGTTGGGCGATGGACCATCCTCATCTTCCTCCTCAGCGATTGCAGACGATTCGTTGTTGGCCGGCTCTTTTGGCTCGGCTGCTGGAGTTTCTGAATCTTTTGCTTCGACTTTTTCTTGACTTTCGCCGTTGGCAACAACTGCTGCTGGTTCGGTAGTTACCTCAGCTGGATCTTCTGTATTTTCCTCTGCTGCAAATAAAATAAGTGTTAAAAATAAGTTTCTCACTTATTTGTCTATTATCTCACCTGTTTCCATCTCCTGATCCTGTGTGACCTCTGTAGTCTCTGCCGGTTGGGCCTGCTCTGGCTTGGTCTCGTCCTCGACAACAGCCTCCTTAGCTTCTTGATCCTCCTCCTCTGCCTTCTCCTGGGCAGGAACATCGGCTTTGGGTTCATCTTTATCAGCATCGCCCACTTCGGGTTTCTCAGTGCCAGCCGCCTTAGCTTCGTCGTCCTTCTTCTCGGGCTCATCATCATCGGCAGTGGCCTCGTCGAGCACCTTCCACTTCTCACCATCGTTGTCATCTTCTTTTTGTGGCGACTCCGCACGTTGTTTGCGTCGCTTACGCGTCTTTCTCTCGGCATTTACAAGAAGCTCTTCCTCGTTGGCAAAGTTAACGGTATACTCGTAGCCCTTGGTTAGAATATGGGGAAAGAGTGCGCCATCCTCACCCAGAATGCTCTTGTCAAACTCATGTGCAATGCCAAGATCTTCGCCATTCAGCGTATATTTGATGTTGCATGGCTCACTGTCCAAATCCAAATAGCAGCCAATCACATCATCCAGCAGGTAGGCTTTGCCATACTCTTTAAATTCCCCATTGTTAGCCTTGTGGCCGTTCTCGCAGAACGCATAGGAATGTTCAGCCTCGCCCAGCATCATAGATGACTGTGGCGTTGAGAAGCCGACACGAAAGCCACGCACATGCGGCTCATCGCGAAAATGATGCGAGTTCTCTGCCACAGACTCCTCTGTTAGGCGCACCTCATAGCACACCTTGCCCTCCCGCACGCCATAGTTGGCTCTGGCACCAGACCACACCAGCGCGTAGATCTCAGAGTTTAGAGGCTTTGCCGATGAAAAAGTAATTGCATCGATGCGCAAATGAAGATCCGAATCAACTGTTTATAATGTGGAAAATAAAATAAGGTAAAGTAAACATATTAATATATTTCTATACTTACGCCAGCTGAGTCCCACTTTCTTATCTTCAATGGTGGGCTCATCTTCAGCCACTGTGCGCTCTTCGACAGCTGGTCCAGCTTTTGAGTCGCGCTTTGAATCACCGCTGCGACGTTTCGGGGAGCGTGAGCTGCTCCTTGATCGCGTGTGACTATGCGAGCGTTTACGTCGGTCATTGGATTTTTCTTTTTCTTTTTCATGCTCCTGATCCTTATCCTTGTCCTCCTGCTGCTTGTCTGTCTTGCTAGCCTCATCATCGACATCCATTTTTTCACTGTTGCCATTGGTTGATTGGTGAGCAGTGGCTTTCTCAGCATCAGCATTAGCATCTGCAACAGCTGCATTATCATTCTCTTCAGCTGTTTGCTGCTGCTCCTCGGCTTGCTCCACTTGTTCGGTGGTGTCATTTGACTCATCCTTTTGTTCCATTGTCTCCATGGCTGCTGGTTCATCTGCCATTGGAACATCATCATCCTGATCCTCATCTGATTCAGCAGCTATGGCTGGCTCAGCTGCATCGGTCTCCTCAGATTCAGCTTCAGCTTCTACCTGCCTGGCTTCTTCTTCTTCTTCAAATTTCTGTTCATGCTCTGCTTCATCTTCGACTTCCTCTGGCTCTGAAGTGGGCGCGTCGTCCTCCTCAGCCCCGGGCCCTGCAGCGTTTTGATCCTCTTCCGGCAACGTTTCCAAATCCGGTTCGGTGGCAACTGGTGCCACCGCAACGGGCGATGGAGAGCGAGACATTGATCGCGTTCGACGGTGTCGTCGGCTCGGTGTTACTGGGGCACCATCTAGAAAGTGTGGAAAAGTTATAGTTTTTTATTATTTATTTTAAAGTAAAATTTCTTTTTATTTTACTTATTTGTATTATTTTGTTTGGTTATATAAGCCGCGTTTACAATGCTCAAAGGAAAGAAATAATAAAACACGCTGAGCCGAGTTACACACCTACACATTGAAACCAGTTGAAAAAATTTTCACACACATTCACCAAAGAAGCGCAATAATGCATACACACACACGCACTCATACTAACTCACCTCCATCGCTGCCGCCGGCAGAACTTTCGACATGTGCCCGCAAGCGCTCTATAAGCACAGCTTTAACACCTTTGGTATCGAGACCGCGTGTCTGTAGTTCGGTACGCAGGTCCACCACTTTCATCTTTTCCAGCTTTGCCAAATCCATTTTTTCGCTTCAATCTTGAATGGCGGCAGCAGCGCGTCACGCACAAAAATATATACACACACACTCTCACTCGCGCACGACGTCTGGCTTCGGAAAGAAAACGTTCTAACAGAGAATGTAGAATATGTGCGAAGTCTGCAACGTTTGAATCTTTAACAAAACAATTTATTACTCTATTGCAAATATAGCGAATCACTCAAATTTTCGCAATTGCATTCGCATTTATTGCGAATAAATAATGGTTAAAACCTATACCGAGAACGCGTTGAAGTGAAGTTGGCTGCGATTTAGATTGCAGGGAATGCCAACAGATATCGATGATTGTTAAAATAATTGATTTTGAATTCTTATCGATAGGTTGCTGTGACTAAGATTTTGGCTTACAGGAAAAATTATAGTTGCTTGGTTTTTTAAAGCCCTGTCAAATATAATACAAACTTCATACGAGAAACTTTTCAATTTAAATCAAATTGAATTATGGCGCTAAAGAAGGTAAGTGTTTTTCAGCAATGTATACCTTAGTGGCAACGTCACACAAATGCATCTAGCTGGAATATTTTCAAGTGGCAATGCAAGTTCAAATAATAAATATGTGGCCATTTATTTGAGGACTCCGTGGCGCAACGGTAGCGCGTCTGACTCCAGATCAGAAGGTTGCGTGTTCGATTCACGTCGGGGTCAAGTATGCTGTCATTTTTTTTCATGAGCTAGATAGTTCTTGCATGGTGTCCTTGTTGTGATAAATCTTAATTAATACAAGCTGCAACTGGTCAGACAACTGCTTTCACTAATTTTAGTTGTCTTTGGCTTATGTTAAAGTATTCATTGATATAGATTACTCCTACACAACTTATTCGATAGAAACACCTGGAAAAATACCTTCCTAAAATGGTTTGCTTTTTAATACATATACATATATAATTCCGATTTATGTAAGCATAATTTGCAATCTCGTTTCATACAAACGAGACCTTAAAAGGCCATTGAAATTTCAACGGTATTTTCTATAAAAAACAAACACCCACACACGACTACAATTCAATAACAACTTTCGAACATGAGTTTTTTTTATCTGGTTTTCTTTACCATTGATTTTTTTATTAAGTGTAAACAATAAATATCCATAATAATAATACAAATTCGAATAGTACAACGCTTAGGTTAATATCAATATTTGCAAATAACTCAATGAACATGAAATATGTAATGCAATTAGTTGAACTAGAACTATTAAAACATTCCAGTAACTTTTTGTTAGAAGGAGGATGCCAAACGTTTGACGTTCACTTCCTCAATGCTGAACCAGTTTAAATCGTTTTGCCTCGGCATAGTCCCTTGGATCGGAAAAGTTGCGTTCGGGTTTGATGCGCACATCGTTTGGATCGTTGACAAATTCGCCGCTCCATGTCGGGTCCAATATGGTGGGATTTGTGTCAAAATCATAGTAATCCTGATCATCGGAACGATTGCGTTCCGGTTTAATTCGTGTCTCGCCGCTCTTCACAAATGTTCCATCCCATTCGGTGGGCAAGATAATCGGTTCCGTATTAAAACCATAAAAGTTACTTGTATTGGTCACATTTTGATTCTGACGACGAATTTTTGAGACATTGTTCACAGCTCCATCGGTATAAACAAATTTGCCATCCCAGCCTTCACATTTAATGGGTATATACTCCTGTTTTTTGCGCAGTGGCATTTTTTTGTTTTTTTATTGTTTTGTTATTTACTTTTTAAGTTTCCGCTACGTTAAAATGTAACGATGTGCTTTGGTCGCGTTTCAAAATTCGATTGAGCTGTCGAAACGCTGGCGATATTCTAAATATGATTTCACTAAGTCTCTGCTGTTGCCTCTAAGCCTTGGCATGTCATAGTATTGTTGTTTTCTTGATGTTGTTTTTTGCCAGGCCCACACGTAATTTAAATCGATGACGTCAGTTAACAATTCAACAGATCTTGATTTGTTTATTTTCTCTAGTCTTAAACGGGTTCAGTCATCAGTCACAGTCTCTCTCTCTCTCTCGTTCTCTCTCTGTCTCTGAGGTTGCCACCTCCACAGGTATTTTTGCTATGACAATGACAATAACAACAGCACTAATGCACTGAGAGAAAGAAAACAGAATAATATTATTTTTAAAATATCATTTTCTCTTAATAAAATAAGCATTTTTCGTTTAAAAAAAAAAAACTTTATAAGCGATTACTTTGAAACAAAAACTTGTTATTTTTCTAAGTGCTTTAGAGCCTATATACAAACATATGTACAAGTTTCGCGTCTCCGACACTTTACCATATTAGACGACAAATTAAACGCCATGTCTACCAGGCGAAGCAGTTCCGCAAAAAGTTGTCTTTATTTTTGAGTTTTGGAGCCAAGCTGTCATTTTTATATGCCCATTAAAATCGACAGCTCCATCTTGATTGCTAGCATTTATTTGTGATTCATTCGTCTGAGCTGCGCGATATATCTTCATATGTAGATGTTTAATGATTTATGAATTACTACTAAATTAAATCGTTAATTTGTTTCGCCTTTTTTAGGCGTGTTGTTGTTATTGTATAGTTGAGCAATTTATATTAAAAATGCCTTTCGAAAGTAATTGAATATAAGAAAGCACATCTATTTTAGGTGCAACGCAAATTTATCAGATTTAGGACGTTTCGATTGAAGATCATGTATATACATTTTAACTAGGTATTTATTTAATATAAGTATACTTTTATTGTGCACCTTTACTAATTGACCACAATGTATAATTTTATGTGGGTCAAAAGTCGAACTAAACACGAAGACCTTATTTATTGGCCACCTGAAGGTATTTGCACTACGAACCATCAAAACGGTAACTGTCAAAGCTACCACAGCAATTAAGAGAAACCGCAAGGGATTTTATCAATACACACACTCACACACACGTACAGAGAGAAAGAAAGCGAAAAAAGGAAGGCAGACACGCGAGATGTTCGTCAAATGCGTGGTAGGCTTACTATGTACAATGTTCGTTTTGTCCCTCATTCAGCGCTGGCGCTATGGGAACTCGACCACAAGCAGCAGCAGCGGCAGAAGCAGCAGCAGCAACTGGTAAGGCAAAAGGCATCAGCGGTTCCTATCCGCTATCCACCGTTGCTTGTTAGAAGAAGCGATGGTCGGCAACAGTTTGAAAGTTTTTCATCGTTGTCGTTTTTGTTGTCGGCTTGGCTCCCAAAGTTGCCTGCTGCCTGCCTGGCTGGTTGGCAACGTTTCAACGACTCTGCATTTGCTGTGCGCCTAGTTAAAAATCCAACTAATTGCTTATTTTAACCCCTTCAAAAACTGGGCACACTCACACACACACACACAATGCGCCCGGCCCGGGCTCCGTCATTCGTGTTTATTAATTAACAACACAAAAGCCCCAAACCAACAAAGGCAGCTCACACATACACAAACTCACATACACATTCAAACACACACACACGCACCCATACAGCTTTAACCAAGTGTTGTCTCCGGCATTCATTAGTGTTCATTAGTAAAACAAAATGCTCATTTACTTAACTACTCCCGGTGCTCGTAACGAGGTCCATCTCTCCTGCTCTCTCCCACTCGTTATTTCTCCGTGAAACGAGCAGCACTTTCCAGCACTGTGCAGCAATCTCTCCGCTCCCCTTTAGCAGCGGCACTCACTTATCGAGTCACTCTGGCTCCTGCTCTTGTTAGTTGTTGTTGTTGCCCTGTCGCTCTCATGTTGCCAATTAAAATTCCATTTATGCCAAGTTAACTCACTTGCCTCGTTAATTGTTGTGGTTTTTTAATTGGACCCTTTTCGGTGCTGCGGTTGCTGCCTCTACTCGAAAATTGAACTGAATGGAATTGAACAAAAAGAGCAATCGCATGAAAGGCAAAAAAAAATAAAAAAAAAAAACACCCAGGCACGGACTGCCAACTATGGTCTCTGTCTCTCCTCTATGCACTAGAGCCCAACCAACAATAACTATCAGCATACTATTCACCGGCTCAGCAGCCATGGTGCATTGCTATTTACTCCTTCACTCATGCTACTACTGCAATGTCTCATTAAGAGCGCTTATCGTTTGGACTGCTGCAGAGTTGCCACGTTGCTAAAAATACACTTTATTGTAAGCTGAATATAAATTTTAAGTAAATTTTAATTTTATCAAATTATTGAGTTTATAGTATTGAATTATATTGTTTGGATTTTTTCTCTTATATTTATCATCTAGGTATTTGTGCAACACTTTTGCAACTCGACAGCCCTACGCTTGCTTGCCGCCATTCAACTAATGAACGAAGCCAACGCAGCGCCGCACCAGCTTCTGCCTGCCTGCCTGCCAGCCAACGGAAAAGAACTAAAAACAAAAGCCCAACAAAAACCCCTAATTAAAATGCATTTTCATTCGGGACGTCAGAGTTGTTACCACAACGCCACACCGCTCTCTCCCCCACACACAAACACAGACGCTCACTACTACTGGGACGTGCTTGAAAGGGGGGAATTGGCTCTGTTCATTAGCTAGAAATGCGACCCCTGCAATCGCTGCCACTGCGCCTTACAGTCACATGAACCGTTATGCCATTGTACATACACATGTGTATGCGTGTATGCCTGTATGTATGTTTGTATGTGAATAGCTGCGGGCATATTTAATTACAAAAGCTGCTAATTAGGAAACGTACACACCCACGTTGGTTAATTTGTTTGCAAACCAATTAACTCGGCGCAGAGTATCAGGCGCACAGAAAACCGCAGCCAGTAGACAGGCAACATCAGAAGCAGAAGCAACAGCAAAGGCAGAGGCAGAGGCAACAGCAGCAGCAGCAGCCATGGCTGCTGCTTGCGCTGCTGCTGCGAAAGTAAAAGAAACGCGTCAGCGGCACTGGGAACGTCGCTACTGAAAATGCAGACAGAACTTTCCAATCAGCGTCGAGCGCTTGGCCAAGCCACACACCAGCACACACACACTAATAACAGGCAGAAAAGTTAACTAGTGAGCCAGTGACTAAAACTGTTAACGAACCGAACCAACAACATAAGCCACAAAAGATAAGGCCCAACTGTTGTGTGGAGGCGTTGGGGTGGTGAGCAAAAATTGGGGGTGGCACGAAAAGTGCGCAAAGGTCCCAACTTAATGAACGAAATTTTAATGAAAAAGTTTTAGTGCGTGCTTAAATGTGTGTGTTTGTGTTTGTGTGCAAGGGCTGCTTCTTAATAAATGAGCCAAAGATGGCAAGGAAAAAAATCGTCAGCGTCACCGCGCTGCCGTCTTGCGTGCTAATGAGTAATAAATAAAAGTTTTGCTGCTGTTGCTGTTGCTGCTGGTTCTGCCGCGGCCTAGACAAGCAACAGACGTAAATAGCAGGCGACCAGAGCAGCAGCAGCAGCAGAAAACCGACGACGATGACAGACCGCAAGCGAATGGAGAGAGAGAAACAGAAAGTGTGGGAGAAGGGCGGGGCCGAAAGAGAATGACTGAGCAAGTGTGAGAAAGAGAGAGAGAGAGAGAGAGAGAGAGTGAGAGAGGGTGTGGGGGAGTAAACTGATTCGGTTCCGGCTTTGCTTTTGCGTTAATTAGTTTTAAGCATTTCCATTATGCAACAGCATGTGGCATTTGGCAACCAAACAGCTGTATGTACATATATTTCGGACAAAGCACACGTGTGTATGGGTATGAACATACTCTGCAAACATTTTGTGTGCATGTGTGTGTGTTTGTTTGCGCTAAATAATCACACTAATGAGTTATTAAACATCTGATGATTTTGCTGAAACCCTGGATTAGCGCTAAGTTTCCATCTCCATGTGAATGCATGTACATACAAATGTTGGTTTTACAACGCTTACCTTGTGACATTACAACTCTGATCTCACCTTTTAATTATTAACCTACACAAATGGCACATTCTAGGTGCTTTTATTTTTATTTTATTTTAAAAAACCACGACTGCAGTCATCAGCAAGTGTGCTGTGCTGATAAGACAAAAACTGATTACATTGCACCACACACAATAACAATAAAAATGCTCACACACACACCACACCACACACACACGTACTTACACAAAATTCACAATGGGCATTGACCGCTTCAGTGACAATGTGCAGTAGCCACCTCTGCTCATTTGCTGGCAGCCCAAAACAGTTACAACAACAGAAACAATAACATGCCTTATCAAAACAAATAGGAATGCATTTGATATAGCAAGCTCGAATAGCTGATACCCTTTGTGCTGTTCTTTAACCAAATTACAACTATTTGCATATCGATAATAAAATGCATACGCTTTTTATTTTTTAAATTTTAGTAAAGAAAATATTTAAAAAAAAAAAGTAAAGCAAGTGGTCGCAAATGCATACAGGGTATGACAAAGAGTTTACTACTTACAAACATATGTAATGCACATATGTACGGAGACCTGAAGGGAACAATACAACTCTGTGCACGTGTGCGCGTATTATGTATTTATTTTTGGGTTATCGTAGCCGGCATATGTATTTTGTTTGTAGACTCCAACGGCCGCAACCGCTGAACTCTTTTATTCTTGAGTTTTGTTGCTGCTGGCTGCTGGACGCCTGTTGCTCTGACAAATAATCGATCGGAAATTATTTATTGATTTTTGATTGATTGAGGAGCTCAATATGGGGTTGGTTGGTTGTTATTGGATTTTGATTGTACAATCGATGATGTTTACCTCTCAAGCGGGTTTGTTGGGGCGGATTAGTTAGCTTTGACCATGCGGCTAGCAGCAAAATTAAGAGGCATAGATCGCGTAGAATTTGAATATAATTATAGTACGTTGCATGGGGGCCGTCACCAACTGTGACAACAACAACAACAATTGATAAGCGTCAGCGGTTTTTTTTGTTCGAGCTAAACGTTTATGTAAATAACATGAAACAATCATTTCTGTTTTAATATGAGGTTTATTCATATTCAATTTATAACAAAAACCAAAAAAATTATTATACAACTTGCTAACTTTTTAAACACTTTAGAGCTTTTTAGTATAGATTGTAAAAGTGTCAACTACCAAATATGTTATAAAGTGTATTTTTTGATTATAACTATGCCTTTTGTTGTTGTTTAAATTTCTTGTCAATTGTTATTTTTTTGTGTGTGTGTTTTTTTTTTTTTGTTAACTTATGCTGTAGCATTGAATCCATTATGAAGTACTTAAGTAATTATTGTATATTCTTCGTATATAAAAAAGTCCAACACCCAAAAAAGTATGCAATACATTGTGTAAGTACAATTCCGCCGAAAAGTATGCAATTACTTGCGACTGCCTTTGCGACACAAATGATTTCGTGTTGTTGCCGCTGCCAATGCAACCGCCGCCTGCGCTGCCGCCGTTAAACGTTTTTCGGCACAGCGCCTGGGCCAATTCTAGGATTCGTAGAGCAAACGTTGATAATGCGGCAACACCTCATGCATCGGTACATGCAAACTAAACTCGAGCGCAACAAGAACAGCAAACTCCGATGAGATAAGCTCCTTGCGATTCAAGCGAAACACACTTTCGGTCTTCTCAATCAAACTCTTCAATGCATCTCCCTTGACATCATTCATTTTGGCACTGAGTATTAGACAGGCGCCAGCACAAAGCTTACGATTGCTCTTGTTAATCAGATTGGCCAAAATTAGTTTCTCAAAATAGACATAGGCCTGCGATATGGTCACCAAATCGATGCGTGTATCCATTTTGTTAATGCGCCGCATTTCCCGCTTGATGCTGCAAAAGGGAAGAGAGAGAGAGAGTTAATTGAGTTTATAGAATATGAAAATTGTTTATGCTACCTTCTTAGCTTGCTCAAGGTAAGCTGTATGCTTGGAAACTTTTCGCGAAACTTGTCATTGAGCTCCTTCTTCAAATCCGATGGACGCACATAATCAATGACCGATGTCATATACGATGTGAATGTTAATAATGTACGATGCTTGCCAGCAATAAGCTCTGGATCATCCAAAATGCTAGCCGAATACTGAGTATACTACAAAAAAGCAGAGAAAGAGATATAAATTAGTTATAGTTATGTGGAATCAGAGATTAACTCACCGGTAGACCACGAGAAATCTCTCCACTTAAAATGATGCTCTCAATATCCATGTCCAACTTAAGATCGGGCGTTGGACTCGCTGCATTATTGCGATTGTTATTTTCATATGTGAAGCACCTGTAAAATTATTTAATTGTAATTATAATTATGCTGCTAATTTTATATAATGATCAAAAGCAGAACGCAGTGAGTAAGCAAAAGTTAGTTGAAAGCCAGTTTTTGAATGTGTGCAAATGTGAAGTGTGAATCTTGTTAGCGGTATGTATGTAAGAAGTATATAGGATAGATATATATATATATGTATACATATATATATATTGATGTATATAGAACATTTAAGCGCTGCAACATATCTAAGCTGTGATCAAATAAATGATTTATTATTCGGTTTATGCCATAGCTGAAATAGTTGCAGTTTTAATGGTTACTTATTAGCTGCTTCAAAAATTTACCATTTGCCTTGATGTTTGGTTATGGTTTTTGTGCTGAAACGAAGTAGTGCAAAGCGTTATATGATTAGCATAAAGTTAATGGTTTTTAAATGCATCGAAAACGGTATTTGCTTATACTATATATAAAATAGCACTCAATATAATATTATTTATCGTTTCTTGGATACCTATAAAAATATTTTAATGTACGCGCTATGTCAGCGTGTCTTTTAAGTTGCGTAGTAACATCGGACGCGATACGAAAAAAACAAATAATTAAATATTCCCTTCATCTGCTAATGATTCAGAATGAGCAGAGCAATAAAAATGCTAGCATTTTGTTGTTAAAAACGTGAAAAAATAATATAAATATAAACGTTGTCAAAAATTAAAAAAAAATTATGAACATTATGTTTATTTTGTTACACTTTTTGTAGAGTTATATATACAATATTGAAGGGCAAAATTAGCGGAAAATAATCTTTCCGAGCATTAAGGAGTTTTAAAAAAATAATATTTTATGATAATAATATTTTTTATATTATCCCAACTAGCTACATTTTAAAACTGTTGTTGATGTACTTTATAAAAGTAAAAAAAATGTATGCAAATATTTCTGCATTTATCATGTTTCATTTCGCTTTATCGTATAACAGTGTTGTTAATATTAAATGGGGGACTCCCGTTGCTCTCAACTTTTTCCATTCTATAGGTAATCAATATCTTGATTATTAAATAATTGAAAAATAGTTAATTGAACGATTGTTTAATGCATGTCATTGGGCTTGTGGTGTATTTATGAGGCATATGAGAAGGTCGGTCTTTGATATTGTGGTTTATAATGGTATATTATTCGAATGCATAAAGTTTGTTCAAAATTATAAGAATATCTTTAAGAGAGGCACCAACCTCGCAATGCCATGATTTCTGAGAGCCGCTGTGCTCGTTATCTCTATTTGATTTTCGAAAATTGATGGATTTGTCGATGTATTGCCATGTTTCTTGCGCTCCTTTTCATATTGACGCGATGGTATCAACAAATGACCATAGGAGATATCCTGAGGAAGAGTAAAGATATAAGTTTTAGAATATTGACTAAACATATGCTTTATGTGTTAACTAACCTGACCACTTTCGGCCTTCTGTATTCCCATTAAATCAAACGGATCGAATGGTGCATCATTAATAGAGCTCAAGGGGCGTGATGTGGATGGATTGCGACGACGACGATCCTCCTTACGGAACTCAGCACTTCAAGAAACAGAGAAAATATAAACATTTGTTATCAAGTATAATTCCATCATTTACTTACCGTCCATTTTTGCCCTTGTAGTAGGGCAACGCTGAGAATATCAAAAATGGCACTTTACGTGATACCAACACCATGCGCTCATCCCGCTGTCCCAATCCGGGACCTGCTCCCCTGCGACCATCGCTGATCTGTACGGATTTACGAAAACTACCTGCATAATTTCCAGCTGGTGTTAAACTCTCTGTACTGCTGTCATCGGTTATGTGGCTGGCACTCGAACCGCTTCGTATGTTATAGTTGCGCTTGAGTGGACCCGTACCAATGGTTCCAACTATATTTGCATTGTTAACCGATCCTCCACGCATTCCAGGCGCCGTATTCAAACGAGCTCGTCTCTCTGGCTGCAAACTCTGCTCACTGCCACCATTGCTAAAGGTGCTGTAATTATAAAGACAACAGAAAATGAACCAATAAGAAACAGCTATTTTTTTCTCTCAAAAATATATAAACAAAGCTCACAAGTGTTAACTAAAATGTAGATCGAGATCAGGGCTGCATTCCATTACACAAAAACGTGTCTTGCACTTTCTCTCTCTCTCTCTCTCTCTCTCTCTTTTTGACGCTCAACTGACATACGCACACACACACGCACCCCAAATGAGGCGATCAATATTTTCACAGGCAAGCAGCAATAATGCATTCGTCGTCAACGATCATCAAGTCACACTTATCGTTGTAGCCTAGGCTCTTTGTACATTTTTGTGGAAAAGAAAATAGACACAAAACAAATATCTTGAAGGGCATATTTAGCTATTGATGCTTGCTGTGCGCCTGGCATATTACCTTGAGATAATTGGTATAGGATCGAGCTAACTTAAAAACTCCAAACATATTTTATTTCGCCTTGAAACTCAAATACCGTTTTCTTTAATTAGATGTCAACATTCTTGTTGGGGAGCCCACATTCCATAATGCATATGTTTGATGAAGTGGCGCCAAGCTTGTCATAACCCGTTAATTAGTTGGAGTATTCTAATAGGCGAACAGCATTAACAGCAAGCATAAGAGAGCGGAGGAGCAAACGAAGACAAACAAAGCAAAGAAGACCCAAATACCCAAAATTCCATTACAAACACACGAGCATATATATATGTTTATACATACATACATATGTGTACAAACGCACAATAAGAAACCGATGGGCCACTTAAGGGCCACGCACTACAAAATATGCGTGGCTTATGTAACTTATCGACTCTCGCTCTCTCTCTCTCTCGCTCCCAAAAATCTACTGAGCGTGTAAGGGTATGTGTATGTGCGTGCGAGCATGACAAAACGGTTTTTGTTAAAGGGCGGGAAGAGCAGCAGATAAGAAGCGAAAGGGAAAGAGAGATAGAATGCTTGTGTTGGAATCTAAGCAGAGAGGCAAATGCAGCAGCTAAACATACACACACACACATGCACACACTTGTGCATTCGTTTATGTACAGGTGTGGATTGTGTGAGCGTATTTTCAATAGTTTTGTATTTTGAGCACTTTGAGCAACGGCGGTTTGTTCGTCTGGCTAACAACATCTGTGCGCCTGTGCAATGAGCAAACAATATTTAAATTTTAAACACTCAACGAACTCAAATGCTCAAAAATAACCTTGACGCTAACCATAATTAATTTCTAATAATAATAGCAAATACAGAGCGTCAAGCACTTGAAACATTTTATGTTTATGTTAATAAATTGTTTAAACTATGCACATAATTTACAGTTTGAATTAAGGTCTCTCATAAATGGCAAAAATTTCATCTTGAATTTATTAGAACCTTTGCAAATTGCTACTAACAATATAAATAAATATACTTTTCACATGTTCGCATTAGTGAAAAAAATTTAATATATACATATTCAAAAACTGTATTTAATTTCATAGCAATGAAGATAATTATTTTCATCTCTTAACTTCTGCAAAAAATCAACGAAATTGGAATTCCTTTCTAATATTTCAATACTATGTAATTGCACTGCAAAAAAAAAACATTTCCTTTGACGTATTACAAGTTTCATAACAATTAAGCAATTATTCACCTATTAGAAGGTAGTGTATTTAATATTTTTAATTACCTGCTCCCCTGCTGATTGGCAACCTTTAAATTGTTTTTGTATTTAATAATGTCAAAACAGAAATCAAATCAACTAAAAACAATTTATTTCTGTCTTATCAGTTATGTTATCAGCGTAAGTGTGTGCTTTTGGCAAACAGTTGTACATTTTGTGTGTAGAAATTAATGAGAACACATACATACATATATAAACAACAACAAGTCTCTGTGGCTTTTGTATCACGTGAATGAAACTTGAAACTTGATTAAAATTCAGTTGAGCGAAAACAAAAATTGCTTTTCTGACACATTTGTAATACGAAAACAAATAAAGACACAAAATCAATTTTTTTGGGCATTTATCATTTGATCAGAATAAAATCTATAAAATAACTGTACTTTTCGTTTTCTTTTTTAGTAACAGTTCAAACAATCGATTATAAGTTTAAATTGTTCTTTTTATGTCTAACGGAAGAATTTATCGGTTAGTTAATCCTAAGTTGTTCCCTTTATAACAATTAAAGGTTCTTAATGCAATCATCAACACAGAAATAAATAATAATAATAATAGAATAGCAAAGATAGGTTCTTATACATTTATGGGTTGTAATCCCAGGAAGATATCATTACGCTATTAAGCCATAAAAACAGAACAAGGCGTCATAAAAAAGCAATGTATGATAAGCTCCATAAAATGTGATAAATCCACCATGGTCGAGACATGCATTAAGTTTGTATGTACATCGTATAATATTTACAAGTATTAAATAAACAATATTAACGTTTTATCATTGTGTTGTTTTTGCAATCCGTCATGCAGCTGATTGCTTAACTGTTTTGTTGCTAGTAAAACAATGGACAAAAGATAAACAAAATTAATTATTCCAACTTTAAGGAGAAAACGACGTAAAGGTTTTTTTTGTACAGGTTATTATAAAGTTACATTTTTTTAAAAGTTAAAAATTCATACATCTTTAAAGATAAGTTCTTAAACCATTTGATTTTAGGGAAATTCAAGTGAAACCGTTAAACCACAGAAAGTCTAACAAAGAGTGCTCCAAAAACACAGCCATATATAATGTGCGAGAAGCTCATTGTTATTGTCGCTTATCAGAGAGAGAGAGAGAGAGCGAGAGAGAGAGCGCGTCTATTTAGTCAGCCCATATATGCTCTTTGTTATTTCTGACTCCATATTCAAAGTGTAAGGTATTCGGCTCAAAGAGGTTTGAAGCGGTTTGATCGGGTTTGCTGCAAGCTGTTTTTTTTTTTATTTTCGTTCATTTGGCTTTTATTTTCAACCCAGCATTTGCCAGCTTGTCGAAGCTACGACAGCGACAATGAATCAACAACAACACAAAAGCTGATGACCACAACACAAATACTTATAAACAAAAACCGAACAGAGTGGAGGCAAAAAGTCATAAAGTTGTTTATTTTTTTGTTTGTGGGAATAAAGTAGTGGCAAAAGTTGGTAGTTATAGAAAAAATAAAAAGTTTATAGTAAAATTAATTGCATATCATTATTTAAGGTAGCTTTGCACAATAGCAATATATCATATTTTCATTAGGATCAGAGTATATAAATATGTTAACTGTACGTTCAAGGGGAGCTTTGTTTTTGCATTCCACTGCACCATTGACACACATTTTATGTTGCAACCCTTTGTTTCTGTATTAACAACCCTAATGACCTAAGACTTTAAGCAATGACCTTGAAATTATGCAATAAGAAGAAAAAGTGCAGCTGGCCCAAGGAATAAAAATATGCACAACAAAAAAAAAAGCACAAGTTGAGGAGAAAACCAAATCAAACACACACCAATTTAACCGGTTCCTATTACGTCGCTAACAAATACGGCAAAGAAAAGAGTTTTGTCTCAAGGTTACCCACTTTGCGAGCTGCCAACAAGGATTTAGAGGCGTTAGACCAGGCAAAGGGGGAGAGCACTGACATTGACATTGAGCGCAAAGCGGCACAGGAGAGCGCACCGAGCGTTGCCAGATAGTCACTGAGCTTCGCCGGCAGTCGCAGTTGTCCTTGAGTTGGAGAGGGAAGCAAGCGCAAGCAGCGTGACAGAGACGATACGGAAATTTTGCCATTTGATTCACAAAAGCTGCCAAACCCAAATTTTGTTTACGTTTTTCGGCATTGTTTTTTTTACCGCTTGCTCTCAAGCAGCTACTTCAAAATGTATCCAATTTCAAAACAACTTTCGACACGAAAGACGAAAAGAAAAAAACAAATAAAAATAACAAGAACTGGCTCAAAGTAGTTTGGATTGTGTTTTGCTTTATGGCAATTGCGTCGTAGATTTTTCTGCAATTTTTCAAGTCACTCACAAATGCATACATATGCATATTTATCTACATACATACACTCATGTAAATGGATGCATCTTTTGCGCATGCTCTGCATTTGTTGTTGTTATTGTTTATGTCAACCATTTTTTTTTCGCACAGGAAGCATTCCCCTTTAGGGAACGGGATTTGCATTATCAAATTATGTTTTCATAATAGTACATATATTGTTGGGGTATGTTGCTGACAGTGTCAAACGGAAATAACAAAGTAATTGAAGCATTGTGGGTAAATTATTGAATGAAGTGAATGAGAAGAAGCTGCAAGCTCAGTGTTTTGTTGTTCTCGTTTTTGTTTTTCTTTTACGTCTGTTATGATAGTAAGGATTTAAGAATGGGAACCGAATGGGAATCGTATCATTTCGTGTTTACGTAGCTTATAATGAGCCGGTATAATGGATTTTTTTTAAGTAAACGCAGAGTTTATAACAAATTTATGACTTTTAAAATTGGTACAGTTAGCCAGTTCAAATTGTTTTTTTTATATACGTAGATAAACGCTTAGATAAGGCTAACGCGAAACTCATTGTTCGTCTTTCTCAAGTAAAGGTAAACGCGCTTAACAAGATATAGCCAGATATGAGCCGTATAAACCATCTTTTGCCTATAATCTAATCAGCTGTCACTACAAGTTAATGCATTGCGTATAAGCAAATATATATATGTATGTTCCTGCTTGCGTATAACCCAGAAAGATAAGTACTATATGGGAGCAAACAAATGACCCTGACAAAAACTGTTGAAAGGTCCCAATTGGCACAGAATCAAAATTTTATTTGTTTTCAAAATTAAAACGATATGAAAGAAACTGCAACAGACAAACACGGCAACATATTAATACATGCATGTAAAAAAGTCATAAGCCCCGACAAACCTATTTAATCTAATTACGAAGGTGAACGACACAAAAGCTGCAGTAGATATAGAAAACCAGACACTTCAACAGAACATGCAGTGACAGGTGCAGCGTAGAATGGGTGAAGCGCAAATGAATACAAATATATATAAAAGGGTCACACTTTGTCAATACCCAACGGATTTCTATAGTGCAAATAGTAGGTTTCGCATATGAAAGTGCGTCTAGACAAGTTTAACGCAATGTGGAGCCAATGTGCTAACATTGAAGCGAAAGCTTTCTTGCTGCGAGTGAGAGCAATGCAACTGTTCTCTCTTAAAGGTTCAAGGCAGTTTATCTTTTCGCTTTATGCTTGCAATTGCTTTGTGCTTTGTGCATTTTCACGTCAAGAGCTTTTTCATTTGTGGGTTGATCACAATCATTATGCCTGTTGATTGGCTTTTGGGAGAGCAAATTGAAAAAAATAAACACAGTACAGTCAGAAAGGGTTTTAAAAGTTATTTATAAGCTATCGATTTACGGCACGCTTTCTGCTTGGTTCTTTAAAAATTCAATTATTTAATTACTATTATTCCTTGCAATATTATATATGACAGCCACAAAAATGGTGTGCCACCTGCCATTAAATGACATTGAGTTATTATAAGGGCAACAAAACCGCGTGTCAATAAATGGCAAACAAACACTTAAATGTCATTACATCTGCCTATTTGTTGGGGGCGTAGTTGCGGTGTGTGAGAGCTCATGTGAATTGTGGCACACTTGTCACAAACAATCATATAAATGCCTAAAATTAAAGCGGACAACACAACAACAAAAATCATGCAACTGTCGTTTGCCTTTTGTTTGTTGAGTAATTTGCTGGGCTGCTTTTCAATGAAGCGTTTTGATTTGCGTTAATTGAACAACGAGGCAGGCACACGTCGTCCATTGCTTGCTTAAATGGAAGGCGCCACACATTCACAATCAACGTTATTTCGAATCGTACACAATACAGCAATACTATATATACTACTATATTTAGCGCGATGTGAAAAAAAACATTTAAGCTGTTTGTTGCCCAATTGTGCAAACCGTACGTTGAACGTTTTCAAGCGACGACAACAAAAAACAAAAGTGATCTAGTTGAGTGTATGTGACGAACTAGTAAATATCCTGTTCCCAAATTTCTTATGCACTAGAAGTAACTAGTTGATGTTTCTTTATGCAATAAAAGCCCTTTTGTTATTTTTAATCAATTTGATGGAAACATTTGTTTTTGAATACATATGTAAACAAAGCCTGGGTATAAGAATGTGCGAATTTCGAGCTCGAAAAGTGACTTTGTAAGTGAAACAAGCTGAACAACTGTTGGGAAGCTCTGGTGTCGTAAATGTTGACAAACACACAAATGTTGACTCATACATACATACATGTGTATATAAATACGTTTGTCTTATACGTATAAGTTCATGGCTTGATATTGGCAACGTCTTGTAAATAAAATTGTGATGCCAGGTGTCAATTGGTTGAACTTTAACATGGAACAAAACACATGTAAATGATTAAGATCAAGGAAAAACAAATATAAACACAAAATAATGATTTGTTTACGTGATTCAGGAATAATGATTAATCTTTAAAAATGCATTGTTAATGTGAATGCGAATTTGTTCTACTTCAAGCGAAAAACATGTTTATAAATGTTTCATTGGTATAAATAAATAAATACACGGTGAATAGCAATCCAATTTCGAAGTGAAACTAAATACCATGACTGTTTGTCATAATTCTAAAGGAATTTTGTGTAGCAACTAGAAATTTCTAAAATATAATAATCCATACTTGAAAGTACCGCAACAGAACAAGAGGGAGAGTGAGAGAGCCTGTGAGAACTAAAAATTATAAGAGCTTGAAACACTTACCGTTCCCTGAGTGGCAACAGTTTGATGACACCACCAACACCGCCACCGCTACCCAAATTGGACACCTTCAATGGTATTTTGACGCTGTCGGAATCGCTGCCGCTCTCAGCACCAGATCCACCGCTGCCGCCACGTTGCTGCTGCTGCTGCAAGGGCGTTCGATTATTGCCAGTGCCCGAAGGATGCTGCTGCTGATGATGTTGGCGTCCACACGAGGTGGGTCGCTTTATGTTGCGTCTCTCAGCCTGGCTGGGCAAACCGCTCACATTCATCAAGTATTGACCCATATTTTCAGTTTCACTAAAACCATCACCATCGCTGCCACCGCCCATCCCGGCTGTGGCACTTCCGCACTCATCCATGCCGCACAATCCAATGATGCCGGCATCGCTGCCCATTTGAATATCGGCGTTGCATAAAAGTTGTGCTGCTGATGCATTTTGCTGTTGTTGTTGCTGATGATGATGTTGTTGTTGATGATGTTGTTGTTGTTGTTGCTGCTGCTGCGTTTGATTGTTGCGCTGCTGATGATTGCGTTGATAATGCTGATGATAGCCGCCGGCGCCCAGTCCCAACGCTGCCGTTGCGTTGCCTTTGTTATTGTAGTTGTTGTTGTTATAATGCTGCTGAGTGCAGATGCTGCTGCCAAATGTTGCGCCAAATTTGGTGTCCCTGTGTGTGCCATCTAATGAGATGTTCGATAGAAACGAGATCGCAGCCAATCTGCGCCTGTGTCTCGTCTTATTAAGCGTACTTGCCATTAGGCGCTTAAAACCGTTATCAATTCAAACAAATCGAGTGAATGTGTATGTGTGTGTGTGAGTTTTTTTGTGTATAAGTGAAAAACAGAGAGCGATGTTTATGTTTATGGAATGTAATATTGGAATGTCTATAAAAAATTTAATTTAATTTTTTCAATGTTAAATACTTTTGTATATTACAATTGCTTTTTTTTAAGCAATGCCCAAAAAAAGTTTAGCACACACACAAAAGTTCTATTAAATACTCGTTAAATAATGTTTTATTGATTTTTTTTAGAAATTAGACAGTTACAACTGTTTAGTCTTTAAACTCGTGGTCAAATTACTTGAACGAGACATTTTGGCACTTTTTTTTATCAAAACAATTAATTTGTTAAACAAGACTGTATCCGTTTGGAAGAACTGCAAGTAAAGAAGAAGAGTAATTTTTCAGTCAACAGTAAATCAATAAAATGCAATACGAAGCGTAAGCTTTTTCTACGTTTGCATCAAATAAAATACGATGGAAAAAATGTTGTTAATAAGTAAGTAATATTTTCAATATAATTGATCATAATTAATGTTTATATTGTGTGCATGCATATTGAGGTGTCTTTAAAGCTTAAAAAAAACTATGATGTCATTCTCATAAGATGTATAATGACTGTTCATTGATTATTTGTGAACAAATGCCTACTGCCTTCAGTTTGGAGGTCAAAGAACTTTTGGTTGCGGTTCCTTTCTGTGCATACACATATATGTATGTATATACATTATTACAAATGTCCTCCTGGTCACCATGCTAATTGCATTTGAAAGTCAATAAACTTTCTTCTGAAAGCTCTTTTGCTGCACGTAGTATTTAATGCTGTTTGCAAAAGCTGCAATGCCTAAAAGCTTCATTGCATTAACATTGTTGTTGCTATAGTTGCTGTGTATCCGTATTATGGCTGGCAAATAAACGGCCGGCAAACACGACTGGCACTCGTTAATAGGTTTGTTTACCTGAGCCGAAATGTGTCGACGGTTAAACATTTTACGACAAGCACAAGAAATCAAAACAAATATGTTTTATGAAAGGCATGGAAAATTTTGAGAACTAGCAGCTGACACAGAAACAATAAAATACTAAGAAGGTTAACAGCGTTGTAATGCTTCTTGGTCTAATTGGATATAAACTGTGATAAGTTAAAAAGCCGCACGTGCGCTTCTTGGATGAAAATCAATGTTGAAACAAGTGTGCGTGGAAAAAGCAATGTGCGAAAAAAATGTATAAATACTTAAACAAGCAAATGTATATATTTATGCATGATTCACGCCCACACTTACATACAGAGTGTGACGTAGGCGCCACTGACATAAATACAAAATTATAAATATACATATTTTATGCGAATATGTCAACTTTTCCTTACCCACACAATGCAAAGTATTAGCTGTTTTATTTTTATTTTTATAAATTTTAATTATAAATGTTTCAAGCGCGCCATTTTGAACTATATTTAGCTTAACGATTTCGACACTTTTTTATCAACTGCGAGCAATTACAACACTCGGATGCAATTTTTTCTTCGTATTTTTTCCCTATGTTATATATTTTTGCTTCTATGCGCAGACTTTGATTTCGCTTTGCGCTGCTGCTTCTTGGACTTTCCGCCACCCCGTCTTCTTGCACCTTTTGGCACTGAACCGCTGTCGACGCAGCTACTTTCGTTGCGTAAATCGTGCAAAATAAAGATAGTTTTAAAATTGTTTTTAACGGTCCTTTGATTTAGGTGATACTCGAATATACACGTTTTTAATTTATTTATAAAAATTCTATGTCAACAATACGCGAATTCTAACACGAGCGTTACGATTGATACGGAAAAAACGACAGAAACGTCAACGTTCCACAGAAATTCACAAAACTGCTGATAGTGTGACCACAGGGCATATACAAAAAAAACCACAAATTTTATGTGTATTTCTACAAATATCGACCACCGCTAATTACGCCACAGTGTGTACACACTGCTATGTTTGTACTTCTGCAAATTTTGGCAACACTGGTCTCCACCCTCGCCGTTATTAGCAGTAAAACGAACGAGAAAACGAAAGAAAACATGTAAATTAGCAACGAAATAAAAAATCAGCTAAATTTCAGTTCTTTTCATCATCCATTCATCACCCAATCCCACCCGCAACCATGGACCACAACGAAATATCAATGTGCATGGACGTCAAATTGGATACACATGACAAGCGCGCCATTGCGATGCGCTATAAAACCTGGACCAAATGCCTAGTAAAAATCGAAGCTATCAAATGTGTGCCCTGTTTCCTGCGCCTAAGTTTCCAAAATATTGCCGACGAAAAAGAGTCGTCATCACCGCAACAACATCAAAAACTGCTTAGCGTTTCAGTTAATGTGCCTGGCCTTAATATAAGCTTGGCCACCTCGCGCACCAAACAGCATTCGTATGGATTATTTTGGACACAGAATCGTCGCGATTGTTTCATTTATTTTGCACTAGAAACGGAGACTGCATGTCGCCGGCACATGAAATGGATTAAGAAGTCCATCAAGAATCTGGAGCTATACAGGCAGGTTTTTTTGGAGCAGCGCAGACTCAGTCGTGATACAAGGTAATAAGGGATTTGTTAAGATTATTTAAATTGTTTCTAAACTCTTAAATTTTATTTATTGTAGCTCCCAAATGGCACTCGGTCCATTGCCCAGTTTGCCGGACTCCTTTTGCTTTGACTTGGACACCAGCAGCTTCAACTTTTCGGCGCGTGTCTCACAAATTTATGAGGAAATCTTTGATGGCAGTCGTGTTTCGCGCGCATCGATTGCATCTGGGATCTATGAGGAAATGAATTTGGCTACTGTTGGTGCACCGCGTTCTATTTTGGAGGTGCCACCAGCCGTGCCGCCACTTCCAGCGCATCGTAAGCGTATCAATACATTCGAATGCCAGCCGGGTGACATACCACGTTCCAGCACCAATCCCGAGTCGGAGCTGGCCAAGAAGAAGAAGTACAAGAACATGTTAGATAATTTCTTTGGCCAAAAACGTAGGTCGGGCAGTGCCAGTGTTGGAGAACTACCACCAGAGCGACAGGAGGAGAAACCAGAGCAGCAATTGGTGCTCTACGAGAATGCACCCACTCCGGAGGCAATATCTCCGCTTAAGCGCACATCCAACATGAGCAAAGCACATCGCAATAGCTTCTCCAGTCCCGATTTGTCAAAGCTAAACTTTCTAGACACATTCGGTGAGGCATTATCCAGCGAGGAGCTAAACATAAGTCTCGAGGACTCTGCCATTGAGTACAATAATCCACGTAAGACACTGCTCGCTGAGATCACACGCCATCTTAGCCAAGCCGATTCATTGCAGAGCCTCAGTATGTCACAACAATTATCACACAATTTTAACTTTTCCGCCTGCAACACATCGACGATTAACCTGGTTGGCGCCAATGGTGCCGTCAACCAAAGCAATGTCCAAGTGCTGCAGCGCAAGAAAAAGATTTTGGTAGATGATCTCAATGGCTATTGTGTGATGGCTCCCATAATACAAAAGATCAGTGGGTGCAATAACAATGTGGCCTTGGATATAAAACCCACCGCTAGCACGGCATCCACTTCGTCTGGCTACTCCACCGGTTCCTATTGCTCTTCGACAAGCAGCTGCCATACCGATGATCCCACCAACAAAACAGCCAATGCAGCTCCAGCTCAATCTCAAAACGAGAGCGATATTTATGAATCAATGCGCGTCGATGTTAGCAACAGTATTTTGCCGGGGCATCTCTATGAGAATCTACTCGCTGTCAAGGCATCGCAGGAACTGGAACAGCAACCTCATGGTCTTTGCACCAGCACACCCACCGAATCTCCATTGATACCGGCACTGCCACCCAAACAGCAAACACCTAACAATACGGAGCAGCGAGAAAAGCAGCCGGACGAAGAGGATTATTATCAAACACCACGCAAATCGATTATCAGTGTCGATGATAAAATACCCTCGTATTATCCAAATAGCTGCGACACACTCAAAACCAAACGACGCAGTCCAAGCAACATTGAAGCAGCGCCCGGAATGCGTCACTTGGTCAGCGCTCGTCTGCGTCGCGAACGCAAGGAGAATCTATATATATCATCGCCTCAGCAGAACAAATCATTATCATCATCATTGAGTACATCCACAAGCATTGCATCATCTTTAGTCAAGACTAAAACGTTAACGAAAAAGACTGCCGCCCATAAAATTTCCGAGGGTGTCTATGCCGTCACCCATGCCGCTGCCGCCACCAATAATACCAACAAACATAACAACAACAATAACAATACTAATAATAACAATTTACAGCCTGTGAATGCGGTTGAGAAGGAAGAACTGCTACAACTGGCCATGCTACAGAATATTGATTTCAAATTCGATGATGGCCAACCGCCAGAAACTAGTAGCAGTAGCAGCAAATTGCAATCCAACCAACTGGAGGAGGAGTATGAGCATTGCTTTCAAGCTGCCGAACGTGCCACACGCATGCTACAAAAGTATGCCACACTGGCCAAGTTTGGCAACTCGCCCAGTAAACAGAAGCAGCGACAGGCACAACAACTAAAATCAACAATGACTCAATCTCAATCGCCCACAGAGCTACAGCAGCAGCAGCAGGTGGTGCCCCCGCCGGCCAACAGCTTGAAGAAGTTTGCCTCGTTGCCGCGGTTCAAGAAAATTGATTTCTCGCCGCTTAAAATGCGTCTGAATAATGTGCTTCAAAGGAATGCATCAGCAGCAGTTGCAACAGCTCCACTATCGCCTCAGTAGAAGGATTTATATTTGTTTGTTGTTTTGGACGTAATGTAAGCTAATTTGTACTATTGCTTAAGTTTTTATTTTTTATATGTTTTGCATGTGATTTTATTATATTTATGTATTTAATACGCACATTGAAGCAGTAATTAGTCTTAAGTAAATTAAAAGCCTTATATGTGAAACTTGATTTGCCCTTAAATATTTAAGTACATATGGAACATATATATCATATCAAGTGAAAGTGTAAAACAAGTATATTCCATATCTGATAACTGAACGTTGTGTCTGTTGGTTGTTTATTGTGTTTGTCTCTAAAACATTTTAACCCGAAAAAACAAGTTCAAGTTCTAATTATGCTCAATTATAGTGAAATATCATAAAACGCTTCTACTATTATACATACACAAATTATACAAGAAAACTATTGTTGACTTATTTTTTATGAATACCAAAACTAATGTAAGCGCATTTTTTAATAAGCTTTGGCAGCTTCCCGTTTAAGCAAATGTTGCGCGAGCTTATTGAAATTTTGTACCATTTATGCAACTAAAAAGACAATGCTTTAATCGATTTTGATGTTTAATTGTATGCAAAAAGTAATTAAGTTAATTTTATGAATTTATATATGTTGGCCAATGCTTAAAAATTTGTAAATCGCTTTTTTGGCATTTGCAAAAATTGTCTATGCATTAAAAAAAACATATCAACAAAAACATCTGTAAAACTCAACTAATGGAAAAACAAAGTCATGGTTCGGCTCGTCGAATATCATATATTCTGGAAGTATGAATGTATGTGTTACAAAACGTCCAAAGTATAGATTTACATATACACAAATATACATATATATAAAAGAATTTATTAAGAGCATTCAACAATGTTTAGCTTCTACTGCAAGGATATATAATATATTTAAAATTATGGATATTTAAAAAACAGCTTCTTTATAGCGCAACCAAAGCTCAATTGTACCGTGACTATATATATAAACTATATAAATATATACTATATATTACGCCGCAACTGAAAGTCAATAACAATAAACTTAATCAATGCTTTGTTAATGTAAATTCAACGGTTACTTTCATTCTACTGTATACTTTAACTTAATTATAGACTTGTGGACGTCGCTGTTGGTTGATAAACTCCTGTTCCGCAGGCGTATTCTTGGGCACAACATAGAACAGCAAGGAGCCGCCGGACACGAAGAAGCTCTTCTCACTGATAATCTCACGCAGCGTTTTGGTCAATGTCACCTTGTGTACACAGGCAGCTTTACGATTCTCATAGTACACATGCACTTTATCTGGACGATAGCTCAGCGTTTTGTCGACGGGCAGCGGCTCCGCAAAGAGCGTAATCAGGCAATCCATCATTGTTGCTGTCTCTGGTAGCTGTTGTTGAAAATCACTTAACAGAAATTCTGGATAGGAGAAGGCAGCGGGCCATATTAAGCTGCTGCCATCTTCATCCAAATGCACGGGATAATCTTCGAGAGGCAGAAATTTGGGACGCAAGAGCTCATCGGTTATATTTGGCCGACTATTTAGGGGTAGATCATCAAATTTAATGGCACGCTGAGTCAAAGCATCACGCAGCTTGTGGAAACGCATCAGGCGACGCTTGGAATCGGCTACCTCCTTACGCTGATTCCGTTCCGTGTCCAACTAAAAAATACATCATGATGGAATATGTGGTAAGCAACAAGATGCGAAATGCTTACCTTTTTCATTTTGTTCTTGTGGAGCAGAGCTTTGGCCTCCTTGTGATCGATATCCACCTCGAGCAATTCCTCGCACATCTGACTGCACACATCAAACTTCTCCAGCTCAAAAGCACATTGAGCTGCCCGCCAGCGAGCCTTGGTGTAATCTGGTTTATAAAAGAGGGCGCGCTGTGCATCACTCAAGGCCGATCGATAGTTCTTAATAAAGAAATGGGCAGCCGAACGATTATTATAGAGCACAGCGAGCACATCGGGATTCTCGCATTTGGTTTTGATGCCCTCGCTAAATGAGTAGACGGCCATGCGGAATTTCTTATGTTTCATATAGAAATTGCCATCCTCTTTGTAGTTGAGTGCCAGTTCTTCCAATGTGTTCTCCTCTGGATCGTATTTGAGCTTTTGTAGGCCCTCAAACATGGGATGCACTTCGTCACCTGGCTGCGGAGCTTGTTTCATGAAAAACGGATGTTTGTCCATTTCCTCCTGCCAGCGATCTTCTGGCCATCCTTCCTCATAGCGTTTCTTCTCCAATCCATCAATGTACTCATCAAGCTGTGCATCTAGCTGCGCTGCCAGCTCTAAGCGTTCCTCTTCTGTCCAGGTTTTTTTTGTCGCCAAGTTCTCCATTTGATGTGTTGGTTTAGAAATGAATGCACATGCCGTGGTGCCACTTGTTACTTAGGGCAGGTAACGTGAAATTTTTTTTTTTTATGGTATGGCAGTGCTAATTTAATTGAAAATCCAATTAATCAAAAGTTATTTAGGGGAAACAGTAAACATTGTATATACCAATTTAATATTAAAACGTCTTTAATGAAGCTCAACCATGATTTGCATGTACCAAAAGAATTATTAAAACAGTGCAACAGTCTGGCAACGTTATTAAGCATTCACTTTATTTTGGCGCGTAACAGATGAGATGAATATGGATGACATGGAAGTTGATGAAAATGAACCACAACGGTAAGTTTATAAGCAAATGTATATGCTGTGCATGCAGCATTAAGACGATTTCTATTGTTAGATATGTGCGAACACCGGAAGATGTCAAAGCAATTGTGAAGCATGCAAAATTGGATGAACGCCAGTTGACACAATTGACTCAGGCTTTGTATTATCCGAATGCCGATGTGATCAGCGATAACTTGCGCCTGCTGGAGCTGGATGAGCATATGCTAAAGCAGATTCGCACGGGACAGACATTACATTTTAAGGGTGGTCTGAATGAGAAGGTCGTGCTCTGCACAGACGAACGCAACTACGATGTAAAGGGTGCCGAGATCTCCAACAGCCTTTTGTTGGTGCCCGATTTAAAGTTTGGTGCCGCCACTAGCACATCACCATTGAAGAGTCCACGCACGGGCACTGCGAATACATCATTGGAGCGCAGCCTTAACGACAGTGCCGATGATGATTTGGATGTGCCGCGTACACTGGAACAGAGACAGGTGCTCGCCATATTTCACGAGTACTATGAATGTCGCGAAATTCGACCACGTTATCGCAAGATGGGTGAACTGTTGCAACTCACACGGTATTCAGGGCCAGAGAACGAGTACTGCATCGAGCGCAAATTGTTGTTTAGTTTCCAGCAGCTGCTGGACACAGTTCAATGCAGTCGGGCACAGTTTATTGAGGGACTTCATCGGTACCGTGCCTTTGAATTCGATGGTCACATACGTATGCTGGACTATGAGTACGAATATCGTATTATAAACCTCATGCTCGGATTGATTGCGGAAAACTCCTGGGCATTGGATGAAGTGGATCGTAGCGAGACTATTTATGCACTGCAAGGCATTGCTCCCGAACCCATTGTATCTGGACTCTTTGATGTTTATGCGTTGCAAAGTGATCGTTGCGCTGACAAATATCGCTACCAGGAATCGCTTGTGGCACGCATTGTGGCACAGAATATTTTGCAGCCTGGATTACGTTTTCGCAATGAGGAGTTCATGGCCACCTGGCAGGAATCATTGCCCGAGGGCATGAGCTGTAAGCTAGAATATCTACGTGGCTTGGGCATCTTAGATAGGGAGGGTGCACAGCCGTGCATACGTTCCTTGGTGGAGGAGCAACTGCCTTACAATATAAATGATCGCATGCGGGCATTGTTTAAAACCAAAAGGAAATGGACACTAGATGAAATGGAGCCGTACATTGTGTAAGTGGAGTCAAATAGCGGTTTTAACTATCACTTATAATCTCTATTTTCCATTTCTTTTAATAGCTGCTATACCACGCCCACACTATCTGTATCCCAACTGCTGGCCAAGCATGCGCGATCCTTAATGGAAAATGGAACACGTTATTTTGTCTTCAAGCACTATTAGTCAGTTATTAGCAGTTAATATATATATATATATCTAAACTAGACATTGCGTTTGCGTTTATTGCGCTGCTTTTTGGCCAGTTTCATGTCCTCAATGGCCGCCTTCATTGTTTCCACAGCACTTTGTGGATTACTGGCGCCCATATCGGAGCCGGATACTAATTGACCGCTGCTTGTTGGATATTTAAAGCTGAAGCCCTTGGGGAATATGGGCTGCGCAAGCAGTGCGGCAAGTTGTGCGCGCACCTGGTCCACATGCAAGCGATTGCGTCGACGTTCAATGATAAACGGATCCTCATCCTGGTCGCTACCGCTGCAACAATCGAGCTAGTGAATGTTATCTACTAGAAGAAAGTATTACACTTACGACGCATCGTTATAGCCATCGATAATCATGTCCATTTCCTCGGCATGCTTCTTCATCCAGCCCTCTTCGCTTTGTGTGCGACGCAATTTTAACTCCTCCTTGTCCAGTTCACGGGCGAGATTGACACGCTCACGAACAGCGCCCAAAAAACGTTCCGAAATGGGAAACAGTGGCAGATCCTCAGCTAGTAAACAAAACAAATATCGTTGATTAATTGAATCCATATTGATATTGCATGTCACCGTCACCCACTTCTTTCTAGCGTCTTGTGCAGCCGTACGTAGCTCTTGACTTCGCCGGGTTCCATGAAAATAACCGTAATGCCATGTTTATTGGCACGTGCTGTGCGTCCGGAACGATGAACATAGTTCTCACTGGTGCGCGGCACCTGATAGTGTATGACATGCTCCACATTGGGTATATCCAGACCACGGGCAGCCACATCGGTGGCTATTAACAAGCCCATCGGACTGTCTCGAAAACGTTCCAGATTCTTTAGACGCTGCTTCTGTATCATATTAGCGTGCAAAGGCAAAGGATTGCAATCCAGCAGACCAAAGAGTGTGGCCAGCCGTTTGACACAGTCTATCGAATTGCAAAAGACAATGCTTCGGCCGGGATGACGCTGCACAAAATAGTACAAATAGTAATCCTTCTCATCTATAGCGCATAGAAGACGACTTTCGGTAAGAGTTTGAGCAGTCTCTAAAATTTTCAAAATTATGTAGTTATGTTTAAAAACTTTATGGAGCTAGAAAATACTTACGTTGACTGCTGGTAATGTCGACAATCTTTGGTTGCGATATGCCCAACTCTTCAATTAGACTCTCTATCTTTTGATCCACTGTTTGCTTAGTGAACTTGTGACGCTTTGCCAGATTGCGCTCTATAAGAAAATGTTTGAAGTTTTAATAAATAAAATTTCAATGTGGAAACAAGCTGAAACTCTTACTTTGCATATGATCGGGTAGATCATGAACCAGCGTCAACGTTGCAGAGAAGACAAAATTTTGGCGCAGCTGTTTTTTCTCCTCATCGGCATTGAGAACTTTAAGCAACATGCGCAGCTCCTCAAAGTGCCCCTTCTCCACCATGCGATCCGTTTCGTCAATGCACAGGAAACTCACATGCTCAATCTTGTTTAGATGTTGATTGCCCTGGGCATATAGTTCCCAGAGGCGACCGGGTGTCGCTACCACAATTTCAGGGCACTGCCGCAAAACGCGCTCCTGTTTGGCAACGGATAGGCCACCAAAAATGGCTGCCACACGAATGCCCGTATATTTGGCAGCTGTGACAAGATGATTCTTTACCTGAACGGCCAATTCTCGGGTGGGTGTCAGCACCAGAGCATAGAGCGGACGTCGTCCGGCATTGCTGTGCTCCCCGTCATCGCTCTCATCATCACTGGCGCCAGACACATAATCTAGTTCTTCTGGTGGCGGCGTCAACTCATGGTTATCTTTGGTTGGAGGCGCCACTTCAACTTTTGGTTTTGTTGGTTTAGTGCGTATGGCCGATCCATCATTGCGTTGCTTTAGCTCCATGATGCCAGCCAGGATGGGTATGCCAAAGGCTAGGGTTTTGCCGCTTCCCGTTTCCGCTGCACCCAGTATATCCTTTTTGCCATGTATGGCCGCTGGCAGCGTCATTGCCTGAATCTGTGTGGGCGCCTCGTATCCTTGCTCTGCGAGAGCACGCATAATAGCATCAGGAACACCCATTCCATGCCATTTGGTCATATCCAATGAACATGAGATAGGCACCAGTTGTGGAACTTCCTCATCGTCATCCTCTTCTTCGGAGCTAGCAGCCATCTCGGGCTCCTCATTATCGCTTCCTAACGGTGGTGGACGCAACAACGCAAAGCGATCCGGATCATAGTCTTCGTTGGGTGTGAATTCTGACTCGGTTGCTTTTGTTTCTGTTTTGGGTAGCGATTTTTTTTCTTTGCGCAACTCTTTGCGCCGCACTCGTTTCTCCTGCTGCTTAAGTATTCGCTGAGCACGACGCTCAGCCAGGCGGGCTTTCTTAGCAGTCTTTGCTTTAGTTTCTTCATCCTCGGATTCATCATCGCTCTCCTCCTCCTCCTCGCTGGATGAAGCCACTGTATGCTTGCCTTTTTTTCCAGGTTTGCGCTTCTTTTCCCGTTCGTAACGTGCCGGTTCTATTTGCTTTTGTGTTGATTTCACCAATGCCGCATCATAATCTTTGAGGACTTCCAAACCAATGAATCCCTCATAGCCGCTAACATCATCAGATATCACGTGGCCCTTGAGTTTAACTTTTTGCCATGCTTTTGCTTTAAGTGCCTTTGCGTCCGTAACGGTGCTTGGTTTCTTTTGATTTCCATTATTTGTACTCTTTAATTTCTTGGTCACCATTTTCCAAGTTAAGTTTATTCAATTCGGATTAACCGCTGTCCGCGTGTTGCGTTTGTTATTACTTGACTAGACAGGGTTGTCTTGTATCAGTGTTGCACAACTCGGAAGGCAAAATTAAGAAGCGCAAAAATTAAAACAGATTATTTAAATATTAAATATATGTTTTCAGTTGTTTTAGTTTTTATTAATATGAATTCCAATCAAGACTTAAAATAACCCTACAATGAATAATTGGTATAACTTATTTTTATCTCATATGTAAAAAGACTATCCACACTGCAATTTTGCGATTACACAAAAATACATACGCACATATATCGCTACTGTTGTATTAAAACATATGTTTGAATCAGACTGTCTGAAATTAAATAAGCACCTTAACTGAGATTTATTTTTATTTATTTATTTTTTAAACACGTTTATTAATTGAAGCAATTATGGAATACTAATATTTTTGAAAAATTTTGATCAATGCAGTTTGCACTAAAAGCGTTTTAGGAATTCCTCGGCACAGGTGCGAGCTCGCGCATTGACAGCAAGTTTCATTTCGCTTATTTCCTTATCGATCTCTTCCATAAAACTGATGACAAAGTCGACTAGTTTGTGTTTGTACATCTGCTCTGTATGGAAGTTTGTTATTAGGAAGCTGATGTCGTATCCATCAATTGGCTTGCGGCGCAGTATAATAAAGGATTCGGCGCGACGCATCATGAAACGTGTGAACTTGTGGCACAGGATGCGTTCGATTTCATCTGCCTGCTTTACAGCAATGCTTACACGCACCGAATTAATCGACGGCTCAATCAGCACCTTCTCCCTCTCATTGCGGGAGACTACAATGGGCGTGAGCACCAGTTCTTTGCTTGAGCAAATTTCTACCTCCGGCTTGTTGTGACGTTCCACGACTTGCGAAGGAAAGTCCTGCAGGCACATTGCTGCAGTCAACGAATGCCGAACGGCTGTCAAATACGGTTTTAGGGTGGCAGCCATTGTATATTGAAAGTCTTAATACTCTGCTGTTTGTTATGAGTTTGTGGTAATCAGTGGTACATGCACCTTTTCTCTATTGTTATGAATCACACTACGATAGTATCGATGCTTTAACGTGAATCGGTAACAAGCATATCGCATTAACTGCTAGAAAAATAAAATACCAAATTATGTCTTTGGATAATATATGTGCAACCTATTCGATATTGATATCGATACAGGCTAACAAGCTATCGGGAACCACAAGCAGCAGTAGCAGAAACATAAAAGATAATGCAATAAATATTTGTATTTAAATGACGCCGTAAATATTAGTCATTCAGGCTACCAGGAAAGCATTAAGATGTGGAACGGCATCATGTTGCTCCTGTTCCTTCTAGCGTCAGCTGGACATACATCGCCAAACAGTGAACATGTTCCTCCACTACCTGTAATTATAAGCAAATACACAAACACAACTAATGAAACCCAAACTAGCAACATTAACAAAGTGCCTACATCTGCCGGCTATATGTCGCTACAGCAAACACCAGCAAGTGTTTTCTTCATTAACTACAATCAACAAAATGTTGTCCAGCTAAGACGCAATGTGGAAAATAAGTTGCACAGCATACGCAATGTGGAGATGCTTGTAACCAAAATACAGGTAAGCCAACATGGCATTTCAATTCCAATGAGAAACCCACTCTTATCTGCAACGCTTGTTACGCAGGAAATCTTTGATTCTATACATTTTGCGAGCTCAGTGACGACGCGACTTTCATCCAGCAGTGTAAACGAGAGTGTGCAGCAGGATCTGCAAGCATTTAGCCAGCGTCTGGGACGCAAGCTGCTGAGAGCTACACATGTTGTTCGGGAACTGCGTGACTTATTGCGTTTTAACATGAGCAAGGTGCTTTTGCAACAGCACAGCTATGACGAAGATGGCGGTGATGAGTTGGAGAGCGAGTTTGATTTTGAAATGGAGGATGCGGAGGGCAATAACCCGGTCGCAGACATTGAGCACATGCACCTCTATTTGAACACACAAATCGAAAACTGCCAGCCAGACTATGACAGCAATGTGGATGCAGTTGTGTCGGCCTCTGCACACTACAATAAGCAGCAGATCCAAATTCTAAACTATCTCAAGTCGGATGAGGCTTCACGTGCCACATTCCTCAATGAGAACAATGGACGTTCGTTGGCTGCCAATAGCTATATAGCTGATCAACTAACGCTCTTGAGGCAACGCCTGAGCATCACCTCAATAGAGGACAACAGCCAAAATACAATTAACAACAAGGTCAGCAGCAGTGCTAGCCACTTTAAACATATCTATTTCCTGTCCAGCAGCGATGGTGCTGCAGGTAGTGCACATTTTCGACGACTTTATGTATCGTCTATTAAAAACAAGTTTGTACTGCTGCTTATCGATGTGGGATCAGCGTTGAATGCTGATGTATTTGAGATCACCAAGAATTTTGGTAAGTGTCAAAATATAGTAAAGACATTTGGAGAAACTTATTTAAAATCCATCCCTTTCTTCTACACAGTTCAAGAGGTGCTATTGTTGCTGGAGGATACCGATTATATATCATTGGTAACCATTTCCAGCGAGGCAGACTTTATGTTCCTGGACTCATTTCCTGCTGATGCAGCACATGGCATCTATAGTGGAACCCGAGCCCACAAGGATGAGATACTAAACTATCTAAATAATTTGAGTTTGGGACGTGGCATGACTAATCATACATTAGGCTTTGAATATGCATTCCAGCTGCTGCATCGACTACAGAAATCGCAGCTAGTTAACAGCACGGAGCAACCAATTGAATTTGTTTATGTGACTCGTGGTCTGCTCACAAATCTTTCGGATGCAATGCATGTGCTGCGCGTCTTGGCTCATGGCCAGAGTCGTCTTCTCTCCCCTGTTATCATTAATACCTGTGCCGTGGTGCTTGACGAGAAGCGTATTATGTATGAGAAACAGTTCCTAAGCGATATTGCAACCCAAAACTACACAAAGTTCGATATCGATGTGCGCGCTTGGCTACCAGATGGTCAGGAAGCGCAATTGGCTGGACGTTTCTTTGTACTAAATAAGATGCATGCAGAAACCATACCGCAGGCTAGCAGTCGTGTATTTGGTCAGCTCTTTACAGAGCGTTTCATCACAGACACCCTTGAGGTACATGAACCTGTTGTCGATGCAGAAAGTGGAGGTAAGTCTGCGATTCAAATTTTCCTATCAATATACATTAACTTAAACTTTCTATGTTTTAGATGTCCTAGTTGCCATCACACATACTGTTCCTCCATATGGCATTGTTGGCGTCAATCTGTATTTAGCTGATTTATTGGAGGATCTTCTTAACTATCCAAATGCCTCACCTGCCGCCAAACAGGGCTTTAGCTATGCGTTTCTGTTGGATCGCAGCAGTGGAAATACCTTGGCTCATCCGGCATTTCCACGACCATTTATCCAGCGCGAAACCGCATATCCTGTGAATATTGCCTACCTGGAGAATGCAACGGATTTTGTTCACATACGGCGGCGTCTGTTGCATGAGGAGCGTGGAAATGCCAGCACTACAATCTATCTGGGGAGACAACAGCAGTTGTTGCGCACCTATCACTGGCAATCAGTGCTGGGCATTTATGTTCTCTGTGTGGTTAGCACTGCTAGCATTAATGGAAATGCCGCTCACAATGCATCTGCGACGCTGCAGCGCGGCTACAATCGCAAGGATGCCGTTGCGAACTTTGACTCTGGCTTCTATGGTGACTCCATGGATTTGTTATATCATCGCTTGGATTTAAAGCAGAATAGCGGTGCCAGTCGAACGCCAACAACTTGTCGCCACTTCAGACAGCTGTCAACAATGGGTAAGTAGTAAATGGGTTTATAACCTAATCCACTGATTGATTTTCTTTCTGCCGGCAATACGCAGATGCACCCACTCTATTTTTGAGTGCTGCCGCCTTTAATTCACCCTTTGCATTTATGCACAACAATCGGCCACGTACGCAGCTGCGTCATGTAGAGTCAATTATGGCCTATTTGCGTGATGCCAGTGGTTTGCTCGCCAATCCCGGCCTGCGTCCCCGCATACGGCATGAGGTTGGTGTCTTAAATCAGGCCATGCAACAGCTGCGACGGCGTCATCAGGAAATTGGTGGATCATTGCGTCAACACATCATTAGACGCTACATTGCAAGTGTTAGTGGTGTGCTGCAATTGTATCCGGGCTGCCTGTTGAGCAGTAGCTATGATGCCACACGACGTCCCTGGTTCCGGCAGGCGATGTCACAGCCGGGACGCATAGTAAGCACGGCACCATATCTAGACGCAGGTGGAGCGGGCTACATTGTGACCATAGCACACACCATATTTGAGGGTAAAGCTAATGCATTACACTCGGCACAGCAGGATCGTCCTGTCGCTGTTGTTGCACTGGATGTGCCCTATGCCTTTTACTACCGCCTGATCTTGGATAGCACACAGCTCTGTCAGCTGCCGCATATGAAGTGTCTGCTATTTGATCATGAAGGCTACCTGCTGGCTCATCCCAGCATGCTGCAGGTATCGAATGCCGCACGCAATCCCCGGCGACCCCACGAACATCTGACGCACAAGGAGTCATATCTGGCAAATGATATGTTGAATCATGGTCAACTGGTGCGCAAATTGGGCTGTGCCAGCTATCAGAATCGCACGCTCCAACGTTACTATGCCTTCAATACAACACTGTCGAGCATTCTGGGCAATGTGGTGCATGGCGAGCGAACAAAATATGCCATTGCCTTGATCCGTGGCAGCAATCTTTTTGCAGCAGTGCTCAACTCAAGCTGTGATGGCGGCGCCTTTTGTCCCTGCAGCACCATCGATCGAGTCTGCCTCAATTGTAAGCGCATGGATCAAACGGATTGCGAGTGCCCCTGCGAATGTCCAATGCTCACGAACTCTGGAGAAACGGATCCCGATGGCTATGCTAATTATACACATCAATTTCCATATTGTGCACCGCCCAGCGAACATTTTCTGGCCTTGCCGCCGACCACGCAACTGTTGAGCATCCTTCCTAGCTGTGCTGCAGCTGTTGGCAATTGTGAGTTGCATGCCACACAGCGCGAATGTCTTGGTGTTATGGGTTGCGAGTGGTGTCAACAGGATGTAGAAGGCAATAGCTTTGGTGCTCCCTTTTGTTCAACTCAAGCTGGATGTTTTAATGGTGTGCTAGCTTCGTTGACGCCCTACGGTGAGATAGACGAACTGGAAATGCTGGCGGCGCACAATCCACAGCGGGAACAGCATGCTTACTCTGCCTTTGGGCCATTGGGTGGTGCCTTCGTAGTGCTTGCCATGGTCATTGGCTTTGCCATCTACTGCTACAGGCACAATCTGGATACACAGGCACAGGAGCAGTTCTATGTGGACTCGGTGCAGGAGGAGAACTACGGCTTGCCCTTGTCGCGTTTCAACTTTGATGATTGCCAAGCGCATGATGAGCCACCCATGGGTGGCTATGATCATGCGGCGGCACAGCGTCAACTGATGCATGCCGCGGACATCTCACCATATCACATGTCCAGCGGCAGTAGCTACTATCGTCGACCGCCAAATGGTGAATCGGATCATGGCTATAGTACGATGACACCGCACGAGGATAGCTCTGATCAGCAGTGCTTTACGCTGGCAGAGCCACTGTTATTGCACGATAAGCGTCATAGCAAATCGGATACGATGTCCATATCCACATCCATATCGAGCCCCACAAATCGCCAGCAATCGTCGGGCAATGCGACACATCCATATTTAAGCAATCAGCCGATGTCCAAAACGGAACGTTATAAGCAACAGCAGTCGCAGCAAGCGACACCATCGCCATGTCGTGGCGTTGCAGCAACAACAACTGCTGCTGTTTACGGACAGACAACGTTGCCGTTAGATGCCGCAGAGGAGCAACGTTCCCATTACATTCTAGCGCCGGTCACTGTGCATCGGCATATGGAGACAGCCGAATCGTAGTCCCAGTTAGTTTGTTAAGTTTCCAATTAACAATTAAGATAAGTCCGCTTGTTTGCCAATTTTATAACGGTTATTTTGTAAAGGGTTCGTTCAGTTCAACTGTTAACCCCCGCCCCCAAATGCGTGGTTTGAGCAGCACTGCTACAATTTGGGTAGCGCCAAACAAACATGCATATACTACAAAATGCCAGCCAATTTAATATGTAATTGTAAATCGTTAATAATCGTAATCGTAATCGTTTATCGTTATTTAACTTTGCCATTTTTTGTCCAGTCTACGCGCGTTCTGTTGTGTAACTGTAATTTATTGCGAAAACAAAAAAGTATTATTATGCAGCTATTACTTCCAATATTTTAAGCATTTATATACAGATATATATATACATATACACTTAAATTAAGACAAACTAAATCAACTTATTTGTACTTATTATCAAAACGTGACAAAAATATTAAAAAAAAAAAAAAAAACAAAACAAAACAACTCAAACCAAACGAGTTAACAATTTTGTAATAGCTTTTTAAGTCGCATCAAGATACTAAACTAAACGATTTTAGTAAATAAACACTTTAACTTGTATGTTTCTAATAAAATGTTTAAATTTTACAACAACAAAAATTGCCCCTTGATAGCGAACAATTTGGTTAATTGTCTGTCTGATCAGCTGCCGCACGCGTTAATGAATTTATTTTTATATAAACAAAAATAAAAAAAAATTGGAAAAAGAAGAAATAGTTTCCGCTCTTGAGAGGAATTTTCAATACTTGCGTATTTATAAATAAAGACATCTTTATTCCGGGTTGTCGAGCTACATTTTTGGGGAGATCAGGATTTTTAATTTTTGATTTTCTTAACAGATTTTTGTTTTTAAAACCTCGAACCCCTTTCGACCTTGCTTGTTTTTTTAATTTTTTTAACCAGTTACGCACAAAACTTTTAAGCGTTCTCATCCGCTAAATAGTTGATACGTTTGACAACCCTATGCAGCCGCGATTACCCCATCTTTCGTATTGTAATTTCGTCTGTTGCATTTGGTTTTCTGGTTTGGCGCACGACGAACGTTGTTTTTTGGGTTAAATTTTTCCCCAAAACTCAACAACAAAAACTTTCTACTTCAGCTACAGATTCTTTAGCTTCTATCTGTTCTACGTCCCGCACTTTCGTTTCTCCTTCTCGCACTATAAAGTGAGTGTTATATACTAAAGATTCATAATTTTTCATTCATATGTTTTTTCGCCATAATTTTCATATCGCACAAAAAACTATTACGTAATCCATAAAAAGAGTACAAACTGAAAAACAGAAAAAACCGACAGTTATGTAAAAAAAGTGCGTGTATGTGATCAAGATCAATGCCAAATCCAAATTGAAAATCGATTTTTTAAAATGTTTAAACGGTTTAATAATATTTTCGAGTTTTTTCTTTGTTTCAAGTGACGGATTTTGATTAATTTTTGTAAATTGATTGTAGTGAAATATGTTTTGGTTAATTTAAGTTGTTTTTTAGATTGATATCAGTTTTGGTTACATCATGAAACTCATTAACCTCAACCTTGTCCTTGTCCTCGGACTCGGATTATTCTCTTGACAGCAAACCTTCGCTAAGTCAACATGTTTAAGTCTTTGATTGAAACCGCGCAGAACTCAACGTTCAAGTCGCCATTCAGCAGCGCCGACTGCCAGTCTGCCACGCCCACCACACCCATGCTGCCCTCCAGTAATGGTGCCACCACCATCTCCTCCAGCCGCCAGCTGAGCCCCAATCACAATTTTGCTGCTGCTGCCGTTGCTGAGGGTGGTAAGTTTGGTATTTGAAAGATTCCTAGATTTAAACTAAAAAAATACCTTTTTATAGACTCCTGCGAGTTTGGCTCGAATCATTATTTCTTGCTGTGCGGCTTGGGTGGTATTATCTCTTGCGGTACCACTCACACCATGGTGGTGCCTTTGGATTTGGTCAAGTGCCGTCTGCAAGTCGATCCGGCCAAGTATAAGAGTGTGTTCAATGGCTTCCGTGTCAGTATGGCGGAGGAGGGTGTCAAGGGTCTGGCTAAGGGCTGGGCACCCACCTTCATTGGTTACTCCATGCAGGGTCTGTGCAAGTTTGGTCTCTATGAGGTCTTTAAAGTCTTCTACGGTAATGCCATCGGTGAGGAGAATTCCTTCCTCTATAGAACCGGACTCTATTTGGCTGCATCTGCCTCCGCTGAGTTCTTTGCGGACATTGCGCTCTCACCCATGGAGGCAGCCAAGGTTAAAATACAGACGACACCCGGTTTCGCCAAGACGCTGCGCGAGGCTTTGCCCAAGATGATGGCACAGGAGGGCGTCTCAGCTTTCTACAAGGGTCTGGTGCCGCTGTGGATGCGACAGATCCCATACACCATGATGAAGTTCGCCTGCTTTGAGCGTACTCTGGAGCTGCTGTATCAGTATGTGGTGCCCAAGCCACGTGCGGAGTGCACCAAGGGTGAACAGTTGATTGTGACCTTTGCCGCCGGTTACATTGCTGGTGTTTTCTGTGCCATTGTCTCCCATCCCGCTGATACCGTTGTATCCAAACTGAATCAGGCCAAGGGTGCCAGTGCTCTAGATGTAGCCAAACAACTAGGCTGGTCTGGTGAGTAGACAGAGAAGCGCTTTGTTTGGAAACTATTTAATAATAAAAAAATGGTTTTTCTACCTTTTAGGTCTGTGGGGTGGTCTGGTGCCTAGGATTGTCATGATCGGCACACTTACTGCCGCTCAATGGTTTATCTATGATGCTGTCAAGGTCTTCCTGCACATGCCACGTCCACCACCACCAGAGATGCCCGAATCGCTGAAGAAGAAGCTTGGCGTTCAGTAAAGCTAACCGGCTTATATATAGTGCAAAGAGAATGTTGAATGAATAAACGCAAGTTGTATAGTAAACAAGATAAATAAAAAAACATACCAAAAACTAAAAAAACAAAGCCACAAAAATATTTAAGGTTATTTTTCTTAAATGAATTGTATAATGCATGTTTACTGTTTCAAACACTTTTAAATGCCCGCGCAAAATGTGTACCATAAAATACTTATTATATGCACAGAGGGCTGCATAAAAAGTTCACAGCTGGTCACCCTAAATGTCAGCGCTTATTGGCGCGCATTTGAATTGCTCAAGCAAGATAAGTTGCTTTATGTTTGGCCAAAAAAAACATCAATCAAAGTCGAATTTGGTCTATAATCAATTAATGCCAACAGGTCTGGCCCAATGCAGCAAAACAATCCTGTTATCGCCACCTGCTGTGAGGAATCAATTTTTAAAGACCCTGATCAAAAACAGGTGAAGTACTTTAAATTTCAAGAAATTCGATAATGTTTGCCTCACCCTTGTTGGAAACACTTGCTAATTAAACATCATTTTTCTTGAACTTGATTATTGAAATTTAAATTGTGTCTTATTAACAGTTAGACAACTGATGTATCTAACTGTTCACAGTGATAGCGCAAATGTTTGAACTTTTGCCAATTATGTGCTCATCCGTTTGTCAAGGTCATATATTGGCAAGCAGCAAGTGAATTTGATATTTTGCTTTATTTGTTTATGGATTACGTGACTATTGCATTCCAGATGCAACACAGATTTGTTGTAACCGATGTGTGTCAGACGTGCCTCTCATATTGAACATTAGCCTGGGTGTATTGAATTATTTTTTGATATAAAAGTGCGTTTGCTTAAATATTTTCCATTGCAGTTTCAAATGCAACGTTGAACAAAATGCAGGTAACTTAGTGTGTTTCAATAAAAGACAAACAACTTTTCTTAAAATTGAATATTTAAATAGGTATTACTAGTAATTATTATTGGCATTGTTGCCATTGAAGGATATGCTCCGGCTGGTTGGCGTCCACAGCTACCGTTTAATCTGCCTGGTGAGTTTGCGCCTCCAGCGGGTTCCACCGTGGAGATTACCAGAGCTCGAGTCACGCATGCGGGCACTTTCGATGAGCCCCAAATAAACTCCTATTACGTGCCACCCAATCGGAAGCAAGTGCTTCAGCCCGTTTCTAGTGTTAATCAAGGAGACTTATTGACTGGGGAACAGGAAGCGATTCCAGCAGCACAATATGGAGCCCCAGACTTTACAATCAACTATCCGGATGAGAATGAATCAGCAGCATCAAGTGATTTGAAGCAAAATACTAAGTCGGGACGCTACTATATAGTCTCCAACGATAATAAACTACAGCGAGTTCTATATCGCACCTCTGAAGATCAGACTGGCGATGGTTTCACGGCACAGCTGAGATACTCTTCGGTGGGTGCGCTGCAGGATCCGGTCTATAGATATAATAATCAGGGACAATTGGAGAGGGTGCTGAAGTGATTATTTTGACTTTTCTCTGTTCTTCTTATTATTTGTTCTTTACTAGCTAATATTAATTTGTATGTTTTATTGGCAAGTTTGTTGATCAGTTTTCTATTCGTGAATCTATTTGGTACCTTCTTTTTTGTTTAACTGTCTAAAAGTTTTACACATTAAAAATTATAAACACCATGTAATTTTTTTTACTTTGTTTTATACAAAAATGCTTCTTTATTCGTTATCATTATTTTATAAACAAAAAAATCTCATTTGATTTTGTTTCGTACACATATTATTTTCCATTCAAATCGTGTGTCTTCTTCAATGCATTTTTCATTCATTAAAATTAAATACAATTCTTATGTTTATATATGAATGCGTGTTTAATGGTTGTATGTATTGGTGTGTGTGTGTGTGTGTGTATGTAAACCGACACAAAATGAAGGCGCTTAACAAAAACGAACGGCAAAAGTTACAAAGATGGTGAAATGAGGGGAGGCAAAGGCAATTGATAATAATAACAGAGAGAGAGAGAGAGAGAGAGATAGAATATACATATATATGTATGTATGTATGTATTGAGAACGTGCTTGTGGCTATGGCAATATGGCAACGTTCCACTAAATAGAGATTAGAGTAGAGTAAAGTGTAGAGAGAGAGAGAGAGAGAATGGTTAATTCGCGTATGGCAAGCCAGTGCATGTCTAACTGTATGAACAGCTTATGCATTTTAATACTCAGCTCGTCAAAGCGAATCTAAACAACGATATATGTATGTAAATGTATATGTATAGGTAGACAAGTGTATAGTTACAGGGTCGACTTAAAATTGGAAGGTAACAACGCGCCTTCAGGCTTCTCTCTAACTATACCATTTATTGATAACCACTGAATTTGCCCTGTTGCGCATTATTATCGTAGCCACCATTGCCGCCATTGCGTCCATTGCCATTGCCATTGTTGACCTGCTCATAACGGATCGTTGGACGATAACCATTCTGATCCGCTTCGTATTCGACAATCTGTTTGCGGCCATCGGGCAAGAGGACATAGTAACGGCCAACGGCCAAATCACCATCCCGTGACTCCATGTGTCCGAAATCATTGCCCGACTCATAGTCCTGCACATCGTATTTGAATTCATATTTCGCTGGACCATATTGCTCCTCATCGCGCTGACCGTAGCCATTGTTGTTACCATAGCCGCCATTGCCGCCGCCATTTTGGTTCTTAAAGATAGCGCCAGTTTGTGCTGGTGCACCATACTGACTCTGTGGCAAGGGAGCGCCATAGCTGTTGCTGGGCGCCTGACCACCGCTGTTACCACCACGCTGAGGTGGCAAATAGTTGTTGGACGGCGATTGATAGCTTTGTGTGGGTGGCAAATAGTTATTCGATGGCGCCTGTGGTGATTGATTGGGTGGCAGATATTGATTTTGGGGCACTGGTGGCTCCGCTTGCGTCCAGGCAGCCAGGCAGACGAGCAGCGCAATCGTTGTAAAGCACTTAAGTAAAAGAAAAGTTGAAAATATTTAATATCACTAAAAAGGTTTAAGTAAGCTTTTAACAACTCAGTCAAGATTTCATTTTCTTTAGTCTTTGTATTGAAAAGTTTTTTGTTTGTTTTGCAAAATTTTTGGTGTAATTATGACAGATTCGGATAATCACGCTTGGATACACTGGTATTGCAAGCAGCGTGGACATGAGTTCTTCTGTGAAGTGCCCGAGGATTATATACAGGATAAGTTCAATTTAAACTTTCTCGACACGGATGTCAACAATTATCGCCGTGCCTTGGAAGTGATACTCGATTTGGACACGGGCTCGGGCTCGGATGCACCACCCGAGGCGGACTTGCAGCAATCGGCAGAGAAACTATATGGTTTGATACACGCACGCTTTATATTGACAAATCGTGGCATTCAACTGATGATGCAAAAGTATCAAAAGGGTGCCTTTGGCTTTTGTCCGCGTGTCTTTTGCCAGCGGCAGCCTGCGCTGCCCATTGGCTTGAGCGATAATCTTGGCGAGGATACGGTGCGCATCTTTTGTCCCAAATGCAATGATGTCTATGTGCCAAAGTCGGCGCGACATGCAGCCATTGATGGCGCCTTCTTTGGCACCGGTTTCCCGCACATGCTGTTCATGGTGAAACCGGAAACGAGGCCAAAACGAACCAAGCTAAGATTTGTGCCAAAGTGGGTCTCCTCTACCTTAAATACTATAATAGATGCATGCTTTTTATCATTTCTAGGCTCTTTGGCTTCAAGATCCATCAGCTGGCCTTTCGTCCAGTCACTGAATCCGAGAAGCAGCAGCTTGGAGATCTCGAAAGTAATTAAATGTTATTTCCTGTTTCGTGTTTTAGTGTAAGCCACACAAGAATCTCATTAAAAAAAACACAAACATAATTAGCTATGCTGTTACTCTCCTTTTTTGTGTGCAATTGTTTATGCACATTGTTTATATTAATTATAATAATAATTAAGCTTTGTGGCTTTTTGAGTTTTTTGTTTAAGCATTTAGGCGTGTAATATGCAAATTTGATGGAAATGGGGTCGCTGGGTTATTTTGGGTTGGTAAAGTGAAGGGTTTCTTCTTCTTTGAAATTTACTTGCACAAGCATAAGACATCGGATTGTTAAGTATACGCCTGGTTAACCTGGTTTGAACAAATGACTTAGGCAACAAACTTGCAATTTAAACATTGGGTGGAATAATCAGGATTGAGAGTTTATGGTTTGTTATTTTTGTTTTTTTTTTTTTGTTGCTAACAAAACTTCTTTTGCATAAAGTTATGTAACTTTGCCGCCAATTTTTATTGCGAGTGCAAGACCTTCAGTGACTTTCATGCTTCAGTGGCTTTAAAAAACTATTAAGAAGATGAAGAAGAAGAAGCAGTAGCAGAAGCAGCAACAAGATTTTTATTTTAATGCTGTTTGTTGTTTTAGTTGCTCGCGTGCGTTTATCGTCCCTTGCTCATCTCTTTACCATATTTGGGCATGGTTTGAAAGTAAAATTTTGTTAATTTATTCATTGCAACATTGAAAACAAAAACAACAAACAGCTGCGTTTGCTTAGTTTTTTAGTATTTATTAATTAACTTATTTGTTGCCATCTTGAATTGAGATACAAAAAAACAGAAGCCGCTAAAAAACTTAATGAAAAATATATAATTAATTTTCATTTTTTATGAAACGCATTTTTTATTATTAATTGTATGTTTGAGCTTGAACTTTTTGCTGTTGAAGTGTTTGTCAGATCATCAATTTTAATTTTAAATTTAAATTAATGATCGAACACAAAATTTTGAAGAGTAAAAGTGGATTTTCTACAGAAATAGTTTTGAAACGGAAATTTCGTTGCAAATTTAAACTTTATGTTCATCAATATTTCAGAAATAAATCTAGAAAGTGTGAGTATAACAATTACTAGGAAAATTCTCTTATAAAAATACTAAAACAGCTCCTAACAGAACTCTAAAATCTTTTTGTTAATTTTTGTCGCCACACAATAATATTCTAAATATTTATTGTATTTGTTTCTGTATCAAAACACATTCTTTGTGAATAGAAATTAAGATTTTAACACTTTAAGCTGTTTGTTTCAAAATCCTTTGTAGCCAGGACACGTTTCACACAAACACCACTTTCGCACTTTAAACAGTCCAAGCATATGCTTAAATATTATAAATATTGTTATGATTATTATTATTAGTCTATACCTTCATTTTGTGTAGTCACTTGCTTGGGTTTAATACAACAAACACACACGAAACTTTTACTGCAAACTAAGAAGTTGCTGAGATTGGAATATACAATATAAGTATATAGTATTTAAGATTGGTGTTCTTCTTGCGAAGATGGTTGACTTGATTGTGATACTGAAACAATTTCGTAGGCCAGTATTTATATTTGAAAATGTGCACTGCATTCGCTGCCGCAGTCACAGTCACTGTCGCAGTCGCAGTAAGCGCTAGCAGAGCCGAAGCAACAGCTTGAACAAACAAAAAATAGCGCGCCAAATTTTCGTATTAACTATTTTTTTTTTTTTTTTTGGGAAGTTTTTTTCAAAGAGCGCTCTCAGAGCATCAAAGTAAAGTAGCAAATGCAAAGCAACACACAAAAAGGAAAAAAACATTACAAAATAATGCAAAGCAACAGTAATAGCAACAGCTACAACAACAACAACAAGCAACCAGCATCAAGTGCTCTCCGCTCTCAGCTCGTGAGCAGCGAAAAAGTTAAAGATAAAAAAAACGAAGGCAACGTTTTTAGTGTTATAGTAAACTAGTTACTTTTAAATTGAAGCGCCAAACATTTTTTTTTTTTTGACGACGTGAACAACGTAACAAAGATGAGCGCGGGTGTAATATGCTCCTGGGATGCATTAACCCAAAGATGTGGTTGTTGTTGCAATAGAAAAACAAAATAGACACTTATTTGTAATGGGATTAGTCATGCAGCTGGTGAAGAGACGAGCGAGCGTCCGACCGTACGACTGCCTGCCACTGGATTGCCAGAGAGTCAGCCACAACTATCACGCATCTTCATTGCATTTTGAATCAGTCGTGTGGCAGTCGCCGACGCAGCAGCAGCAGCAGCAGCAGCAACATCAACAGCAACAGCTATTAAAACGAAAGACCTAAGGCGCGAACTTGCACATGCCAACAAACAAACAAACTAACAAACAGTATATGAATCGGTTATTAAAACTGAAATTAATTAATTGAATGTTGAGTTTTTTTGTGCGTGGGCGTGGGAAATTTGCTACACATTTTCTTTGCAGACTTAATGAGTTGCAGGCTAAGGAAAAAAAAACAAATAATAATAATCAGATGTTGAGGTTTTTAATGTGAAAAAATGTTGGCCAAGTAAGCAGGCAAACAAGTTAATAAATACACACACACACACACATGCTATTAAAGATGGTAGTAAAAATAGTTATAAAGAATGTGGAAATATGCTTGAAAATGTAATTACAAATGACAAATAAGCTTAGAAATAAATCTCGATAAGAATTGAGGTGTGATGTTGAAAGTCGTATGGCTTCAAAGATGTTAGGTGTGGAAATTTATTGTGAAGGTCATTATTTTAATTATTTATTAGCCAATTTCAAGCAATTTAAAATTGCATAAAATACTCAAAAACTCTTAACAAGCACTTCAAAAATTGTAACAAATTCAAATTGAGACAAACACAGAGACCATTGTGTATTATTTATTATTATTGACTTATTCATTCAACTTGTGGGCGTAGCATTCATCACGATCTGCAAATACTTTAAATGCCGTTAAGTTGCAAATTATTATGAAGTTTTTTTTGTGCTTTTCATTTTGCCATTGTCTATGGAAAAAGATTGTGCGAATGCGTAAAAATCGTTATTGACATTTAGCCAAAAACAATTTAATTTTTATTGTTGAATGAATTTCGGCACGAGTCAGCCGGACTTTCACATTTTAATGTTAAGGTCCATTTGAAAGGTAACGAGCTAATAATTATTAGTCCAAAAAGTAGCGCACCTTAATAAATATTTGGTTGGTTTGATTGAAATGAAGGAAGTCAGCTGAAGATAGCTAAACTAAAGCAAAACTTAAACAAAACGAATCGCTTTAAAGAAAATTAATAAATGAATAACTCAAGGCTTTTCCATTAAATGTTTTAGAAGATCATCATGCAAGTAATATGATGGATGATGGCCTTAAAAAAATCTGCCTTAAAATATATAATTACAAAAATTAACTCACATTTAGTAAGCAAAAAAACTATAACACACAAACATAGTAATAAAATTCATATTAAAGCGTATTAAAAAGTCAAACAAAATCAGCTTATGTGTGTAATCAAAAAATAATTAAGTTTCCTGCATAAACGGACGTTTTTTGTTTACTTGTTTAATAACAAATAACGCATTTTACCGGCTTATTTACATTGAACGGGCCCAGCATAAACCATAAACACAAAACTGATGGCGATGATGCGCCAAGTCCACAAAAAATTGTAATCTTTGTTTGTGTTTAGAGAGGCAACCTTGAAAATTTGTTAGAGCTATGTGCATGTGTTTGTTTTTTAGCCTAGAACGCTGACGAGTCAAACATATAATTTAAATTAAACTACAAGAGTTTGTGTTTGGTTTTTGTGCCCGCACATTGAGAGAAAGAGAGACGAAGCAGGTAATCAATTAACCGAACAATTCAATTTGAATGATGATTATGTTGATTTTCATGCAGTAGCCGGGGGGCCAGTGAATAGGGGCGGGTTGATGTAACATATTAGTCAAGGGCATTTAACAACTTTATGTTGACAAGAACATAAACATGACAAACCTACTAGTTAGTTTCGAAGAAGTATTTTTGAGACAGTTTCAATCATTTTCAGTAACAAAATAATTTTGATGTTACCTTTTCAATCATTTGTTAAGCCTCAAGCCAAATGGTACTTGCTCTATTTAAGGCATTAAATTTTGTTGCCATATTTAGAGGCACTTGCCCATTTAGGCCAACAGACAGAGCGATAGACGAGACGAGACGAGGAGTGTTGGACCGATGAAATCACTTGTCGAAAATATTTCGGAAGATAATGTTGATAACGAAACTAGAGTATCTGCTTTTGACACATGTAATCAACTTTACAGCACAATTTTAGAACTTGAAACCAAAAACAAATAGATGGAACGACTTTTTTCTAACAGCTTAAACGCATTGTTATTAACTTGAAAACATTTTTGTCACTTGAAAACATTTCTGTTAATTTTTAAAAATAATAATTGACTAGAGCTGGCATATTTCGAATTTAAGCTACTTTACTTAAGCATCTGCCTTAAAATAGTAATGTTAAATTATAGCTTTAACATGATTCCATTTATCTTTTTTGTGTTTTTGATGTTGCGCACAAAATTCTGACAGCATTCTTTAGAATTTAGTAGTGTTAAGCACTAGTAGCTAGCGGTTTGAAGGTCGCTGCTGCCATTTGGCAGAATCAGAGTAAAAGCTGCTCGACTTGAGTGCCTGGACCTCTGGCATTTCAAAGATTGTCGGCTGACTGACTGACTGACTAACTGACTGCATCGTGTGCCCCGCTTTTAGCTGATGGCAGACAAAACTCATAAAAACGCGTCGCAATGCACTCCATAAAGTAATTATATGTTTTCTGTGCGGTGCATGAAGTGCCTAAAAGCGCAACTGCGAAAATTAGTTGCCAAAGTGCTCGGCATCAATAATTAAAAATTCTAACATCAATTTAACGTTGAAGAAGGCTGAACAATTTAGATTTGTCGTTTTGGGGGAGCGCATCTGCAACACTTGGAAAAATATTCACATCGTTTGGGTACCAAAAAGCTTTGATTTCAAACATAAATCGTGTTACTAATTCAAAGAAATTTTTAAAATTTTCTGAGTTCAAAACATAAAAAAAACTAAAAACTTTACATCAACAAGATAAATTTTCTTTCTCAAAATATACTCGAAATTGAACTTTTAAATTCTAGCTTGAATTTTAAGCTATTGTAAAATATTTTTAAAATAATAATTCTTTAAAATAACATATTTTACGTTCAACCGCTTACCCTAAGCTCATTCTAACGTTCATACTTAATTTTTTGCCAAGTGTCTTTTTGACAGTTTGTCGGCAATGATTGATGTGCCACAACAAAGCAAAAAAAAAAAAAATGGAGAGCAGTTTGAAAGCCATTGATATGACAATGGGTAACTCAATGCAGCACTTTTGTAGGTGGTGCAAACGTGTTGCATGCACACACATATATGTGTACATACTCCTACTTCTGTGTATTTATGGCCCAGCTACTCATAAAAATAGTTCCCACTAACCAACAAAATCCAACTAGTTGGCAAAAGCAATGTTAGGCAGTCAAGTTAAAGCTAAATTGAAATGATTATGCTCTTGGGCTGCCTTTTGTTGCAGTCTGGCTGCCTCACAAAATGTTGCACAACATGTAGCCAAGCCAAGCAAGCCAAAGAGAGACTAAGGAAGCCGCAACATTTTTGAGCAACATTAGAAGGTGATGTGCGTGTTTTTTTTTTATTTAAGCCTCAGGGAAGCCTAATTGAATTGCGCCTATTGGTGCTGGCAATTTGTTTCGGTTGCAGTTCAATGAATGGTCCATTGTCTTGGCCATGATGACAACGTTCTTTAATGCTATAGTAGTAATTGCCACACCGATGCGAAAATGAATCCACAGCTCGAATTCGCAGCTAATCCGCTTGGACAAAAACAAACCAAGCACTCTCAATTAGCGCTGGCAACTTGACGCCACTTGTAAGAATAACTTAAACTTCCAAACCGGAGCTGTGTACATTTAGCTGCGTGGGGGTCATCATCATTGAATAGTTGAGATTATTTGACTGGCATTTTAGGGCCGTCTACCCACATCTTTAAAACAAAATAAGCACATGCTCATGGATAAATAATTATTATTACGATACATGCGTCATGTCATTAATAGTATATATATATATATATATAGTTTATACATATATATTTTGATAAACACTTTGTTCGCTGCTCTTTAACAAATAACTTCCGCCTCAATTGTTGATCTGATGCTCGCACAAAAGATCAGCCAATTTGAAATAGTAAACGAGCCACTCGCATCATTTCCAACTCGTACTCGAAAAAAAGGTTATAATGCTAACCATACTAGTACTTCTATAGCTACAAAGACAAACGGCCTCATCCTTAGCACATTGACATTGAAATTTTTGACGCTTCGACACAAACAAAGCATTAAACTTGGGCCAAACAAAAGTTGCGTTAACTATGAAGTACTTCTTCAATTGAATTGAACTTTATGCCATGCAGAGTGGGGTCGAAGAGTTTAAAATCATTATATAATTTGAAAGAAACAGACTTGAAGTTCAATCAAGATTAAAAATGTATCGCTTTTGAAAATGAGCTTGGAAATTTGGGATTGACTTTATTTTTTTGGGAATAGATTAATTATGATGAAATTCCTTTCAAAAACATATTAACAAACTATAACTGGAAAGTTTCCGTTGATTTCTTACAACATTTTTAGAGTATTTAGTGTTATTGTATTAATTTAAGTTAATTTAAAGGCTCTCGACCAAGAACAAAAGTTCCTGTTTTTAATGCAGTATTAGTCCGGATGACGAATCATTTACAAAAACCTATTGCTTTTTAAAGTCGGTTAAGTTTTGCGGAAGTTACGGCATGGAAAACTCAAAGCCCATTTTCTAACAAATTTAATCACATTTTTTACTTCTCAAGTCCCACTGTGCCCATAGCAATCTTTGTAGTGCGGTCTCGATTACGATTACAATTGTACATAAAATGATTACCAAATCATAATTAATCAGCATTAATGAAACCAAACAAAGAATGTAATGGAATTTCTTATATATTTATATATATACATATATATATAAAGTTGAAAGAGCCCAAGATGCCCCACATTGCTTTTCGGGCTATTGTTGTTTTTCATTTACATTGTTATTTGTGGAAACGAGTAACAAGAAAAAAAAAACACTTTCGATTTTTCCTTCAAATACTAAGATGATGATGGCGCAAGACTTGTAGTAGATTGTGTTGGCCAAAGAGTCAGAGGGTCGTTGAGAAGACTCCAGTCTAGACTGTAGCATTTGGGTCCGAGTTGAGTCCAACTTTTACCTAATAATAGAACACGTCTCGCTATGCGCATTAAAGAAATATTAAATAGAAACAGTGCTTGCAACATAAAACTGTTTTTTACTGTTTTTTTTTTCGAGTTTTTGTTGTTGTGAGATCACCGCAAACAATTCAAAATTCGTGTCATTTGCATATGATGATGATAATCGGCTAGATGATCATCTTACGGAGTTTAAAACATACAACCAAAGAGATTGCCATTATCACGAAAGCAATTTGCAGCCGCAACTATTTGACGACATGTGTCGATTAATCATCAAACAGATAGTTGGTTGGTGGTGGTGGTAGCAAATGTCAAGGCACATCCTTACTCCATGCCATTCCATTCATAACGTTTTTTACCCCCAATTTAGAATGCCACGAAACATCATATATCGCGTAATGAGCTAGCAAACATTGAAAGTCCAAACTGTTGTCGCTTTAGACATGCCAAAACAATTGCTGCTGGGCATTGTTAGATCATCATTATTATGCAAATGATGGTTGTTTAAAGAAAAGAAAAGTAAACTTAGCTAAAGAATTTTCTAAGGATTTTAGCAAAAATAAAAACTTTATTTCCCTGGTTTAATCACAATTCCAACTTCAGATTTCTTGCTTTGCATAAACTCTATCAAAATATGTGGATCGACACTTGCTTTTCTTTTTCGATATTTTATTTATTTTGTTTTTTGGTTTAGTGGAGCAACAATAATAATAATAATGCAAAGTATGAAGTCAATTTATATTGAGTTGTGTGCACCGTTGGAGATCGTTCGCCCTCACCATTCATTCAGCGTATATATATTTTGTTTGTTATTGTTATTGTTATTGTTGCACGCTAAACAAAATTAATTGTTTGGCCTTAAAAGTCAAGCGGCAAACTCATTGGCAGAGGCATGGCCAAAATGTACATGCATATGTATGTATGTAGTATCTGTAGTTTAAACCGATTAGTTGTGGCTCTAATTTCATTTTATTTTCTTGCTTCCAATTCACGATAACGGTTTACATTTGTTTTTTTTTTTTTTGTTAACCTTGAAATTAGATTAAAATTTGCATTGCCAAATAGTATTACTTGACAACAATTAGTTGTATAAATTATTATTTTGCTTGTAATAGTATGTGTTAATGTGCATTCCTTAAAAGCTATTGAAGGCCCCATTCAATGTGGCATCTGCAAAATTTCAACAATTTGCCAGGCAGCTCAAAGTTTCTGAAGAGCAAATGGCTAATAAGTACAATTGGTATGCGCTTAGATGACGAATTCCTTCAGAAAAGTCAAAAGTAATTGAAAAAACCAATTGTTATCATACTAGAAGTTCAATCTATCGAAGTTCCACTGCATTTGTTTATTATAATTGGCAAATTTGTTGCACATATTTTATTTTTGATTTTCTATATAAAATGCGATAGATTTTTGTAGCATAAATCAAAAATAACGCATGCTTCCTTGAGAAGATGTCTCGAAAAATTGGAAGATTTGGGAATAAAAATTAATGTTGCAACGCACTCTTTGTTGTTGTTGTTGTTGTTGTCTTTGGTCGCATCACGATTTGCAAGAGCCGTAAATTTATGTTGCTTCTTCTGATGTAATAATAATCATGTGCTCAGGCTTGGGTTAAGAGCTCTGAGGCTTAGGCTGAGGCTGAGATTGCAAGAAGACAGGTGAAAAATTGTTACAATTTGATGGCAACGTTGTGGCATGCAACAACGTGATGGCAGCGCCAGTTGCAAGGTGGGTTGCTTTGTGGTCTCTGTGGGTTGTTGTTGTTTTTTTTTTTTTTTTTTATGTGACACTAAATTGTGTTTTATTGTTGTTCCGCGCGTTTTAGAATGTTATTTTTTTGCCCCAAATAATTATAGACGTACTGCATATGAACGTTTTAGCCGTATAGCATGATTTACAATCGTGTTGTTGTTGTTGTTATTATTGCTCCAGGCAGCCTTTTAAGATTACATAGCTGTTAATTTAGTTCAAGGATTTCAACTAGATCAGAAAAAATAAATTTAAAAATTTTCATATTTTGCTTAATTTAAAAACGTATTTTTTATTCAAAACATAGATAGTATTCAACAAATTGTATATTAAATTACATTTCCCTAATATATAGTTGCAGAATTTAAAATATTTCCTATTCTACAAATGAAAATTCGCATCAATCTAGCAATTCTAGGTTAAAACGTTTAACTGCGAATTCTAAAGCCAAGGTTCAGGTTCGATTTAAGCATTTCAAGGTCTATCTGATGTGTGAAAAACTTGATCATCAAAGCGGGACATTTAATCAACATGTTGCTGTACATGCACATTGCAACCAAAACAACAACAACAACAACTCTGACGATCCTCAGTTCAAAAAAATGCATCAACTTGAAACCCTAAACTTGTTAGCTACTGTGTGTGAATGTTAAACAATATTTAACATTGTTTCGTCTGTCAAAGATTGAATTACGAACAGAGTTCTCATTCTTGGTGCCGAAACCGTGCTTCCCGCTCCCTTTACCCTGTGTTCCCTTCACCCTACCCACAACAACAACAGAAACAGCAACAACCTCTTAGCAGTTGCCAAAAACCATGTCCAAGTGTTTATATCTATGAGATGCCAAATCTAACCCAAATTTGTGGAGTCTTTGCATTAAACAAACTTGCGAACTCAGCTTCATTTTGAAAGTATCTATCAGGCAACCATTGACTGCAACGCCAACAGGCTGTGTTTTGCTTTAAAAAGTTGGTTGGCTAGCAGTGGGAGGGGGACAAGGGGAATGACTCCACTTTAAATTGCTGCAACACGCAAACGACAATAACAACAAATAAACAAATCTGCCGAAGCAGATTAATTATGACTCGAGGAGGAAGCTTAGGAAGCCTCACATCTTCTAAATGTGAATGTGTTGATGGCTTTTAGACTGAGTTGAAGTATTTTAAAAACTTTGTTTTTCTGTTATTGGATGGGGCGTTCGGTTAGTGGCGTCAACAGCAGTCTCGCAGTGAAGTATTTGACATATGATGTTTTTTGGGCTTAAAACAGTTTACGAGTTTTTTGGCAGAATTTTCGTAATGATGAGCGCATTGAAAATACATATTTATTTATTTATTTATGGCTAGATTCGTGAGATGGCAAAAAATACATTTTTTGCGACTTAGTTATTTGCGAATTCTTTCACAACTGTGCCAACAAGTGGCAAGCATTTGAGGTTTCTTCCACCTGTTAGTTACTGTCGACTAGCATTGCTGACTGTCTGAATGACAATAAAAGCGTTACAAAAGCTCAATGAACATAAATAAGATTAGCGCCGATCTTTGTGCGATCTCTCTCACATCGTTAATATTTGGCACTAAATAGCGGTTTAATTGGCACCCCCACCGCATCAGGAAAAACATCAAAAACCCCTCAACGATTGCAACCAAAAATAAGAAGGGGGGAGTATCTAACTACAAAAGACAATAATTCTCCCTGCCTCACATTGGCAAATCGCACATAATAATTGTGAACGTGATGATGCGGCAAAAATTGAGCAACTGCAACTTTTCAACCTGTTAACAACAAAGTGCTCTGGGTGTGTGAGATGCCTGTCGATCCAACTAAAACTCAATGCTAGTCTCACTTGTCTCTATACTAATTAGATTTCTACATTATAAAAGTACTCGTATGTATTCTACAATATTGCTTATCATGTTGCTTGGCTGTTGATTTTTTTAAGAGACGAATTTAAGGTAGGGTTTTTTGCTTGATTTTAGTAAAAGAAATATTTGTATCTGAAAGTAAATTAAATTTTCTATAATATAAAGCACTTTGAACGAATAAATTTAATAGTCTTTTTTCAAATTTCGCCCATAAAAAAGAAATAAATGTATTGAAACAACGCAAAATATGTAAGCAACATAACTTTGAGTTCGAATTTTCATTTTAGTCACATTTTTTGCTTTAAAAAGATGCTTAATACATTTATTTTGTTTTAATTATATCAAAATTTAACTCGATCTCAAAACAAAGACGCTTTCTACAATTAAATGTTATGTACTTTATTGTTATTTTAAATACATTCTCTTTCTCCTTTTGCACACACTTCATTCATTTACTCAACATTTAGTTTACCCTAATTACCTAGTTTTATTTAATGACATCGTTTCTTAAACATTTGCCAGCGCCTTATGGGTATGTCAGTTAATTTTACTGTTGACATTTCAATCAGTTTAAACACATCAATGACTAACAATTACAGCCATCAAATAAAAACACTCGAAACACATACATAGGTGTGCATGAATAAAAGTTTTGTTGCATAAGACAGGCAGGCACAAAGGCACTTATTTTATTACACACATAATTAAAGTATCTAAATCACTTAAAAGCCCCCGCAACATTATCATCCTCATCATCATCATCATCATCGTGGAAGTTGTCGTTGTTGTGGGAGTGCAAAAAAGGGTCTTCGTCTTCAGCTCCCAAATCTACCCAAAGTCTATCAATTTATGACGTCCGTCAGCCATTTGACTTTCTAACACAGTTTCAGTTTAAACTTTATTCGATTTTAAGGTTTTCGTTTTCGTTTTCATTTCGTTATTTTTATTTTTCTTTGACTTTATTTTCGATGCTCTCCCAGTTTGCTTCGAGTACTTACTTGCGCTGCGTAATCGGGGCCATCTGCCAGCCAGAAGAGTGATGATGTTATATTTTTTGTATTGGGAATTTGGCTTGCCACAATGACTTGCAACTGAAGTATCATAAACATTCACTTTTATCAGTGTGTATTTAGTGTATCTACCAGTCGTCAACCAATTTCCTGCTACTTGATACAGTTTTTTCTTTTTTTGTGTGTCAGTTCGGCAAGGTCGTCGTCAAGCTGCTTTCTGTGCTTGGCTTCTCTTGTGGCTTTTGTGTCTGTATACACTCGGAAAAAAATATGTCCTTAAAAATATAACGTTTTTCTGAAAACTTTGCTTGGGAAACTGTTAATCATTTTTGTTTGATAAAAAATGTGTTAAATTTTGTAGAGTTTTCAATCTCAAACAAAAGCAAATTTTTGAGATTTACAAAATATTTTCGAAAACATTTTTATTTAAAGTTTTTAAAATAAAATATTGTACAAAAGGATGTGAAAATATATATTTTTGTTTACTTTTACTTATTGCTTAAGTCATAAATATTCATCAGTTATTAAGGTTTTTAAAAGAAATATACAATTTGAATTCCTTCATGTGTATCTATTCGCATGACTGATTTTTTTTTTTTACCGATTTATGCAATAAACATATAAATAATATTAAAAATGGGCACAATGATAATTGAAGTTGGTTCCCTCGAGTCGAGATGTGCTCCCAGATATGCCATCAAATCAATTGCCATTGCAATTTCTTTAGCTGCTCTTCGATCTTCGATCTGTTAACGATCAAATGCAAGCTCTTAACAGCTGTCAACTGAAGCTGGCCAAGTTATCAATATAAACAGTATTTCTCACCTTCACGGCTAACACTTTTACTTTTGCTGTCGGCCAACTAGCCCAAGAAACACGCAATAGAAGTACCGTTGCAGATAACCACTTGAAATGTAGCCACAACGCCTCAAGTTTTATGTATGTATGTATATGAAACTCCAAAATAAACAACACACACACACACACAGTCTGTTACGATTAATTACATTGGAGTACTTTTTTGACAAGCTAAATGACTTGAATGAGAAATTTCTATGGTCATCATATACATATATTTTATTTGTACATATAATATATAGCTGTGCGGCCTCTATGCGCGATAATCGAGCGTAAAATGGGCCAGATACTTTACCACATCAAAGTAAGCCACAACAAATACAACAGCCCCCCCAAAGGCAAACAAAATGAACCAAATTTGTTGGCCCTATGTGTGTTTGAGTGTTTTTGATTTTCTTTAACAAGCTGCCGATGGGCTATGTTATAAAAAAAAAGATCACTTCAAGGGATCCCAGGCGTTAATATGCAAATTCGCGCTTAAGTGAAGATGACCGAAAGTGTTTTTGATTAATTGACTGCAAAAATTAATGAAGTACTATAATTTATGCAAATTTAATGTAAGAGACTCTCGTTACATATTTTACTTATGGGATAATGCGGCGTATGCGTTATGATTCATGCCATTTTCTCAGGTGGCTACACTTGGAAAAAAGAACGATAAAAATAAATAGTCTAAAGAAGCAATTATAATATTAGGGCATTTATTTTTCCTTAATAGTTTATCGTACTAACATAGTTTAATGTATACATTAAAATTTCGCCTCTCGCTTTCGATTTAATTAACTTAAGTAACATTTGCAATGCATTCACATTCCATTTGTGTTTGTTTTGTAAAATGTTTATACTATCGCTTACCTGAATGTTGCTGACCAAAAATTCTTTACCAATTCTTTGTCATATCGGCTTTAAAACAACTGCTACGCGTTGCTAACTGTTGCAGCTACTGCTGCCTGCCACAATCCAATTAACCTTTTGACATTTGCAACGGCTACTTTTTGGCTAATGGCTGCGCGTAAATCACACTATAAAAACAATCTGAGAGTAGTTTTGTTGTATCTCATTGCGGATGTTTTGTCTCTTAAGCGGATGCTGTTGTAATTAAAACATTCAACTCAAAGAATCAACAACTGGTCGCTCGCTCGCTGCATGTCAAGTTGTTTTGTTGGGCGCCAGGCAGTGCAGTTTAATAAACTCATCAACAGCAAGCAAACAAACAGCAAACAAACAGCAACAAATAACAACTGTCACTGCAACAGGCACAGAATGTGCAACAAGTGTCTGGCTTGTTAACACCAAGTTGTTCATATACTGATTTCTTGCTTACTTCTTCTTCTTCTTCTTCTTCTTGCTGACCATGTGCCTTTGACACCTGGCGGACTTGCAAAACGGAACAGATCTAAGAAAGCTATAAACTATTAAACTCACATTTTAATAACTTTGGCTTAATACACTAATCATATTGGGAACTATTAAGAGCGCATTGCACAGTAATTTTTGTTTTGGCGGTCTTTGGTGTTATTTTATCGAAAGCAATCGAGTCCTTACAACAATTTTTCTCATTCGATAAATCGGTTGATCTTCTTCTGTCACTTCAACTTTCTATGCGATACTTGTACTAAAATGCTTATCGTTTTATGGCAAATAGCTTTTGCAAGCATGAAAAAGTTAACTTTAATGATTTGCAATGATACATATATAAAACATATTAAAGACTTAAAAAAATAAGTTCCAACCCGTTAAAGAGTATTTCTACATGGTTTATTCAAAAACACTTAAACAATAAATGTAATAGCCTCACCAAAACACTGAAAAACCTGTCGAAAATACTCCCACCAGGCTGAAAGAGGTATTTTCAATTAGGATTGTGTGCAACAAGCACTCAGCTCGAAATTTGGTTACCCAATAAATTTAATTTCTACACGCTTCTAAATCGTCAGCGCTAACTGTTAACAAGTTGGCAACAACAATGGCTTAAAGAAGTACGAGTCTCAAGGGGGGTTAGGTGGGCGTTGTTTCTATGCATCTTGGCAGGCACATAGGGGAGGCGGATTCGCCCACATGCTTACACGTTGCAAAAACACGTGCGTCGAGAAGCCACTGAAACAGCAGCAGCAGCAGCAACAAGAAAAGTTTGTGGCGTGGGCGCTGTGTCGCCATAAATCTTCAGCACATGATTAATGCGGACGCGCTTGGCTTAAAGAAGAAGAAGAAGAGGATGTTGTTGGTGTTGAGAAGGTTTTAATTGGAGCAGCAAATTGTTGCAAAGAATTTGCCGCCAGCCAAATGCAAGCCGCAAATTGTTTTACTGTGCGCGCCAAATTTAAATAAAAATCACATTAACTGTATAAAACTGCAAAAGCTAGATGGTCAAGCCGATGGTCAGCTCTTGAAGTTAAGGTATGTAGAAATTTCTGGAGAATTAATAGCACACACTGTGATCTCGTCTCGTCTATGGAGGAATTGTGGTGTGTGTTTAACTGCGAATTGTGGGATTGCCACATGAATTAACAATTACTGAGTAGCGGATTTATGCATCAAAGAATTTAAAAGAGCTAAAAAAAACAACCAAAAGAGAAGTAAGAGAAAATATAACAAAACCAAAAAGTTAAAGCTATTTTAATGAAGTATTAATGAAATAGAGAAAAACATATCAATATTTTGATGTTGCACATTTAAACTACATTCTAAACAATGATTAAAAAGACCTTGCTTCAATTTTTTGTTTTCACCAAGAAATGATTAATTTATATTTTGCTCTTGATAGATTCAGCTTTAATTTAAACGCTCTCAATTTAAGTTTGTTCACAATGCGAATCTGTTTTGCAAATTATATCTTAATACCCATATATTTTTGCCTTTATTTTTTAATAGCCATATCAACAGTCAACCAATCCCCAAAACCCATATCCAATCAACACTCTTAATGCCTGCCAAACACGCACAGCATTTGGTGTTGTTGTTTGCTTTTAAAGCCTTAGTTTTTTGGATTGTTAGATGACTTCATTTGGGGAATCAACTGAGACGACAGCCTGTTTGATTGATGACTGCGCCCACCACACACATAAAAAAAAAGAAGCAACATATCATCAACGGCATCATTTCATATTCGACATTGATCTGGGATAGTGAAGGCGAAGAAGAAGAAGAAGACGCTTTTGATATGCTATCGCTTTGAAGTTCAACTGCTCCTCAAGTGACAGTCAAATAATACTTACTGTTGTTATTGCTTTGCCATTGTTGTTGTTGTTGTTGGGACTGGAATCCACCCATCTATCTGCCCACCTAACCGAATACCTGATTAACTGACTCACTCCGCACTTCTCCTGTCTCTCCCTTCGCTCTGCTCACAACAAATCCCACAAAGTCGATTAAAATTCCGGCAGAAAATTTTGTTGAATGTTAATCGTTCATTGTTTTGTGAAGGAGCACAAAAAAACTTTGACATATAACAGTTGTTTTTCGTCTGCTTGTTCTCGTTATTGTTGTTGTTGTTGCTTTTAAGCTGCCGCTAAAAATATCGTTAGATGCAATTTTTGCGTGTTTCTTGTTGCTGCACATACATACGTATCCATAGTTTTTTAATTGCATTATTTTGTTGCTGATGGCAATCAACGCAGACAAGTTAATTAAAATATCGCACAAGCTATTAACCAAAGAGATAAATATTTTGTGTATACAAATGTTAGGCGGAAATTCTGAGTAGCGTGACACAGTTATCTTGTTGGGGGGATTAGTTTTGCAGGAATTCGAAAATGGATTTTAAATATTAATGACACATTAAATTGTTATCCGTTCTAAGCTAGCATTAGATGGGCTATTAAAAAAACATTGCCTAAGAAGAACATGTTGAAATGATCCGGTCTTAAACGGATTTATTTCATTATATGTATGTAACTTATAGAAGAAAACTCCAAATATTTATACAAGTCAATTCAATTGTGTTAAGTTTTTAATATAAATACACGAAGACTATAACAAATCCAAAATATAAAAAAATACATTAAACCAGTAGTTTTTTTTAGGGAATGTTAGCTAGAAATCAATTTAATAGTTAAACAATTTGTTAGAGAATGATTTCGCCATTGCCGTATTGCTTGATATTCAACAGATCGCAAGAGAACTTAAATAGCTCCTCGCACTTGGCCGGGATCTTGGCGTCGGAGTGGACGGGTCCTCGGCCGCAATTGCTTAAATATGTTCCACCTTGTCCCTCAATCGATGGATCAATTGCGGCAAAGACCACTGTGCGTGAACCGCGCTCCGGTTTTTTAAAGAAGATCTTCTTAAAGATGGGTATCGATGTGGTTGCCGAGTGCTCGAACAGATCCGTATCCACAATGCCCGGATGCACAACATTTGCCTGTACATGTGCCTGCTCCGCATCCAAAACCGATTGCAGATGACGTGTGAATAGAACTTGTGCTAGTTTCGATTGACTGTAGGCGGTGCCAGGATAATAGTTCTTACTGCAAAACCCAAAATAGACATAAATCAGTAAAAGTTTTTATTTAACTAATTCTCACTCACAGTCCATTAATGTCCTTGTAGTTTATGCGTCCAATGAGATTAACACAGGAGCTTACGTTTATGATTCGCGCATTTTTACCCTCCTTTCCAGCTGCACGCAAATTGGGCAACAGCAAATGGGTCAGCAGAAAGTGGCCCAAATAATTGATGGCAAAATGGGATTCATATCCATCCGCTGTCTGCTTGAAGGGGGCAAACATAATGCCAGCATTGTTCAGCAACAAATCAATTTTGGCATATTTCTCAGTGATACGCTGGGCAAAGGCACGCACTGACTTCATATCCCCTACATCGAGTTGCTCGCAAATGAGCTTGCCTTTAGTTTGGTCCAGATCGACAATGGCACCAACTGCTGTTTCGGCACTGCGTGTATCTCGAACACCTGCAAAATTGCAAGATATTTGAAGTAATATTATTTTACGCACTTAAGTATGCAATATTTTACTTTAGTTTTAAAGCTCAGACCAATATAAATATCCCCTAAATATCCCTCTGGCAATTATTTTTCCCCCTTGAGCCTAAAAGTATGCAATGCTTTATGTCAATTGAAGTGCTTACAACATTGTTGCTTTGCAGCTCAAACAGCATGTTGCGTGTGGGTGTATTGAGTATCGTAGAAAACTTTTTTCCCACTGAACTCATTGCTTAAACAATACACGTGCATTGTACTATCGAACAGTTGAGAAAAAGTTATACTGGTAGAATAACAATTATATTGAGCGGTTTTGCATATTTGTATCCAAACGCCTTACATATCAAACACAAAGTTCAATTGGTTAAAGTTATCAAAATGCCAACTCTACAATTTAACTTACCCATAATCACAGTCATGTCGCATGCCAGCAATTTCTCCACAACCCGCAGCCCTATACCTCGATTACCTCCCGTAATTACAGCAATGCGATCCGGTTGCTTATAAAGTGCTATTTTTTAAATTAAGATAATCACGATTATAATTTGAGTTCATTGTTAATAGTCGAAGCTATTATTATTGTGTTAATCGCTTTGCTTTTTAAGACATACCAACACGATCCCTACACGCATATTGTGCGTCATGTATAAGTCCAATGATCCCCAAATACTGATAACGAAACTCTGTTTTCCATTCGAACCAGGATTTGGGCATTTCCTTGGTCGTCTTGCTAAATATAAAGGCGCATAGCAATAAGCCAATGATAAACAGCCAAAGTAGCAACATTTTTTTACGTCTGTCTGAAAGCTGTGAAGAGAGAGAGAGGGAGAGAGAGATAAGGAAACATTTTGAGGTGCAAAGATCGAATAGTTGCCAATTGATAAGCTTCCATTAGTTAAATCTACTTGACTAGACAGATTTTTTATTTGTTTTTGTTTGTTAAACAAACTTCGTTTATTGTTTGTATTTGAGGTTTCAAAATGGTAAATAATGAAATTTTTTTTATATGTATGTATGTATATTTGAAGTTTTTTTCCCCATATTTACTAGTAGCAATTACAGTCGAACCTTATAAATAGAAAAATAAATATTTGACCATTTTTTTTTAGACATTACAGATTGCCACTTCATTTACGTTACGTTAAAAATCAATTAAGCAAAGTTCATCCCAAAGAGTCTCCACTTTACTAGTCATAGTGTGCACTTTTTGGTCTTGCGACACTTTTACCTGAGTCAGCAAAAATTGTTTCAGCTATCTCTATTTATTTATTTTATTTTTTTGTTTTGGCCCACAATACATTAAACGTTGATATTAAGTATTAAAATTTTGTCAACCAACTGCATTTTAAACTAAATGAATGAACACGCTTAATGTAATTAAACAATGGCCCAGTTAACCCCATTCATTGGGTTTTCTAAAAAAGCAACAAAAAGCAACAACAGCGTCGCCTACATAAAATGCAAATTAACGGAAACACAATAAAAATAAAACAGCCCAAGCATAGGGAATGAAAGTTTGAAGAGGCTCCCAAATAGAGTTCGAGAAGAAGCAGAAAAAGAATTGGCTAAAAGCTAAACACAAACACAAATAAATAAAGAAGACAAACATGTATGTATTTCTATGTGAAAAGTTACTTATGGTAGCTAGAAGAAGAGGTGTGAAAGAGCTCTACCAACATAACCCAATAAATAAATTCATGCGTGAGTGTATGGGTGTGTAGGTATTAGTTTTGCTGTTGTCAACGACTTCCGTCAACAAAATACAAAAATAATAAAAATTTGAACTGCCTTGCATTTTATAAAACTTTCTTTTTCTTTTGTTGTTGTTGCACATACATACAAATTTTCATACATAAACTTATGTACAATATTTACTTATTGCACTTGGACACTAGAAAACAAGGTTGTTGCGTTTTCTAAAGCTGCACTTTAGCTTAGCGAAACGTTTTCAAAGTCTATGCAAATATTTGAGAAGCTTTTTCAGTTAAAATAAAGGTAAATACGTTTTCAAATCTCTGCGACGACGACGTTTGGCAGCAGCACGTCACGTTTATCCTATATTTTTTTTGGGGAAACCGGTTTCACGCACGCACACAAATACACTCCAGAAAACACAACCGTACGGCAAGAAATTCAAAAGCCAACTAAAATGTTTAAGTTTCGCGCGCTGTTTAGAACCGGAATTCGATATTCAATTTAGTTTTTTGTTGCTGCCTATTTTTGGAAGCACCAACAACAGGTGTAAACGCCGGCAAATGATTTACAAGTGCGTGTAAACAACTCACCGTTAACAAAAGATAACAACTGAATTGTTAATTATCAATTATCCTTGAAGTTGCGAGTTCACAAGTTTATTGTGTCATATTAAATGAACTGTTTACGAACCGTTAAGATGACAAAATAGTTAATTCGCAATTAGAAACTTTTAATGAACAGCTGTGGTGCAGCCGGCTGGTAGTGTGACCGTGCGTCTCAATTGCCAACATACCAAAGTAATAATACCGTTGTCCATTTATTGAAAATACTATGAATATTCAATAAACTTTGAACTAAATGAAATTCTTGCAAATAAAACTTTTCATTAATTTAAGCTAGCTGGTTTTGATTTTGTATTTATTTATTAAGCAAAAAATATTACGGTGCAATTAACAAATGAATTAATTATATCAACTAATGTTGTATCTTGTATAGTTTAATTTGTTTATAATTAGTAGAAGTAATTGAATATCGAAAATGAAATTGAAGCACAAAACAATATCTAAATTGATCTATTACTTGTTGAATAAAGTTACAAAAATGATATATGGGATTTTAAAGTGTTGCGTATAAGTGTCTGTGTATTGTGTTTACATAATTGTACATATATTTTATATGCATAGGTATATATATACAAGTATATATTACTAAATGGAAAAATTTTTTGTTGTTGTTTGTAAGTGCGCCTAATTTCTATAAAAAAAATTTATAATTCTTTTGAAAAGGGGAAATGTGTGGGTATACATATTGTGTTTGTAGTTGTTTTTTGTTTTTCGTTTTTTTTCAACTTGGAATCTAAGGTGCAGCTGCTTTGTCGTATTGCTCCTTGATGTCCTTATCATTTGGCGCTGCAGCAGCATTCTTAGGCTGCTTTAACTGTCAATTCTCCATGGACATGACATTGATATCATGATTTATGGCCAACACCTGACTGATAAAATTCTGATCAGAGACAACATCAGATAGGGATTTGCATAGCTCTGTCAGCTCCTGCTGCGACATATTCAATTGTGGCGATAACTTTATCAGATGTTGAGTCACATAATCCGGCAGTTGCTGTTAAATTAAACAAAAAATATAAATATATGTTTCCAAGTCTTTAATATAGTTAACTATACCTTGCCCTTGCCCACTTTGAAAGCGCTAAACATAAGCTTGGCCTTTACGCGCTGCTCATTGGGTCCATCGTAGAAGAGTGTTATGTGCGCCTCCTGCGCATTGGACACCAGCGGAAAGTAGAGTCCTGCAAAGACGCGTCCCTTGGCATCACGTGACAGCAACGAACGGAAATTGTCAACCAGATTACGGCGAACAGTCACATCGACAGCGGTCATATACTCTTGGGCGATATAGACTAGGGATGTCTTAAAACTGGCAACATCACCACGTATTTCACGCTCCTTCCACTCCACAAACTTGCCGCTGTGTTGACTAAAACTGTAGCAGTAATCGCGTTGCAAATGTGTCTCCTTGGATTGATTGAACCAACCTAAGAAGTGACAAATATGTTAGAGCACTGCCCAAAAAGAACTACAATGTAAGGTTTACCTGTGTGTGGATAGCTCTGATCATTCATAACCGTAACAGCGCGTCCGACATGATAGCCAGGATCAAGAATCATGACACCGCGACGTTCACCAATGGCAAAACGCAAGGCAACCATCACGTGCTCCTTCTCCACACCCGCATCGGCGGTTTTCATGCCATATTCCTCATCCATCTGAACATAATCATTGCAATCGGCCACCTGCTCCTCACACGAAACCACATACAGATACTGTCCGAGCTGTGGGAACATTTGCACCAATCGTGCAATGATCTCAAAGGCCAGCGAGACGCACATGTGATGGCGACGATTGATGGGCACATCGTAGAACTGAAAGAAGCTGCGCAGATCGGAGCGACGAGTGCGTTTGAAGCTGCGATAGAAGTCCAGAAAAAGATTAACCGTATTGTAGTGCGTCTGCTCCAGCATGCGTTGCACTGCTGTCTCTACAATGCCGTTAAACTCCTCATATTGCCACACATTCTCAAAGATAAGCACATCCTTGGCTGGCTCCACTTCGCTGTTCCAATCGGGCAATGGCAGGGGATGACCCAAGGGCCAAACACCATTGATCTGATTGTAGGCGCTTAGATCATAGCCATCGGCCATGGCCCAATTGCTGCCCAGCTCAATGGTTGATCCTTCTCTGCTGCTGCTGCTCTTCTGCCTGGTTAGCAGCCCGATGATGTCGGAGTAACGCTCCGATGTCAGATCGGCGATTGGCAACCAATGTTGTTGCTGCTTCTCTTGCTCCTCATCAACGTCTTCATCATCCTCATCGTCATCGTCATCCTTCTCACTGGATGTTGAGGGCGTGCGCATTGAACGCATGGCCCGTTGAGTGCTTGGCTTTTCAGCATGCTCATGAGCTGAGTTATTGGATATTGGCGTAGTCAATCCCATTCCACGCAACGCATCCGCCAACTGCTGCTCCGTGGAGCTAATGCCACTGCCGCCAGCGTCTCCTTCTCCTCCAACAGCAGCTGGAGCTGCCCCGTCATCATCAACCTCATCGGCACCATTGCCAGCGGCGAGTCAGCTTGGCCATTCGGCACCCCAGCGGCCCACGGTCGGCACATAGCCACTTTCACAGTCATTGATAGCGTCTTCTAGTTGAATGTTGGCGAATTTTTGTTGATCCGTTGCGTTGACGGCGCTTAAATTATTCAGCAGACTATTCCGGCCCTGCGCTCGGTTGAACAGGAGGTCCGGCTCGTCTCCAAATTTCGTCGTTTGTTTAGACTGATCTGTTTTTGTTAGGTTAAAAGAAAACGAATTGAAAAAATTAATATGTGAAAAATTATGAATTTTAAATTGTAATACATTAAAATGAATTCTCAGAACATTTTGAGTTTAAACTAAGTTCGACCTTTTAAGGCTTACTAACAGTATTTTGTATCATAACTAACTTAAACAGTTTTCGTTATTTTACTTTCCTAGCCCAAGCAATCGAACAACTTTCTACATTTAGCGCAAATAAGCACATAAATTAATTTTGAGATGAAAATTTTAATGTCAAGTCTTGAAATTTTCGTTTGAGCATAAAATTTTCTATTTCCGATGAAAGTTCCTAATCTATATCAACTTAACAATGTAATTCCAATTTCATTCTGTTAATTTTAAGGTTCCTTTTCTTTTGTTTTCTCTTCTTTTCTTTTACCTAATTGCTTTTTCACAGTTTTTGCAGCTGCTCAACAATTTTCTTTTCCCTTATCGAGGCTTGTCGATCAGGCAGCTGGGATTTGAGGAACCTTGTTGTATCGTTCTAAAGGCTCGTTAACTGTAATCTCTAAAAATTATCTTTGTTGTTTTTTTTTTTTTTTTATTTGCGCCGTCAATCATAATATTCACAGTCTAGTTTAACAACAGGAAAGACGACGGCTTGCTGCCTTATTAATTTAGTACATTTACTAAGTGTTCAAATGCTCATACACGTATGTAGTATGTATATTGCTGATAAAGTCAGGCAACTGTTGATTAGGGTCACACGTTTATAAAACACGCCACTTGGAATTCTAAAGCGTTGAAGCACCACCAAAAAAGAGAGGGTGTTTCAAAGAAACATGGCAAAAGGGGAGAAGGCACGTGTTTTGCTAATGCCCTGTTAGCAACTGGAGAGCTGGGAGGTGGGAAAAATTACGATTCGCTAACATTTATTTTTCGCAGTGTCTTTAATATGTGCTTTTTTGAAATGAGCTTAACGCCATTCTGCACTTATCTAATTCACAGTTATAGTTCAAAAGCTTTTTAGATAAAGTGCTTTTGTTTTGTTGTTTTTTATAAGAAACGCTTTGCGTCATCTGGAACTTACGCCTTTTTAGCAATAATACAATGTTAATCATTGTTTTCTGACTAACCGGTTGAGTAAATTGTTTGCTTACGCATTTGCATTATTTCTGTGTTCTTATGTGAGTTGTAGAACATTGCTTAGGTTTCTAGGCATCAAAAATAATTGTCTATAAATACAAGCACGCAAATTGTGGGTTCAAGTGTGTGCGTTGAAAATAATTCAGAGCAACTTGTTGCTGGGCAATTTTGTATGTGCTAATCTCAAAATGTTGACAAAAAAAGAATCTGATTAATACTTGAAAATATTTCTTGCAAGTCAACTAAAAACGAACATACACGTTAACCAATTCTAAGAAATAATAAACTGAATATAAAGAAAAATGTTTGTTGATTAAATTAAAAAATTTCAAATTTACTAAACTATTCAAAATATTCTTTGCCCTAATAAAATTCGACATTGCGCACTTAATTTATATTGAAGTGTAAATAAATATAAAAGAAACATACCCATACAATGGCCTAGGCCCAATAAACAATATTGCTGTTCTGTTGTGTGTTTTAGTTGATTCGCTTTGTTGAATTTTCTTGTGAATGTTCTAGTAGACACGCGATTTGTTGTTTTACGTTTGGTTTGAAAGTCTTGAGTTGTAACAAATTTACAGTTTGTAGCCAGCAATTGCGCTTTTTTTCACTTGGTTTTTAGTTGTTTTGTTACAAAACCCAACGAAATTAAAAAAAAAATAATTTAACGCGAACTTAAAAGCAAACAACTTGATTGTTGCCTGCCGCGTGATTAACGTTATAAGTCTGTTATTATATTTTGCTATTTGCTTTAGCAATCAGAGTTATTAATTTTCAACAGGGTTTTTTTTTTATTTTGTTGTCGCTTTTGCCTGTTCAATGCAGGTCAGAGTTTTTTAACAATATTGGCGAATTAATCGACATCGAAGTGGATTTTGTTAAACACTTAATGATGTTTCCAATTATTACATATGTTACTACATATACAAATAATTGTTAAACTTTTGTTATTGCACTTGGACTATTTCCACTGAGTGAGCGTTTTACTTTTTCCGTACTATTCCGAAGCCTGATCCGTTTCCAACGAGGTTCGAGGAAAGACTGAAAATTGAGCTCTTCTAGCGACGATTGTTTCGATTTCGAATGCTGAATGCACACAGCTCGTTGATACGAACGTGCTTATATACTAAAAGTCGAAAGAGGGTATGGGATCGTGATTTTGGCGAGGGCACAGCGACGACAGCGTTGACACATTTTTATTATTCTTTTATTATTTTAAATTGTATTCTTGTTGTTTTTGCTTATGTTTTGATATTGTGTGACGCAAAAACAAAAAGATTTGAAATATTCCACAGGGCTTCAATTATTATTATTAACACGACGATTGTTTTGCTACGCACAATCGTGGCGATATATTGTTTTGCCGTCTCAGTTTTGTGTTTTGTCCACAAAATGACAGCTGGCTTCCGTTGCGGCCGTTCTTGATAACGGGAAATAGAATAGTTTTCTGCAAAAAGAGAGGAAAGCAACAGATGAAATTTTAAACAGTGATGGTCAATATAAATAAATCAGTGATGTCAAGGACATTAGAATATTAGAGCAAAAATCTAGACAAGCAGGCCCAGCAAGAAATGTAACAAAGACACATGCATTACAAATTTTTAAAGTTCTTGGTAGCCGCTGAGCGCAAGGGCAACTAAAACAAAACCATCTGCACATCCGTTATCGCGCTCTCTCGCACTTATTGCTTACTACTTTTTTTATTCTCTATACCATTTAAAAGGTTTCTGAATCGGCTGCATGAGAGAAAGCTTTTCTAGCCAATGCACACTCTTTATATTCTAAGGTCTTTGGTGATGTGGAGTGAGAGAGAATTAATCTGTATTTTTTGATGAACTTAAAGAAGCTATAAGACAATTTAAAGCCTGCCTTGAGTGGTGATATCATTCCCATAAATCTTGTGTTATAATCTTGTGTCCAAAGATTTGTTTGTTTAATAATTTTGTTTTTTTTTTAGAGCTCTTATCTCTATATGCGTAGTTAGATTAGTCGGTTTTTTTTTCGTTATTTATTTGTTTGTGTGGTACTTTATCAGACGTTTGTACATATATACATATGCACATATGTAGGTTATGTAAGTGGAAAGTTTATTTTGGCGATAATCTAGTTAATGGCTAATACAAGTGCTAAAAGCTAACAAACAAAGCCTTATGATCTCGTTTGTGCATATTTGTAGGTATCACACCTCCCTTCCCCCTCCAACATGCCACACATTTATCCCTCTCTCTCACTCTCTCTCCCTCTCTCTGTTTTGTTCATCTGCAATATGGGTTTATTTATAATATAGCTGCCATATAGTTGAGGAGCTTATTGCGTCGTAGCAAATTGTATTTTATGTGGTAGGTAGGCAAGCATTTTTGTGTACAATTAAAAAGTTTAAACAGTCGGCATAAACATAAATGAATGTTTACAACAATAGTGGCAGCAACAACAATTGCAATATAGTGTATTCATTTCCAAGGTCAGCCAATTAAATACCTTTATTTGATATCTATGTATATACATATACATACATATACATATGTATAATTATAAGCGAGCCAAATCAACATTCGAGGGCATATTTAGCATAACAAATTCATTTAATTTATTTACTAAGTTTGCATTAAAAATTGAAAGCTAATCGTTATTTTATATTTATTAATTTGGCTTTAATCGAAAAACAATAACTTAACACTGCCGGAAACTAAGTGAAAACGGAAGATGTCTTTATTTTAAGGTTGTGGCTTGAGGTTTTTTTTTTTGATATTTGGTTTGATTTTTCTTTTTTATAGATTGTGTGTAGGTGTTTGCAAAAACGCAAAGCTTGATTGGTAATGCAACTAGTTCAATGTCGCTACACTGCCAATAAACCTTTCAACTCTGACGTCATCGCGGTGCGTAGTCTAATAATGATATGTATGTATGTATGTATATCTAAGAGATTGTTGCCGGCCGGCTGCAGTGGGGCACGGGAGAGAACTAATTTTCATGTTCCAATGGCCGTTTCGATGCGTGCCACATGCCACGTGCAACGCATATTTGTAAACAATCGCCTGCTGCTTATTTTTACTATCAAAACATTGCGTGTTTCAATTGAACGCAATGTGCGCAGACGCGGGAACGTGTTTTAGTTTCCAGTCTAGAAGCAGTACTGGAACATTTTGTTGTTGTTGGAAAATGGAACGATTGCGACTTCGAGTGCAATGATTTCGATATGCATATGTATATGGGTATGTCAGTGTGTGTTGACTTTGCATTTGGTGCTGGAAGTTGGCTATGGAATATTCGGTCTAGAAGCATTGGCAATAAAGATCCATCGATTTATTATGTTTAGAAAAAATTTTTTTATATCTTAATAGCAAACAGTTTATTTTTTTCTAGAGTCTCAAAATTAAGCTAATAACTCAGCTCTATGCCAATGTATGTATGTATTTGTTTTTCAATGTTTTTGTATAGCTGTGCACACATCCGCTGACCGCCACTGTAGCCAAACCTTCACAGATGTTATTTTCCACGTTCTTATTGAAGAGGGGCGCTCTCTTTGTTGTCTACTTTTTGTTGTTGGATGGGTAATGGGGAGTGAGTGGTTATTGTTGCCAATGCGCTTTTCATGGCAAAAATTAAAAATCGATGAAAGAAAAGCAGCTTGCGGTTTGCGCATAATAATAGTTGGTATTGTCGAATACAAAACTTACCCGATGTTGTTGTTATTCTTGGCGTTTTTTGTTTTTCACACGGACACACAAACGCGCACTCACACACACGCACACACAGACGAATGCCGCCTGTTGGGAGGTAGGAGGAGAAGAAGAAGTCAAGGTGATTGGACTTAGAACTTTTTACTCCAATTGTAAGAACCGTTATAGAAAAATAAAATCAATATAATTAATTTAGTGTGCAGCATATTTGGAACAGTCATGGCACACAATATCTTCCAATTTTTCTTTAAGGCACTAAACTATCGTTGTTTTTATGACAATGCTATTATTAATAAGTTTATCCGGTTTTTTATATTACTTTTTATGTCTTTTGCGTTTGTGTGGCATTTAAAAAAAGATACGACATCCAATATGAGTTTAGTTTCAATTAGTAGTTTATTTCCGAACGAGGAGCACTATATATTTATTATTTAATATAATTGTTTGTCTTTTTTATTTTCTTTGCTGCTTCTGCGCTTGAAGTTGAAAATTCGACTGAGTGTACAACTGTCTGCGAAAATAATTGCGACACCAACAACTTCCAGGCCACTTCCAATGCTTTTCCAATGGACGATAAGTTAGTGTTGGCTTCACAGACTGCACTTGGACAATATTTGCGTCATCATAACAAGGTCTCACCAATCTATACACATATGCGTGACAGACTCGAATGGTCAGTTAGTAATTACATTTAATGGTTCTTAACAAATTACATTTTAAACCATTTGAAGCAGTCACGTCCATTCCCATTGCTCTGTTATTGCAATTGCTCCGCAAAAGAGAAACTCCTACACATACATATGTATTAATATGCATGCATAAAGCGGCTCATCTATGCAAAAGACAAGGGCAGCAAAAACACATATTATTGCATTTACAGTTATTTTTCGATGTATTTTGCTCTTTGTCCTATCTTCGCTGTACTATTTGTTGTTGTTGGTTGAAAAATGCTTTGTATATTTAATTTGCCGAAATGAATAAATGCTATTTTCTTAGCACAAAACTTTATGAATCGACGGAAAAGAATGTATGCTATCAAATAGTTAAGTCATTCAGAAACATATATGTACAAATATTTCTGCATAGTATATGAAAGTGCACTTCAATTTTTTTTTCAGTATGCATATTGAAATAAAATATTACTGCTTTGCTTTTATGTATTTGTGTTTTGTTGTTGTTAATTTGTATCCTAATTATTGCAATGTGTAAATAAAAGTATGCTTTCTGTGTAGTAAAAGTGTTGTGAGTTTGAAAACAATGTCAATTAAAAAGCACAACATTGTCATAGACAGTATATTTACGTTTATTGTGCTCATCGTGGCTCAACCATTGGCTTGCACTGCAAGTAATTATAATAATTTTTATAGCAAATACGAGACGCCTTCTCGCAATAACGATGACGCCATAATACCGAGTGAATCATCATTCAATACCATTTCCAATAAGGACAATGATCCCACCGAACTGTTTAAGCAGTTGGACAAAAATGTGTTTACTTCGTGCAATTATTCAGTGGATACAACAAAGCAAAAGGAATATCTCAGCAACTGGCTCATGAATCACAACAATGCAAAGCCAAAGGATTATCGACTATATGATCGAGAGGAACATCAGCGCCGAATAGAGCGCATTCAGAATGAAGCTGCAGATTGTGAATTTGAGCGTTTAATAAAGCTTAACTTGCATAGGACGCCAAATGAGGGTTCGCCAAATCAGCATCAGAATAAAACATATAATAAGAAAAATACAGTACTCCAGAGTATTACCTTCTGCAGCAAATCAATATCGAAGAGCAAAGATAGCAAGCCAAAACAGACAACGAAGTCTCCCACTAAAAAGAAAGATGGTGGTAAGAATCCGGAAATGAAGCCAATTACTATTAACCATCTGATGCAAATCTCAAAGCGTATGAAGAATCGTGCTTTAATCATTGTTAAACAGCTTAATCGATTCGAAATGGAGCTTTTGAGTTGTGGAGTTGTAAAAAAGAATAAGATTGATGATGCTAATGACGGACAATCATGTACCGTTAGTACATGCGCAACAAGTACCGTTAGTCATCTAGAGCCAACAAAAAGAACAACAACACCAAGACCAACAACTACGACAACTACAAAAAAGACCACAGAAACAACGCCATCGAATCATAATAATAATAAACAAGACGCGTGAACGATTGGATAAGCCATCAATGTCAACAACAACTCGGAAGCCTGCTAAACACATTCAAGGCTTCTACTTTGGCTATAGACCGCCCGGTGAGAGAAATACAGAGACGGATTCGGCCGCAGCTTTAAAAGAGGAACAGCGGCTGGAGCAGAAAGTGCGTCAGGAGCATCAAATGCAACGTGAAGACACGCGACCCATACGCCAGCAGCGGCGTCAGCAACGACAACGTCATTGGTGGCAAATCAAACAAAAACGTGACCGTTATGCAAAAAAATTACATAAACATGAACCATAATGAAGCATATTCAGATAAGCAGACGTCAGCAGCAGCGACCCAAAAGCAACGACAACAGCGTTAATTTTAAAGGGGCAGACAATAGACCATTTTATATATAAACTGATATTAAATTTATAATAAATATATTTTTTAAGAAACAACTAGTTCTATAAATAAACGTTGAAATTTAAATTGCTGCGGTGTTCAAATATCGATGACTTCTTACAAATTCATATGGTCATCCTAAATGGTATCGCTTGGTAGCTCGACTATCGACACTATTTGGGGTGCCCACAGAACAAAACTATCGATAGCTTTACAGTTACTTTTGCCAGCTGTCATCAAAACCGCACGCTTTTTAAGCAGATTTGTCATTGTTGATTTTTATTCGTGTTGGCTAGATATAATTTAATACAAGGGGAACTAATATAAGCGTGTTAAAAAGAAAACTGTTTTACAATTTGGTATTATGCACAAGTGCATATGAAAATAGCATATTTAAATCGCTAAAATAAATATTACTGTACGTGACAAGTGTATAAGTAAGTATGTTTCATTCTGTGCATCTTGCTTTTTAGTCAATAACGGCAGTTTTGATAGGAACGAAAAAAAAAATGTCGGACAACCCAAAGAAGTTGAATTGTGATATATCGTCTTAATGTATGTATGTATGCATGCATGCTGTTACTTGAAAAAATAAACAACATTTGAGTCGCGTTTCCAAAGCCAGATCAAAATATTCAATATTTCCATCAGTGTTTACATTAAGTTAGTAGAATGAAATTTGAACGCCACAGATAGCAAAAAAGTGTTGGCGCTGCGCCGTCGCTTAGCGTTTCTTCTCTTTGCTATTTCTCTTTGTCTTACACTCTTACACAGAAACAGATAATGAACATAACCGCTTAATGTTCATTATCAGTTTCGTGTTTATTGTGTGCCAAAAACTTTTTGTTGCAAATTTCATATTTTTGCACGCATAGCTGTAGTTGTGGGTGGTATTTGTTGGCATTTCACTTTTCATTATCACATTTGATCGCTAGATTGGCATGTGCGGTTATACATATGTATGTATGTACATATTTATCGTTATGTATTGATAGTTGCCTATTCACTTTCATTTAATATGACTCCACCGTATTTCTTTTGCAGCTTACTGCCATGGCTTCGAATCAAAAGGATGCAATTGTCAAGGAAATCACCATTGTGGTGCGCTCACTAATAAATTCTCTCAAGCCGCCGGTTAGCTTGCAGCGGATTCAGCGTGATTATGAGCAAGTGGAAGAGACGCCAATACCATTTCATTCCCTGGGATATAGAAGCGCACTGGCTTTGCTGGAGGATACAAATGCATTCAATTTTCAGAGAAGCGGCAACGATGTGAGTAATTGAGAGAGAATGATGACGACCACCACCCACAAAAAATGACCAATACGAGTACTCTAACTGTGCTTACGCTCTCCTCTCTAAAATACATAGCTTTTAGGTGCCTTCTTTTGAACATTTGGCAGCGCTTGCCGATTTTGCGCTCAGTAAGTTTCGGTACGTCAACGCAAACGGTGCTGTTTCTCTCTCCCTGTGCGTGTGTGTGTGTGCTTGATGGGGCTTGGCCTGCTAGTGAAGGGGCAACGTGTCAACCAAATTCAAGTGTAAACAATGTGTGTTACTTGATTATTATTGTTTGGGCGTATCATATATACAAATAAGTGCTTACTGGACGTTTTCATAAATGCAGCAGCACACATTGGCAAAACAAAAATAAGAAAACCAAATGAAACTTTTCGACTGTTTGTCTGTGTTGCTCTCTTTCTACTCTCTCAAGAAGTGTGTGTGTATGTCTCCCTGTCTGTCTATGTGTGCTTTTGCATTTCACATTGCATGCATGGTGAAAGTGAACAAACGGTATTTGTTGTTGCTACTGTTTCTGCTGACACAGACACATTGCATTTTAATTGTTTTTGTTGCTATAAATTATTTTTAAATGCAATCATTTATGCGCTATGTTATGCCTTCTCATTGTTTAAAAACGTCCAATGTTTTATGTTTCTATTTTCTATCGTATTTTTTTTTAATGCTGTTCTTATCAGTTTGTGCAGATTGAGTTTGCAGCTCGAGCTCGATCAAGTGGATGGATGGTGTGAATCATGCAAATGTTTATATTCTTTTCAAAAGTTGAAAATTGCATATGTATATTTGTATCATGTATATTCTTGCAGATTATTATCAGCGTGCGGAATAATTCGAAATCGGGGCACATTGCAAGTCTTGTGCGCAGTCAAAAGAGCACCAGTAAGGCTGGTAAAACCATATTTTTAAGGCCACAAGCACCACCAGTGCGTCACAACGTGCGACCAATTGTTGCAAGCAACAATTACAATACTAACAACAATAACAACAGCCACAATTGCCGATTTAAAAACACCAACAACAACCAAACAAATAACGCCCAAGAAGACCATCGAGCGGGTCTGGAACGTTTACGTTTGGAACTAGGGCAACAGTTATCGCAGCTGCAAAAGCAACAGAAGGAATCCCAGCAACAAGAGCTTATACTACAGCATAATCATTTGCAGTTGCGCGAACAGCTGCTGCGGCAGCAGCAGAAAACTGATTGGCAAATCCGTAAGCTGAAGGATCAGCACGAACTTGATCTTGATTTGCAGGCAGATGTAATTAAAAAGCTCGAAGAGGATCGCAGCAACTTGCAGCAACAACTAAAAGAATTACAACAAAAACAAGAACAAAAACACCGCCAGCAACCTGAACAATCAAAAGTCACTGAGCAGGTTCAGGAACGCACAAGGAAATTAGTAATAGAAGCAGCAACCAGCAAAATTTTGACGCCGCCTAACTCGCCTCCTGAGATGAATGGCAATGCAGCTGCCTCAGCTGCTGCTGCTGCTTCTGCTGCCGCACCTGCGCCTGGTGCTCCTGGGGCCATTATTAGCCGCAAGCTTAATTTGCGTCCCATACTAGGCAACAGTGCGTCACAGCAGCAAGCGCCGCCTATGATGATGAAACCCCAACAACATCCAACCGATGCAATAGCAGCGAATGTCAAACGACAAACACATCCGCGTGTTCAATTCACTGGCGGAGCGCGCGGTGGCGGCACTGGTGGCTCCTCTGTCAACTATAGACTAAAACAACAGCAACAACAACAGCAACCGCTGCCAACTGAAGAAACAAAACCAACAGCAGCACAAACCAAAACAGCAACGTCACCAAAAGCGCCAGAGAAACAGGTGGCCAGCGTTAAAAGTATATCATCTGCTCCAATAGCACCTAAGACAGTGTCACCGCTGATGCAGGTGAGTAAATTTTATATATTTGAAATCACACCATTAACTATCCATTTGTTTATAAATTTCAGAACGTTCAGCCAGTGCGTCAGAGTGTCCAGCATAAATTAGGCAACGATGAATTCATCGATGAACTCTATAATGAGCTGATTAAGCATAATGGAATAGTCGTTCACAAGTTGCCACAGTGGTATGAGATGGAAGTGAAGCGTCAAGTGCCTAGCAATTGGATGCAACTTATTCTGAACTCGCCCAAAATACGTATTGAGAATGGCATTGTCCATCAAATTGTATTTGCCAATACGCCGAATACGCCAACAACAACAACCGAATTAAGTCTTTCGAGTCTTACGTTGAATTCGGCAAACACCGCCATACCAGAGTTGCAATTGCCTTGGATGGACGGGCAACAGGATTGGAGTATGTACATCACACACTGTGACAATACCACACATGTTTGGGCGCGTCTCATCGAGCAGAGTGCACAGTTCGAGATGCTAACTGAGCAACTGAATTTGCACATGTCTCAACCGATGAATCGACAGCCATTGCATGAAAAGCATCAACCGATCGAACAGAAGATCTATCTGGTGGAAGTCAGCGAGAATTGGAATCGTGTGCGTGTCATGTCACTGGATGCGGAGAAGCGTCAGTGTTGCTGTCATTTCGTAGACTTTGGCGATGAGGTGATCTTTCGCTATGACATTTTGCATTTGTGTCCAGCACAATTTCTGGCACTGCCCGCTCAAGCTGTGTGCTTAAGCATGTATGCTCTGGATAAATTTGAGGAGCATCCACATGCTCTACCCGTGCTGAACAAAGAGGTGGTCGGGCACAGTGTTGTCACGCGCATCATAACCAGCGAATCGCAGTTCCGTGCCGCCGGTGGACTTGCTCAGGGTATGTTGCTGCCAGCAGGAGAGGAGAATATGCGACGTCGACGTGCATGCATTGTTGGCACCTTCTATGATACATCAACGTTCGAGGATATACATCTCAATGATCTAGTGGCCGATAAGATAATACGCCAAACACCAGCACCAATGCTCAAACTAGAACAGAAACCAAATCATGTGTTAGTCTCCCATGTCAACGATATGGGTGATCTAATGGTGCAATTGCCCAATGATGATTTGAAATTTGTGCAGCGCTGCATGGCCAAAATAATGAGCGATGGCAGCGAACAGCAAAGTGTTTGCTACTCTGATCTGTTGCACGATCGTCTCATTTGTGTCTGTGATGAGTCCGGTGATGGTGTTAAGCAATGGTATCGCGGCATGCTTGTGAACAAGCCCAAAACACCCGAGGAGGAGGTGTTTGATGTTTATTATGTGGACGATGGACGTTTGCGCAAGACGCACATTTCCAACATTTATCGTCTGGAGGCCAATAATCTGGCACTTGCCTCGTTCCCAGCCCAAGCGTTGCGTGTTCGTTTGCACGATGTGCCGCCCATTAATAGCCAGATGTTGGAACGGCTTCGTGGTGTGCTATCTCCCCAATCACCAGTGCTGGTAAATAATGGAATTAACATACATACATATTTCTTATAACAAATAATACTTCAATTGTTGCAGCTTAAAGTAATTGACGGCATCACTGATAAGCTGCCGATGGTTAATATTCTTGCACGTGGTACAGATGGTTTGTACGTGTGCTTAAATATTGCCATTCGCACGGAGTATGAGATGCAGGGGTAAGTTGTGAACTTGTTTGAATTTCATTCATTCAACAACTGCACATATACGCATACACATACAAGCACAAAAGCACGCACACACACATCGATTTTAAAAAAATATTAACAAACAAAAAAACAAATCATAAAATCAATGAACTTCTATTGCTCTTTTTGTGGTTTAATGCTGGTTTCTAATTAGTGCTATCAATAAACAGGATTTGACATAAATCTCTCGCTACAACAACAAAATTATCTCAAGACATCTAACGACTTCTTCAACTCACAACAACAAGAACATCTCGTAAGCTAACCGTTCGTTCGTTTGTACGCTCATTTAAAGTTAAGTGCTTAGCTTTAAGAATCCATTTTAAATCATCTTTGTAAATAAGGGTCGTCGGAAATACATACAATAATTATATTGTACCACAAATAATCAAAACCAAAACGAAGCCTGTTATTTTTTTTGTCATTTGTGTACTTGATGATTTTTATTGTACACTTAATTTTGCACCTATGCGTTTTTGTAGTACTTCGCGGCTGGATCCGTTTGATGACGGCGGCCTGCATTTTAGTGCTAGCGGTCATTTGATACGACGCATCAGCATTAGTTCCTCGGTATCCAGCCAAAGCACAAACAGCGATCCATCAACAACAGTTGGTAGCACCCACTCACTACCAAGCTCACCAAGTAAGTCCAAACTCAATGGCTTGCTTTTGCCCATGCTCAAAGAGTATGAAGCTATTCCGGCGTTGGGCGCTTATTTTGAAGTGCGTGTGGCGCTCTCTGTAAATCCCAGTCACTTTGCGGTAATTAAAGCTTTAATCTACCTGTTCATTTAATACTTAAAGCTTTTGGTTTTTGTTTTAGGTGCAACCCTACAAGTGCTACAATCAGCTGCAACGTCTGATGAAGGACTTGCAGGCACATTGCAATGACACAACAGCAGCACAGCGTGCGGAGTCCAATAAACTCAGTATTGGACAGGCCTATGCTGCCGCAGACACTGATGGCATCTATCATCGGTAGGAAGTCATATTACTCATCTCAAATAAACTCGATTCATTTATATGTACATACAGCGTAAGCATTCGCCAGATTTACGACGAAATGATACATGTGCGTTATGTGGATGTGGGAGACGATGCCGTTGTGCGCTGCAATGAGCTAATACAGCTAAAGGCAGAGTTTCGCGAGCTGCCCATGATGGCTCTGCCAGCACAGTTACATGGTAACAACACAATACATAAACAAGCCAATAAACAGTAAATAAATATATCTATAATTATTATCAACAGGCATTGTGCTGGCCAATATCGTTTGGACAAAGGAAAACTGTTTGCGCTTTCGCCAGCTGACATTGGGCCAGAAATTTATTGGTTTGGTGCGTCGCGTGGATAAGCTGCACGATGGGCGGCGTGCGCTTAGTTTGGAGCTTATTGATACCTCAACGCCGCAAGATATTAAACTCCATGAGACTCTGATAACTGAGAAACATGCGCTGCCTGCGCCATAAACTTAACACAAAAAAATTACTCATTTTCGATACATTGAACATTTATTTGTTTGCACAACAAAAAAATATATTCATATACATATTTATGAGGCCACATTCCGCGACATATACCTAAGATATTGCTTTTATAATTATTATATATATAAACCATATTTGTTAATTTATGTTGCGTTCGAGCGCAACAATAAATAATTATTTTTGCTACCGAGAGAATGGATGCACTTGATTTGCGGACTTGATGTTCGTCTTAACCGCCGATGGTGCCTTGCCCAACTGCTGCTGCACATTGCCGGGACTCATGGACGGACCGCCCATGGGTGGAGTTTGTCCGCGTATCGATGGCGGAACCATCATGCCGGGTCCACCGGGTCCCGGACCGTACGCCTTGAATTGTAGTCCTTTGCCCATGCCGACGGCTGCCACTAGGAGCTGTGTGTCCGTCATGCTGCTCGTCTGCTGAATGCCTGTGCGTGAGCTGGACTCAATCTCCCATTCCTCGCGTGCCTTGCTCACCATATCCAAGACGTGTGAGACGACCTTGTTGTACTGTGTCACCTGCTTCATGGCCGCATCGTTTGTTAGATTAGCCGCTTTTTGTTCGTTCTGCTGCATCTTCTGCTCCGTTATGGGATCGGGACGGGTGCGCAGGTAATCGGGCACAATATCATGTGAGAAGACAGACACACGTCCTTCGGTGATATTCGCAAGCGTCTCGTCGCGATCCATAGAAACAAGCAGTGGTAGAACCGTATGATTACGCAGCAATGGACACTGTTCCTTAGCCAATATCTTGGTCAGACCAGTTAAGTGGCTGGAGATTATAGCAAAGTTATCAAGAAACGTTGGCCAATTGATATCCATGTATTCCATTTCCAGCTTCTGTATCATCGAAAACACTGCCAACTTTAGATCGCTTAGACGCTGGACCACTGCATCCAGCGTCATTTCGAAGTGCTTTTCTCCTCGTTGCATCTCTTACGTGCATAAATTGCTACTTTTCTTGATAAAATTTGGCTATAACAATTTCCGACCGCTTGCACTATTGTTTTTGTATAAATATATCGATATTAAAATACTTGAACGATAGTTTAGTACGCTGTCACAAAAAGCGATAGTTCGGCCAATAAATTTATCTGGCTTATCAAGTTACGCGCAAAAAGGATATTTAAAAAAGCTTTATTTAGCAAAAAAAAAAACAAACTATACACTTAAGCTAGTTTATTTTGTTATATTTTAGAATAGAACGACTCGTGAACAACCATGCCTGCGTGTATATCGCTCAATTTTTGACATCCGATCAACGCCATTGTTGTTTCAAAATCCTTTCTCAACACACTCAGCAATTGCTCGACGCCTTGCTGTCCATTATAGGCCAGGCCGTAAACAGCTGGTCGGCCAATGAAAACAGTCTTGGCCCCCAATGCCAACGCTTTGAATATATCATTGCCTGTCATGATGCCACCGTCTAACATAACAACTAGATCATTGCCAACCGCTTTGACCACCTCCGGCAACGCCTCAATTGAGGCGGGTACGGTGTCAATTTGCCTAGCACCATGATTGGAGACAATAATGCCAGCACAGCCAAATTCACGAGCTAGAACGGCATCCTCTGCAGTCAGCACACCCTTGACTACAATGGGCAGATGGGTAACCTGTTTTAGCCATTTGATATCCTTCCAGGTGATGCTAGAATCAAATTGGCTGGCCACATACTCATTGATGCCAGAGCCTCCCATGGTGACAACCCCGTTCGCCTGCTCGCCTTGAAAGTTGGCCAAACTCAAATGCGATGGCAAACTGAATTTGTTGCGCACATCCGATCGACGGTGTCCAAAAATTGGGGCATCTATGGTCAAAACTAATGCTTTGAAGTTAGCTGTTTCTGCACGGCGAACTAACTTTTCGGTAAGTGATCTAAAAAAAGAAGAATACGATAGCTTTATTTAACGGAAATTAAGATTTTGTCAACTAACCTATCTTTGTAGATATAAAGCTGAAACCACTTGTTAACATCTTGAGCACCGGCTGCCAAATCCTCCAGCGATGTGGTTGATAGCGTGCTCATAATAAATATGGAACCAGCTTTGCCAGCGGCGCATGCAATTCCAATTTCACCATCCGGATGAGCCATCTTCTGCATCGCAGTGGGTGCAATGCCCACGGGCCACTTTTGCTGCTGTTCAAAAATCTTGCAACTGATATCCAGCTGGGAGACATCGCGAAGGAAACGTGGACGTAGACGTAATCTACCAAAAACACGTTAAGTCATTAAAAAAATAGGATAAGTGATATTTTGATTACCTCTTATAAGCATCCCGGTTCAGTTTCAATGTAAACTGTTCTCCTGCCCCACTTTGGTAGTAGTCCAATGCATTCTTCTCCAGCTGACTGGATGCCTTCTCTTCGAAGTCCTCGAGACAAACTAGCGACATTTTTACTGACCTTAATTCAAAAATCGTTTACTTTAAATGCTCACTGCTGCAATTTCTAGACTGAATCTGAATCTCTATTAGATTGAGTTTATATACTTATTAACAGACACACTGATAATCGTCTGGGAGCAGCAGCTGATAACTAATTCTTGAAGTAAACACACAGATTACGTTGAAGACCAGATCATTTGAAAAAAAAAAAAAATTGAATATGGCCAATCATCAGACAGTACTATCTTCAACTGCAAGGGGTCCACACAGATAAGAAAATTGGGAAATATTTGCTTAAAAATAACCAAGAGTAAGAAAGTACTTAAACGCGGAGAAGAAAAACATGGAGAAATAATCTTAAAATAAAATATTATTTTATTGATTCGAAAGTGAGTCAAATTTAAGCATACTCTTAGGCTGAAAATATAATTACTTCTTTTTGACTAACTTAACAATCACAGAGTCCAACAATTTGCAGGCATGTTTTGTTTCGTGCAACTTAAACTTTAATAAATTCTATTAAAAAATACGCCAACACCTTTAACATTCATATGCATTTAACATTGGAAGTCAACAAAAACAATACAGTTCAAAAAAATATTAATAAATTAACAATTTTAGTTTGTCAAATTTAAACGCTATAAGACTCCTTTAGGTTCTTAAAGTATTCCAAGTCAGTTTGACTGATTGAAGGCACAAATTTGTTAAAGGATGTCGCAAAATCTTCAGACTCAACAATAATGTGTGCAGCACTCAATTCCTTTGCGTTAAGGCCGCAGCTCAAATGCTGGTTTATGGTGCGACGAACTGCCGATAGCCAAGCATTGGAGCATATGGAGTACAAGTCCGCACCGCTCATCTCATTCTTCAGGCGCTCAGCTATTTGCGTGAGGTCCACATCGCTGGAGAGGATAAAGCGTTGGGTTTGTGCACGAAGAACGGCTGCCTTGTCATCGGCCGTTGAGCATGGACCTACATAGAAGAGCTTATCAAAGCGTCCGGGGCGCAGCAGAGCAGGATCAATTAAATCGGGACGATTTGTGGCAGCAAGTATAAAGATTGGTTTACTGGCATCCCCATTGCACATGCCATCCATCTCGGCCAGCAATTGCGAAACCACACGATCCATAACGCCACCCGAGTCGCCAGCAACGCCACGATTTGGCGCCAGTGAGTCCAGCTCGTCCAGGAAGAGAACACATGGTGCCGCTGAACGGGCGCGTGTGAAAATCTCTCTTACATTCTGCTCGCTCTGGCCGACATACATATTGAGTAGCTCGGGGCCCTGGACGGAGAGGAAACTGAGATTGCATTCGGTTGCGACTGCTTTGGCGACAAGCGTCTTTCCTGTCCCGGGTGGTCCATACAGCAGAATGCCCGAACGTCGAAGATTTTTGCCCATTAAATGTACATGCTTAAGTGGCAGTCCAATGCTGCTCTGAATCTCATCCTTGAGCTTGTAAAGACCTCCAATATCGGACCAGTATACCTTGGGCACCTTTGGAGCACCTAAGCTATCGGCAAAGGAGCTTTGCATTTCGTTTAAATTCGTTGCAAAGTGTTCCAGAGTCAAAGGGCTTTGTGCAGTTGTTGTTTGTTGTCTTCGCTTGAGTCGCACGGCATTATCGTAAAGCAACTGCAGATCACCCAACATAAATCCCTGCGATTTAACCGCAACTTCATGCAACACACTTTTCGTCTCTTGCCATTTGGGGCTTATTCGATTCATATAGTGGGATTGCATTTTAAGTGGAAACAGTGGCAATTGGTTAAGTGCCTTTTGATTGTAAATGGCATCATTGAAGGATTCACGCACATGCATCCATTTGAGCAGCTCAAGTCGTTCCGTTTGATCGGGTGTCTCAATGCTTACGATCTCCAGAAAAAGGCTTTGAATCATTGGCTTCAAATGCTTGTCACTGGTTAGGGCAACAACAACAACGGGAAACTTGCGATCGCATGTAAACAATTCCTGAATCTGCACATGAAAGGCGGACAGCAAACGCAGATCCTCATTGCCCTCGTTATCAATGCCAAATATCTGTAAAGTTAAGTGAATATTTATTATGTTCTTGCAATTTTATAAGCTTCATTTAGCTTACCTCAAAGTTGTGAAAACATATTAAAAGTGGTTCGCTAATCTGACTCTTGGCAAATGCAGCTTTTAATTTCATTTCTGTATGTGATGGAACTTGCGAGACAATTTCAGCACAATCAGCGCCATACATATGCATGCCCAACTCTTGTGCCACAGCATTGATGATTTTCGTCTTGCCAGCGCCACGATCTCCCTGCAACAGAAACACTGGAAAGATGTGCTTGGCGGATAAACATGCTGATTTCTTTGGCAAAAATGCATCCACCGAGGAGAGCAACATTTGATAAGGTTTTCTCAGACCACTTGGATAATTGTCGGCAATGGCGCAGCTGTCCAAAATTTGGCGTGGCAAAAAACTATGAGCATGTGGAACTTGTACCAAATTACTAAAGTTCTTGGCCACCACAGCCTGCAATTCAAATTCGCTGCCCTTTGCCTCCAGATGCACACACCGAAAGTAAACTTCACGCAAATAGGCAAATATTAGATAATAATGCGAATAGGCTGCAGTTCCCACCAACTGGGCATTCACTGCAATTCGATAGATGTGTCCACGGTGCAACATTCGCGGCGTATTGAAATAATTGCTCAGAATTAACTCGGCTAGCTCGGCGGGCAGCTCATGGGGATTATTGAGCAGATAGACATGCGCTTTTGTTGCAATTGTTGGTATCGTTTGTTCATCGTTGAAGTGCTCCAGCTGCACCCAAAAATTCTCTTTCTTACTACCAAATCGCTCTAATAGATTTCCATAGAAGTTTTCCTTAAAAATAATATACAATATGAAAACAATTCAAGTGGATAGAAACTCTATAAAGACTTACCATCACATATAAACAATTGCTTTGGCATTGGTTATTTTCAACTGGCAATATTTGTGCCACAATCGTATATGGGGTATCCTGTAATATTTGTTTAATGACCACCTCGGAAGCATCCCAGGATCGATCAGAATTCGTTTGAGTTGATGGGTTGTTGTTGTTTGGTTTACCACCGCCACGCACAACCAGATTGACGAAGTTCACATCCTCCGATTCGGCATAGGTTTTATAGATATCCGTGCTAGCGAAGATCACATGCTCGGATTTAATCAGTTCGTTCTTGATCAACAACTCATAGAGACGATTCGGCATCGGCGTGAGCAGAAACTTGCCCCTGTAGTTTTTGGCATAGCGCCAATATACAGCATATATTAAATATCCGGGGTAAAAGAACCACGGCCATTTCGGTATCAATAATTGAACGACAGAATTATACGCCTCAATTAATTCTTGCATGCGTCCTGTGAAACTATATTTTGTTTCCCCATCGGCGGCTGCCTCATTGTTTTCAATGGATTTGTTTGCCTTGATCGACACCTTTTTCTGTGAAGGTCAAGAATTATTTAATGAAAACATACAATTATACACACACATATGTACATACATACATACATATTTAAACCTACCACAACAATATTAACATCACTCATTTTGGTAATGGAGACTTATATGTACATATATAATACAAAGGTTACTTTTGTGGACAAGCAAAGTCTAAATGCTAGGAATTGGTTGACAGGTACAACATATACGCAAGTTACTCTGAAACAAAAGCACTATGTTAATTCTGTACTGAGGTAATTACATGTGCGAAGCTTATCAACATATATTTTTAGTTTTTATTTCTATATTGTTACATACCTTCTTTACAATTACTCTTTTTTTCATGACTCGTTTGCAGTTTTAAATACTTTCCTCTACTAAAACCAGCCGTTTTATAATGCAGTTATTTCATGCTAGCCTTGCGCATAGCATAAAAGTCTCTCAAATTCTAAATATTAGGTATCAAAGATATTTGGCTCGGTCGCAGCTGTAATTGTTGGACTCAGCAGTGCTGTGTAACGCCGAATAGCAAGCTTGTATTTTGTGCATCTTTGGAGAAATACAAGATAACAAGTTTTTGTTGCTATCGTTTTCGTGAACAATGCCTTTAACGAAATTAACACATCACCTTTAAAACAATTTATCAAATTTATATGGTTTAAGAGCTGTTTTCTAATTAGCCGGCTATTGAATGTGCATCGATATATTTAATGTCATCCATCGATATATTAATATCGATATTACGAAAAAAAACACAAACAAATAAAATAAAGACAATATAAAATATTTTCATTCGTTTACAAATGAGTATGGAAGTCGCAAATATGAATGGAGGCGATGGCGATGAGAATCCAACTCAACACCGCGATAAGCGTGAAATGCTGTGCCTGCTTAAGCTCGTCAGGAAATATAATTTAAAGGGCACGGAAGAGTTGCTTTGCCAAGAGGCAAATGTGAGCAGTGCCGAACTAGATGACATTCGTGAGGAAGATGTGAAATTGGTGCTTGGGACCGCATATCAACAGGCACGATCCAAGTCATTAGCTGCACAGGAAGCAAATGCAGCAGAAGCATTGGCAAAGTTTGTTGGCGACGACGACTTCGATGCACAGCAATATGAGCAAGCATATGAGGAGTTAAAAATGTTTGTTGAGGAATCCTTGGATATATACAAGCACGAGCTGTCCATGGTGCTTTACCCGATCTTGGTACAGATTTTCTTCAAGTTCATAGCCAGCGGGCAAATGGAGAAGGCGCGTGGATTCATCGAGAAATACAAATCAGATCTGGATGGTTACTACATTGAGAACTTATTCAATTTGCTGTTGATTGCCAAGCCGGAGGAGCTGCTGGACAATGATCTGGTCACTACCATGGAGACGGATAAGTTTGTCATCCGTATGTCGCGGGATGCGCATTCCTTGTTCAAGCGACATATACAGGATCGGCGGCAGGAAGTCGTTGCGGACATTGTGGCCAAGTATTTGCACTTTGACACCTACGAGGGTATGGCGCGCAACAAGTTGCAGTGCGTCGCAACGGCCGGTTCGCATAATGGTGATGCCAAGCGGCAAGATAACAAAGTTCGTGTTTATTATGGTCTGCTCAAGGAGGTGGATTTCCAGACGCTGACGACGCCAGCACCGGCGCCCGAGGAGGAAGATGATGACCCAGATGCACCCGACAGGCCCAAGAAAAAGAAGCCAAAAAAAGATCCACTGCTTTCCAAGAAATCCAAATCGGATCCAAATGCGCCCGCTATAGATCGCATTCCATTGCCAGAGCTCAAGGATGCGGACAAGCTGCTCAAGCTCAAAGCGCTTCGCGAGGCAAGCAAACGTCTGCCCCTAAACAAGGATCAACTACCATCCGCAGTCTTCTACACCGTGCTCAATTCGATGCATGGCGTCACCTGTGCCGAAATCTCCGATGATTCAACGATGCTTGCTTGCGGTTTTGGTGATTCCACGGTGCGCATATGGTCGCTGACGCCGGCTAAGTTGCGAGCCCTTAAAGAAGCGGATGCACTGCGAGAACTGGATAAGGAGTCGTCGGATATAAATGCCCGCATGCTGGATGAACGTAGTGGCGAGATGACGCGCACCTTTATGGGTCACAAGGGACCCGTTTACCGGTGCGCCTTTGCTCCTGAAATGAATCTGTTGCTCTCCTGCTCTGAGGATAGCACCATCCGTCTGTGGTCACTGCTTACCTGGTCCTGCGTTGTCACCTATCGTGGACATGTGTTTCCCGTATGGGATGTACGATTTGCTCCACATGGTTTCTATTTCGTCTCCTGCTCCTTGGACAAAACTGCCCGTTTGTGGGCAACAGATGCAAATCAACCGCTTCGCGTCTTTGTGGGACATCTTTCCGATGTGGATTGTGTACAGTTTCATCCAAATTCGAATTATGTGGCCACCGGTTCCAGTGATCGCACTGTGCGCCTATGGGATGTACTAACTGGGCAGTCGGTACGCTTGATGACCGGACATAAGGGCATGGTTAGCTCCTTAGCTTTCTCCACTTGCGGTCGTTACTTGGCCTCCGGCTCTGTTGATCACAACATAATTATCTGGGATCTATCAAACGGATCGTTGGTTACAACACTTCTGAGGCACACGAGCACAGTGACCACCATCACATTTAGTCGCGATGGAACAATACTTGCCGCCGCTGGACTCGACAACAATCTGACTTTGTGGGACTTTCATCGTCTCACCGATGACTATCTAAACAATCATATTACCGTATCACATCATCAGGATGAGAACGACGAGGATGTCTATCTGTTGCGCACATTCCCTAGCAAAAATACCCCATTTATATCGCTTCACTTTACACGGCGGAATCTTCTCATGTGTGTCGGATTGTTCAAGAGCTAAATCTCTAGAGATATGTTTTACAAAATATTCATATGCAATTACATACATGTACAAAATAGTTTGATCTGACTGGAGTTTTCTAAAGAGTTTCTATTCCGGCTCAAGAATATACAATTTTATCCTTTTTCAATTAATTATTTAAGAAAATCATATACATACATAACTTTTTATGTGCACATACATTAGAAATGTACAAACAAAATCGTATATTTAAAAGATCAAAATCAAATATTGTGTAACGAATGCATCAACATTCTATTGCCTTAGTCCTCATCGGGTAGGCCAAAGGTTCGACGCACTGCCTCAAAGTTTTTAATATTAAAGACAGAGCAGCGTGGAGGTTTCTCGCCGCCAAAGGCCAGCGTAAAGGGATCTTCGGGACACTGTCGCATGCACTGGAGACGACCCATATTGAAATCATGCTCGTAGACATGTTTAGCCTCTGTCGTGTTGAAATTCCAGATCTTGAGGGAACCTTCGGTGGATGTGGATGTAAGCAGATTGGGCATTTGACTATTGAAACAGACGCCAGAGATTTCCTCGTTGTGCGCCTTGACGGACCACAGCAGCTGGTTGGGCTGACGCTTGTCCGCATAGTGCAGACTGCCGTCGTTGGTGCCAATGATGAAGTAGTTGGTTTGAGTGGGATGCCAGAGTACCTTCTCTACCTCAGAGCCAGTAATGCGCCATTTGAGTTCACCTCCTGAATTTACATTATCTGCATCACGGCAGTCAAAGAGACGCACATAGCCATCGGCGCAGCCGGTGAGTATGCTTTGTGCCTCCTCTGGATGGAACTCAACGGATTGCACCTTCTCCTCGAACGCAGTGATGGTTGTGTGCGGTTGTCCCTCGTCCAAATCCCAGAGAATTACTGTCTGATCGACAGAACCACTGGCTAGAATGTGTTCGAATTGTGAATTCCATGACAGATCAAGTACAGCATCCTTGTGGCCATACTGTTCCTTCTGCTTCTTGCGATTGCCCTTGGAGCCAAGTTTAAATGTTGGCTCTATTGAGTCCTGTATATCCAGATCCCAAATGGTTATGATTGGATCCATGCAGCCAATGGCGCACATATTGCCTGCTTTCTCGCTACCCGCATCGTGATTCAACCATTCAATGCAGAGCGGAAAACTCGGCAACAGGAAATCGTGGTGCGTATAAAGTGCCTGCTCCTCCTGATTGAAAACCCATACTTCCATGCTGGCGGCGTCGTCCTGTACATGACCGACTAGGACTAGGTTATCTGTGGGCTTGATAACCTCATCTTCCGCCTCGGAATCCTCATCCTCATCGGGAATCTGCTCATCGGCATCGACAACATTTGCCAGATTTGTCACCGTTGAATTTGCTTCATTTTCATAGTTTTGAAAATTGAACTCATCATCTGGATTTGCATTTTCATTACCAGCCGCATTTGCAGCAATGGCTTCGTCACGATCGACATCCATGTTCTCCATATCCTCATCTTCGTCATCATCATCATCATTGTCATTATCGTTTAGCTCGTTTCGTGTCTCGCCGATTATCCGAGCGAGTTCATTCTGTGTTAGCACTATTTTTTCGGGTCGCTCCTTGGTGACACCGCGTGGCACAAAGCACAGCGCTGGCACAAAATCTATGCTTGGTTCTGGTGGACCGTCACCCACTTCTGTCATCGTATATTATTACAAAAATAACAAATAAATAACAGAGCTCAATTGGAAAGCTGGGCAACACGTGCACGAGTTGTTGAATCTTAAACTGATACTAAATTACACCAAAATCACCTATCTGGCTACACTCCCTCAAAAAAGTGTGGCCGTCGGCAAGAATAAGCTATCGCTATTTAAAAGTTAAGCGGCATTTTTATTTTTGTAAACTTTTTTTCATTTATTATTTTAAACATTATCATTATGTTCCACGATAAGTGGTATAGCCGTACGGACTAAGTAAGAGCGGAACATGATAATTTTGATCATCACAGCAATCTACAATTATCTCTATGGCCGGATAAAAGGTTTTTATTTGATGCTCGGCAAAATATGCGCCCACGTTAAAGGTCAATTTATAGATTCCTTTGGTAAAGTCAGCATGGTCCAGTAATTGACAGCGACCATCTGAATCCGTCTGCGATGGTCGTATTGCTTTCCATTCCTGAGAATCATCAAGGCGAGAAGTAGTCACTTTTATATTCGATGCTGCCTTTCCCGTGGATGTGTTTAGCACATGGGTTGAAAATTTACGTGCGTTCATTGTGATGCAAATTGTAGAACTAATAAACTGTTGATCTTGTACAAGTGACACTTGTTTACTTATTATATTGCTTTCTTGATAAAAAAAATATGCAGATAAGCGAATGACAGCATACAAAATGTGAAAATAATGTTTAATCGTATATCGATTATCAACTACCTTAACATCTGCTGTTAACGCATAACAGCGGGCCGTTCTGTTAAATGACCCACTGAATGCATTGCTGACTGTTTCATTGTTGTTATTGTAAAATTTGTTTTCGAAGCGGTTGGTTCGGTTGTTTAAGCATCGCAACATATCCGTGTGCCGCGTCTTTGTAGAATGAAATTCAAAGTCTAAGCAAGGCTACGATAAAGTTTAGAAGTTGCAACGTTAAAAGTAAATTGCAATAAAAATGTTTGTAGAATTGTAATATGCAGTGGTGAATTGATATTTAACGGCTATTGTGAATTGTTGTTCGTTATTTGTGCATGCCGGTAACAAAAAAAAAAAAAATTAAGAATTGTTAAAAAAATGTATGCGATACGATTAACGTATACTATATATACGACAAACTGATCAATTGTATTGTTCATTTGCTGCATGCATCATGTTTGTGGTTTGATTAAATATTATTGCCTCACGTTTCCAGTGCACCCAGAAGCAACAGTTGTTTCTTGCCATCGAAAACAGTGTGAAAAAAACGAGTGCATAAAGTGCAAATGTAATTCGCGCTTCGCCAAATATGTAATAATAAATAAATGTACATGTATATGTAATATGAGAGAATAGAATGCCAACTAGTATTATTGGAAAGTACAAACTTCCCTGCTTGTTTGTATATACAAATATAAGTGTGTGTTTGCGTTGTGTGTGTATGAACTGCCTTTGAGCAGAAGAAGCATCGAAGTTACCAACTTCAATCCCCAACAAATCTTAAACCAGTTTTAAGATACATATTCTTGTTGTTTGTCTGTGTGTGCATGTTGTTGTGTGTTTTTTCGCATTATTTTCATTTTGTGTGTTTGGACGGTTTTGCTGCCTCTGCAACATTGGACGTGGATACGTATGCATGCATGTATGTGTGTGTATGCATGTATGTATGTATGCACAAACATAAGACGAATACCCTTTGGCTCTTGTTTCTATCTCTCTCTCTCGTTTATATTCGGTTTTAACTAATCGCGTGTTGCTTTTTTGTTTCTATTGCTTTTGTTTGTTGTAATCTCCAGCAAGCACTTCACGTCTCAGCAACTTTTTTTTGTCTTCCATCTCCTACGCGAAACACGAAAGATTAAGCCAACAATAAAATAACACAAGCCCAGTTTCTAACCAGATTAACAAACCAGAAAATACACAGAGCCTATGCATCAATTGGATAAATTTGTGAATTTGTTTGGTAACCTTTTTGACTGGATTTACAATTTATTTTGAGGTAAGAAATAGATTAGTTTAGCTTTTAGCTTTATTATACTATGTCTTTGAATATACAAAAATATTTGTTTGGTACTTGAACAACAGCAAAATGTTCAAAATTGCATATAAATAACTTAAATAGGTTCAATAATATCGAAATTGCATTTTTCAGTTATCAAAACTGTGTCAAATATTGATATGATTATTCCTGATAAAAATTCAACAAAAAATGCATATGAATTTTAAAAAATCCATTTATCTTATAACATTGACATAATTTCTTTAGCAACTTATAAATAATTAAATTATTTAAGAAACTTTTGCTTTCATTTTCATTTAATTTATTTATAAATCTTAAGATTGTTAGATTTTAGCGATGATTTCTATATTTGCAATAATATATGTGCATATTTAATTAGATTTTTAAATTTTTTTTGACCAAAAGTATAACACTAACTGCTATCAAAAATAATGCAGCCAATGAACAAAGATTTCGACAACTGAAAACCATTTTGAAATGAGAGAATGTTTTTCATTCGCTGTATGCAATGGCCCCATCGATTATATCAGCACAACATTTTGCACAATTTGTGTTTTAGTTAATCAATGATAAAATAAAATAGAAATAAAAAATCGCGCAATCAGAAAGTGCTAACGGTCGATCAACAGATTGGTTTGATTGATTGAAACGAATCGAACGACAAAAAAATAAATATATTTTACTGCCCCGCAGCTACGCATTAACTGAACATATATATATATATAGTATATATGCATATATATGTCAATTCCAGAGCTTTCATCGTTCATTAACTTGAACACGAATATTATTAACATTGGAAAGAGTCAAAGTCTCCGTTTCGGTCGATAGATCATTAAAGGCTGACTGGCAAATTGCAAACTAACCGACTATTATTGACGGATAGTCCGAAAAAAAATAAGTTTACAATCAGCGGCCTGAGAAAGAAGCAAGTAAAAAAGTCAAATTCCATACTGGAAACAGTAACAGAAGCAAAAGCAGAAACAGAAACAGGAAATTGAGACCCCATACGAGTCAACGTTTTTAAGTACTATTCGGCTTGCCTTGGTCACTTGCAATCGACCGAGTACTTCATGTCATTTATGTTGTATATGGTTTGTTTTTATTCATATATATATACATATATATAAATACTCTACTGCAAGTGTATGTGAACTTTGAGGGATTGTTTGTGAAGGGAGAAATGTGCAATTAACAAGAACTTTAATTTGATAGTTTTCAATATACAATAAACATTTTTATTTTGTTCGCAAAACTATTAGTCATAAGCATATTACATTCCATACTAAATAAAAATATTGTATGTTTTATTATTCTTGCTATATGTATATATATGTTCATGCGATATTTATATTCATCTGACTGACAGTTTTGCACATCAAGTTTCTGCATTTACTTTTTTGCTCAGTTTGCTATTGCACTGCATTTTCCTCTGTCTAGTCTGGTTTGTTTTCTGTTTGCACAGATGCCCCGCATTCTGAATAAGCTGAACAGATTCCAGCTGTTATCTGCGAGATATTATAGTTGAATGGCATTAAAGAGGGTCTACTGTGCCGCAATGTGTTTTGTTTACATAAGGACATCCTGCTTGAAAAAAGCAAAGAAGATAGAGCACTTGATCACAATGTGTGTCCTCGAACATTGTCAGAGTTCTGTTTGGGGATTTTCTTTGTGCAACGTTTCAAGTTACATGTTGTTACACTGAAAGATAAATATGCTCTCGAATGAAGTCAATGTCGTTTAAGTTAATCTTGTTTGTTGTTCTGATAAGATTGGTTAAGATAATTAAACTGTAATTTTCCAGATTTAATTATATAAAATAGTTTGAGTTAAAACCATACGTAATCAATGTCTTTTTACTATTATGTCAAGCTTTCCTTTAAAGTGTTTTATTAAAACTGTCGGAATTCACAGTGCATTTCATATTGCACTTGATTTCTTATAAGCTCTTATATTTTTGCTCAGTGCACTTTGTGCAGGCATGCATTAGGGTTGTAATTCTTGTTTGACAACGTTTCATGTCCGCATTAAGCGAATTTCCATATCGATCAGACGCACCCATATATGTAAATAACTAGCTCATATACTATTCTACACATACATATAGATATGTATAACATATTTATATAATTATAATTAGTACATCAACTAGATAGTTTTGCAAATTTTCCTAACACATTGTTAAGTGAAAAGAAAATAAAATTCTATAGAATGCTTTATGCCAAGTTTGGTGTAGATATTTATAAAAATTCTTTCAATGCTTAGAAAAACACAACAACAACAAAATACCTAAACAGAAATACGTACTTGTGTATGTATTTATGTACTCAAAAGTGTTTATATTTGTATCTGAATGTTGCGGCAGGTATAGCGTGACTAAGACATTCGCCATGCTAAAGTGAGTTTTTCAAATTTCGGTTTTTCTTTCTTTCACACAATGTGCTGCTGCGTTTTCATTGCGCTTTTCTGCCAAATTGCACTAACGTCTGCTGCTGGTGTTTGGCTGCTAACAAGTCAACCATAGACCACAACCCAACTCCAAGACTCTCTTTCCCCTCTTTTCTATTAGTATGTGGCGCAAAATTCAAACATTGAATAAACTACGATGTAATTGGAAAGGCATTCGCGATGCTTTTGATTATTTTGGTATGTGTTCGTTTAAAAGATGCTTAGCTTAAGTATTTTGCTCAGCTTCAGGGTGTGCGATAGATCTACTCATAAACTATGAGACCCAAATACAAACCACATACTTATATATGTATTTAAGACTGATTTTAGTCGCGCACTAAATCCCAAATGTAACGCAACTGTTAATCACAAGCTCATAGAAATAAATGAACATGTTTTGTCTAATGTTAGTGTAAGTAGTGGGAAAAGTTATGAAAATTGAAGCAAGTATTCACAAAAAATTCTTTGAACAAAGTATGAAAAAGAAAGCTAAAAATATTATGTTAATGCAGGTTTCAAAAGGGTTTTGCTGTTATAACAATTTAAGAGTTTTTGACCATTTAGGGGACTTTTGACAAGAAGTTTTTAAAAAAAACAAACAAATATTATTGTTATTAGCCATTCGTTGAAAAGAAATAACTATTTTTAAGCATATTTTGTAGTTTATTTAAATCAATCTCAGAAATCTTAAATATGAACTTATCAATTGAAAGCACATTGATTCACATTTATGAACAGCAAAACTTTACAGCTTGGATGGACTTGCATTGTACACGCAACTCAAATCAATTGCCACATTGACACACAAACATATGCTTGTAGACCAATTGCAAGTGTGCGTAACTAACTACTTACAAACAAACATATGTAGTTCTAGAGTACGATGATGACGAGCTACTTACTATGTATAAAAGACCTTCACGGTAGAAAACAAACACTCTAAGCCGCCAGGCAGTACAAAAAAAGAAGAAAAAAAAAACGTCTGACGGAGCTTGATGATGACGAGACGACGACAACAACAGTAATAATGGCAATAAAAGCATGGTCGAAGTGGAGTGTGAGGGGTATAAATTGGCCGTGCTGTGCATGTTAAATAATAAAAAAAAAGTAATACTATAACGAGAACAGTCGGAATACAATATACCACAAACTAGATGTAGGTAAAGACGTAAGTTGTAATTTAATTTGCAATTGACAGCTCTTATACAGTATACATGAGTACTACAAGCTGAAAGAACCTATACAGGTGCGAGGCATTCACTCTACCCTTTCTCCTTACCCCTTAGTGCATTACTAGCATACGTAATGACCAATTGTATGTTCTCTATCTTTGTCTTTTACTGCCCTCATCAAGTGAAATTGAATGGTACATTGACAAAAAAGACATGCCTTTAATGCAAAGTTTTTACTTTAATAAAACTTGTTTTATTATTTTTTTGTTTTCAAGTATTCCAAGTTCAAAAATAAATGTCTAATATATAATAAGTTTGCTACTTTTAAAGAAACATAAATAAGTTATTCAACTTTATTTAAAATAAAAAACTAATTCTGTAATTTTTTATGCCTATTTTCGCTTTTTATCACAACCTTACCCTAATTGAAGTTTAAAAAAGTTTCCACATTTTTTCGTCAGTGTACTTATACGCATGATTCTCCCACTCCGAAAGTGCCTTACCTTCTTTAGCTTCACATTTAACTGTTTATTTTGTTCGTTTTTTTTTCTTTGCTTTTCTTCTGCATAATTTGAGGTTTGTAACTAACTTTTATTCGACAAACGAATATAAACAAAATATCAGAAATTGTTTTGTTTTTTCATTTTGACCCACATTAGTGTTAGGTTTTTTTTTTTTTTTGGCTTAGGTTTCGTTTCGTTTTGGGTTAATACACAAAAATTGCTGGCAGTTGGCCAACAGAGTGACGTCGATATAATTGGGTCGAAAATTTGTTCATCTTTTGTCGTTCCCCTATCCAAAACATTAACCCGGTAATCTTTGCACTCACAGACCCAGCCCTCATCTTGTGTCCGGCTCTTTGTCTTTGGCTCATTTTCATTGCGAATAATTTCACCTTTTATAATTTTATAAAAGATGTTAACACGATTTAGTGCTACTGTTGTGTGTTTTGTTTTGCGCCTTGACTTTATGACTTTCTTTTATATATATATATATTTTTTTTTGCTATATTAGCGTTACTTTTTGGGACACAGCAATTATGCGATGTTGATTTTAATGCTAGCTGTAAATATTTAAAAATATTTTTGAGTGTGTTTTCAAATGGAATTATTAAAGATGATTTAAATATTTTTCATACCCACGTCTTACTTTAAGCAAATGAAAAAAGTTTCTGATCCTATTCCTCACAGGCCTTGCAATAATAAGTTCACTTTATCCTCCCACGACTGTATTACAGTGACAGCATCCGACCACACCTCTCTCTCTCTCTCTTTGATTTAGAATTGCTTTCTAGTTGCAAATTTAACATGAATGTCAAACGTCATTTAAGCGGCTTTAACGCTTGACTAATTTTTGAGAATTAATTGCGATCAGTGATTAAGCGTTGCTTTTTGTTGCTGATTGATTATTGCATCGAGCTACTGTGATTTTGTATAAATAAATAAATATTTGCACATAATACAAATAGTATAAGGTATTTGATTATCAGCATTCAATTGAACGTCACTCGACCGTATAGCTATTTGTGCAATGTTTTCGTCTTTACAATTAATGTTTGTTTTATTTTTACTATGTTTTTGCTGCGTTCCATTTGCTTGAGCAGGTGCTCTGAATACCTTTGTGATCTTTTGTTAAGGGTTGCGCACATTTTTCTTTTTGTTGTTGTAAATTATTTTCGTTGCTGTCCTTGGTCTGCTTTAAAACATTTTGAGTCATTAAAAAATTAAATTTCATCGCGTGCAATAATTTTTGATTATTATACTTTATGACCCTGACGAATGTATTTTAAGATATTTACAAATCGTATTAACTACATAACTTACGTCATTAGAATTAAGATTATATTGTAATTTATTCTGTTTCAATTACCGACATAGGTGATTAAAAAAGTCATTAGTCTAACAATATCTAAGTAAATTTCCATCTTTCATAACAATCAGTGCATATTTAATATGCCGAAAATTTCTACATTCACATTTAAATACAAACACAAACACTTTTCAGATCACAAGCATACAAATTAACGCAGCAATTAAATCAAACAAGTTTCAACATTTGAGAATATAAGAAGAATAGAAAAGCTGCGAAACAAAAAAAAAAAAATTAAACCACATAAATTTCATTCGAAAAGCATTAATGTTGTGTGTGTGAAATCTCAGCAGCTGATCTTTGGCATTGTAATTGTAATTGTTTGAAATCGCGTCAATCGAAGCCGAACAATTTTCTATTTATGCCCGAAACTCCCGGGACCCCCTCCGAAGAATCACAACAGTGCAGAGGTTTCGTTAATAAGAATCGACTTTATCTACTTCGTTAAGCTTGAGTGCTGCTCGCAGTTGGAAAGCAACAACAATTGGCCTGTGGTTCGTCTGACAATTTTCAAAAGAGCAAAAGAATGGGAGAAAATTTAAATTGAATGCCTCTGGCAATGCTCACGTAGACTAAGTTGGTGTCATAAACGGTTTGGAATTTGAAACCCAGCACAGATAGAGATCGTGTTACACTTAACTGAAGTACTCAATTAAGACATTATGCTTGGAACAACTTTTGAACATATATTCTATATTTTTGATGTGTTACCATCTATCGGCTCGGAGGGTAAAAATCTTGTTTCAATGCATACAAAGAATCTTACTTTAGAGTAAGATTAAATCGGTGTGTTTGCCATTGTTTTAGTGTCTGACAGTTTAGATCTGACTAGTTTTAAAGATTGCGGGAAAAACGTTCATATATTACACAGGATCATCAAAATAAAGCTTCTTTCTGTATGAGTCAATTGGTATTAGTGTGATTAAATTTATAGGTTAATAGCTATTTTAGCGTTATATTTTGCCTATCTAGCTTTGCATTCGACTTGTTTGCGCTTAGGTGCAGAGAAGCAGCCGACTGGAGGCTCAGTTACCCGAACTTAAGTTAACGTGAACTTAATTTAACGTGAACTTAGAAACAACCTGATCTATTCAACTCAATGTAAAACACTGCTTGGTCGTTACCCTCGCCTTAACTTGACTTGACATTTCAAACTTTTAATGCAGTTTTATTCTAGAAATCAAACCATGACTTTTAAGATATTGCTTTAGAAAGTCGGGTTAGTTTTGCCGAATTTATGGAAGTTGAAAGATTTTACAAATGACCAAGTCGATTTTTTGGCATACAATTTTAACATGCATTTTGACTAAAAATCGCTTTGTAAACTTTAAATAAGTTAACGGCCACGTTCAAGTTAAGTTCACGTTAAGTTAAGTTAAGGAAACTGAGCCTTGAGACGGTCGAGCCACGCAACTCTGCTGTCAATATGATAATTGTAAGGAACATTTTGAAAGCATAAGTACTTGCAACTATACAAAACTATGAATTTCAAGATGTTTTCACATCTCCCGTGTGATCGGGCTCACATTGGTTTTTTTTAAATGCATTTTTAAACATTTATAGTTTTGACATAAAGTTTGTGTTAACATGATGATGTGCAATTTTTGCATTCAAATTTTAATTAGAATTCCCAAGTACCACGATTCCCAAGTGCTACTTGTCTTTCTTATGCACACAACTTATATGTCTTATAATTTGCATATTACACAAACTCTTTGTGGCAACAGATTTACTCATGTATTAAATAGCCACAAAAAAAAATGCTTTTGTGCAAGTAAGCAATAAGTTTTTAAGTACAATATAAAGTTTGAATGTTTATAAGATGTTTGTTGTTGCTGCTGCTCTTGTCTAGTAGTTTTAAAGCAAGAGGGCGACACATTTGTTGCCTTATTGTGTGTGTTTTATGTTCGTTGTGGTCTCGTGGTTTTCAGTTTTACTTTTACACATGCATGTTTGTATATGTGTGCTTAAAGCTAGCTTGTTTTGTGGGTTATGGCATTGGAGTTTTGTATTACCAGCCCTACAAACAGTATGTATATATACTATAACACTTTGTTTGCTTACCCAAGGAAATTGGAGCACAAATAGTAGAACTTTAACCAAAAGTCTATTTCATCATGATATATAGTTAACTAAAGGTAAAGCAAAATCGGTTTATTCTGATTGTTTATTATATCAAGATTTATTTTTTTATTTAAAATGCTTACAATACAGATTTGCTCAATGTGTTAGTTTTGTGGGGTTTAAGTTAATACAAACCCACTTTTATATAAGATTAAATGTCTTATGAATTTCTTAAAAATTTGTCTCAAAGATTTTCGAACCAAGAAAATTATTTAAGACATATTTCTAAATGAAGAATGATTCATACTTTATGTACGCGTTTTTGCTAGTCAAAAAATTGCCCCTCAATTAAAAACACAAAAGTTGTCTAACATAAAAAAAAAGATGAAAAAAAAAACTCAAACCAAACTTGTTTAGAACTTAAAAACACGCTTAAAGCTTTGACCGACCGATCGAATTTATTCATGAATTGTTTGGGTTTGAGCTAAAAACAAACTTTTACTTTTCATCATTGTTGTGTTCCTATTGTTGCTAGCTTTTTATTATTAGCTACATGGGTTTCCACAAAGAAATCGTTCGTATTGCAATTAATCTTTAGCTGGGCAATTAATAACGTAACCATATACAAATACTATATCCCCCCTCTAACTATCTATCTTGGTCCCCCTTCAACTCTCTAAAAAGTTTGTGTGGGCAGTGAAAGTTTCGTCGGCTCGTTCTTATTACATTGGGTCAAAGCGAAGCTTGATGATTGCAATTTGCATATCTGAAAAAACAAACCTTCAACAGTTGGCAGTCAATGTTGCACTTTTGGACTGGTCTTGAAATCGTGCATAGAAATCGTGTCAGCTGACATTTTAAAAGCAATGTAAATAAAGCTATTTTCTGAAATGGTTTTTTTTAAAGCCCTAAAACAGGCACTCAAAATACTTATTTTTTTTTTTACTTAACAGTCGAGTGCAAAAAGGATTAGCTCAGTGGCTGACCTTACACGAGCAGTTATTGACATTTTTTTGCTAGTTTGCTTGCTTTGGCCCATTTCTATGCAAATCAGTTAGTAACACGCAAGCCAAATAATGGCTTAGGCTTTCAATAGAAGCTCATTAAAGGCGATATGAAAGTTGGATGAATGGATGGATGAAGAATGCGAGGATTTTAGATAATGCCTAACCCAAAAGCAAAAGGAATTTCTAAGCGGGCTTGGCTCACTTTTGCAATTGAACGTGACAGAATGACACATGGAAAACTATCACTTTCGGTCTTACGTAATGCAAAATAAATTGTCCTCAAAATATTTCCATACATCGTTTTAGATTTGAAGTTCACTTAATATTTAAAAGTTTTAGCTTCAGCTTTAAACTTAACGGTCAAAATTATTGAGGCTTTAATTTTAGTTTAAACCCTGACTTAAGCATTATATTTAACCACATTCTCTATTCTATTGCAGAATCAACAAATAATAACAATGTAACAGCAAAAAAAAAATAAAATAAAAATCCGCTAAGCTCATAAATCAAAAATTATTTGAGACAACTTCATTTCGCAACGGAAGAGAGAGAAAGTAAAGTTTAATCAGGTGAGTGAATATGGAATAGTTCTATTCTAAGCACTGTTCTTTGTATTAAGCAATATTCTCTTTAATTTATATACATAGCTTATATCATTTGACACTCAGATTATACACATAAAACATATATGTTCTAAAGCTCATTCTTCTTCTTCTTCTTCTTGGCATTCACAGCTGTCAACATACACACACACACATAAAAGGCAAACAATACAAATAACCTTTGCCTTCAAACATAACCATTCAATGTAATATGAAAATGGAACAGATATTCATTCAAAAGAACAAAAGTACATACAAAGAAATCAAACAAAGTTTGTTATTGTAATGTAAGCTTTGAGCATTAATACTATCTGCATATATATATATATATATTTATATATATTATATCTGCATAACAATAAAACTATTGTTTATTCTTTCGATTCAACTCAATGTTGATAAGTAAGCACAAAGAAGTAAATTACATTTCCTCTCAGAATGTTATCTGCCTATACGTTTTTAATGCTTCATATGTTGTTTTTTTTTACAGTCTGTCAACTGTTAACTGCACACTCACACTTAAACACAGCATACGATTTTGTTAGTTGACCACAGTTTCGTCCTTTGCCTTATATGGGTATATTGAATGAAGGGTCAGAGTTTTTTCAGTTTATACGTTGACTAGGTCAGTATGTGTATGTCTTAACTTTTAGTTTTTTCTTTTGCCGAGGACTCTCCAAACGACGACTGCGCAATGTAGAGAGCGATAGAGAGATAAAGGGAGAGTTAACTTTTGCAACAAAGAAAAGTAATCAACATTATGGGCACATGTTTCTTTCTTTTCTTAATAATACCATACAAAATGTATATATATTTTGTGTTTCATGTGCTGTGCTAGTTAATAATAACGTAGAATTTACACAGTTTGGGTATTAAAACTCTTTATTAAACATCTGTTTTGGGTTGCTCTAGCAACATATGCTCAGCAGCAATGTTGCCAACAGTTGTTTCACAGCTGTGCTCTGATGCTACGAATACTTTTGCTCTCCCACGCCCACGCGAGAGCGACTCTCAGGCAACGCTCCTTGACCTTGGCGCACACATAAAATGTTGCTACAGCATTTATTTTATTTTAGCGCCTCGCTTGTTTCATCCCATATGCCTGTGTGTGTGTGCTTCTGTGTGTTTTTGCGTCCCGATGCTGAAGCTGCGAATTTAATTCAGACTCTGCTTCAGCGAAATGAAAAAACGCATTTTAGTCGCATATATATAACGTTGGCAGCCACAAGTTGTAGCCTCGCAGCGCATTTTTTTCTCTTTCTCTCGCCAAAATGTGAGTGCGTGTGTGTGTAAAATACAAGCTGAAATCAAAAGAATGTTGTGCACATATGGTAATTCGTATGTATATATATTTATGAAATGGCGCACACGCGACAAAGATCCCCCACAAAGTTAATTGCTTCTTTTTCTACCAGTGGGTAGGTACTTGTGGAATAGAGACATTTTGTACATAGTATGTAAATGTATGTATGTGAATTGTGCCCAAATTGAAGCGTTCCCATCTGCGGTCAAAGTGACGCAGTCGTTCGAAAATAAATAACTAAATCATCAGCATCAACATCAGCACCACTTTAGGGGCCAGAGAATCTCTGAATCAGCAAAAGCAGAAGCACAAGCAGCACTCTCTGCCGCAGTCGCAGTCGCTGCGTCTGTCGCTGCGTCATCGGGCATCACTTTATTATTGCCCGTTGCCCTTTATACGCAATCCTTTAAAAAAAATTCGATTCTATTTGTTTATTGATTATTTATGTATGTGTGTGTGTGTGTGCTACGATTAATATTCAGCAATAATCTCAAGTATTTCAAGGGTGTGCACATATGTATTGTATTTCATGTATAATTTTGCTTGAGAAAAATGCTCTTCAAAGTTCAAGTATGGAATACTTAAATGATTGATTTTATTGATCTTTAAAGATCAACTACAACTAAAAATGCAAACATTTATTTTGGATTTTTGTGCAAATAAAAGCAAAAGTTCTTGAAAAAGTACAATATAATGCTTATAAATATATTAATGTGCTCAAGATTTTCTAGAAAAGTGGGTCTCAGTTTAATCATGATAATTCTAAAGTTTTGTGTGCGAAATAATGCGAAATAATCTGACTAATAAAAGTCAAAGTTCAACTTTTCGAATATCCTTGCAAAGTTTTTGAGAACCCAAATGTGACTAAGTACCAAAATTCAACTCATTTTCAACCTCATTATTAAGAAACATTCGCTTAACCACAATCTATTATTCATATTATAGTTCGCTTTATGATTCACACCTTGGCACAATTTGTTTTTGCTTTTTAGTATAAACTATTCCTAATATTTTGCAAAAAAAAAAAATAAAGCAGATGATAAACCGAAACGATAAAAGCTGTAAAGTCATTAAACTTAATGACCGGCATTATGGCCAAGTCTGTAAAAGAGCGAACAGTTTACAATTTGCTATATTTTGCTGTTGTTGTTTTGCTTTTTTAACCTAGGGCAATACAAAACTTTTAAAATGTATGCCTCAGACAATAATGATTAAGTAAACGTGCAATGAGCATGCAGTTTTTTTCTCTGTCTATCTCTCGCTCTCTCTGTCTTTCTAACTATTTGCTTTTCCGGTCAGGGGCACTTTCCATTTCAATTTTTGCAAGTTTTCTGTGCATTATGCCATTTTTGTGTTGTTTGCTTGTCATTGAGATTAGTTGTTGTCGTTGTTGTTGTTGCTGGTGTTTTGCAACAAGTGTGTGTTTGGCTTGAGAACTTTTTTTAGAGGTAGTTTGTTTTTTTTTATCTGTGCACAAGGCTAGAAGCACAGAGGTCTTGGCTTAAAGAAAACTTCCTGGCAAGTTTGTTGTCTGTCTGTCTGATTGTCTACTTGCCCCATTGTTTTTGGCACGGCAGCACATCATAATTATGTTGGCAAATTTGTGTAATGAGCATGTGCAATTACTCGCAACAACAACAACAACACGACAACAGCTATAGATACTAAGTATCTCTAACCAAAACATACAAACCACTACCTTTGAATATATTTTTGTAAGTAGTATAATTAAAAATGTTAGTAGTTGCTCATTTGCGTTGCGTTTCACGGCATCTTAACTTTATAACTTAAACGTAAACACATACATATCTTGTATCTTGTATCTTTGCCCCATGTAAATATGTATCTTCAACTGTGAATGAAATGCAAATGAAAGCCAAAGTTAATTTGTTAGATTTTCACGTTGCGCTTGCACACACGAATAACATATTACGGCTACCGTACAGAGCACACACATGAGAGTGCAACTTGAGGTTATATTTGCGGTTAGTTAACGCAACATTCAACTTATAGTCCAATGATGATCATAATGAAGATATGTAAATGTTGTTGCTAATGTTATTACTAGCTAGTGTTAATTGGTTTACGTAGTTGCAGTTTTTTGTGTAAGTACTTGCAAGAAAATTAAGCTGGTAGCTTTTGGAAGTATGCACTATTAAATTATTAGCGTTTTTGGTATTCACTTCAAATAAGTTAACTGGGCCTGATGTGGATCAAACCTTACACCTTGCCTTTGCTTCGTTTAAAAAAATGCAGCATACTTTCAGGCAGCGGATGAAAATAATTGTGGAACGTATGAAAAAGCAAACACTTCAGACACTTGTGATTAATTTAATATTAAAATAGTCAATGCTATAATCAGAAAACTAAATACATATATCGTGTGTCTTATAGCCTATTTTTAATACTTTTATATTTCTATTTACAATTTACTTTAATTTCCGATTGTTTATTAATTTCCTTTGCCTTTTATTATTATTTTCTTTTTCTTCTGTAGCATGATGTCGTGTGTGCGAGAAAACTCGCCACCCTTGGAATTGGATTTGAGTGCATCGGGTCCTTTGTCGTTGCCCGATAGCCCAAAGGGCAAAAGCCATGGCTATCAAAGACATCCAGCCACATCTACGCCCATTGCCAGTCCCGAGCAGGCAGCAACAACAACGACAACAAAAGTTGATGGAAATAATAGTTCAACGAATGTGGGTAAGTTACAAATGTTTTGGAGTATATCTTAAAGTAAAAATACTTAGGTAATATTATACTCACACACATATGCAAATATAATATGTATATGTGACTTTGTTGTGCAAAAAAACAATTTGCGACTTTCGCACAAACGAGCAACGAACATTTGCAACAATGCGCCGCAATTGTTTTTTGTTATTTGGTTGCCCTACACAAGCAAAAGAGACGACTTTTGCTGTTGGTTTCAAGTCGAAAACTATGCCTAAAGCTTGGGAGAGCATTACAACCGTTAGTCAACTATGTGTGTATGTGTGTGTGTCCGTGTGTGTGTAAAATTAGCTGAAGCTGTGAATTTTTATCTTAGTTGCAATCGCAATAGTTAGACAATCTGTCATATAAATGAGTAGAAAAGACAGATTATGATTATGCATGTACATATTTGAGTCAAAATATAATTACATACATATTTATAAACATGGGTGTAAAAGTGACCCTTCGCAGTTTTTGAGTAATTATTTATATTTATGGTATATATAAAGCATTCAGTCATTCCTCGAACAATACTTATAGTAGCAAAACTCAAACATTATTTTTTCTGTAGCATCTAAACAATGGAAATGTGGTTTTTAGTAATCATTTCGACAGCGAATAATATTTATGTAATTAGCGAATGGTAAAAACACGAGCAACAAAAACTTTCTATAACAAATTCTAGCCATTGAGAATAGTGCTGTGGAACTGTGTTTGGCTTTTGTTGTTGCCAACTTACGCAAAACCATAACAACAACAGCAATTGTAGAAATACACAAAAGGTACTTACATACATATGTGTAACCCTACATCTATAAAATATTTATGTACATATGTACCGGCATTGACTCTGCTAACAGCACAAACTTAACAGTTTACTGTTAAGGCATAGCAACAAGAGACAAAAGCTAATCCGTGTTTGTTAGCCGCAAAATAAGCCATAAGCCAAAACATTTTGCCGATCCCTCGACGTTGTCGATTTCGTTTGCCGAGGGCATGAGTTCGGCTTTTATTTTATTCGCTTCTGTTCGATTTCGATTGCATTCGTTCGTAACTGTTTGATTCGTACTCTCTGTTATTCACTTGTTCAGTACAAATCATTCGCTGCTCTCCGCTTCACCTGTGCAGGTGTAGAAAAACACGTTGTACCTGGCGCGTGTCGCACTAATTGCCATTTGGCTTTGGTTCATAACTAACTAAATTAGAAGTGAATCGAATGATTAGCAAATCAATATTTGTAATAAGTTAAGCCAATCGCTGGCAATTATCGATTATTATTATTGTGACTAAAGCTAAGCCAAGCGGCAAAGTAATATATTTAAGTGCATTATTGTGTTGTTATTATTGATTTGTGCCATACTCTGTTATCAAGTGAAACTCAAAAATATCTGAACATATGTAAAACTTCTAACTGAATTTGCTTGTTTACGATTCTACACTGTAAACAAAGTAGCAGCTGCTTCTATTTTCGGCGCATATTTTATTTGAACAGGTAATGAACTTTTTGTATATTTTTAGTTCAGCCACAAAAATACTTTGCAATATTTTGCTCGCTAAAAAGAACTCAGATGGCAAGCTATAAATTTATTTTTATGACTAAATATTTGATTAACTAAAGTCACGACTTTCGACTTTTTTTTTGACGTTTAGGCCAATTGTGCCAGCTGAGCGAACATTAACAATTGCCTGTCGATTATTTGGGTCAGATATTAAACAAAACAATTTAGCCGCTCAATGAGCATTGCTTTTACTATAGTTTGTTTGAGAAAATAACTATTATATAAGTTTAAAAAACATTTTGTTTGATAAATTCTACTAAGAAAATGTTTCTGTATCCGATATAATCAAATATATTCGAATACTTGCGAAGACGCCAATTGATTGTGTAATCAATTTTAGTGAGAAATTACTTAAAATTTGCTCTGCTCTCTCTTTTGTAGTTTCTGTTTAAAGAACTGATAAGTTAACGTCAGCAAAGATTAGGGACGAATTGGCCTTCTTATCGTGTGTTGATAGTTAGAGTCGGTGCTGTGAATACTATTGAAAGAGATTGAACATTTGTATTGTGTATTGTATATTAAATATATACTTTACACTTATTTTCCCAAGTGCATTTTTTATTGCTTTAGAAAATGCAAACGAAAGGAATCAATTTGGACAACAAGGTGGCCAAAACCAAGGCCACAACAACAACTTATCGTATACAAAATTGTGTTCACAATCTTTGCCATTTGGCATTTTGAAGGCTGTCTAGAACTTATATGTTGATTATTTGAATGTTAATTGAGTTTCTTGTGGCAGCCAACGCAGTTAAAATTGCGCAACTTTTAAGTTTTTTTTTCACTCTTGTTCTTTATTCTCTATTTTTGTTGTTGTATATTCAGTAAGTGAATTAAGCACTTGTAAAGCGGATAAGCTGCCCACACGCCAATGACAACTGGGAAACGGGGTGATGACGCCAATATTGTTGTTCGGGGGCGTGGCAATAGCTATGGAGCGATTGCACAGGCGAGGGATAGTCTCATTTGACCTTACTACAGCTACCAATAAATGCCAAAGTAGAGGTTACAAAGTGTAAAAAACACAAAAACACATTAACAAAGTAAACGCTCACACAACAAAACCAACAACAACAACAACCACACGAGTCTCCGATTACTGCAACATGGTTAAAATAGTGGCAATCGTTTGGGGATTTTGTCATGTCTGCGAGTGTTAGTTGGTTTGCCAATTTGCATTTTACAATAATGATTAATTAATGAAAATGCGCCTACTTGTGCAATAGACATTCGACCAAAATCGTTTTAGCCAGACATCTCGACGGTTTCAACGTCGCGACGCGTCGTTTCAACGCCTATTCACCATTTGGCTAGAATTTGTGTCATCGACACAATCTCATTAACAACAACAATAACAACCTACATGCATCATTGATGTATGTATAAAAATACAACAAAAACATAAAAATATAAGTTTTAACATCAACAATTGCCTCTTGCCTGATGACTGACAATGTTTTGATAAATTACTTAAGCCCCAAAACAAGCCAAATGTTAAGTAATGATGAAGTCATAGTAGTATCATTATTACCAACAAGTATCAATGATTATGAGTAAATGTTTAAATGTAAAGTTTTCTTAGGGATTACCTAACGATCCATTTCATAAAGTATTTGAAAGGAAAAACGTTGTCATATCTGTATACTTTTTGTAAGAAAAGTTATATGAAATCATTGTAATTCATTTGAATTAAGCAGTGAAAATTATTAGGAATTTGTTGGCCAAAAAAATTAGAAATCCTAAAAATATTAAATGTTTATTTAAAAGTACTTACAGAAAAAAAAGTTAAGAGCTTATAACGTTAAGACATGATTTAAATAATTGGGTAAAGGGACAAAGATTTCTTGGTATAAACTTAAATTATTTAATAAGTTTGCATTAAGAAGCTTTTAACTGCAATCAGCTTTTCTGAACTGTAAGGAAACTTAAATATTTACAATCCTAATCATAAAAGAAATTACTAAACATAAAATTTATTATAAACAAGTATAGAAAAGGTTTTTAAGAACAAAATGTTAACCGAAATATTTTTTCTATCTCCATAAAAATCAATATATTATTATACAGCACTGGCTTTACGTACGCTCTAGCTTTAGCAGTGCTGAAAGGCTCCCATATTTTCATTGTTTGACCTTAAGACGTTAATAATTTGGTTCCACAACTCCAACTCCTGCGCACTAAGAACGTTTATCAATAAGATCAATAATACTACGTTTACTAAGTTTAACAATCAAAAATATTCGTTCAAAGAAAAAAAAAGCAAAACGATTTTGTTCGCGTGCCAAAAGATATACAAACAATAATATGAATTTGGATTGGCCCCAAAACGTGACTGGCATAATCGTCAATATTTGATATTCACGCCTGGCCCAACTAACGGTATGGGTAGCCCGAATGGGGCGTCCATTAAGAGGGCAGCTACGACGCATTTCTTTGCAATTGAAAATTCTTTTACTTCCGCTAACATAAAAAGAAGTCGTAAGTTGTCGCTCTGTTAAGAAAATGTTATTGAACAGAGCGCTGTTAAAGTCTGGAAGACACGATTTTGAAATGATTTATCATCTAGTGTCTGCTTGTTTTAAGCAATAATGACACATGCGACTCTTAAATTGAGTCACGTTTTTAAGGGCAATGACATCATAACTTGCATTATGTCAACCCTTTAATTTTGTTGTGTTTGGCGAAATCGCATAAAGTTTAATTTCTAAAAGCATGCAAATAAACAGCTAGTTTGCATTCAAATAATTCTTCATAAGCATGTGCTAAAATTCGCATGTGTCTTACAAACTTTGTTATATACGCGAGTCTTAGATTATTATTTATGTAAACAGCACCAAAAGAAGAAACAAAAAAGGCGTCAAAGGCCTTATCAGCAATATAAAACGAATATATACTATGTACTTTACAAGGTTATTGACAAAGAGAACAATACAAAAAACAACAATTTCAATTAAATTGATTAATATTTCTAATAGAAGTTAACCTGATACGAAGAACACAAAAGGTGCAAATTTTCAGAATGAATGGTATTTAAGAATGAGAAAAATTCGTTATGGAAAATTTCGATCTAAAAAAGCGTGATTACATTTTAAGATAACCTTAAAGTATCGGTCAATATTTCTTAAAAGTTATGCTCTTGATAATCGGCTAAGTTTTTACGAAGTTGTTAGGTTTCGACGAGGTTATTTGAAATTTTCGGTATCCGATAAATAAAGTGATTCCCCATTTCAAATGCACTTTTATTCTTAGAGCCAAACCATGATGAACAAGTTATTTCATTTGAAGATTGGTTTAGTTTTGACAAAGTTATGGCAACTGAAAGTTTGGGTATACATACAATATAATTTCCCTTCTATACTAAATGTATGCCCGTATAAACGTATTTATATACTTATTAATAGATTACTTACGACCTTGCCAAAAGCCCATTACTCTTTGACTCTATGGCTCTCTCTCCCTTTCACGCTTTGTCGTTCTTTGTTTGCCTTATTTTGCTGTTCTTGTCGCACTTTTTGGGTGTTGCTAAAAAGCAGCGCATTGACTTGGCTTATGCCTATTTATGGGCATATTGGCCCATTGAATTGTTATTGTATTTTGCTTGCTTATCAGTCGGTGACGATGTTTTGTGTTGGCAAATTTGATTGCTCAACATTTAATCAATTGCTTAAGGGAAAGATATTTGAAATATTCACAATTGATATAGTATATTATTATTAGAGTAAATCTTTGCCAGAAATAGTCGAAATTTAATTTGTTAAATGTGTCATTGAAAAATTCTTTGTTTATTATCAAGTTAACAGATTTGTAAATTGTGTTATACAATGGAAATGTAAGACAATGTATAGATAACAATGCGCGGAGTATGTTGATAAGAATTTGGCCAAGACAGAACAAGAAATATCGCATTCGGTCTCTATATTTCGAAAAAAAATTAAAGTTTATGTTTGTCTTCAACTTTGTTAAACTCTTGTGCAGAGCAACAACAGCAACAACAACAACAGAAACGTCGTCGCTTTCATCCGTTACGCAATCTTCGGCGCATATTTCGACGTCGCACGATCAATAGTGCAGATAGCGCTGCGTCTGCGACGGGTGCAGAGTCTCAGGGAGCGGGCTCATGCAACACATTGCCACCACCAGCGAGCAGTTCCAGTGAGAAGAATCTGCGTAGCATTGCCATCGCTGGGGTATCATCCTCATCTTCAACAACGGAAGCAATCTCGGCATCCTCGCCAGCTTCACCGCTAACCCATCAACAGCTGCACGAAAGCTATCAGACACAATCGTTGCCAAAATCCAAATCCTACGGTGCCCATCGCGATGAATTGTTGAGCGTGTTGCTGGGCAAGAAGAGAGCTAGCAAGCAGACGCATTGCTTGGAGCAACTCCAAACCACCAATCCACAAACCATTCACTCCACTGACACCATGTATCAGACGCAGCGACAGCAGATGGGCGGTGTGCCCGTCTTTCCCGACACCATGGGCATGAATAGGAATTCTTATTATGCTGAGATGCGTTTGCATCACCGTCAGCTGCGCAGTTTTGGTGACTCGGGTCAGGATTTGGATGGCGAGGATAGTGGCGCTGTTGGCGGCAGTGGCACCAACGATATGTCCGACAGTCAGCGCAGTCTCAGTGAGGGACGTTTGCTGGACGTTGATGGGTAAGTGTTGAAATCCTTGGAGAGTTGAGGATTGCCATATTCTTACACTTTATTTATTTCTTAAGCAGTGGTTATACACGTGAAACTCTATCACAGTCACACGATAGCGTCTTCTCGGAATCTGCAACAGCGAGCAATCTTTCGATTGTATTGAAGGTGAGTGAATAATGTTTTTAGCCTCCATATCTAAGACTCTTCGATTTAAAGTCCGTTCTCCAAAGTCTAAAAGTTAGTTAGTTACACTCTTTAAGAGTTAATTTTTTAAGAGACATCCTTTTGAGTTTGCTTTTCTTTGATTTGACCGTAGGACACAAAACTAAAATCATTAGAGATCATCCTTTATCTTAAGATGCTTAGGAACACATTGTTAAAAGTCCATGTTAAAAGGCAACTTTGAGGGTTCTATCTTTTACAGTTTACCATTGAAACTCTATCCATAATACTCCAATTAACACTTGCGTTAATATTTTAATAGAAAAGTGTTGAGAATCTCTTCCACAAAGATAATTTTTAATAGTCTTATTCTATGACTTTATCTCTTAAGGTTCCCAGCTTTTGGTTTAATCTCTAAAGAGTCTTAAAGAATATCTTTTGGAATCCATTTAGAATGTTAGAATGTTATTCTTAAGTCATTTTAAATGTTAAAGAGTCCAGACATTACAGGGCAGAACAGTTTGGCATTCTAAGCTTCTTTAAGCGTTGTCCTAAGTTTATTTTTGCGATCAAAGCTTCTTAAATTTGATGTCTTCTCTCTCCAAGGAATAATGTTAAATATGCCTGCAAGAGTATAACTTGCACTTAAGCAAAGAAGAGTCAAAAAAGTATGCATATTTATTTCTCCCTTCTATTTTCGGCTGACATATATCGATCCAAATTCCCAAATACCCAGCTCGCAATTAGCCTAGACGATGACTCACTCGAAAGCAACCCCTCTTAAAAAGCATGTTGTAATTGAATCGGTCTTAAATAACAGTTAACAGCTTGAATTCGAAATGAGCCTTCAAGGGTTGTTATTTGTGATGGAGCAATAACCGATGATATATGCGAACATATTATTTATATGCAATGTTTGTGCCCCACTTTTTTTTTGGGCATACTCCCCACTTCATGTGTCATATTGTTGTTGTATGGTTGAGTCACAATTTAAATTGATTTTAATCAGATTCAATTTACTCGAATTTTTTGTATGTCTTTTGGGGGGAAAGTGGTCATTGACTCAGCTGCCATTATTTGTTATTGCCTCTTTTGTGGATCGTAATTGTACAAATCTGTGACTTGTTCGGATCGAGTTTAAGTTCTTTTGTATCCAATGCATTAATTACGCCAGTTAATTCAGACATATTTCTGATTCTAATGAAAAGATTTTTGTGAAAAACTGTCTATAAATATAAATATTTAAATTTAGAAATCGCTGTGTAAAGCGTCGTTTTCTGTCTTAGTTAAAGTTGCATAATATAAATCTATTTTTTTCCTTTCTTTACTTCTATCAAGTTCCATTGTTCTTGTCAAATAATTTTCCCAATTTACACTTACTTTTTTTGAGTGTACATTTATTACCTAACTTGATCAACGGCAACAGCAGAAATTGCTGGTGTCGACGTCCGCGCCAGTTTTGACTGCATAATCGGAAAACTTGGGTGTGAAACAAGAAGAGGAAGTGAAAAAGAAGAAGCAGCAGAAGCCGTCGCAAGCGTCTCTCATTTTGTGCAACTCAAAACTTAAAGCCAAAAGCCCCTGAAGCCAAAACCCGCAGCTCGTTGTTGCAACTGGCAACAGTCTAATATTGTTTTTGTGGACTGGACGGTTTACTCTTTGCTCAAGCAGCGCGTGGCAAATGTGTGTGGCTTCTTCTTCGCCCACTTCGCCACCACACACCCCCCAACCCCTCCTCTATTCTCTCCCCTCTTGTTTCTAATGCTTCGTCAGTGTGTTGCAGTTTTCTGGCCAAACAAGTTGGTTGCATTTCTCACCCGCCTGCTGTCGTTTACTGTAGTAGCTGCTTCTTGTTATTCCACTTTTTTCCACTTGACTGTCAGTTAGCCGCTGCTTCTGCCTATTCTTCTTGTTGTTGTTGCGGCTTATTTGCCAACCTGGTTAGCAAATAAATCGCATTTCTTTCTGTTTCTATGCTATCGAACTCCTGCAAAGTTTTCCGCTAAATCAGTTTGTTTCGAGTCGAGCTTGGATGTCGACAACAACGTCGCGGTCGCAAATCAAAAATTATAGAATAGAAAATTAAAAATTGTTGATTTGGAAAAGTGAAGATCAAACTTCGATTGTTCGTGTATAAGTTTAGTCTTGTGAAAAACTAACTACATATTGTAGTTTATTTTTTGTGGTATAAAGTTCTGATCCTAAAAGAAAAGACCATTTGAATTTCTCCATGCTGAATATGAAAGCAAAAATATCTAAAAATTATTGAGAAAGCTTTCCAATTAAAAGGCTCCAACTATATTTTGAAGCTTTGGTTTCCTGTAAGACTTGAACCTTTACCCAGACCAACATGACTAGCATTTAACCGGTTCGCATGATGCTCTACAGATTGTTAGTATACATAAATAAAAACAAATAGTTGGAGAAAAAAATCTAGTTGAGTGTCCATAATGGGGAAATTGAGCGACAGCGCAGACATTCAATTTTCACTATGCGACGACGGACGATTGCTTGCATGGATGGATGGATAGATAGATGGATGGTTAATGGTGGATATGGTAACACGGTAACACGCATTGGACACGATGAAATGAGGCTGTTCAGGAGCGAGCACACCAATCAATAGGCAGTAAAAAACAGAGGAGGGAAATGGGGAATGATGATGGGGACAACACGCGATGTCATTTCACACGCTCTGCATTAATTGCCTGTTTGAGAGAGACAGAGAGAAAGAGAGAGAGAGATAGAGAGAGACTATTAATGGGTAAAGGCAGTTGGTCTAAACCAGTTGGTCAGTGAGGCTGTTAGGCTGCATTTAGGACTAACGAAAATTGAAATCAAATAAAGAATTCGGAGCGCTTTTAAAGTGACCCACATTCGAAACTACTTTGCAAGCAATGCATTCATTTAGTAGTGCGTGCATTCATTTAGTAAACGAAGTATTCAGACTTCCTGTTTTGGGATTTTATTTTTATTTTTTTTTGTTATATTGCATAAACTATTGATTTACATACCAAATGGATTTCCGCCTCTATTACTTATTTGGTATGTTTTTGGATCTATAAACTGAATTAATAATATAAGACAGTTAGGTTGTTTTATATTAAAACAAGTTAGGTTTTCTTGAATGGTTTGATGGAAAAAAGAACCAAGCAAATTTTTGTATTGAAAGGCTTTTTCGGACTCTTTGATGTATGGGAGATATTCAATTGGATGTTAGGAAAAATCTGAGAAATAATCCAAAAATATTGATTTTTTGACAAAGTCTTTAAAAATCAAATTATTTTTTTGTAGATAATCGATATCTTTAAGAAATTAACTCAAACTTAAATAAAAACTAAACCAATAACTGGTCATAAACGCAATTTACTTGTCGTAAGCTTTGTGTACATTTTTAAAATTATAATTGGATTTGCATAACTGAAAATTGAGCACAAAGTTTGTAATGTGACACAAACAGGAAGCTAATTTTCCGCATCCATATGTTTGACAACCAAAAAACAAAAATGCAAAAGCCAAGTCCAAAATGATTTAATGCAATCGCTTTGCATTCATTCATTGCTTGTCTGCCAACTGTTGCGCTGCAATGCGAACGAGAAAAAATAACAAACCGAAGCTAAAGTAATGCTTGCAATCTTGTGTCACTCCACCCGCATCCTCCCCCTGGTCAACCACAACAGATGTGCTGTTGTAATCAACACACGCAGAGTCATTCAGTCAGTTAGTCAGTCAGTCAGTCGAGCAGGCTGCTTTCTGTTGGCCAAAACTAGCCGCTAGTTGCATGTCAGGCCAATGGCCATAAGTTGGCCCACTCACCAAGTGTGCCAATAAATCAACGATTGTGACGAGCAAACAGATCTACGATTATATAGTCTATATATGGAAAAATTAACAAACGCTTGCAGGTAGCTAGAAGCTTGCCGTACCAGCTTACTAGATTGAAAAAAGGGTTAAGGTATTTGGGATTATCTAGGAAATCTTACATCAAATAGTTGTATACCTGATGGTACTTTATCAGTTAGGTAACATTCGGATATCTTCAGCTACTTCCAAATACTATGAAAAAATATTGGAATCTATAGATATTATTTCTACAGTCGTTGGCTATAGTCGACATGTTGTTGGCATATAGTGCAATGAACTCAAATCTATAATGACTATACAATTAAAATTTGTTTGTGCGAGTACAATTTATGTACAAGGTCTTCAACTTGACAGCATTTAAGCACTAAATCCTTAGGATCTTGCATCCCAAAATAGATATCGAATGCAGGAATAGACAAAGTATACTTAAACACAACACAACACAACTCTCTTTACTTCAACTCCAACTCCAAGCGTCATGCTCCACAGAAAATGATTAATGCAATGGGGCAACACAGAAACTGGAAGCATATCCATAAGGAAGCGTCTACCCAAAACTTTAAAAATAGAGCGCTCGAGTGGATAGGAGAAGTGGGTGTTGAAGAGCGGGGTTGATGCCGTTGTACATTTGTTTATTTGGCTTAGTTTAAAATTGTTATTTTTCCTTGTTTTTTTATTTAGTAGGGCCTTGTTTTACCCTTGAATCGCACACATTCTCTCCTTGTCTCTCTTTTTTCTCCCTGTCTCTCCACATGATGAGTATAAACATATTTCCAGTGTGCCTTGCCTGCTTGCTAGCCGGGCACCTAATTATGTTTTGACTAGGTAAAATTTGAAGATACCATTTTACAATTGTTGCATTGTTGTTGTTGTTGTTGTGTCTATTGTAGCATCTGTTGAGGGTGCTGCCTATGCCCCTACCTTCGTTTCTCCGTCCCATTTGCATGCCCTGCCCTGAACTACGTCGTCAAGTCGACTTCAGTTGCACATTGCACTTGGACGCGTGCACAACGTTTGCTTTTATTGCCGCTTTTGCTGTACTTCAGTTTGTAGAAAGAAAGTGAAATCGAACGGATCGCGTGCCTGCCACAACTCAACAATAACAATAGCCCTTATTAGTTAATTATCACAAGTGTGGAGGCAGAGTGAGAGAAAAAGCTTTGGTGGCACTTTTATTTATTTGTTTCACTGCAAACCGAGATCAACAAAATGGTAGCCGGAAGTGCGGGTAACCGCAACATTCAAACCAATCCATTCCAGCTTTCGTTTTCGGTAAGAGAGTTTTGACGGTTTATCTGTAGTATATAGTACTTCAAACTGTGACGTATATCTAATTAATCGCCTCGTAGTTTGGCCGGGCAAGTTTTTATTTTTATACACTAACCCAGTTGCTGTCTGTATGGCAACAGAAATAAAAAATATTATTAGAATAGTTTGACTGATCAGAGCTTTTACACCACAAAAAATAAATCTTTTTAATAACTCACCTAACTAACAGTTCAGTATAGTATTTTTGGCCTCGTCCTTGAGTCGAGGCAATTACAAAAAATGTTAGACTTTAAGCAGAATCCGTTCAAAATGCGACTAACTGGATCATCGAGTGGCGAGAGTCGACTTAGTCGCAGTTGTCTACGTGCTCGCTTAGTGTTCCGCTGGAAGAGCTGGGTAAAACCAAGACGTCTTAGAAAAAAACAAATAAGTTAGTCAACCTACCTCTAATGTAATGCAAATCATATCCATTTTCAGGCGGAGCTAACAGATGTGCTGCGAAAACGTCGAAATCGTCCCGATGCTTCCGATGAGGATCTGGGTCTGCCTCGCAGCCCAGTTTCACCACAGCGTCTCGCTGGCGCCGGACAGAGTCGCAAAACTACCAGTTATCAGACCCGAAGTGTCACTCAGGGTCATGAGGTGTCCTCCCTTAGCCTGTTGAGCGTGAACAGCACCGATGGCATCGAGGACACAACCCAAAGCCATAGATCCCAACACACGAGCAACAAATCCATAAGTTCCACGGAGCACATGGGCTCGCTGGTGTTGCGGAATCATCAACACGAGGATGATGTAGATGCAGTGGGCTCGGAACGTCAAAGGCTATCGCATGCGGCTGCCAGGCACAAGATGGCCATTAGACCAGTCAAAAAGAAGGTTCCTACAAGGCAGCACAGAAGAACCTTAGACGTAAGTAGAGAAACAAGTATAAGCTTCGAACTCTCATCATTTCGACTTCTTTTCAGACTTCCATACCCGAGGTAAATGAGGAGCTTGCCAAGCAGGCACAAAACCCCAACTTGAGAGCTCTCAAAGGTAAGTTTTGAACCTTTGACCCAACTTAAACTCCATCTAATTTTTTTTAATACTCTAGATACCGATCTTAACACCAAGACACGCTCTTTGCCACCGGGCAGCACTTTAACTGCCACAACAACCGCAACTGCCACCACCAACTCCACCATTACTAATTTACGTACCAAGACAATCGAACAAAATAACTCAACGAGAACAACAACAACTACACCAACGTCCTCTTCCTCCTCACAAGTCTTTGGCTTACGTGCACTTACTTTCAAGGCGGCCAATGCTCTGTTCGATGGACGATATGGGGAATCTTCAACAGATGGCGATGATGTCACCAATGGCACATCGGATTCCAGTGAGCATGGATTTCTGCGCAGACTTATTCATCGCAATTCAAAACGCAGTATTGCTAGAGCCAACGATGGCTTCGAGGATGTAGACAATAGTCAGAACTCAGCCAAGAAGCTTCAGATATCTACCTCCTGTCTGGAAGCAACATCACGTGATCCACTACAGCTGTCTAACAAGTCTCGCAGTGCCACCTCGCATGAGCAGTACATTCAGGAGACGCGTCAGACTATCAAGCGTGAGATTCAAAACGAAGGCAAACATGGTCTTAATGCCATGGTCAGTAATTATGGCGTCCAACCTCAACCACCCACCGCTGTAAAGCCAAAGTCGGGTCCAGCAGCACGTCAGCGTTATTTGCCACAGGAACTAGGAGTGACCTCACCCAGTGCCTCCCTTACGAACAGTGACAGCGATGTGACCAATTTGCTTTCAAGGAGTTCCCGTGGCAATGACACCTTCCAGTCAACCTCACTTGTGCGGGAACAGACACAACTTAAATCGGAATCCTCTTCCTCTTCGGGTCACTTTGAGCGTAAACCTCGCATTGTGGGTTTGAGTGCCTTTCAGCAGAAGCTCTCACGCTCTAGTGATTCAATGGGTCAACACTCGAGCTCCTCGAACTCGCTGGAAACCAGCACAGATGAGCCGTCCCCTCTCTACTACGAGGAAAAGCAACGCAAGACGGTGGAAAAAGCCCGTAGTTTCCGCAACTATCAGGGTGAACGGGATGTTATTATCGAATCGCCATCGATGCACAGCAATATGCCCAGCTTACCGGATCTCTCGCTTAGTTTCCGTGTGCCAACTTCCTACTACAAGCAACAGCAATCGCCACAGTCGCCATCGCCATTGACTTCTCCAATGTCTCCCAACGCCAAATGCGTCTCCCTGGGCTTCGAGATTAATGATAATAAATTGCTTCAGTCACGCGCTGAATTCACTGGCAAGCTGCAGCAAACAAAACTCTCGCCTCAACGCAACTCAGCGCTGTTAGTGACCACTCCAGGTCCTGCCAATATCAGTCAGATCGAACAGAATATTGACCTGATTGTCAAGTCGCCAATGGTTAGTCTACTTAGAAAGTCCGGCACTGTGAGTGAACAGCTCACGCTGGAACCGCAGCAACCAGCTGTTCCACTACGACCCAAGGTACTCGAACTCAAGCAGACGACAACTATTGCTATTGGCTCGCCTGGTAAGGAGGTTGCAAGTCCTCTGGCCAAGAACGCCAAGTTATCAAGCAGTCCGCCAACCACTCCATGCAAAAACAATGCGGAAATACAACCAGAGTTCATGAAGATACAGCTGAACCGGGTGGATCAGGCCCGTTTGCATAGCAAGACCAATCATCTAGTGCTCGCCAAGAATGTTAAAACCTCTTCGACTTCATCGGAACGCAGCCAAAGTAGTGACGATCTGAGCATGCAACGCCTCAGCAACGAGAAGCCAGCACAGCAGACATTACCTAACCAGCATTTTAGCCAGCCAACGGTAGGAGGATCCTTGGTCAAGCAGCAGCGTGCTGTTAGCGCGAATAGTTTGCGTTCCAGCTACGTGAGCAGCGGAAGCAGCAGTAATGGAAGTAGTGAAGTGCTTATCACATCCTCCCCAGCTGCTACAACGCCCAGCACACCACCAAAGATCAAACCGTTAGAGCATAACGTGGAACAGGAAAAGGCAAACGCCAATCGCTTCTCACTGGAGGAACGTAAACGTCTGTTCTTAAGTGAGGAGAAGACTCAGGCGGAACGCAAGCTGGCCGAGATGCGTTACGAGCGTAAAAAGTCGATTAACGAAGAGCTCCAAAGGAAACCAGAGGCAGTCACGCCCAGCTCACCGATCACGCCCAGCTCTCCAGAAGTGGGCAATGGTAATGCTGTTGTGCTGCGAAAGAAATCCTTTGGTAGCACCAATGGAAGTACCAATAGTAGCTGTAATGGCAATGGTAGTGGAAGTTGTAATACCACCGGTCACGATGATCCTACACCTGAGCTGATGAAAGTCTTTGCACGACGTTCCCTTAAGGTCAAAGATGAGGATGTTGTTGCAATGGCTCAAGTGGCAATGGCCGCCAATCACAAGAAGATTACAAATGGCAGTCAGAGCATCGATAGCGACAAGGAAAACCAATCGAATAGCGAGGAAAAGCTTGATAAGATTCAACCCATTCAAGAGCCACCAAAAGCTACACAAACCCATGCAACCCATCCACAACAGTCTGTAGCCAACAATCGCAGCACTGTGGCTGACTTTCGTAATCTCAACAATAATGTGCAGCCTGCAACACAGCAAAAGTTTTCCAATCTGCCGCCAATCAAGATCAGCAATGTGCGCAACAGCAACGGCAACAGCAATAAAAGCAACAGCAACAATAACAATAACAGCGTTAAGCATCCCAATGAACGTTATTCACTGCAACTGAAATCGATGGGAGCAACAATTAATGCCACAACACCAACGGTTGTCGCTGCATCAACAACAGTTGATGATACAACTGAAGCAACTGAAACGCCTGCTACGCCCACCAAGCCCATTGAGCGTTCGGCAACAGTGGGCGAATTCAAAGGCATTCATCAGCGACGTGCAGAATGGGAGCAGCGTGTTAAAGAGGCGCTTAAATAAAGTCCTGCTGTTAAATAACAGAAACTGTTAATATCCGTTAACCGTTAAATAACAGATACTGAGCCTATTTCGCAATCCAAGTGCTTATTTGTCTAGTGATGCTCTCTAACCTGAAAGCAAATATAACAATATATAAAAAGCGTAAAATAAGTGAAAAAAAAAAAAATTTTGTATAAAATATATATATATTTATGTATATTACAAAAATATTTATAACGAAAAGCCGTGTGAACCACTCGTGGACTGTTTTTTATGTCCATTCCAAAGAAACGAGTTGGCGTCTTCGATCGATCTTCAAAATGTTTAGTTTACATATGTACTTGTAGTTTTGAGTTTAATTATTGTACGTGCAAGTCAAAATCGCATCTAATAATAATAATAATAATAATAAAAAAAGAAACACAACAACACTAAAATAAAACTTTAAGGACTGTGAGTAAAATTTACAAATTCAAATAGTATATAACAGATTGATTTATGATATTTGAAACATCTGATTTGTGTTTGATGTTGATATTCATATATAATATAAACAAAACAATAATATATATCTACTATCTAAAGAGATATAATTAAGCTAGAATATCGCGAGCTTTTAAACAAACTAACAAAATTAATAATAACAGTTTCCACAACTCTTATATCTGTAATAGCATTTAATCTATCGTATTCATAGAATATATGTATATTGAAAATGTTGTTGGAATGTAAACTGTTCAAGTTTGAAAAGATTGCATGCACATACTTATGAAATATTCATATACATATAAAATACTTACAAACATGAGATATATACATACAAAAACAAAACAATTAACAATCTGTATGCCCGCTGTGGCAATATTCCAACATATACAAATAAAAGAATGCAAAAAAAAAGAAAAACAGTTAAAAAACAAATCTATTATTTTAGGTGCTTTTATGTGAAAGATTCTAGAATCCCAAATGCAGGTTAACTCTTTTGTGATTTACAGAAGGGACCAAACTAAGCATCTATTAATATCAGATGACTAAAAGTAAGTACAAATAGAATCATAAAGATATCTATATTTAGATTTCACAACCTAACAATCAGATGAAGATATATCACCATATACTTATATTAATTTGTTTTTAAGCTGTTAATGGTCAAAAATTAATATTTGCTGTCTTTTTGATTCATTTGCTTTAATTTATTATATATTTTTAAATATTTAATGGACTTTCTCGTGTAAAAAATGTCATAACTGATTAAGATAAATTCTAAAAAACATTTTTATAATTATGAAAATATTCAATATATTAGAACTACAATTTCAAACCAATAGGGAACAATTTTTTAACCATAGCCCAACTGACATTGTTTTTTTTTTATATAAAAGAGTCCTTTTAAAATTGAAAGAGTATTGTGCAGTCTAATCGTTGCATTTTATTGCAATTTCCCAATATTTTTAAAATATTTATGCAATAATTCCTTGAATTTCTGATCGGGTTGCAAAATGCGGATTTTCCATTCGCCAAAAATGCAATGCGTTCAATGATTTTGGCAAACAGCTTGCTTGGTTTTATATCTGCATTTGTGTTGGGGTAAGTGTATTTATTATATTTCCTTCATTTGTTTTTGAATTTGTAAGAAATAACGCCGAATATTCAGGAAAGAAAAATTGAATTTATTAGTGTCAAGCAATGAATAAATGAGCAAAACATTTGTATAAATATCAAAAATTTGTAGTTGCCTTAACATACATATATGTAAGTATATATGTGGAATGTATCTAGTTATAAGTTACTACGCATTAGCTCATTCAGGCTTGGCTTGATAAAAAAAGGTTAAGTTTTTGAAATTTCTCATAATATAATTAAAAATTATCTAAAAAGCAAATGAGTTTCATGAATTTGCGTCTTTCCACAGAAGTCGCTTCGTATGTAGATATGAACCTTAATCCGTCTTTAGCCGACGACTGGCAGGCAAGCTCATTATGTGATCGTTCAGCATTACCTGTGCAAAGAAGAAAATTAAGTCAAAAATTATGACCTCATGGATGCCGATTTCTCCCATAGTGTCGTCATTGTGCTCTCTCGCTCGCTCTTGTGGGGTTCGTTTCATTTCGTCGATTCACAGCGGACACACAGCGACATTAATGCTGGCTGGCATGGCGCTGGCTGGCTGTTATTGTGAATAGACATGGATGCTGTTTTAGTTTCAGTTTAAATCAAGAACTCGACGGACGGAAGCGATATCCGCTGTGCGAAAGATCGGGGCGCCAAAAAAGCCAAAAAGATCGCGAAATAAGCACACTTTGTGCTTATAGAATTAAAAATAATACCATGCTATATGGAATAACGACTGACACAATATATTAATTTTAAATACCTATGTGAGCTTAAGCAACAAAAAAAATAAATAAAATAAAATAATCAGTGTCTAAAATAACAGGTGTCATGCACATATATTGTGCTAATATTTATTAAAAAATATACAAATAAAATCAATAATAAATAAGATGCAAAATATAACTCCTACGCCTGGCACTCCGCCACCCTCGCGTCGCTCCAATCGTCCGCCACGTATAAATATCCATAATATACACAACAATAACTATTTCGGATCGGCAATGGGCGGCGTCTCTTCAATGCCTCCCAGTGCACAGCCCCAATCGCCATATCCCTCACAGACAAATTACACCGGCGCCGGCACGGCTGGTCCCTATTGGCCACCCGCTGCAAATCCTTTTGGTGCCACGGGCAATTTTATGACAAAGGGCTATGAGGGCTTCCTTGATCTCACCAAGTCGGGCATGAGTTTCGGCGAGAAGTTCAGCTATGGCTTGTACAATAAGTTTAGCCAGTGGTCCAGACGTTGGTTCACCCACATTTTCCTGCTAATAGTTCTCGCTCTGTACAGCATGGTTGGAGCTGTACTCTTTCGAACGTGTGAACGTGAGTTGATTTTATTCATAATTTTAGTCAGTTCTGTGTATAAACAATCTTCGTTTTAAAATGATTTGTTTGCTTATCAAGCTCTTCAGGCAATTGTTGTGAAAACAATACTAAAACAAAGCCAATAAACAAAAATATACAAATATGTCTATATTTACCCGTTTGGTATCAGGCAAAATCGTTAAATGCAAATCGTGCTCTTCTCTGACAGTATACAAATAATTAAACGGATGAACGAAATAGCTACAAAGCAATAAAATTAACACACACACAGATGAATCAAAAATTTTAATCCCCCCAGGGCTTTAGAACATGTTTGCACAATTCCAATTAGCAAAAATGAAATGATTAATTTGAATATAAAAGCGGCTAAATAATTACGACTTTTAAAATGTTTTCTTAATGTTTTTAAACTAAGTTAAAGAAATTTCAAAACAATGAGAGAATCTTTCTTAATGGTTTATAAGCTAGGTTTAAATATGAAATTCCCAAATTATATATTAAAAAAATGGTTTAATTCGTTTAAAACTAAACATAAATTTTACTTGTTAAGTGCTGGAAAAATCAATTTAGCAAACTCAAAACAAATACAGTACGACCTCTATCAACGCAACCCTCGTTACAAGCAACTCCTCGATAATTGCAAAACCCGAATTCTTAACATTAGACTGTTAACGCAACTTAAAAAAAAATACCTCATTTAACGCAACTTACTTATGAAATCGTATGTTTTAGTTTTTTTAGTAAAATAAAATGAATTTCTTACTTTGAAGTTCACAGTTTGAACGATTTACTTTAATTTTGATGGTTAGAAAAGGCATCGCTTTTTGGAAAAAGGTCTCGCGGCCAACAGAAACTGTTCCCCTCGGATTTTGCAACCAACTCAGTTTTCGCAATTTTCCAATATTTAATAGATTGCGTTGAGCGAGGTTGTACTGTACTATGTATAAACAATAAATAATTATAAATCTGCATTTCTTTCTGTTCAAACATCCCCCACTTGAATAGAACTCATTCAAAGTAAAATTTAGAACACACCTGAAATATATTATTTATATATATTATTTAACTTTATGTTTTCCATAGAGGGAGCAGCTGACCTAGAATTTAAAACCCAGCAATACCAACAAAAGATGTTCTTTAATGAGCTGCGTCAAATGGCAAAAGATCCACTTTTCAATACGGTTAGTTGAAAAAAAAAAAAAACACCTCAAGTAAAATAACATTAAAACATTTGAATCTTTGTGCAGTTACCAGAAACATTTGACCCCAAAGTTGTGTTCATAATGAACGCTCACAAACCAATTGTGGAGAGTCTTTTAAGATCCGGTTTAACGCAGGAAGAGGATGTCCTCAAGAAGCATCCCTGGTCCTTTTGGAATGCTATGGTCTACAGTTGTACCGTCTATACGACAATTGGTAAGCTCAAATTTTATACAATAGTTCTTAATTAAAATAGTTTGTCACTAGATTTTTATTTGGAAATATTGATATACATACATGTATGTATACATATAAACATATATAAGTAAATATATTTATATATAAAGACTTCATGCACAGATATTTACATATTTAAAGGCACTTGTCAACATTTTCTGCAGAAACTCAAAATTAGTATGTGACACAAAAAAAAAAAATCAGAAAAAATATAAATAGTTTTCGGTTTTGTGTTGTTTCTTTTGCTGCTGAAAAAGTCAGAAAAATTTATGCGTGTTTTATTTATAAAGAAAAGAAACATTTGTCTTTTTTGGAAAATTGTCATCGTTCTTAATGAAATGAAAAATATTTGAAAAATCACATTTCAACTCAGACAGCAACCAAATTCTCGGTAAACATTGCTTAAACTTAATCAAGCTTAAATATATTGTCTAACGTCTTTCGTTAGAAGAAAATCCCCTAATAAATATGATGAGAAAAAACACAAAAGAATTGTTCAGCTACGAATTTAATTCAGTTTTCAATTCATTCAATATTCTTAAATAAAATCTCTAACCAATAAAAATAAACATAAACATACGTTGAATGCGAATTCGATCCGTCATCAAGTAAAAAGCATTGCGCATACGCCACGTGTGGTGGTCGGTCGGTGGAGCACGTCTATCAAGTGTGTGCTAAATTAAATAATTACACTCACGCACACACACATACATAGATTGTTGCCGAATTGGTTTAATATTAAATTCTTATGAAAACAAAAATAAACAAGTGGAAACGTTGCAGTCGGACGCAACCGACTGCTGTATACTCGATACCTGTAATAAAACCGGTAAAAGCAGGCCTGATTGCAAAGGGGTACGCGGGAGGGGTAAACGCTGTCTCAAAGATTTTCTGTTGCAGATAAGGATGCCACCAGCTATCTTTCTTAAAAATTTTGTTACTCTAGCTCAAAGTTTGTAAAAGGTGGGGAAAGAGGGGCTGGGGGCGGAATGGGTGGGCGTGGCTCCAAAACTTTGATGCAGTTCTTTGCGGTTCGTTACCAGCTATTTTCCTACCAAATTTGGTGTCTCTAACTCAAACCCTGTGAATGTTACACGCATTCCCGTTTTGAAAGAGACGGTGGGCCGAAGGGGCGGCTAGGGGTCATCATCTTGGCAAAAAATTTGGTGGCTCTAGCTCAAAAACTGTCGGAGATATAGGCTTTTTTGACTTAAAAATGGCTTAACAATTTTTGATGCAGTATTTTTTGGGTTGCTAGTAGCTATCATCTTTCCAAATTCGGTAGTTTTAGCTGTAAGGATGTGCAAAATATGTTGATTTATCGGTTTTGAGCTAGCTACGCCATAGAGTCAAGGGTCTAGCTTGAAGGGTGTGGAAAAAAGTTGCGATCATAAAGACGGACTCACAAACCCAATATACTCTTTACCTTCGGTATTGAGAATAAAAACATTTAAGATATGCGTGTTATGTCTAACCAAATTATTTATATTTACGTCACGAATCTTTGACGGGTGGAAATCGTTATCATAAAATATTAACTGAACTTTCATGCGTATTCTCATGAGCATTATCAGACAGTTGGATACTTAAATTTAGAGTGTGAAGAAAATAAAAACTAAGTCTTTGAATTTTGTGACGCATCAAAAATTTGAATAAATTTACAAAAATTAATTAATGTTATTTGCAAAACAAATTTAAATAAATGAAATTGATGCAGTAGTTGTCAGTTTTACATAGAAAAAGATTTTAGGCGTCGTCCACAACATGGCATCATTTTTTTTGCTTATTGCTTGATTTATTATGTGTTAAGTAATAAACTTTTAAGCATATGGTTAATAAAGCACTTTGGCGCCAAGTGTTGGCTAAAGCTTTCAAAGCTTTTTAACACTCGTGGCGTAAATATTGTGCCAAGCATAAAAAGCGCAGCCACAATTATGACAATTTAATGTTAGCCAACAATAAATAAGTATTAAAACAGCTAAACTAATGGCCAAGTTAGTAGATACACAATAGAAATATTCAAACAGCTGTTTGAGTCTTTAAAAAAAAAATGTATACAAAATATGTTTCAATATTTTCACGCCGCGAGCAGTTGGAAACCAGACGACGTCGCAGCCGAAAGTACGAGCAGTCAAAACGTGTTCGAGAATAGAATTTATTTTGAAAAATATAAAGAGAATGCATATAGAGTATATATGTATACAAAATTGTTGTGTTGAAATTTCTTGTTGGTGCCAAAGTGAAATTGCGCAAATTAAGTTATTGAGGTGTCAATAAAAGTATTATCTTATAACATTACACCAAACCCGAACCAAATGTCTACTCAAGCGCTATAAAAAGATTATTTGGCATACCGAAAGAAAGTGATATAATTACAAATATACGCTTTTTTTCCATTTGGAACAAAATATGAAAACCTAAAAATAGAGCCATGAGCTAGACAAAAGAACGAGAGAGAAAAAACCAAAACCAAAAAATAACTTAAAAGTAAATTGCAGAAATTAGCGCACATTTTGAGATACTTTTGCTATGGAAAGTGCCGGGGAACTTGGAGCAGCTTCAATGTCCAGACAGCTGCGACATCGACGTCGCCTTGGACGCAATCAACGGGAGCAGACACCCGATGCCGGAAGATCATCCATGGACAGTCAATCTAGACAGGAAGTGGAAGAGGCACAACATGTTTCCATGCAGATACGTCCACCGGGAGCGAAGTCTGCTCATGAGAGCAAAATACTCCGAAGGCGAGATAAAACCTTTGCAGGCGTGGCAGCTCGAAGTCACTCACAGCCGCGAGAGGCAGAGAAACTAAGCAGTCCGGATGCACATCAGCTGATTAAACATCGCAGCTTATCCTCACCACGTCATAAAGATGAATCCAGCGAGAGTGAGCTAACTGGCAGCTCCCAATCCTACAAAGCTCAACCAAGACAAGGCGAGGACTCTCTCAGCCGCCTGGAGCAAAATCTACAGCGTTTTGAGGATGAACGACGTCGTTTCGAGTCGGAAAAGCGTCTCTTTGAGCGGGAAAAAAGGGAGCACAAATTGCGACACCGCGCGCAATTGGATCATGAAGAGCGTAAGCGATTGCTTCAGAACTATAGAAAGATCAGTGATAGTTTCCAGCTGCCCCAAGATGAGGATGAACGTCGTCGTCTGGTACAAAGTTTGCGCCTGCAAAGAAATGAGGTGCCATTGGTTCGTTCAAGAAATCGTAGCAGTGGCTACGAGGAATCCTCCACACAGTTCAGCTCCTCTGATGCAGATACGGCCGAGGAGGTGCAGTCTAGATTAAAGCCGATAGTGCGCAAGGCAACAGTTTCACAGCCCATTCGTGGTGCACCTCCTCTGCCACCAGTTCAGACACAACAAGCACCACTTAAACCACCCGATCGAGCCTCGGTTAGTCGAAACAATTCCCTATCTCCAGTGCGTCCCCAGCGACGCTCCAAGACGCCCGAGCAAAGGGAGGCTCAGGAGCTTAGCCGGAAAATGGAGTACGTTGAGGTAGGAGAAACCCTTAGAGGAGAGGAAGTTAAGGTAAAGCTTACCGAAGAACAACAACGAGAAGAACTACGAAAAGCTTATGTGGAGGCAGCTGAGAAAGCTGCTGTTGCAGAAGCCGCCCTAGCCAAGAGCCTAGGCACCTTCTCCGTAGATAAAGTAAGACGTAGCCATAGTCTTAGGATGCCCGAATCGCAGGAGGAGAAGCCTAAATCAGACACTAAGCGTAGCAGCAGTTTGGAGCGACCTTTGAGAGCAAAGCGGACACCAAGCTTGGAGAGGCCTAAGAAAGAGGAGGTACCACCTATGTCGGAAAGCAACGACTTCGAAGAACTTCAAGGAGACGCTTTGGAAATCAAATCCGAAACAGAACCTTCAACTTTTTCCACAAAAAAGAATCCCTCCCTGCTTCGACGCCTTGCTAACATCTTTAAAAGCAAACCAAAACACATTGAGGAGGAGCAAACAGCTGTGATCTTTTCAGAACTACCAGAACCTTCAAAGATTCTTTCGCGAGCATTTCTTTATCATTTTCGCTTGGAAGCGGCACAGGAATGGCGACGCCTCAAACTAGATTATCCAGTGCGCATGGCGGAGCTGAGAAGAGTGAGAAACGAATGTGTTTCCGAATCAATATTATTAATACTGCTCTTGGGTTTTGGAGGCTTAATGTTCCGCTATACAGAAGGCATGTCGGAAAACATTTACAAGTGCGAGGTGCGCAAGGTGAAGAGGGATTTTATAGACAATCTCTGGGAAGTCAGTCATAATATGAGGTATGACTTGTCAACTTAACATTGATTAAGCATTTGATTTTAATATTTTCCTTGCTAGAGAGGAAGACTGGAAGTCTTTGGCTCGTCATAAGCTACGTAGTTTCGAAGATGAATTAAATACTCTGGCAGAGTTGGGTTTGCGACGTTTTGCAGGCCAGAAGTCTTTTAACTTTGTAAATTGCTTCATTTATTGCTGGAACGTAATCACAACTATAGGTAATGGAAGAAGGAAAATGTTGTCTTTGAAAAAGAGACTGGGTTTGATACCTCTAAGTACTTATACGTAACAATAAGTAGTAATAATGATAATGATATTTATTCGACTTCCAATAAAACCGCCTCTCACTTTACTATCTTCTATTTCACTAGGTTACGGTCACATAACGCCAAAGACAAGAGCTGGACGGTTTTTAACGATCATCTATGCCATCATTGGTATTCCCATGTTCTTGATTGTGCTCGCTGATTTGGGTAAACTTTTTACGAGATGTGTAAAGTTCGTTTGGGCCTATGTGAGGCGACTTTATTACACTCGCTCCTGTCGTCTTATACGGAAGCAGGAGCAGGTCCGTTATGCAATGACGGGAATAAATACAATGTACGACATGGCCATACGACGTCCAAGTATGTTCTTTGGCATGAGCGATGTACCAGCGGAGGAGGAATCGCAGGATGCTGAAGCGGGCAAATCGTTAGACACATCCCATCCGGAGACACCAACATCACCTTATCCGGAAACCTTTGAGGTGGACGACGAGTTCAACTTACCCATATCAGTGGCTTCAATGCTGCTCATTGCCTACATTCTATTAGGTTTCTTTGGATATAGATTTATTGAGCCAGGTTGGTCCTTCATGGATTCCTTCTACTTTATCTTCATATCAATGTCCACCATTGGCTTTGGTGATCTGGTGCCTGGTAATCCATTCTATGTGATGGTCAGCATGATCTATATGATATTTGGACTAGCCTTGACATCCATGTTCATTAATGTGGTGCAGATTAAGCTCAGTGATCATTTCAAGCGTGCTAGCGCCAAAGTAGGAGCCACCATTGGCATGAACATGGCCAGTGAGTTTGGAGATGAGCTCGGATCACAGGGGAAAACAATATCGGAGCTTGCATCAGTGCACGGATCGAGATTAGGTCCCATCGATGAGGATATTCAGGAGGGAAAGAGTCCACAGCCGCACCTAACATCGATCCTCCGACCACCACGCCCCCTGTCGCCCACATCTATGATAGCAGACCCAACAGCTATACCAAGAGAGAGTCCACCGCCTTTGCTGCCTAAGCGACAACCAGATCCTCGACAGCCAACGCCAACCGAGAGTGAATCAAAGAAGAAGTACCGATTCTTTTGAGAGTCGTCCCATTCTTCCCTCATTTGGACTTGTAACTTAGTTTAATTCGAGCTTTTTCATTGTAAAGCTACGAAATGACGAGAGTCCTTTAAACCTGAAAATACTTTTACATAGTTATATCAAACAAAATGACACGAATAACTCTTAACGAATTTGTACCCGGAAAAATGGTACATTATTTGTTGATTTAATTTATAACTTAATATAAAATTATTTGTAATAAAAAGTACATATATGAGTTCTTATTAAGTTTTTATCGTTGTAACTCAAATAACTTGCCTAAATATTTTTCAAGTCTCGAATATTTCCAACACAAACTGCAAATAGTATGTTTGTAAATGCCTATGTTTGTGAAATGGTATGCTGCTTGCATACACAATAACAACTACAAATACCACATATCGCCCATAGGAAGCAATGCACATCTGCCAGCGTGAAACGAAATGAATTTAGTGGTCGGAGCCAATCTGATGTGCGAGCGTGGTGTGTGTGTGTATTTTAAAGCGTAGAGTTTCGGGTGGAAAGAAGTGACGGAAGTGCGAGTATTGGAGTGCTGACTGAAGAGAGCCAAGTGCTAAACGTAACTCTCTCTTTTTGACATTGCACGAAGGGACTACTCGCGTCGTTCGGCTCTGCATATAAATGTTTCATTGCCAGAACGTTTCATTTGTTAAGGCTGTTTGCTGTGTGTCCGTCAGTTGTTGTTTTGAAACGTTCTGATGTGGTTTGCTTTCGAGGAGCATTTAATTCGCGTTGCTAAAGAAAAAGACGCGCCAAAAATAAGCGCTTCAAATGTGCGCGCGTGTGTGTGAATTTGCAATTGCGAAAAATTGCAAAAGAAATAGCGCTCAATAAATACTAATTAAACAGTTGCAACAAAAAATTGTTGTCTGACTGGTGCCAAAGTCTAATAAAAATTCATCGAAAACGCGACCACAACAAACCCGAACATCATAATTGATCGCATGCCTGCCAACAACAAATAACAACAACAACAACTACCGGTTACAATTTGCTATTGTTAGCATCAACTATATATACATGTACATACATAATTTTTTATTTTTTTTTCGCGTGTGCCATTTACTGTGAAAGACAAGCTACTCACAAACTACAACTGTTAAACAAGAACAACATCAACAACAACAACATTGCCAGACAACCAGGTGTGCTTGGGTTTTTGTTGCTGTTGTTGTTGTTGCAGTCCTTCTACATTTTGCGGCGTTCATTCAGCGTTCTTTTTCGTTTTGCTTTTTGTTTTGTTGCCTTCATTTGCTTTCAAATAAATTTCCTTTTCAACAAATAGTGCACAGCGGCAGCAGCTGTCAGCATCGAGCATACACATCACAAACACACATATGTCAGCATAAATACATATGTATGTATGTGCACATAAGTATGTTTATGTGCTTTAAATATTTGTTAGCACCTAAAGCAATACTTATGTATGTGAATGCTTAAGTACATTGCACATTTTGAGTGCCTTTGCGAGTCGTTGCAAATTTGTTAAATGCATCTCATCTTATTTTTCCTTTATAATTTGTATAAATGTAGTTCGAGTGCAAGAAAACAAACGGTTCTTTTTTTCCCATGTGAATAACGAAAACGAAACAAAACGAAAACGGGTCTAATAATAATTATACTCGTCAATACAGTGAAAAATGTCCGCAATTAGCAGCCGCAATCAGAAAATGGAACAACAGGTAGGTGTTAAATAAACAGTTATATGTTACTTACCTATTCATTGATGCAAGTTCTCAAGTCTGTTGTTTGTATTTGCTAAGAAGAGATACAAGCAAACATCGTTAAGTCAAAAACGAATATTAATTTATTACATCAGCTCCGACTGTGTTTACTTTTGGTCAACTGATGCAGCTGCCGCACCTGGTGTCTGCTTTGCTGTGTTTGTTTCTTTCTGGTTGCTCCCCAGACAACGTTATCAATTTCAAACGAACCTCAAACTTTATTCAAGTCCAATGACAATGTGTCGCCCCCTAGCGGGCTTATCTCAACTCTCAACTGTTTGTTATGACATTTAACAGTTGCCTGTGGGATACTGAAAGAAGTCTAACTTGTCATTGGATAGGACAATCAGAACCAAGCACACAAATATATTCAATTTTCCAATTTTTTCAATAATTCCTTGATGACACGTAGAACTAATTTTTTATTTGTATAATTTGGAGTGCTTTCCTTATGTATTTATAAATTTAAGCAAAAGCTTTAAGCTTAAATAACCCAGATAAATCTCTTGCCAATGGTACATGAATAAAAAAAGAAGTTCTTACCAAGAAATAAGTAAAATAAACACTTTCGAACCTTAATCAAGCTTTAACGTTGCGTAAGTCAAAATAAACACAGCAACAAAGTGTCTTAATACAGTAAGCTCTCGATATACTTACAGTTTAAAATTTACTTTTTTTTTTAAATTAGTTAAGGCAAGAATTTCTCTCAGAAAGTTAACATATAACAATTATAACTTTAAGCTTGAATCATAATATTTTTTGTTCTTAAACCTTGATATAGAGAGCAACCTCAATACTTTGCACAAGCCTGTCAAAATAGCGTTCTCTATATCCAGACACAACTGTATGTAAATAATAAAAAGAGGGTTTACAGCTCGCATTTGGCATAAATCAGCAAGTTTAGTATTTTTGGACAGACGCAAAGTCGTATAATTCAGAGTTAAACAGAACACACAAAGGATTAATAAGAGCGACGCCAAATAAAAACCGAAAATAAAATTTCAGGACAACATAGGAAACTTTTATGGTTGTTGTAGTTGTTTTGGTTCCCCTGTGTAACTAGGGGCAACTATCGTAGACTAAGCAAACACAAACAAACAAATGCATACGTATGACAAATATTTTGATTATTTTTATTCTTTCAACGAGTTGGGGCGTGGAACATTCTAGGAAAAGAGAGACAGAAAATATCGATTGCAAATATAATTTAAGTCAGGCAATAAGTTACCAAATTTTTTGGCAGGCGCAAACAGCTTGTGACTGATTGCGATAGAGAAGTGGCAAAAAGAGAGAATGATTAAGAACCTCTCAAAAAGACTGTATAATTAAGTGGTAGTAAGTTTGTGTGTGTGTCTGCTCCATTTACCAAATATGTTGCCGCCCAAAAAGTCTAAACATTCTGACACCTCTTCAACAACGGCAACAAGCCAAAAGCTAGAAGCCGCAAGGAACACACACACACACACAAATATGTAAAAACACACACACCTGAGCATTCAACACGTTTTTGGCCCAGCAAACAACGTTAGCCTAACATCCATCCACCCAGTCCGGAAATGACGCATCGCTTCGACTTTGGTTTTCTTTTGAGGAATTGTTTTTTTTTTTTTCTTTCGCACATATTTGGAGTTTTGTTAGGGGGTGTTACTTTTTCAGGTTCTTGACCTATTGCTGTTGGCTTAAAATACCAAGCGCTTAAGCTTAACAAGCAAATTTGCTGTTATATACTACACTCACTTATTCATTATAATCAACTCCATATCGATAAAGTTGAAAGGTTACGCTAAACATTCGCTCCACAATCCAGTGCGACAAGCCACAGAAATTCCAACAGAAAGGGTTAATCAGTGTGTTAGATTTGTTGGTTATGGAAAGATTTATTTAAAAATGTATTGAGGAGTTGAGGAAAGATTGAAAAGCTTGATTTGTATTCGAAATATTTTAAATCATGAAAGAATTTTTAAAAGCTATTATTTATTAGAGCTGTTAGTTATTTAAGTAAGTTATTCTAACGAATACTTTTTCATCTTGCCAAAATACTTTTAATTATTCTAGCTATGCTATTATGTTATATTTAATCTATAAAAAATAGATCTGCCCTCTGCTATAAGGCGGTAACTAGGTAACCAAAAATAACAAACATCGCCAAACGAACTTTATTTAATGAAGTCCAAACACATTCTATTCCAAAACATCGATGAGTTCGTCTCAAATTTGGCCTGGTGTAATTTTCCCAATGACACCAAACGACGATAATGAAATTTATCTTTCCAATGTCCAACTTTGCTTCAATCCTCTTACTTGTTGATTTACCCTCGTTTTACATGCAAAACGTAGACGATGCTACTTTTGCCAGACTGCCAACTGCAGTTTGTGGCAAAAAGCCGTGACACGCACAGACAAACACACAATCACCTAGCTGAAATCCTTATGAACAATCTACCAAAGAAGTAGGGAAGAACATTAATAGCAGAAGCAGGAATAAGAGCACAGACAAAAGCATAACTATAATAGAGAAATCTCTCGCTCTTTCTTTCTTGTAATGCGGCAACATTTGTCGCAATTTGCAATTTATGCAAAGTAAAACGCACAGGGGAAAAAGTTATTTCGGTTGTAGATTCAGAATTTGCCGTGAATTGCAATTTGCCACTGAGACCAGAGACAGGCAATTGCCCGCGGCCAAACTGGGTTGCCAACATGATTAAATTTATTATAGAGTTAAGAAGCGTGGCCGCAAAAATGTTTCACTAGCTGGCAAAAGTTTTGCATATGCAGAAAATGAAAAAAAATAAAATAAAAAAACATTTTGCAAATTGAGTTTCGAACTAATTAAAAGTACAAAATTTGTCACACTAAAAAAAGATATATTCAAAAATTATGCAAAGTAGTTAATAATTACGAACAAAAAAATCATGGGTGTGTTAAAGTAAAACAAAATGTAAATTAATTGCTTAAGTTTAATATATTTAATGAGATTCTTAAATGAGAAGACATGACAAATATAAAAAATCTATTCGTAGTATTCACAGTTTGATCTAAAAGCGTTGGGAAGTTTGCAATGGAATCTGTAATTTGTATGCCATTAGACAAAGAGAACGACAAATACCTGATACTGGAGCACTGATTAAATGCTTTGTGGCTTGTGGTTTGGGCTTTAACCGATGCATCACAATCTAGAACGTAATCGCAAATAGATTTTCAAAAAGTGTAATTTGGGTTGTTGAGTAATGGAGTAAATTGTAGCTCTAGAAATGCATATTGTAGTCCGATTATAAAATAGTTTTTCAATTCGTTCAGCTCGAGTCGAACCTTTATCGATTAGTTTAGTAAATAGTTAATTTCACAATTTTGTTAAGCTCTAGTCCATAAATTATTGATAACTTTTTTAGTTTTTCCGGTCCTAAATTAAAAAAAATAAAAATGTTTCCATTTTGTTTGTTTGATATGCATTTCTGATTAAATATTAAACAGCAATGTCTCAGCGAAAAATGTAAAGGATCCTGCATTTAATACGAACGTGCGAATTGAAATGCATTCATTAGTGCTTTATTGCTTTATTGGATTTTGATTGCACCACAATAATTACGCCAGTTGTTAAAGCAAGCGATTAAAATGCAGAAGCCTGCAAACAATTAGTGGCAATGGAACTTTCAATTGCCTGAATACTAATTGCACTATATACATATACATATAATGAACAATAACAAAGAGATAAAAAGCAAAAATCGCTGGAATTAATGGTCCGTCAATAAAAGATCCCATTGTATATAACTTAATCAGCAGCCAAAAATCAACTGTAGTAGCAAAGTGTGGGAATTCAAGTGGATTAAATGTTTGAATAGGCTTTTTTGGTGCTTAAGTGCAGTGCTGTTGCTTTATCAACTAATTGGGGCAAGGATATTATGGCCATGCTTGCAACGAAATGCGCCAACTAAACACCCAAAACACTCAACATTCGGCGGCTGCTTAAGGTAAGCCACAATTAGCTTGACCAAAAAAGCCAAAAAGCAGAAAACAGGCCGCAAATTAGAAAAACAAGAAGAACAAACAAAAGAGAGAGAGGGAAAACCGAAAAAGAAAGAGAGAAGTAGGGTGAGTGAAAGCTGAACGAGTTGAGTTTCATTTTCGTGGAGTATTGTACCGTTTCACGCGAATTAATTGTTGCATACTTTCCGGAACCCAAAAAGCAATCAAAACAAAGTTCATCAGAATGCAAAACAACACAATATTATAATAATAGTAATAAAACTCTTTTGATTATACAACTATCAACGTTTTCAAAGCTCATATCAACTGGATGGATACTTTTACAGCGTAATGGGTTTTTTTTATTTTTTAAACGGCGTAAAAAGGTCATAAAACACAGACTAGCTGAAGCGACGGCAACAACAAGGCTATAAAAGACAATACAGGCCGTGTCTGTTGCCATTGGTTAAAACTTAAATCGCATACGTTGCGTGCAGACATGAGGCAAGTGCTTTGTAACTAATGTAGCTTTAAATATATATGTATATATATATATCCTTTATAAACCTCTCTTTGCTACTTAGGTTTGAACTCATTTTCTAACAAAAGGTGAAGGTGAATCGAAATTTTACTGTTTGCATTAAAAACATTTAATTGAAGCTTAAAAAAGCTATTTTTACTCTCCAGTGCTAGACAAAGTTTTAAGTACTTGCTTGTGCTTTTGCATTTACTCTCATTCGAATGAAATCCAACTGTAACTCTTAACTTAAACTCCACCTTTAAAACTCAAGTACAACACTTTATTATACATGTTAAACATTTCGTTATTTCATTTAATATTTTAGATTTACAACACTTGCATACATAAATCAACTGTGAATTATGACTTATATCTCATGGCCAAATTTCAAGTTGAGTTTGAGCTAAATAATCATACGGTCCATTGCTTTGGGAAGAGCCTCATTCTGAAATTAAATATTCCAGCTGGGTATAGAGAGAGAGAGAGAGAGAGAGAGAGGAAGGGGGAGACTTTCAATTACTGTTTCATTTGAATGTCCTGTTGTGTATCTAAAGCGCCAGAGAGTCGGCAGCTAATAAATTGTTTATGGTCATGCTTTTAATATTTTTGTATGAATCAAACGAGAGCTCGAGCAATTAGATTGTGAAATAAGTTTTAATTATTAATAAGTACAGCTTCAGCTAAAATGTTCAGCCTATGCACACTTATTGATTGATGAGTCACGTCTTGAATTTATTTTTATGATAAACTTTAATCTCTTGTCATAATATAATCACTGCCCTTGCGACTAAACAACTATTCCGAACAAATTGCTAAACGAAGATGAAAAGTTGACTTGCGAACATGCAAAAGAAAACTACTACAGACTGTGCCATTAACAGGATGCCTTAGAGGATGTTGCCGTTGCCCAATTTTGTCGCTGTGCGTTTGTTTTTTTTTTTAGCTGTCGTCCGTGCCACTTCAACACCAGCTTAAGGCAGTCAGCTCGGAAGGCAGGAAGCAGCAAAAAAATTAGACAGTTTGTTCGCCAGAGCAATGTGAATGCGATTTTGTAATAAAGCAAAGTGAGAGCAAGATAAGCAAGCCAACAGTTGACAGCATAAGCTCAACCAACGTTGGCCGACGTGATGTATGAGTGATATTAAATAATCCGTAATATTAACGCTTGGCTTGCCGTAGCCGTGTTGCTGTTTGGCTTAATTTAAAATGCATTTTAAGCAAAGGAAAATAAATGATAAGGTGAATTGAATAACTGGCAAGCGACCAAATTGAGGCCACGGCAGTAATCGTCAAGAAAGGACACGGCAGGATAGAAAGACATAAACACACACGCCTTAAAAAAATATCATCGTCCATAAACAGAACAACAAGTATAATCAATAAATCCCTTACCAAACCAAAATGTTGAGAGAAATTGTTAGTTAGTTTGTTTGTTGTGTGTGCCCCAACTTTCACCTTAATTACAAACAACACACTACTAAAATTGAGTAGACCTACGTGTTGGAAGGAAGGGGAAACTGACCACCTTTCGTATCCAACACGCGCCAACATGTCACTGACTGTGTCACACGAGGACCTTCAACACACTTTTCTTTTTCTTTCTGGTCAACTGAGTTGTTGTTCAGCAAACAAGAACAAATCGAAGAATTCAATGAGCTAAAGTTCTTTTTAAATGCTTTTGCGTGTGGATTTTATTTAAAAGAGGAGGAAGAAGAATAGGGATTGAATTATAAAGGAAAAAATAGTCGATGTAAAATTAATTGATTAAATACTATGAACTACTTCTGCAATAAATAGATGAAAGTAATAAAGCTGTGAGACCTTTATGCATTGCTTTTAAGAAATTGCTTTTAAAAATAAATTAATGAACAATAGTACAACAACAAAATAGTAATAATTCAGTAAAATTTAAAACTATTTTATTTATTTATTAATTTTCATTTAATCTACCATCAAAGAGACATGAATATATTAAGGTTACAGAATTTACAAACATTTTTGTTTTGATTTTGATTAAAATTCAAATTAATTTAACTTGTTGATGGAATTATGCCATTACGATAAATTTCCAATTTAAACCGAACGAGATTGCTTGGACAATTTTGACCTTTAAAGAAAATTCGTGTGCCAAAATGAGTTGTCAGTTAAAAAGTGAAAGAGAAGAGCTTTCATTTAAGACTTTATGCATGTTTTATGTTCAAGTTTTGTCTTGCCAAGCTAACGGTAAAGTCTTGACGTTAAATCAAGTTCTTTTCGTTCCTCAAATGTTTATTAAAATATTCAAGAATTTTACTGTAACAGCAGCTGTTGCTTCCTGGCTTAAATCTCTGTTAACTTGTTGTTGATGTACGTTTTTCCTTTGGTTTACTGCTGCCAACTTTATGCTGCCACAAAGTGCAGTCTCGCAAGTTCCTTATTTTATTTTTTGTATTAATTACTCAACTTTTGTTATTACGCAGTTTATCTTTATTCTTCCATCTTCAAGACCAGTAATTAAGACTAAGGTGGTTTTTGTTTTAATGATTTTTGAATGTTTCAAACTTGACTAGCAAAGAATCATAACAGTTTCTCACATATAGGTTTATGAATAACTTATATTTTTACAGGGTATGCACGAACAATGGCATCAACAGTTTCCCATCCATCAATGTCAATGTCCAAATCATTTATTCATTCATTCATTTCGTTTGTCAATGGTCATAAATACTATATGGATGTTTGTATTTCTTTCTTTCTGCCATTGTGTGCTCGCGCTTCTTTCTAATCTATATGACCTGCGACTGAGCCACTGCCAGTGGCACATAGATTAGGATTGTTATTAAGCGCCCACTTCTTTTCACAATGTTGTCCTTGCACCTGCATTGCGTATTTCTTTTATCGATTATGCGTCGCGTTTGCTCGCGTTTTCTATTGTGAATAGAGCAGCAATAATAACAAAGTGACACATAAAAAAATCACTGTCTGTGTACATATACTATGTTGAAAGAATTCATTTATTTTAAAGCCGCAATGGATTGCAATTAAGTTGCTTTGCGGTACAGAAAACCAACATTTATAATCCATTTGTATGCTGTTCACCTGTGACACCAAAAAACATGAATCAAACATGCACAGGAGCATTGTTATTATTGTTTTTGGTTGTTGTTCAAATGCAATAAATAAATATTGAGAGCATCGATTTTGTTGGACAATTAATGACATGTGATTTTTGTTTCTTGTCACAAGATGCTTTTGTCCATTAATTATAGTTCATGGTCTTGGCTAATGGGTATTGTAATCAATATTGATTGATCATTAGAGTTAATATTTTGGGATCACTGTGAGGGTAACTAAATATTTAGCTCAAACTCTTGGTATTTAATTATAGTTAATTCTACTAAAGGACAGCTTGACTGGTATACAACTTAACTAGAAAACAAACATACTTAAAAACAGTAACATAATATTATAATGTTCCAGTTAAGTAGACAAAGTTCTAAGCATTTTAGTATTTCACAGCTCTAACTATTCATGTTGTTTCGAGTAAGGGAAATGTTAATAAGGAGCGAATCGAGCAAGTATAATTTAGGCTACATGCGATACCCCTAAAAACATTTGCAATATGCAAATCAAATTTTGTTTTGTCGAGATTGCATCAATAATCGAACAATTTATGTTGCCTGCTTTTAGGCGCAAACAGTTCAATCGAGATGGTTGACTTCTTGCTCTCGCTCCTTCTCTGTTTATTTTATACGATTTGCATATTTTAATCAAATTGTCATGTTTGCTGTTAGCACACACACACAGACAAACACATATACACAGACAGTCGGCCTCTTTTTTATGAAAAACCGGGTACCCCTACTCGTTCAAGGACAGTTCTCTTGTCGATTGGAAACAATTCAAATTGTGATATTGCAATATACACAGAAATGCACTCACACATGCATAGACTTGTTATCCACCCTTTATCCCCCCTCAAGGGTTTCATTTCTCGCTAACTTGGCTCGCTAAAAACTGCAAATATAATTGCGCACCGTTGAATGCAATTTAAATGCTGCTTTTTGCCTGATGGGGAATCAAAGCAGAAAAAAAAAATTAAAAGGCGAATGAGAAAACTTTCGCTCGCCATCAAACAAATGCCATGACAACGTCATGGAAATCCTTCTAAGCAGCGATAGTGTGTGCGTGTGTGTGTGTGTGTTTGAACAATGGAGCTGCCCCTTCAAGCGGCACAAAAGGGCGTTACTTCAGTTACCACTGACAGCAATTGCAACAGAAGCAAAAGTACAAGGGTAAAAACAACAATTTCATGTTATAGTAGTAGTAGTACAACCACACACACACACACACACACACACTTTGAGCTGCTTTTTTATTGATATAACTTTGCTGCTTCTCATGGGGCCAAGGCGACAAAGGCAACGAAGAGACGCTAACAGCACACACATACACTTATATTAATAATATTTGCATAATAACTCAAAATGTTGATCTTTAGTCAGCTTTTGTTCAGACATCCTTTATATTCAGTTAAAAAACCTTTTGATCGGGCTAAAGCTGCATTTCTGCTTTTGCTATTTTTATATTTTCACTTATTGGCGACATAGTTTGTTCCATTTCTCTCTTATCTCTCTTAACTTTCTCTCTGTTGGGGCTCTAAACCTAAAGCTTTCAAATGTTTATACTAAATGAAAAACTATAACTTCCCAAATATATTATTTATTATGTTACGTTTGTCAATAAAGATTGCAGATTTGACTCCAACAAATCATTATTAGAAAACATGCTCGTTACCAAGTTGCAAACTAATTACAGACTTTTAGTTGGCTTCGCATCACAGCCCACAGTTTCCTTAATTGGCTGATGTTCAACCTGCTGCCACCCCGCCAACCTGCATGCTGCTAGTCAATCGACGTAATTAAAGAAATTGCCGGCTTACCCAGAGAACACATGTAAAAACCGTCAACGGTTGCCTGTTGACAGTTGTCACTTTCAGTCCCTCCATTTGCCCCAAGCCAAAGTCTGTGCAATGTTAGCGACAGCGACACCGACAAGGACATAAACAGGATTATGATGGCAGAAAAAAAAGTTTTTTGATGTTGAAAAACTAAACTACAAAACACTTAAGAGACTTGTTAGATGTAATTTTGTTCGCTCAAAAACTGCAAACGGTTTCAAATATTTTGCATTTAGTTCTTGTATCAAAGTTAATCTGTCAAAACAGATACGAACAGTTACTGTTGGCATTAACGGAATTAAATGACAATTTGTACAATTAAATGAATGCTTGAGCTGCCAGAAGATAAGCAAGACATTTCACTTCGCATCCTTGCGAAGTCTGGCTACTAAATTATGCAAATATCCCCAGGGTAAGCTTATATTGAGTTGTTGTTGGCAGGCGTATCCGGGTCTGTCAATTCGACTTTGATTGCCCGAAGGCCCCTGTTGGCATGCAATTGTGTAATTCTGATGTGCTTCATCTTACCGATTACTCGGCGTATTAAATGGGCTTAAGATAATCGATACGTTGCGGAAAACCACACAAAATGATTGAGATTTGAACCATCGCTCAATCCGTTAAAGACAAAGGAGTGCAAGGAAACAGTTTGCAGTCGAAAATGTAAAAAAAAATACATCACATGGATACTTCTGTGTGTGGTTTGGTAGAAAAGCTCTTCAGGAATTCAATTCAAAAAAGAGGAAAAAAAAACTAGTATTAAGAGCTTTAATTAAGCAAAGGATGATGACAAGGATACCAACAAGTTTCGAACCGGATATTAAAGCGTTCTCAAACTCGTAGCCCAAAATAAGCAAAATCCAAGTGTAATACTTGCTAAGTAGCAATAAATATTGAAAAATGCAAATGCAAAAGAAAAAATATAAACAGCACAAAAGTCAGTGAGGGGAAAAGCTGGCACAAAAAATTCTGTCAGAATCAGGACGAAATATTTATCTAGGATGCCAACACAAATATGATATATGCCAGTGAAAGAACACGAACACACACAGATGCAACCACACAAACACACACATATTCCTTAGTTGGATTCCACAAGCAATCTTGAGTTCAAGTTAAAGCTTTTAAGATAACATTGATATGGCAGAGAACTGCAGTTGCTACAATTGCTTAACTTCAAAATACATACATATATAAATGAAGTAAACAACCAAAACCATTAGCCTTCAAATGAATAAATGCTAAATGACCTTAAGCCGCATCCTACTTTCAGTTTCATATCGCGACTTTGCAGCTGCAGTCAAATATAATATGTAATAAATTCTTTTGCACCAACGTCTCAGTAAACGTTGAAGCCATTAATTAAAATATTTCACTATTTTGCTATCGTTGTAGTATGACCGCAAAAGTTTTACGCTATGAAAGTTTCTCGATGGTTTTTTTATATATATAATTTCGTACTTGGTTTTTGCACCTCAAAGTTTGTTAAGCTGACCGAGTGGGGAAGCAAACAACTATGGAATCAGCCAAGCCGCAATAAACAATGCGATAACATTTATTTTAGCACTCCCTTATGGGCAAGTTAATTGTTTAAAATACTATGGTCGACATTAAGCTGGCAAAAATGAATAAAAATCGTTTCAGGTTCGGTGAAGGACAAAATATTAAACTCAATTACGCTTTAAGTAAAGTCAAATCAAAACGTTCTCCTAAAATTGTAGTAAAACTTAAATCACCTTTTGAAAAGCTTTGGTTGGGTTGTAAAAAGGGCACATTAAATTGCTGAAAATCTTTTCGTTTAACAGGTTTCTCTCTTTGATTTCAACTGTTATTTTTATCGATTAATTACAATATTTCTACATACGCATGCCACCACACGCGGGCTTTCTGAGAACTCAGTACATAAATATTTATGGTGCTGTAGCACCTTTCTTTACCTGGCTTCCTGTCAATCCTTGTTGCTTGCTTGCCAGCTACAAACGTCTCGGCTACATTTCTGTTTGTTCTAGACACATATTTTTACACGGTTATGGTAGACGCGTTTTTTTCCCCCAATATGGCAAACAATAGAGGGTCGCCAGAGGGATACGATGTAGGTGACTTTAGGTTCTCGCGTTGATTGTTGACATTTGTTGACTGTATTGAACTCCCGGATAGCATACACACACACATGCACACATACATACACTGGGATAAAACAGTTAAACTACATTTTCGACTCTTTCAACAGACATGCTGCGAAAAAAAAAACAATTTCAACTGGTTGCTTTGTGTTTTTGTTGGTGTTGCTAACGAGTGAGATTCATGAACTCCTTGTTATCCGGCTCAAACATAAATGCACACACACAACCATACACAAATATGAATGCAGAGAGAAAAAAGTCGTACTGAAAGTAAGCTTTAAATGAATTTTGATCCAAAAATAGGCATTTTTAGCAATTTTTTTTGATGTATGAAAACTATTTGTTGAAAATAAACACAAATCGACTTAAAAATCGGCTCAAAATGTGTTTAAGTAAATGAAACCATGCATGAAATAAGCTGAGTGTGCACCATCTTTTACTACTTTCAATTTAATCGAAACTATCAACAACAGATTTTGTGATTGATACTTGATTTTTTCGCTTAGTGTGCATGTGTGTGTGGGTTTGCGTGTGTAATTCAGTCAACATAACAAAAGGCAGCCATTTGTCCCCGAGGCTTAGTTGCTTTGCGCCGACTTTGCCATCGTTTGTTTCATTGTTGGTGTGTGTGTGTTTGTGTTGTGCTCTGTGTGTAGTGTAGCTTTTTTTTTTGTCACTTGGCACTTGCCACCATTTTTACTGCATACTTTGAGGAGCTCACAGCAGCCTTCACCGTTGTTGCTGTTGGATTTATTCGAAATTTTTGCATACAAAGTGTAAAGGCAATTGTGGCACTTAGGCCACTACAAAATGCTGCTAATTTCACCTCAAGGGTCTTACCCTTCAAACACTCGTGCATTGTGTTCGTGCAGAGGGAATATTTGCGAACCGTAAAGTGTGGAAAGTTCCTTTCAGTTATTTTCTAATCCGAGCAATGTCAGGTGGCTTAAGGATTCGTTCGCTTCCTGCCTTTGCAATTTCATCAACTTTTTTTTTTGCTTTCTTTCAGAAATAAAAAGCCACAAAAAATAAAATTTAAGCTTAAAAGGCTTATAAATAAAATGGGCAAAAAAATAAAATAAAATACTTTAATCAGCCGCAGAGACAAGGCTGTAAATACAATATAATCTGCATTTAAGGACATACAAAAAGTGCGTGTAAGGCACATTCAAATAATTTTATCCTTATGTGCTTAGTTGCTGTCACTAAAGACAGGACATGACAACATGTGCTTGTTTATGGCTTATGGCTTAATGAAGCGACGGCTAAATGGATGCCCATATGGTTAAACAAAAAAGGTTAACACACACACGCACACACACAAACACACTAAGTGCGCATGTGTCGCCAAGGGTTCAGTTTAGCTAAAAGCTGGATCAAAAAGGCGTATAATAGTTTTCCGTCCCCTTTAACCTTAACCCGCATCCCGTTTCCGATTAACGCAAGTCTATTTTATGCTTCTCATTCAATTTTATTTTTTCACTTCGAGGTTAATCCTGTTTGGCTTATCGTCCATTGACCATGTCTCAAATCATTGTGTATTTTTCCAAGCCATTGATTATGTGATTTTATGCTCCTGTTATCCTCGCCGCCTGCTCATCGGCTCCATTCATTATTCATAGTTTGCTAGGTGCACACATTTGGCAAATTCAAACTAAGTTCCAAATATACTAAATATCTATTTTTGTGCTCTTCTTTTTGTTTACCAACCGAACATGGTTTGCGCCTCTTTGAACGTGAAAACAATATTTAATCCGGATTAAGGGCAAAAGCATCAAAAGGAGCAAGTTGAGGTCCTTCTTTAGCTTGGCTTTTGCTCTTACAGGTTTGTCATTTTTGTGATGTGGTGCGAACATTTGCAATAAAACAAGAGCACTCGGTTTAGATGAATGAGAAGTTAACCGATAGATTCCCTGTAAAAATGCAAAAATATATTCTTTCTAACACAAAAGTTTTTGAAAAATAAAATCGTCGAAAGTCCTCTTATTTAAAATTGTATAATTTCTTTTTAGAGTTTAAATAATTTTAAGAAAAATTCGTGTTTATTTTTATCATATTTTCTTCTTGTTAACAACTTACAAAGCTTATTAAGAATGTAAATAACAAGTTTGTAAAGAATCTGACAACATTTCAGCCTTATTTGTCTCATGTGCATAAGTTTTGCTGACTTTAACAATTTCGTTCGTTCGTGGCATGCGCCGTATGAGTAATCAGATTGTTGCATGATCTCAAATGTGAGGCCATACAGTTATTTCAAGCATATGTTTTTTTCTTTTTATGACTCACTGTAATGCCACAAATTTGTCTCTCTAAATTAAAGTAAATGCGCCAAGCGCCAAATTCAAAAGACTCCATAAACAAAAAAGCAAAAGGAGAGAAATACATACATAAGAAAAAAAGCCAAAAACCATTGCACTGCATTTTATATGTGCGAACATAAATTTTAGTTATTCTTGTGGAAAAATAAATGCGTTGACATTTAATTTAATAAACCCATATTAAATATGCAGGTGCGATTCTGGTGGGATTCTGTTGTGGACATAAAAAAAAAAAAAAATAAACTCAAGGGCTGCTAAAGCTTTGAATGGTATTTCAGTGGTTCTCTTTTTATTCGAGTAAAATATTTCACATGAATTTTTACTGAAAATTTAATTTTAAATGCCAAAAAATGCAAAAAAACGTTGTTGAATTTAAAAATCGATTCAGTTTTGGCAAAGTTATGGCAGTGCAAATGTTGGTTGGCTCTAAAAGTCAACTCAATCCTTAAAAAAGTTTTGATAAAGTCATGTTCAAAACTTAATTAAACAGAACCCAGTATCGCAGACTTGTTGATTAGAATTTCACCGGTTTTATATCCTTCGCTAGCTAGGTTCAATTGCAAATAAGTCGGCAAACACACACAAATGAAACAAAATGTAATTGCAGATGAATTACACGCTCAACGCTCAATAAAAAATGAAACTTTTTTGACATTTGAATAGAACAACGGGGGATTGAACCTCTGAACAAACAAAAGTAGTAGCTTTGACTGAAGCGGGAATTGAGAACAGTGTGGCACACATACATTCTGTGCAAACATACAACATATATATATAGTATTTATATACTATACCTTACCATTTCACTAATTTCAACAAGCCAATGCTTTTGCGCAGCACTCAAAATCAAATTCATTAAAGCTAATCGCTTAAACGTACGTTACGCGACGTTAGGGGATTTACGTTTATTTGTGTGTTTCCCGGGTGCCTCAACTAATGAACTGATGACGTTGTCATTAGGCAGAGCTTTTGATACACTTACCTTACTTACTATAGCTATAACGTGCTGTGAGTGCACTAAACAAAAAGAATTTTAAAAATATCATCATTGTGAGTCTTATAGATAAAACTTATTGTCGATAAAAATAAATCTTTTACTTTTAATGGTATACAAATAGTTTACCTTTCTACTCTCGAGAAAAGGCATTTGGAGATGTAAGAAAATTAACATTGAAAAGATAAAGTGCAAAGACTTGTTGAAAACTTGTTAAAAAACATTGTTAAAAGCTTTCAATATTGATTACGCAGTAAAGAATTTAATTTTTCAATCAAAAGTCATACACGTGATTGCTTCAAGTGCACGACACGTGCAGAACTAGATTTACAATCAACGTGTTCAACGGTTACTCGAGCTAAAACCCATTCAGTATTCAGTTGTCAATTGGCATTCGCGCTGATAGCTAACTACTTTTTTATAGTACATACTCGGTCTTAATATATTTATCGGGGGATTGAAGAAGATGTCGTAAACATCTTTCTCTCTCTCTCTCTCTGATAAGAGCACCTTCCCTCTAACTAGAGTACTTTTATTTTTTATTATAATAATCAACACTTTAAAGTCGCGCGCAGTTGCAACGCGTTCGTCGTCGTGCTCAGATCATAACGCCAACAACAACTTCTACTACTTAGTAGTAGAAACCATAAATATTCGTAATGCTGGCCATTGCTTGGTTGTGCGCGTTGTGCCTTGTTCCAGTTGCCATACGGTGTGACAGCGATTCATACTATGAGAAATATTATGCGGCACGGCGTTTTGTGCCGCTGAAGCGTAACTCTCCGTTGAGCTACAATTTTACGCTTGAAGTCTGCAAGGATGCTCTGGCGGCAGACGAGCATCCAGCATTGATTGGCAATCTGGCTGCTTTGGGTGGATGGCAGGCAGACAAAGCTATATTATTGAATCGCACAGCAGTGCATAATGTGTGGATGGGTTCGGTGTTGTTGCCACAGAATCGCAGTGTTGAGTATCGTTATTTTGTGGCAGCCGTTGGCAGATCTGGTGGCATCCAGGTGCGTCGCTGGGAATCGCATGTGTTGCCGCGTGCTTTTAACACCACCAAATTGGCTGGGAATCGCACGGATCAGCTGGGCATCATTGATAAGGTGCATCAATTGTCACGTGGCTGGCTTCAGAGCTCCTCCAGCTGCATTGTGCAATTCAAGGTGTTCCGGAAGGCATTGCAATTGCTGGAGCAATCGGTGCCGGAAACGGCTGGTCTGAGATTGCGTCTACAGCCCGTGCATCCGGGCAATCTTTCGCCCATCTTAAGTTCCGCTTCGGCCAATGTGGAGTATGTGCGTCTGGTGTATAGCGATAGTGTGTTGCGCAAGCAGCCAGAATATGGTGTACCCTATGATCGAGATCAGGATCTGCTGATGTTCCATGTGACGTTGGAGCAACTGCAACAGGTGGCCTATCAACTGGAGATCTATGGAGAGCAACAGGATCTGGTGCGTCTCCTTGGCTATGCGAATCTTCAACCTGGCTCCTTGGTAGGCAGTGAGGGTAACCTAACCCTTCAGCTAATCTCGCCCATTTGGCAGACTGTGGTGGGTGAACTGCATCTACAGTATCTGGTGGTACGTCCCATGTCCAATGGCAGCACGGACTTTCGCACCAGCTTCGTCAACTATTGGCGCTCCAATTGGACAGCCCTAGAGATTGGACATCGGGGTTTGGGCAAGAGTCTGACGATGTCGTCGACCACAACGGCGCCTTTGATTGAGAATACGTTGGGATCCATGATTGCGGCGGGCGAGTTGGGTGCGGATCTAGTAGAGTTCGATGTGCAATTGACAGCTGATTTGGTGCCGATTATACATCATGATTACTCGATACGTGTGTGCATTGATTCCAAGACGCCAACGACACGCAATGATCTAACGGAAGTCCTCATCAAGGACATCACCTATGAGCAGCTGAAGCAGGTGAAAACCTATCAGATTGTCGCCAACAAGATCATTGAATATCCGGCACATAGTAATGTGGAGCAAGTGGAGCAACGTTTGTTTCCCACTCTGCAGGACTTCTTTGTACATGTGAATCTCAGTGTTGGATTCGATATTGAGATCAAGTGGCCCCAGCTCGCAGCCAATGGCAAGTACGAAAGTGAACAGACCATCGATAAGAATCTATTTGTGGATCGCATTCTGGAGGTGATCCAAAAGTATGGCTGTGGTCGTCTCAACATTATCAAAAGCTTCGATGCAGATCTCTGCACCTTGTTGCGCTTCAAACAGAATATGTATCCGGTATTGTTCCTTACCAGCGGCAGGGAGAACTCATACGCCGATCCGCGTACTAGCAATGTGGAGCAAAGCATTAATTTTGCACAAGCATTCAATCTGGCAGGAATTGTTCCTCACGCTGTCTTCTTCAAGTCAAATCCAACGCTGGTGCAACGTGTCCATTCGCAGTTGCCTCTACTCCTGCTCTGGGGTGGCGATCTCAAGGATCGCAGCTCAATCGATGGGTTCCTGCAATTGGGTGTCGATGGTGTTGTCTACGATCGCATGGATCTCCATTTGCCAGCGAATAAAATAGGCGCCTTTGAAGCCGAGCTCGATTTGCCAGATTTCTTTCAGCTACAGTGTCCGTCGGATGCCAAACAGCCTGCTCCAAATGACACCATCGAAGCTATCTTGAGTAATGTTAACTTTTTATAGATTTTACGTAAACGACTTTGTACTTGATTAAAGCGATAAAGCAATAAACATCTAAATAGTACGATCAAAACTATCAACACTTTCTCGTTTCAGCTTGTTGATTGCGCCAAAAAATTCAAAAAGAAAAACTTCTGTTAAAAGCAGTCGAATAATTTCCACACAATTGCCCTTTCCTCTTCCTTTTTTTTTTTTTTTTGAGAACTTTTCAACTTGAACAAAAGTTGTGCGCAATTTTTATTGCATTGTTCAGCAGCTAAAAGCCGCTTTAAAGCAAGGCTGTAAAAAAAAGGGTGAAAAAAAAGCTGTATTAAAGCGTTAAAAAAAGCGTTTTACCTAATTGGATAGAATGATAAATACTTAAATAAATGCATGGAATCAAATGATTGATTGACAATGAAAAATATAACAATACAACAGTTTGACAGTGAGAGGGTTTATCTTGTTTGTTTTAAATAATACCATTAATATTTATATCTGTATGTATTAAATGTTTTGCACTTAATAAAAACGGTTTTGATTTTAGTCTACAAACAAAGCAATTTATTTTGCAATTTATTTCCTTTTTTTTGCATGCTGAACTTGAAAATTTAAATTTTTAATAAAATCATTGCCAAACGAACAACAACAACAACAGCTGGTTTTCCCCTATTTTGCTGTCAAGTCGTGACATGTCGCGACAGTCTATGCCACACACACACAAACACACACACACTTAATGGAGCTCCAGGCTTATAATGGTCAATCGCCTCTCTTTCCATCAGTAAGGTTGCCCTGTGGTGATTTTGATGATGCAACTGCAACGTACCTCCCTTCCTCCCCCCCGCTCACTCTCAATTTTCCATTAAGCTGCATCGCAAAACATCCGCAACAGTTGCAAACACACACACATGAGTACATATATTTGTATAGGTGAGTGTCGCATTTGAATTAATAGCCCCAAAACCCATATCACACCCGGTCTCAATTGGATTTGCATGTAGTTCATGAGAAAAGAGACACAGAGTGTGAGAGAGAGAGAGGGGATGGTGAGAAGGGGGGGGGATATGGTATTTGTGTATCCACTTATATAGGTAGTATCAAGCTCTTTATAAAATTATACACTCGCATACATACGAGTGTATGTTGTTGTCATTTATGCATCTTATTTACGCAAATTGCAACTTGTTGCTAAAATGAGAAAATTGTGTAGGCAGCAATTATACGATACGACTTTGAATAAGCATATAATCTAATGTATTTATAGACCTATTTCTTACAAAATGTAATAATTTAATAAAGTTTTAAGTTAGACAGAAACGAGGGAAACTTTCAACTGGTTATTTTGCAAAATTGTAGAAATTATGCTTAGGCTAATGTGCATATATTAGATACTGTTTATATGGTCATAAAGATATCGAAATATTTTTTGATTCTTATCGCTTGTGTTTTATGGAAACAGTAATCTTAATCAAAGATATCAATTATTAGCTTTTTGTTTAAATAAACATTGTTAAGGTTCAAGTAAAGGTTATTTTCTGCAATTTAAAGTACAAATTCCTCAACTTGTTTTAGTTGAATAATTATATTTATATTGCATTGTTCTTAAAGTTTTAAATTTGTAGTTGTTATCTACTTGTTATTATATTTTTATACTCGATACCGAAGGTAAAGAGTATATTGGTTTTGTGCAATGTCCGTCATGGTGTCTGTCCGTCTGTCCGTCTGACCGTCTGTCCGTCTGTCCGTCCGTATGGTTGCAAGTTTTTTCCACACCCTTCAAGCTAGAGACTTGAAACTTTCCAATTCTCTTTATCTATGGGATAGTAAATTAAAGTGTCAAGATGGGGGTTCTACGATAACTGGGGGCTGGCAAATCGATAAATTCGATAACTCAAAACCGATAAATCCACATATTTCGCACATCCTTTCAGCTAGAACTACCAAATTTGGTAAGAAGATAGCTACTAGCAACCCCCAAAAAACTACATCAAAAATTTTGGAGCCACGCCCGCCCATTCCGCCCCCAGCCCCCCGCATTTTAATGTCAAAAAAGCTCCTATCTCCCACAGTTTTTGAGCTATAGCCACCAAATTTGGTGCCAAGATAGGTACTAGCAACCCCCTAAAAACTGCATCAAAAGTTTGGATGCCACGCCCACCGATACTGCCCTAGCCGCCCCCATCCATCCCAACGCTTCGTCAAAAACGGGAATGCGTGTATCTTCCAGAGTTGTGGAGCTAGAGCCACCAAATTTGGTAGGAAGATAGCTGGCAACGACCCCCAAAAATCTGCATCAAAGTTTTAAAGCCACGCCCTCCATTTCGCACCCCTTTCCCCACTTTTTACATTTTTCGAGCTAGAGTTACCAAATTTGGTGAAATAGCAAATGACACACAAAGAAAAATTGGATGCCACACCCCCCTTCTCCACTTATTACAAATTTCAGCTAGGTCACCAAATTTGGTGTAAAATAAGAAATTCCACAAAGATCTGCATCAAAAATTTGGATGCCACGCCCAACCATACCGCCCCCAGCCACCCCTTTCCCCACCTTTTACAAACTTTGAGCTAGAGTCACCAAATTTGGAAAAAATATAGCTGGTGGCATCCCCATCTGCATCGGAGAATCTTTAAGGTAGCGTACACCCCTGCCGCATCCGTACCCCTTTGCAATCAGGCCTCTTTTTACCGATTTTAATACTAGTATCGAGTATGCCGCAGTCGGTTGCGTCCGAATGCAACGTTTCCACTTGTTTCAGTTGAAAATCTGATGATTTCTAGGAACTTGATTTGCTTTCTAAGTTTTGAGTTCTTTTGTATAATATCGTATTGAATCTTTGCTTATTCTATGTGGAATTCCCAATTTCAGCGCCAGCTAATGGATGCTTACATTCGTCAGAAACGCGCCTCACCCGGCATGGTGCAGGCGAGTGATCTGCAAATGACGCGTCCCATGTCTGGAATGAGAAACAACAGTCGGGAACTTCATGCCTACGATGGACCCATGCAGTTCATTGGTTCGCCACATAATCCCGATCAGATACTGAGCAACAACAGCAGCAGCAACATCACAATGAACTCAAGTCGCAATAATTCGAACAATTTGCGTAGCCTTAGCACCATCAATCAGGAAGACTTGATCGAGGAGATCTCTTCGCATGAGCTGGAGGATGAGGAGAGCAGTCCAGTGACTGTTGTTGAGCAACCGATTGCTCCGCAGAGTGCAAGCTCAGCACTTTCGCAAAGAGCACGCGTTGGACAGCAATTGTTCAATGATACTTTGGACGATGAGGATTATGCGAATCGAAATATATCGGGAGTGGCTACAGTGCGTCCTGCTAACATAACAACACCATATAAAGAGTGTGCTGCGGGAGAGGGCAGCCATGGGGCAGCCAATGGTAGCGGCAGTGCTGGTGGCAGTGGAGAGTCCGAAGGTGATGTCATTGGTCAGATGGATCAGTTTGTTATGCAACCAGCGCCACAAGGAGTACTCTATAAATGTCGGATAACACGAGATCGCAAGGGTATGGATCGTGGTCTATTTCCCATCTACTATCTGCATCTGGAGCGTGACTATGGCAAAAAGATATTTTTGCTGGGTGGTAAGCTTAACACCTGCTTCGCTCCATAAGTAAATAAAGTTCTAGTTTATATTGCTTTCAACAGGTCGCAAGCGTAAGAAGAGCAAAACATCCAATTATATTGTTAGCTGCGATCCCACCGATCTGTCCCGCAATACAGATGGTTTCTGTGGCAAATTGCGCTCAAATGTTTTCGGTACATCCTTCACGGTCTTTGACAATGGCAACAAGGAGAGCTCGGACAGTCCAAGACTTGACCTAGCAGTCATTATCTATGTAAGATTTTTCATAGTTCCTTTAAACTTACTGCATACTGTAATTGAATCTTTTCGTGCAGGATACGAATATTCTGGGCTTTAAGGGACCACGAAATATGACTGTGATACTGCCGGGCATGACTGAGGATGATCAACGTGTCAAGATTAGCTCCGCAGATCCCAAACAACAAGGCATACTCGATTTGTGGAAGATGAAAGTAAGCTTTAAGACCTCTTTTCCTTATTTCTCAAGTATAATACATTTTTATGCTTTTAGAACATGGATAATATTGTGGAGCTACATAATAAGACGCCCGTTTGGAACGATGAAACGCAATCCTATGTGCTCAACTTTCATGGACGCGTCACGCAGGCATCCGTTAAGAACTTTCAGTTGGTGCACGACTCGGATCCCGAATATATAGTCATGCAATTTGGTCGCACATCTGAGGATGTCTTCACCATGGACTATCGCTATCCATTGTGTGCAATGCAAGCATTTTCCATTGCACTCAGCAGTTTTGATGGCAAAATTGCCTGCGAATGAATCATATGCATATATATCTCCCGTTGTCTTTGCTGCAAGAACTTCACGCGGCGCAGTTGCAAATGCCTTACCAAAAACATATAATTAAAAACCACGTGCAGTCACTCGTCTAGTATATAAGAAAATATTCATATATGCAGAGGCTACAACATAATATTTAAAACAAACGAATATATGTTATTTTCAAGAAGTATCAGGTATTATGGTAGACTCTAAATGAGGATTGTGTGTTAAATAAGCAAAACAATCAATTTCGCAACTTTAAAACTTTCAAATTAATCTGTAAACGTTTTAATACTCAATGCAATTTGCTACATTGTTTCTGTAAATTCTTGTTAGGGTACCTTCTACAGCTTAAATATCAAAAATGAGCAATTTACATGTAATTTTTACAAAACTCTTGAAAATCACATTAACTAAGTGTATATTTAAAAATCCTTCTTCTTCTTCAGATTCACCAAATGCATGCATGACACATAGTACATAGTCTACAATTCTAGTCAGTTGAAGTGCTCATCATCGGCACAGTAGACAAACAATTAAATACATAATATACCTATAAAAAAGTAACATTGATTTCAAAATGTTCTCACCGATATTGTAAAGAGCTTAGGAAAATTACAATTAGAAACTCTTTACGACTTACAACAACAACAAAAACTTAAAATGCAAAAATTAAAAATCAAAAGTTACAAATCAAAGAAAATAATAAGTTTTTCATTCGAAAACGAATTATAGTATATATTATTAGTGTAGCGTACAAAAAGCAACTATTTATATTGATGTATGTAATAGTATATCGTAAAGGAACAAGAACAACAATTACTATTAGTCCATAAGAGAGCATTACTAATTGTGCCGAGCTCTTAATACAATTAAGCAAAATCTGATTTAGAAAATAATTATTTTTTAAACATGTACTTATGTAAATCTTATAAAAAGTGTTTAATATGGAAATATGACAGAGCAATGATATGAGAATAAAATGAATTTATTTAATGTCACTTAATCAAAACTAATCTATTGAAGAATATGGGCAATGGGAACAGCTAAACTCATCTAAAGAGCAAAGCAATTATCCCTAACGTATGCTTTAAAAAATATAAATATGCTCGTAGAGTATGCTATATTTTTTTTAAAGAAATTCTCATCATATCGCATTAAGTACAGTATATTTTTATTTAATGCCATTAAGTACAATTTTCGTTCGTGTATAATAAATGCAATATCTTACTTATATACAAAACAAGTTCAAAAAAAAGTTCAGGTTGAGATTACGTACTTTTGTTTAAACCTTCATTTCATATTCAGCTAAACGACAATCCAAATTAGATTGATTAAATATCCTTGGGTAATGTACAATTAATGTTCTGGCGATGGGAATTACTTGAAGTTTGGTCTTCAGTGTCGCTATGAGCGTGTCCGAGTCGTGTGCATATCTCGATTCTCTGGCACGACGAACTCGAGCGGATCGTAAGCCTTGTAAGCTAACTGTCGCTCCGGCGACGTTTCAGGTAACTTGTTGATTTTTTGCAGGCGAGCATTCACAATCTGAAGGTGACGACCAATGTAGTCCTCGGCCGGTGCCAGACGCTTGGCGTATTGCAGGCAGGCTGACGCCTTGGCCATCCACTTGCGCTCCACGAAGACCACACACAGATTGTGCAGACCCTGCGTGTTATGTGGATCGTGCCTTAAGATGCTGTGATAGCACTTCTCGGCTGCATCCAGATCCTTCATGTGATTGATGTAGATGTCGCCCAGCAAGATGAGTCCCTTAACATGCGTGGGATGATGACGTATCAATTGATTAAGAAATGGAACTGCATCCAGTGGACGTTTTGAGTCTGCCAGCAGCAAAGCCAAATTAAAGAGCGCACTACGAAAATCTGGCTTGAGATGAATTGCACGCTTAAAGAACTGTTCAGCATCGTCGAAGTTTGTCTCATCCATAGCCAGCATGCCCAGATTAAAGTACACCTTCTCGTTGTTGGCATCTCTGGCTAGCACCTGATAGAGACGGGCACGCGATATCTGACGCGCCTCCTCGCCACCCAGCTCCTGCAGCAGAATGGCTGAATTGAGCAACGCCTGCTCGTGTTCTGGATATAGTTCGATTGCTTTATTGAAATACACATGTGCCTGCTGACTTTTGCCTTGTTCTAGGAACACAACGCCCAAATTGTAATATATATCCGCATTCTCGCTGTCGTACAGTAAAGCTTGTTCATACACCTCTTGTGCCTGAGCAGTGCGATTAAGCTTCATAAGAATATCGCCACGATTAATATATGCCTGTAATTTGATGCGATAGTAAAAACTTTATACATAGTATTTGGAATGTTAACTCTTACCTGAACGTAATCACTGCGCATGCTGATGGCCTGCCGATACAGATGATCCGCTTCCTCCAGTCGCGTCTGATTTTTAGATATGAGATTTGCCAGATTGATGAATACATTCAAGTGGTTAGGCGCAATGCGTGCATGATAACTAACTCCTGCCTTGGCTTGAGGGAATAATGCCTTGGCACGCAAATATGCCTGTTCTGCTTCCGCATAACGCTTCAGATTGTTATAGGTGCGCCCGACATTGATATGGGCACCAATGTCATCTGGCTGTATATTCACTGCCTGTTGGAAGTACATCAAGGCCTCCTCATATCTTGCTTCATTCTCTAGCGCATGCCCCACATTGTTATAGAGTTTCGCATTGTGCTGATTCACATGCACCCCGGACATGAATAGTGAATACTCCGTACGCCAATCCCAGTTGCGCTGCTGCGTCTTTAGTCCATGCGCCAGCAGCAATCCAACAAGAGCTACCTGCCCTAAAAGTTTCCAGCGTGAGCTGCAATGCTGTAATAGCTGGTGATAGCCATAGGCAACCAGCAGACAGTAGCCCATCGACGGCATGTACAGAATACGCTCGGCCACAACAAACCCAACGGGAAAGAATAGATTTGAAGCGGGCAAAAATGGCAGCACCATCCAGCCGAGGCACATGAGCAGGGTACGCGACTGCGCGAGATTACGTGAAAAGCAAGCTTTGACAACTAATGCGCCCAAGCCCAGAAAGGTGCACAAGGTGGCCAAGTTTCTTGCATCACCAAAGCCTTCCAACAAGGGCACAGTGCCTGCAAAGCAAAATTAGTTATAATTGGAAAACAAATAAGTTAAATTGACAAACTCACCCATTGTCCAGTCGCAGCAAAGTAAAGATGGACATAGCAATAGCCAACAGTTCAGGTAGATGAGGTAGCCATAGGTTAATTGGCGCACAGGCGTTTCTGCCGCCGAGGCAGGATTATCGAAACGTGTGAATATGGGCAACTGAGAGCCCATCACATATACGCGACCCACCAACAATGCAATTGTGACAACGACCAAAAAGGCCAAACGCTTCCACAAACCCGACGACCAGCGTCGTGTGGGCGTGCTACTGCCTGGCGTCTTGGCCGCTGACTTCTCTTCGAATATGCGCAGCACCAAATGACAGAGGTGCAACGGACGCAATTGCTGCACCACAAACAGCTCGTAGACGGCACAAATGCCAGCGACTGTAATGCCCTGCTCCTTGCACAACATGGAGGCGGCCAGACAAGTGCCGAAGCATAGCCATAGTGAGGCCCAGTTCGTACGTCGTTGCGAGCGGCTCGTTGCATGTGCGTAGCTGAGAAAGGCGCCCAAAAAGCATAGAGAGGAGAGCAATTCAGCGCGACCGACGACGCCAGTAACGGCTTCCGTATGCACCGGATGTGTCGCAAACAGGAGCGAGGCAACAAAAGCGCATGTGTTAAGCGAGGATGGGGTGGCGGTGCAGCCAGTTGTAGCTTCATTACTTGCAGCCGGTGATGCTACACATTGACGCAGCAGCAGGCGGCACACGCGACGCCAAAGCAAACAGACGGCAATGTGGAGCAGCAGGTTGACGAGATGATAACCGAATGGTTCCAGCGCATGCAGCAAGTAGTTAAAACGGAATGTGAGGACAGTCAGCGGGCGATACGATTTATGCGACTGCTCCTTGCGCATCGGTGTGCCCCAGAAATCGTTGAGAAAAACATTACGAAGCGGTGTACTCGGTCGCAAATCCTTGTTATCTCTTATAGCACTTATATCATCGAAGACCAGACCACATTGCATGCTATTGTAGTAGCAAACGATGCAGGCAATGCATATGCTAAGGAACTCGTACAAATTGCGCTGTGAACTGCTCCCAGTCCATACTCTTTCGCTCTCCCTGTCACGTTCACGTTCTCTCCCTCTCTCGCGATTACATGTTGCGGTAACTATTGTAACTGCAGCATTTTGTTGTTGATGTAAATGCTGCTGCTGCTGCTGCTGCAGTTGGTTTGGGTTCGTTGACATGGTTGACTTATTTCTTCTTCTTTCCGCTGCCCTTCCCGTTACTTTCTGCGCTTTCCAGTCCGTGCAGTACGGCAGTTCATGTATCCATAATTACTGTACTAAACCAGATGGAATTTTTCATACATTTATGTATATATTTATATGGTTGTATCTTATAAAAACTTTACAGAGTTTTTACATAGCCTGCGAAGAAAGTTAGATTTTGATATTTAATAAAAACAAATTATATAGGTACTTTTCAAATATTTTTTTTAATGCAAGAACATTGTATCTCTACCAAAATATCTCTAAAATAAAGGAAATGCTTAAGCAAATTTAATATAAATGCATTTAAGCCATGCACAAAAACGCTTTTGTGCGTGCACCAATTAAAATTATTATTAATTTTAAAACGTTTCATTATAACAATCAAGATTTAAAAAAAACAGCTTACTTAAACTGCTAACAATCAAGTTCACAGTTTTCCACTTATTTGACAATTACAAGTTTTTAATTGGAGAACACCACTAACAAAGTTAGTTAAAGTCAATTAGAAATAGCACACACTCCTTTTAAAACTTATTCAACTTTTGCTATTTGCTTTCATGTAGACAATAAAAAAGTTGGATGCCGAAAAAATCAATTAATGCGGCAACAAAGTAACTTCGTCCCGGTTACTGTCCTCAATACCGACTGCAAAACTCCGAAGTTAACAAAGTTGTAAGCGCCTACAATAATATATATTTTTGAGCAGCGGCAGCAAAACGAAAAGCAGCCGGCAAAAAGTTGCACGGAGAGAAAATGCACACGAAGAGTGAGTGTTGTTTTTGTTTGTGTTTTAAATAAGGCATTACTGGGCGAAGCCACGGACAGGCAGAGGCACAGGCACATCGGTATGCGGATGCAACATTATTGCTGACCGAGAGACAGCAACAAAGTTGCACTCAATGTCATCGATTTTTGCTGCAGGGACAATCAACAACAAACCACCACCAAAGTAAATGTTAAGGCCAGAGAGAGAGAGAGAGAGAGAGCAAATGACACTGAGAGCAACTTTGTTGCACGACCGACATAACGCAGTTACGGCCCGAAGGACGGCAGCTAGGATAAAATATATGTATATGGGCACACGTGCAGGTGAACGTGCAGCTTGTTGATTTCCCGCCATTTGACGCGCAGGCGCTACTAAACCCTTGCACTTTCGTTCGTCCTGTGATAACAACAACTCTCTCAGCGCCGTCTCTTTGCGAATGTTTAGTGCTGGTACTTTTTATGTAAAATTACTTTGACCGAGATCCGTGCGCCTGCTTTTTCTGTGGCCAGGCCAGCACAGGCAACGCAACCAACCACCCCCTACATCCGCACTCATTCTCTTACAAATTGCGAATTTGAACGACGCCATTACATCCAACAACAACGTCACCATACACAAATTAGGGACATACACATCAACTTTGTTGCAAATTGAAATTCGTTACATTGTCGTTATCACGCTTACTTTTTGCACTTGTTTCAATGTTTATTATATACCGCTTACTTACCGCATAAATGTCACAAGTATTGGAGGTAGTTGCACTTAAACAAAACAAAGTTACATTTTAACACAAACTCAACACGGCTTTGGCCAACTTGCTCGCACTTTGCCATTCGCCTTGCCACGCATGCATGTCGATAACAACAAACATAATAAAGACAATCGACCAAAGTGTAGAAAATTATCGAAACAAACCACAAGTGCAGCAGCCCTGAAACAACGCCGCAACGTTGTAAGTAGTAAAAGTGTATGCCGGAAAAGAAAAATAACAAAATTACAATATATACTAATTCCCACAGAAAACGAATTGCTCAACCCCCTTTATAACCATGTCGACAGAGGACTTCTATTTGCGCTATTATGTCGGGCACAAAGGCAAGTTCGGCCACGAGTTTCTCGAGTTCGAGTTCCGTCCAGATGGAAAATTGCGCTATGCCAACAATTCCAACTATAAAAATGACACAATGATCCGCAAAGAGGCATTCGTGCATCAGTCTGTCATGGAGGAGCTGAAGCGCATCATAATTGACTCAGAAATCATGCAAGAAGATGATCTGCCGTGGCCGCCTCCAGATCGCGTGGGTCGACAAGTAAGCAAAATGGCTGCAAGAACTATTGAAACATATTAATCATACATATGTATTACAGGAACTAGAAATTGTTATTGGCGATGAGCATATTTCGTTTACTACCTCAAAAACGGGCTCGCTGGTGGACGTGAATCGTTCAAAGGACCCGGAAGGCTTGCGCTGTTTCTACTATCTAGTACAGGATCTAAAATGCTTGGTATTCTCACTCATCGGACTGCATTTCAAAATTAAACCCATATAAATAATGTTGTGCTACTGTTTACAACAGTATTCAACTCGTATAAATATTTATATAGTAAGCATAACTAGCAGGTTCATAAAATTGTTTAATGAATTCGACTACAAATGAATAAACCTTAACTTTTTGTACGTATGGTAATTAATTATGAGTCTTAACTGAGAACGACACAATTATACTTTTGAAAAATAAATAAAGATTTACCAGTATTTCCTTTTGTGTGTCATTCAACTAATTCGTGTTGAAACTAGTTGTAATATCTTTTATTGAACAACATATTAAAATAGATAAATACAAAATATTTTTCATCATATACATTTGTACAAAAATGTTCAACCAAATTGGTAGTTATAGATAAAGTTTATCTAAATGTATCTTGTTAAAGTACGACATATGCTTAATTGTTAAAATAATGCCATAAAATTCACAATCAAATTGATTTGTTTTACACATAATTATCAGTTATTACTTATATCTAGATGTATAATCTACAAGGCAAATTGTGGGCTAAAAATCAGATATGTATGACAACAATTATCGCTCGAAGAATCGCAAATTGAAATGGTTTTGCATATGATACCTAAATTCAGTCTTTGGGGTTTACTTAGCAGCTAGAATTACTCTAATTAAAAACACTATAAACTAAAGAAAGCTCTTGTAGAGCCGAATCCGTAAATCTCAGAGTCATAACTGAGGCTGCTGCTGGTGTAGTGCGAGCGTAGCTGCAATATTTGTGCTTGGCCGCTCCAGATAGCTAACGGGCATTGCACCTAATCCAGGCATGTCCAATGGCTGCTGCAGTTGTAATTGTTGCAGTTGTGGTTGTTGTTGTTGTTGTGGTGGAGGCTTTAATAAACTGGGTGAGGCTTGGAGGGGTGTGTTGGAGCCAAGGCCAGCACTGCTGCCACCTGGACTGGGTCCGCCCTCCTTCAATGGACAGCCGATGGTGAGGCGCACATGCAATCCCGATTCCTTGATAAGATTGACAACATCGCCATGCGACATGCCCGCTATATCGATGCGATTGACGGCAATGATGCGATCTCCAACTTTAAGCTCGCCACAACGATCCGCAGGACTGCCAGGAATAAGTTTGCCTGTCGAACAGAAAGATATTAAAAACAATTTTTACATTTTGTACTAGATAAATTCCTACCGATTGTTGAGCCATAGTAATGATTGGACGAGGAGATAATGACAAAACCAAATCCCTCATTCTCATGGCGACTGACAATCACATCGTAGGGATAGCGACGCAGTTGCGCCAGAGATGCCTGCTGCAACAGCGCCGTTCTTCGTCGTCGCAAGATCATCGTAACCTGACCACGCACTGCAGATTCACCCACCAGAGATACGACTTTGTGGTGTGAGGAATTGAGCTGCAATTAAATAAATATTCCAAATTAAACAGAAATTCATAGATTTAATTCCAACTAATTTACCACATTGATGCCATCGATACTGAGAATCTCATCGCCTGTGGCAATGCGATGATCATTGTCAGCTGCACCGCCAGGCACAATGTGTCCAACGGTCACCTGCGAGCCCTCCTCGGTGCCACCAACAATGCGAAAACCGAAACCCATTGCCTGACGCTCCAATGTCACCTCGGTCAGTTCGCACTGATCTGCATCCTCGGAGGCATCCAGCAAAGCACCATTCCGCCAGTTGGGCGAGTGTTGAAACTGCTGCTGCTGTTGCTGTTGTGGAGGTGGATCCAAATTGGCAAATCCAACGCGCCGTCGATCGCTGAGAAGTTCATTGACCCTACGTTGCATGCGTTCGTTTTGAATGTGCGCCGCCTGCAGCGGAGAGTATTGGGCTGCTCCAGCTGGCGGTTGCTGTACATAGTAGCCCAACTGGGATGTGGGCTGAGGGCGTTGATAGCGTTGCGCCTGACAATCGTAGCAGTAACAGGATTCGTGATGAGCCAAAGGCAGCGGAAGTGGTTGCATGCTTGGAGGCAGTCCGTATATTGGATTATAGCTGCCACCAGCATCCCCAACATCGACATCAGCCTGATTACCCTGAAGAGTTGCCTCCGCCAGGCGTTCACTCAATCTGCTGACCATCTTGGGATACGGATCCATAAAGGGTATATCGTCCAGCTCCTGAAGACTATTATTTGATTTGCCCTGGTGAAGTGGTTTGCTCTCAATACCAACACCACCGGCTGACGACAAATCCGCATCCTGTGCCCGCTGCATTAGCTCATTGCTAGGCGTTTGAACGCGAGCCCTTCTTGTGTCCACCAGCGGCGTTTTGGGTCGCATAGGCAGCACCTCTTTTGTTTGTGTACTATAAAGATCAGCTGTGGGTGTTTTGCTGCGAAATAGTCCAGCGCCGGTGCCACCCACAAAATTCTTGCGAAGATTTGCCACATTGCTTAGGCCCTGAGCGGACGTTGTTTGCTCCGGCGGAGCACGCTGTATTTTGAGGGCAGTGGGCGTCGTCTGACTGCACTCCTTGAGCAGCTCCACCACATAGAAATGTGGTTTATTGCGCACATTAATGCCATTGATCTCGAGCAGCACATCGCCCTCGAGCAGCTGGGTACAGCAATTGCGATCAAGAATCTTCTTAACAATTTGCCCACAAGCCGAATCCGCAATGGTAAAACCAAATCCCATGGCACCCTTCATAATGGAAAAGGTGTAGAGTTCGGGTTTCTTCATGAGTATGAAACCGCTGCCGGCAGCTTTGCTGACTCCATCTCCGCCAGACAGATCAAGGAAATTGTAATTTCCATCCATGTTAAGGTCCACATTTAAGCGACGCTGCTTATCCGACTCACTACTGGGCATTGGGCCATCTACTGCCATGGTCGTGACCACCTCCGTGTTTGGATCATTAGGATCAAAGGGCAATGGATAGCCACGGCATACCTCCAATGCCGCCGTCTCCCCCGGCAATATGGACTGAAAGATGTTGACCATGTCATGGTGGGTATAACCCAGAACACAAGTATCATTCACATAGACCAAAACATCGCCCGTTTGCAGCTGACCATCCAGCCAGGCTGGACCATTGGGTACCACCGTTTTGATCTGCAAAAACTCCTCCACATCGCTGCCGTTGCTGCCATCGCTGCCAACAATTGTAAAGCCCAAACCACGTGTGGACTTCAGCAGTGTTGTATTTATTCGCTGTCCCTGCAGCTCTGCTGGATTACGGGTGAACTTGTAGGGAAGCTTAACGGTTGGTGGAAGGGGATGCAGAGGAGCTGGTGGATTTGTAACCGCTTCCAACGCTGCTGTGGGTGTCTTGGAGCGTTGTTGAGCCTGCTGTTGCTGTTGTTGCTGCAGCTGTTGTTGTTGCTGTTGTTGTTGTTGGAGCTGCAACTGTTCCTGCTGTTGTTGACGTTGCTCCGCCGCACGACGTTTAGCCTCCAACACAGGGTTCTCATATTGCGTGCGTCTATTGACATGATCTATAAAGTACATGCCATACATAGAGTCCTCAATCTTCTCCCAGCCATAGGGCAACTCATCCTCACAGCAATCCTCGAGCGATTTCTTTTGATACTTGGACAGACGCGGATCCAGCCAATGCGAGGTGCCCGTATTGTGGCTAAAAAAGCGAAACATTCTTTTATTCATTTATATTCTTAAAGGTTAGTTTTTCTGTTCAAACTCACTCTATAAAATAAAGTTCGCCACGTTCCGTATAGGCCGTCTCCCATTTGGGTGGCAGTGGTCCGAGTCCATCACCAGGATCCTCGTGATTAGCTTGATTAATGTCAGCACCACCAGCACCTCCACATTCGCTGCCCATGCTGCTGTCTCCACCACCATTATCGCCATTATAATATGTATTTTGCAAGAGGTTTTCTGTAATGGAAAAAAATAATACAAATTAAATAAAATTAGTTAATTTGTTAAGTTTAAATTTTATTTCATTTGTCCCCTTTAAACTAGTTTCTATGTGAACCGATTATGCATATTCCTTTTGCATTACCTGAGCTGTCCAAAAAAGAGAATTCACATTTAATTAATCGATGAACCTGCAGCTAGTTATAGGAAGTTATAAAAGCTGACCTCAAACCGGATATTGTTGCTATCTATTTGCAATTAGCTCTTGCTTGAATGATTTGTCACCCTACTATTTCTGTTGCACTGCGCCACCACCACACCACGGCAACACAGCACCACACAGGTGTGCAACCAGCCGAATATAGTTTTAATTTTTTTTTTTTTTATTCCAAGCCCCTTTTTGGCATGGCTGCAGCAAAGCGGTTCGTTTTTGTTGAATGAAGCGTAAACTGTTTGATCCTTTGGCCAACTAACTAGCGGAATTGAGTCAGCGTTGGGTTCAATAACGAGGGATTATTTAGTGCTCGTGACCTAGTTTAGGTAATGCTGGTGTGGTTTTAATAAAGTATAATATTTTTATTAAACTTGCAGCTAACAAATCAAGCATCTAACATAAAAATTAAAGCGTCACAATCTTCATTCGACTTGCTTTAAGTTACAAACAAGAGTCTAAGAGTTTCGTAAATCGATTCTGTCATCGTTGGAACCATATTAGGAAGTGTTCCATATGGGCATTAAATCAAAACGGATTCATACTTATATTTGTAAACGAGTTCAGTGCAGATTTTTGCCCAAGCGCAGATAAATATTAATGCTGGAAAGGGCTAACAGTCATACAGTTAACGGTTCGATTCAAATGGGGCACAGAACAGACTACGAACATCAGAACATCATCAAACTTATGCAAATAGATGTCTATAGCTATGTGAAATAGTGTTTAATAGAGGAGTCTGCATAATCTACAAAGTGTGAACGAACGAATGAACCAACGAACGAGCTTCCAAGTACGGAAGTTGTTATGTGTGCTGTGTGTCTGTGGCACAGTTTGCCCCTAACTTCAACTGCCTCCCAACTCTATTCGCCCCCTGCAACTCCACTTGTTTGTAAAGACTGGTTGTGTAAATATTTGTAGAGCGAGAGCGAGAGCTAGACAAAAAAAAGAAATGAAGCTATTTGATCAGATGAGACCAGATGTGGCACAAAAAAAAAAATACAGTTCTTTTGTCAGTGCCACACAAACAGGCGCTCCCATTGGAAGCGAGCCCAGGTAGCAAAGAGTATAGGTACAAACAAGTATGTAAAAAATAGGAAATGCATCGAGTTGTGATAAGTTTTTGTACATTATGTAAAATATATTCTTACATATATCTGTCTATGCAAAACATTTCTTATCTCTAAAGATAAGAGATATTTACTAAGATAAACTTACGAAAAAACGTTGTTGTTAGATGAAACAACATAACATACATGCGTCTCAGTTATTGAAGGGATTTTACATTGCGCTCAAAATACGTTTAAAATTTCATAAAAACTTTTCTAATCCTCCTAAAAATCTTACTATATTGCATCGTGTTGCATTTTTCGATCATCGCTTCTCACAATCCTCACATTAAATGAGTTTTGCTTTCATTAGATGAAAGTCATTGAACTTCTCTTCCTTAATAGCAGCATATTGCCTTACATCAGTTGTTGGCTGGCCAGCACGCCTCTTTTTCATGATGGGCGTGGCACACTGTGGGCACAAGATCGCTGTCTGTTTGTATATTTAGAAGAGTTTGAAGAATGCATTGCTGTTGTTGTTGTTCTAACAATGAATTCCGAGATGTTAAGAGAACTTTTCATATACTCATACATACATAAATATATCTTTGCAATTTCATACGCATCTCTGTTGTCCGCCAATCTAAATTTATTTTTTAATTCGCCAGAATTGTTTTCTTGTTTTTTGTTGCATGATTATCGTTGTCAGTCATTAGTTTTGTACAAACGAGAGACCGCTTATTATATGAGTAATGGATATGCCTTGATTAGCACAAATCCCAGATAACAACTGCAAGAGTGTGAACATTGTGTCGAATAGTGAATGCCCTAACAAAACTTCCAAGCATAAAACATACACAAAACAGTCTACAAACGTGAAAGAGTATAAGAACAACATTCGTTCCATTCGTTCTCTGATCTTCAGATACAGTCTTACGATTCAGTCCAGTCAAGAGCATGACTCACTTTTAATCTAGACTGCATGCAAGGCATGTAAGCATAAGAGAAAATTAACATGAGTTGAAGTTGTGAGAAGCCCATTATTATTATTGTGTTTCGAACTCGCCTTTAAGGGGTGGATGATGATCATGGTAGACAGTTTACAAAGCAACCAATTCATAAAGAGGGTCAATGACAGTGACACACACCTGTTTGAGGGGGAGAGAGAGCTCAAACATATATTCAAAAAAGAACAAATACATATGTTAAAGAAAAACCACTGAAGTTGTCTGGCAGTGGGTCGTGTATATTAAGTGCTTCTTGACTCACAATTCAGTTAACTATTCAAAACATGGCGTTTTATCGCCTATGGAAATAACTTTGCGTACAACGTAAGGTGAGGTAGGGGGAGGGTAACAACAAGTGGTCAATTCTATTGAATTGAGCAGAGTTTTCATCAAGTCGAGTTAACTCACAACTTGCACCACACACTTACACACACACGTATAAGTTATTAATGTTATTGAGCCAACAGCAATGTGTGCCCCACTTCAGGGCAAGTGCAACCAGAAGCACCCTACAAATAGCACCATCAGAACCTCAATAAAGGCAACGTCTTTGTTCTCAAATACAAGTTGCATCGGCTATGACGAATATACAGAAAGAAAATTGAAATTGGATAGGTTAAAGTTTTACATTGCTTGGATAGTTTGCAGAATCTTTTATGTCTTTCTTATAAAACATTTAGCTAATACTTAAAAGTTCCAAATTCCTTTCAATAAATATTCTTTTACTATATTGACCATAAACAAGGAACAAAAATACTTCAAAATTATTTGAACTTTATCTGGATGAATTCAAAATCAATCAAGTTAAATTCTATTTACAGCTTCAACTCCTGAATTTTCTTGCCGTGTATTTTTCAAGCTCTACTTCAACTTGGCAGCTGATTCATCATCGGCTAGCAATGTAGAATTGAGACTCCTGGCTCAAGAGCACACACTGAGTGTGTTGCAGTCGGTTAATGATTGCATCTAATTGGCTTTGCTGCTTCGTTAACTTGGCTTATAGCACGCCATGCCACGCCATACAGCTCCAGCCCTAGAGGAGTTCCTTTCGCATGTCACAATGCTGCTTGTAATCAAGAAATTAATAATCGCATCATATGACATGAATGCCAAGGCAGAGAGTCGAGAGGCGACACACGCTAATTGCAACTGACATGACGCATGACGTAAATGATAAAAGCGAAAAAAAAAAAATAGAAAATATTTCTTTACTAACATCGTTGTTTTCCTCGTGGGTGAGCATGGAGTTCATTGCCATTTCGGCAGAGATGCTACACTCGCTCTTCCTCCAATAAATTCACACCTTTTTTTAAGACTTCCAAAAATGTGATAATTGAATAGTTGCTTAATTTTAAGCTTCATCGGCCCTATAACAATGGCATATACTTATAAGAAAAATAAACTAAACAAAGCGCAAGATTCAAAAAACAATACTTAAGTCGTTGGGCTCAAAAATGCCCAAAAATGATTTTCAAACAGTTGCTGAGTGAAACTTTTGTCCTATTAAGGTTATGTTTTGCATCTAAATTAAATGAGTCTTTAAACTATAAATAAACATTTAAGTTTTATAATATAAGTTAACTTTAAATGCTTGTGTCTAACCACGCCCACTAACGCCTGCAACCGCCTTAAAATTAATCAAAAATTGAGTCAGCAAACAGCTCCCACTCGACTTGTGGGTTGATTTTTGCTTTGGCGTCAACTCGTTTTGTTTTCAACATGGTTTGGGCTTTGGGTTTCATGAATGAATTGTTGAATGTGGTTAACCCGCTATTAGTACTATATACTATAATTTACTACGTTGTTTTATCGTCCCACAAGCCAAACAACGGCGACAAACACACATAAATAAGATGACAAGTGTTTTTAAATGTAGGTGCTGCGTCTTAATAATATGAGAGAGGGAGACACAACAAATGGCAAACAAATGGATTAAGTGGTTTTTTTTACAGTGGATCGAATGGCATACGAGTGGAAAATTTCCAAGTAAATGCAGGACGCATGAGTGTAAAACTGTAATTGTATATTGAGAGTCATATTGCATGGACTACAAGATACTCTTGACGAAGTTGCAAGTACATTTTCTTTGGAATTAAAGTTGATGGCATTTAAACATTTTCTTCAAATCCATATTTGGTATTCAACATTTTAAAAGTGATTTAGACCGATAATTGAAGGTATTCAACAATGAATGGTTTTTTTTTTGGTTGAAATAAAATATTCTTCATCTTCGAACAAATATCTTTCACATTGTTAGTGCAAAAGTCCACTTGTGCTGAACTTACTCTTGAACTAATCTTTATAGAGTGCACCATAGAACATAAACTCCACAAAGAAGGAAAAAAAAACAAACACTATATTGAAAGTGAGCTCTAGAAGACCCACAAGCAGAAGTGAGAAACGGGTTCAACTTACAGCAGACTCAAGCTCATTGTCTTAAGTTTTGTCAGTTGAGCAAGTGTGTGTGTGGCACGTGTCTGCTAAACAAAAGTTCAAAACAAAGCGCATTAAAACCAATTACCAAAGCAAATCAATTGAACTTCTTAACGCTTACTTTCCCGCTGCGCAACAACGCTTTAGGGAATAATAAATACTGAGTAAAAGAAATTGAGTACATTTTTGAGTAGCTAATTTTGTGTGGCAAGTGCATTTTGTAAAACGAATCCGAAACCGAAACCAAAAACGAATTCGAAGTGGCCATGTGGGCGGCAATAAATAGCTCGCTCTGTGGACTGTTTGTGGTTCTTAGTTGAATATGCAATGATTAACAGCTCATGTGCTGCTGCAACATGCTACAGCAACTATGACCTCAATAAGCTGCAGAATTGTTTGCTTCAGGCAAACAAAACTTTAATCTCTTATGTACAGCTGGCCAGAGTCAGTCAGTTGGGAGGCTGACGCTGAAGCAAAAGATAGCCTAAAACATCCATCAACCTAATTAAACTTGTTTAACAGCAAACATTTGATTCAATTCAATTTGAATGGCAAACATTAGTTTCAAACATGAAACGGAATGCATTTAAGGTATATAAATTTTAAAATAACTTCGATGTTTTTAATGGTTGTTCGAAAACTTTTAGCAATAAATGATTCCAAACTATTGAAAAACCTTTGAAAAACTATACGGAAACAAGACAAAAAATATTATACCGTTAACTTTGCCTTACCTTTGCTGCCTTTTAAGATGCTGCTGGGATGTCCGCTCGATGTTCGACCCGTTGTTGAATTACCGTTGCCAATAAACTGTTGTTGTGGTTGTTGTTGGTGGTGTTGCTGATGATTTCGATCAGAGACTTGACTGTTGACAGAGGAGGTGCCGCCCAAGGAGGCGACATCTTCGCGCGATGCATGCAACAATGCAGACGTTGCCGTTGACGGCTTCTTAATGGCGGGTGGGGGTAGGCCGATAGGTGGCGCTGTGGCTAGTGGCTTGACAACCATTGCATAACCATTGCCATCCACATCGCTAGAAGCTAGAAGTTCTGCTGTAGTAGCAGCAGCAGCAGCAACGTCGTTGTTGTAATTGAATTTCTTGTTGCGGCTACTTCCGTTGGCAAGGTTAGAATTTAGATTTGAGTTTCCGTTAAATGTTGAATAACTGGTCGATGGCATTGCAACAGCAGCTGTTGTTGTTGCAGTTGTTGTTGCTGTTGTTGGTGGTGGTGGTGGTATTGCTGCCGCTGTACTAGCAACAGGATGTGGATGTGAATGTTGTTGTTGTAGTTGGTGGGAAGCATTTAGTGCTAGCGTTGCTGGCGCCAACTGTTGCTGCTGTTGATAATAATGACTGTTGAACAGCAACTGTTGTTGTTGTTGCTGTTGCAGCATTAGATAATCATTTGAGACTGGCGCTGCCGACGTCGCTGCTGACTTTGTGCCGCTTTTAGCCGCTGCTGCTGCAACGCTGCCCGGCATTGTTGTTGTTGTTGCTGTTATAATTGGCATCTTCTTGTCAATATGTATATATATATAAATCTTGTTTCAAAGCTTAATTCCCAATTTATGTGTATTTGTTTGCCATTGCATGCAAAGCGCTTTCTAAAATCGTTTCATCGTTTAATTTTTTAAAATTATTATTCATTGACTGCTAATTGTTATCTCGTGTTCGCCTTGTCATTGAGTCCTCTTCATTAGTCGCATGATTGTCATCATCATATTGTTTTTTAAACTGTGCAGTTGGGCAAGCTTTTTAAACTGCAAAGAATCAAGAAGTAAACTTAATTAATATATTTGCATATATATGCTATATTAAAATAACACAAACAACACAGACTTTACATTTGTTGAATTTAGTTTTTGACTTTTTAAATCTTCTTCCCTCTATATTTCATAAAATTATAGGTTGAAAAAACAATCGTGACTGATCTTAACGAGAATCATTAAAATGTATTTTCAATCTAGTATTTGAGAGAATTTAAGATAGATTGATCTGTATTATGTATAAAAAAATATGTTTTCCCAGCAAAAATGTTTTCAAAATACGTTTTTGAGCTAAAGAACCAAATAACTCATTGATATTGCTTTGCATAAAAATCAAATGCAAATGATTTTTGTGTAAAATCTTATATTGGAGTGGAAAACTGTTATAACAATGAACAATTTTACTTTTATAGCAAAACACAATTCGTTATGTGATGAAAACTTTACTTAATAATCAGCTGGTATTTTAAACTTGTTTATTTGACTAAACTTTTGCCTAAACAAATCGCCGTTTAAAACAACTAAACATTGTTTTTGACCAACAACAAAACTACTAATTACTAAAATTCATTTAAAAATGTTCATAAGGTTAGTTTACCGTGGCCAAGACACGCCCCATATACATACATTTGCATTCGAAACTAAGGCCATGTGAAGTTTAAAACACACCAATGAAAATTTCCTCGAATCACCCAAAATGTTGACTCATGCAAAGCCAAAAGAATTATGAATTCGTCGGATGCATGAAAAAATAAAATAAAAAGAAAATTAACTGTGCGAAAAAATAGAGGCAACAACAAGCAGGACAATAACATTAAATTCCTCAACCGAAAAATTTAGTCCAATAATAAAAACAACAAAGGAAAAAATAAAACACAAAATTTGAGAGGCAAACATTGTGGATTGGACAGACTTTACATACATACATACAAACATATGCATGTACATATGTATATAAAAGAGAACAATCACCAACAAAGAATGCCACAACAACAAATACAACAACAGCGACGAGAAACAAGTTTTCAGACCATGCCACCAGAGCGACCAGTCAGACATGATGCCACACAAAACAACAACAACGAAAAGGTAACCCCCACATATATACATACAAACATAATGTATATGTTGCACACTTATATGTTTATGTATGAGTATTGGTGGCAACTGTAGTGCACTTGCCACGGGACGCAAACGCAAGGATAAACAATGCGCTGGGAAAAGAAAAAGAAAAACGAGTCGCCGCGAGACGCCGCACAGTAAAAGCAGCAACTAGCAAGTAGCAACGTTGTGGCCTGCGGTCAAGAGGCGGCACGCTCTCTATTTGGATCGCTGGCGTTGCAAGTTGCACGTTGCTCGCATTGCACGTCCACGTTGCTGGTGCCGACCACCTGTCGCCAAAATAGAAAAAATGGAAAACGAACAAATAAAAAAGCGAATAAAAAATCACGTAGTTTAAGCGACCGCAGTGCGACGAGGTGCCAACTTTCAACTGCAACACCAACCGTACACACAGAGAAACGACATCAACATGAATTTGATAGCGATTTAAGTTGAACGAAACGATTTTCTTACTTTAAAATCAAGTGCAAAGCAGTAAAATTATGCAGAGGAATATTGCACGTCTTGAAAATAAAAATAAGTGCATTAGGGTTTCACATTTTTTTAAAAAGTTTTCCAAGCTTAATTGGACACAATATTTCTTTTTTTTTTGTCAGTGTTTCTACTTTGCAGTTGTTGTTGCTGTTTCCTCTTAGGCGGCAACCGCAAAAAAAACAATAATTTCACTTCATGGGTGAAATTCAGCGTTACCGTTTATAATTATAGTCGTCGTTTATTTTTGTTGTTTTTGTTCTCTATGTTTTTTTTATTTTCTTGGTAAAGCCACATTAGGCTTTTTGTGTTGACAAACAACTGGGATGATGAAGAGGTGCCAGAGGGGAATTAGCAGAGGTCGTCAAGCTAGAGTTGTTGCTGTAGTTGGCAGCACTGTTATTATAGTCATTATGATTAAATGGGCAGCAACTAATTAAAAAATACTTGAAAACTTTTATTTAGCATATTACGAAAATGTTAATTTTTGAATTTCGCTTGGCAAACAACCTGAAGCATAAAAATTATGCATTAATACACACACACACAATGTACTTTTTAACGAGCGTTTACTGTTTAAAAATTCATACTTTTATTTATGCGCTTGGGAAAATCTCAAGTTCGAGTACAAGTTTTCACAGTTTGCCATCAATCACACAATTTAATCGACTTTCCATGGATACCGCTCTTATAGTAGTAGTATGTGGAATGTGGTAAAACTCGCCGCAAAGTAAACAATTTGCAATGCTGACAGACGACGACAACAACAAACATAAATAAAAAATCACTTTCATTCTTCGCACCTCTATTGTTTGTATCGATTTGTGGAGATCGATCACCAATCACAGTGCAGCTTTAGCAGCAGCGTTCACAGCGAAGGAGACAGCCACTTTCCATTTCGAAGCGTTTAAAACCGCAAACGCGTTTTTCAAATTGCGCGACACACACACTGTCACTTAGTATTAAACATACACACACGCATCTACACAGCAGCAGCAGCGTAGGTATAAAAGCGATATTATGAATGTGTTTGAACTTGTTATTGCTTTGCTACCTCTGTTGGGGAAAAAAAAAATAAACACACAGACGCTGTGGCAACGCGTTACACCTGCGCCAAAGATACTTGTGCAGAATAACAAGAAGCGCGCTGCTTGATGCTAGCACAAATGCTTAAGAATTATTAGAAATTAATGGTAAATGGCATTTAAAATACCTTATGCGTATTTAATAAACTGCAATCTATTTTTCCCGCTGCAAAATCTTGAGAGAGCAAATAGACGCGCGCGACTCAACCGAATCAAACGGAATCTCAACAACAACTAAAAGACAGTTTGCTCGATACTATCGACACTCGTTGCGCGTATACCTGTTGCTCATGCAAAGCACTAACACACACAAAACTTCAAAGCAAACAATATTTAGCGCATTAATAAAACAAGGAAGGTGACACAAAATGTAAGACAAAACAGAGCATGGTCCCGTAAAACACAACCACAACAACTTATTTTTTCTAATGGATATGATAGTTGGAAATTAAAAACAGCCACAGCGGCATCACATCAATATTTAGTCAAACACTCACGCACGGAATTAGTGCATCTGATGGTTATAATATATCGATAAGGCGACACTGCGTTTGCGCCTATCGATGTATGTTCACAACGAACTAGACATTCACAGGGAACAAGGAGAAAACTATTTTTAAATTTCAAATCGAATATTATAAAGCAAGCATGTTGCTTTCCTTATATCATATTTTAAAGCATTATTAAATCAAAAGTGTGAATATTTAAATAAAAATTAACATATACCAAAATTATCCGTTAATATGGAAGTAGCCCGTAAGTTAATTTTCTTTCTACATTTCGTTGCCGAGTAATCAAACCCTGTTGACAGCTCCACTTGTAAATGAGCTCGAAGTTCGCATTTCTGAAGCCTTCTGCATTTTTGACCATCACGGCGATAAATATATAGACACTCGTAATGTGGGCCATGTGCTACGATTTTTGGGCTGTGTTCCCACAATGAAGGAGATCGATGATATCGTTGTAGCCACTGAATCTGAAGATAATCCGGGAGAGACACACCTAACAACATTTATGGCTCATGTGTCCCAATTGCTCATGGATCGAAAGTAAGTTCCACAATGTAAATTCGTATGTTTTTGAGGTTTATAAAATTTCCACAGAATGGAGCCAGCCAGTCCTGCAAAAATTTTGGCGGCATTTGAAGTTTTAGATCCTGAAAACAAACGCTTTTTGACCAAAGACTATTTTGGGAAGCTAATGAGGGAGGAAGCAGAAAAATTTACTGAAGATGAAATGAACGCTATGTGGCCAGTGGCTATAGATCAGATCACAGGGAACATTCCCTATATATTCTATATTAATCACTTAAAGCACAAAACCACAATTTATGATGTCGCTTCGGCAGTTAAGGAAGAAATTGCTGCCAATGAAAGCAAGGACAAGAAGAAGGATCGCAACCCAATGCTAAATATGCCATAAACTTTCATGGTCAGAAAGTGTTTTACGTATTTGAAATTTAAATTATCTATGTGTAAACATAATCTAATAAATTGTTTTGATTTTCATTGAGCGCCCATTTAAAAACTGTGCAGTCTCTGTTAATAACAGCATGGACAATGTTAATTCTGCTGTCAAATAACATTTGTCATACTCTGCTTCTTCTTTGTCACAATTTTTTCACCAGTCAAAAAATGCCACGTCAGCTTTTATTACAACCCATTCAGGAAAGTACACGACATCATTCAGACTTTGCTGCGCAGAATTACAAGTTGATTGGAGAAAATTACGTGATATTAGGTTGACTACCAAATAGCTGACCTGGGCGAGCAAGAAACAGAGGCAATGAAGAAATCAAAAGCAACAAAGCCACAAATGAAAACCGCAGCAGCAGCAGCAAGTGTTGAGGCAACAAGCCAAATGTTATAAGTTAATGGAAATCAGATAAAATTCAGTGCTCAGTGAATATTGATGCAAATTTCCACATAGAGAGCTAAACAAAAATGAATTTTTAAAAGTTGTTTAAACTTTCCTTTGCAACATCAACAACAACACAATTAATAATATTAATAATGGCACCAGCTAACGGAGTGCTTTTAACCAAGATTTTGCCCATTGGCTCTCATATAAATATCAATTTAAACACATTGCCCAAACTGCGACCAGCACCGCTGCTTTCCCCCACAGCTGCGCTGCTCAAGGTCGGCGGATCATCGCCTTCCAGTTCGGGCTACGCATCTTCATCCAACAGCATCGCAGACGACGATTCGGTGACCATGGCAGCGCCTGCAAAGGCCAAGAAGCGTCGCCTGGATCATCTGTCCTGGGAGGAGAAGGTGCAGAGAAAGTAAGTAACAACTACAGTGAGCACTCGTTTGGGTTACAAACTAAACTGATATATTATCTTTTATTTTTTCTAAAGGAAGCTTAAGAATCGCGTTGCCGCACAGACGAGCCGGGATCGCAAGAAGGCGCGCATGGAGGAGATGGATATGGAAATCAGGGAACTAACTGATAAAACGGAATTACTGCAAAACAAATGCGAAAGCTTGCAGAGCATCAATGAATCTCTGCTGGCCAAGAATCAGAAACTGGATACAGAAATGGAACAACTAAGACAGGAACTGGCCGAAATGAAAGAGCTTGCCAAGAAGAACACTCTTAGCAACATCAGCAACAATCATAGCAATAGCTCTGGCGTCAATATAGGCGCTGAGGGCTGTGCGTCCACATACACTGGATCTGCAGCATCCAATGCTGACCCTCTGCCGCAGGGTACACTAGTGGACACACAGTCGTCAGCGCGTGCATTGACAACAAAGCGATTGCTGGAACAACAGCTGAAGCAGAGCACAACGACAGCATCGCTCTGGAGAATTGTGGCACTCTGCCTTCTATACAAGACATGTTGCTCGTCGACGATGAAGAGTTCGATGCGCGACGACTTGAAGAGCTGGCCGAAAGCCTACTCGCAGATATCGCAGCAGACCTGGAAACAAGCGCTGGCGCATGCCACGAAACTGCTGCCCAAGATGCAGGCCAGTCAGAGCGATTGTCTGGATCAATGGTGGGGACCGCAGCAGAGTGCATGGAATCCAGCGGGCATAGAGCTGATGGCTTAAGTATGGAATCATGCAGCCCACAAATGCAGGTGTCATCTATAAATGGAAACCAACAAAATAAAGCAACAACAACAACAACGACAACAATAAAAACAAATCAATTATCTGCAGCTGCATTCCTGCAGAGCGCCACACCCGATACAGTTTATGGCACCTACGATGCCAAGACGAATTCCATAACTATTGTTATGGATGGAGATGCCGTGCCAGTTAACGAAGCCGTTGAGGTCATCTATGGTGATGGTGTCACTGCTGGCGATGAGAACACTACGGATGCCATCATGAAGTGTCCGTTGCCAGCAACGTCACCCTCACAAGTCTATCTCAATGTCATCAATGCCACCGATGATTCTGATGATGAGGCAACGAGTCATCTAAACTTTGAGCCTTTTGAGAGATTCCTGTGTCCGCGCGTTAAGGCCATCTCACCGTTGGGAAAATCACCAGCGAGATCTATGCATTCGGTTGCATCGGATCATGGCTATGAGTCGGTTATTGGTTCGCCAGTATCCCAAATGGACACTGTGGAGGCTGTTTTATCAACAGACGATGTTGATGACTTCCCCTGGGAAAGTAATTTCGATGACCTATTCCCCAGTTTAATATGAATTTTGCATCAAAAGATGCTAGTTTCTATTATTTATTTTATATTTTTTCAAATTGAAAAAACCCCTGTTGGATTATCTCTCTTTTAGCTGGTTAGTTTTTTAGTTTAATGTTGGCCGGCCGGCGCTCGTTTTAAGTGTTTTAGCTAATAATATTACACATACGCAATGTTGCTGTTAAATATTGATTTTGGGAGAATACTTAAGTGTTCTCTCGATAAATGTATATAATATGACATCAAAGGCTTTATATTAATATATATACATACTACATACAAAATACTAGACTTATTGTTAAGCATAATATTTTGTAAGTTTCTATTTATATTTAACACCTGTCATTCACATATGCTAAGATTTTTGTAATTGTAATTATTTCAACTTGTGCTCAAAAGAAGAAAGAAATTATATTGAGGACCATTTAATCATGTACAATGAATTTTCAAAATATATGCAGACCACAAACGGAAACAATTATATTTATTTTTATTCAATCCTGCTTATGAGTTCCAGTTCCCTACAAGAAACAGATTCTCAGTTTATCTCGGTGATGTGAGATTGTTTTTTTTTTTTTTTATAAAAAGCATAATTCTTATGAGAATCTGGAAATTGCAGCTAAAAAATTTTTTCCACTGTTGAATTATTTAATGTTCTTCATGGTCCTTACAAAGATTCTAACCCAAATAACGCTTTTGTTGTGGCTTACATTTATAATTGAGCATTTGTGAAATCGAACAGTTGGTCAGAATACAGAATCACGCCACTTTCGAGTGACATCACTTAACATACATAGTATGTGTACACACACGTTTTGTTATTGTTAGGAACAGAGCTGCCATCTTATCGCAATGTCATGAAACTTTTTTATTAATATTTTACCTTTACCAGAATAGCTTATTGTGTATTTGTAAAATCGTACATTTATAAGCTTTTTGGTTTTTAAGATACAATCAAATTTATACATCGCATAAATTGTATGATAGGTGGTAGTATAACAGCGAGAACTTTATTCAGCCCAGCTGCATCAGCTGTTGTATAACAGATTTCGTTTAGTTGCATCAACTAAGTAATCGATAAAAAGTAAACAACTTGCATACAATTAGGAAGTAAAAGGATCAAATAAAATAACTATTAAAAGTGTATTCAATATGAATAGCAAAGAAGAAAATACAAACCCGATAAACAACGAGGTGAATGCAAATGAAAATGCTACAAAAGAGCAAAAGGTATCTGTGCTTCCCAACTCATCCAATGCCGACGAACTGAATGATGTGAACAATCTTAATCCACCCGCTATCAAAACGACAACAAAAAAGAAGTACAAGGCAAAAGGCCGTAATGCCGACGTTGTCACCGATTTAGACTCGGAGTTAAAAAAACTGTCGCATCGCAGAATAAATGTTGCTGGCGCACCAAAAATGCCGCTTAATTCATATGTGCGTTTCATGAACGATCGCAGGGAGGAGCTGCGTCGCGAATATCCGAATCGCACAGCACTAGAGCATACAAAAATGATCGGCGAAGAGTGGCATCAGCTATCAGAGGAGCGCAAGACATTTTACATGGAAGCGGCAGCTAAGGATAAAGCACTGTATACATACATTTAATTGTCATTTTGATTTATATTTCACACAATATTTAATATTTTGTAAACACTTTTTTTTAGGTACCTGGAACAAATGCACAAGTTCCTCAAAGAGCACCCAGAAATTGTGGCAAATGAGCTGGCCAAGGCGAAAAAGGTGCTTGACATCAAAAACACCAGCACGCCAAAGGAAAAGGCCAGCAACAACAACAACAGCAGCATATGCAATAACCATGAAATTCTCAACACCGTTCCTAAAAAATCCAACGTGAAGACAAATATATACAAAATACATCAGCAAAGCACACCGACACCCGATCCAGATGATATACCGTTGGCACAAGTGAAACGCACGCCGACTCCACCGCCATCTTTTAACTCTTGCAACTTACAGCCACGTCCATATGCCGCCGGTGAGATTCCCATTTATACGCATGAGTTTATCGAGCACAATCGCAGCACGGAGAATGAATTACGTACGCTGCGCAAGAACAAAACGGATCTGGAACAACAAAACGCTGTGCTTGAGCAGCATGTGGACAACACCAAGACCGGTCATGCCAAAGTGATGGGAGATGTTAGCGAACTCAAAGAGGAGAACACACGTCTTGCTGCCTACATTAAGAATCTGCGGCAGAAGATAGTTTCTGCCTTGGATGGAATTGCATTGCCGCCGGTGTATGCCAGCGGACTAAGCGTGGATAATGTGGACAAGTATATACATCATTTGTCTGGCATGATTAGCAGCACCTCATCAGACGGCGAGCAACAACAGCTAAACAACGCCATGCTGCTCAAGGTGGGAGATTTGTTAAGCAAAATGGACACAACATCCTTATTAAAACCTTAAGTTTATTTACTGTATTTGTACACTTATTGTAATGATTATTGTCTGCATTTTTGTTTTGTCGCTGCATTAATGTACACTGCAATGTGGCTAATCCGGCACCTCTACAATCCGACAATTTTTTAATTTTTCCGAATTCGCTAATCCGGCAACCGCTCTATAATCCGACATTTTTCCCCACTTTTATATTAATTTATTTAATCATTCTACACACACACGTGTGTTGACGTTTGTTTTTCTTGTAATTTTTGTCGGATTACAGAAGCTTTTATTTTCAAATTGTCGGACTATAGAGGTCATTCATTTCGCCTCTATAATCCGGAAAACTGGATTATCCGACAAGTTTGTGCAAAAGAACTATCGGATAAGCCAGATTGCAGTGTACTACCAATTATAAACTAAACTAAAATAAAAAAAAATAATCAAACCAGTTTAATTACTTTTGCGATAGTCGCGAATGTCAAAGTCAGCGCTATCATTGCTGCGCGACGAAATGCTGCCATTGCTGCGATATGAATGAATGCGCGGAGTACGCATCTGGTTGCGCATTCCATGTTTATCATTAGATCCAACCAGCACACTTGGACGCATGCTTGTGGACTTGATCACTATATAGGTTCCCAGCAGCATTGGGATTACGATCAACGGATGACAGACCCAGCCCAATGCATACAAAAACATGGTCTTCATCAAATTGATCAGAGCCTCTGCGAAAGTAATTGTATAAATTGCAAACTTAAGTTAATGATCAACAGCTTACCCTCAATCATCCATACGGTGGCCACAAAGGCGATGATAGTTTTGGAAAGTGTCTGCAGCAAACAATAAATCATTTCGAAAATTCGCATCATATTGCTGGTTTTGTTTGGATATTCTTTGAAAAATATTTAAATACGACAGACAGTTTTTAATGTTTGTTTCAATTCTTCACTGATTTAAACTAACGAAGGGTATATAGAATTATAGAAAATGTGGCTAGTTTTCAAAAGGTTACTTATTATAATAAGAACACAAATTAAAGAACAGAATTCAAATCATAAATTGTTATTATTCAAGATCATATAAGAAACAAATATTTTTTAATCGCTTCACGCAGTGAAATGGTTTTATTTTAAATTAAACAAAAATAGTCATCGTTTTTTGTGTTTTTTTTTTCCTTTCTTCGCATCTTTTGGTTTTTGTTTAGGAACAGCAAAAAATAAATTAAAAACTTAAAAAGAAACTTGTTGGGTTTTTCAAAATAGTAAATTCTAAATAATAGTCGTACAATTAAAGTTTATAACAAAATTAATTTAATGAGATAATAAATCATGGGCGCAGACTTCAAAAATTCCATTGAAAATGGGGCAGAAAATTTGACAAATAAAAAAATAAATATTTTTTATGGTTAACGCCAAATTCAAAGGCCATCACTCAAGTTGGTCAACTCTCACAGCGTTATGTTTATAATAATAAGTAGTAAACAGATCTCTTCTTTTTCATCTTCAAATTCAGCATCATCTTCCTTTCGCATTTAAATTAAAAAATACATTATTCCATTTTAGTTTTTTTTGCTTTTTTTGCATTCTTATTATTTTTAAAATAGTTTTTGTTTTTCTTGAAATCATTCAGTTTCTCGCGCAAGGAGTCTGCCAAATGTATAAATTGTTAATGTAAGTGTTTTTGGTTTCCATGAGCGGATGTGTGGAGTGAGAAGACAAGGGGATGCTACGACAGGAAACAAACAGATAGTTTTTCAAAAGTTTGATTACATTTGTATTGATTTGTTTTTCTTATATTTTGTTTGTTGATTAGGTGGAATGACATTTAAAACCCGATTAGATGTGAGTCTTAAATCGTAAGCTCCAGTTAATGGCCTAATTGGAAAATGTGAGCATATAAATGAGTGTCAGGAATTTAGAAAAGCATTCATTTGCAGCATTTTGTAATCATTAAACTTGATATCTTTTGTTTGGATGTTATATATGGAATAAGGAGATTGTGTACTATGTGATACTGGGACTGGGTTGTTGTTTTTTTTTCTTATGGAAAGGAAACTGCTTATGCTTATTACGGACATTTATATTATATATATCATATGCAAAACAGCTCTGGTGACGACTCTATTGCAGTCTAAATCAATCGGTCGCTGTTTGCCATTTATGCTGTTGCTTTTCATAAAGTATTTTATAATAATCTCAAACTTGTCGTCTCATTAGCTGATGCGAGGATGAAGCGGACGATGACGATACCGTCGACGACTGCTGTTGTTGTTGCTGATGATGCTGTTGCTGTTGGCGTCAGGCATCCGCACTATTAGGATTCATACCAACCGGCGCTACAACCATCATATTGCCCTTTTGTGGCGTATAGACGCTAGCATTTGGATCCAGTGTAGACAAGCCATTGCCGCCATTGCCAACACCATTGACGGCATTATTTGCAGCCACATGAAGCGCAGCAGCAACACTGACCGGCACCATCTGTTGCTGCTGCGAATTGTTGACCTGTTGCTGATGTTGGTGTTGCTGCTGATGTTGTTGATGCTGCTGATGTTGTTGATGTTGATGCTGTTGATGTTGTTGATGTTGATGCTGCTGCTGTTGTTGCTGATGCTGTTGTTGCTGCTGTTGCTGCTGATGCTGTTGATACTCTTGCGCAACGCTAAGGCTGAGCATGGGCGATGAGGGGCCAGGTCCGCCCGATTGCAGCGGAGGTGTATCATTCATGCGCAGCATGCTTCCGCCAGGACCATGTGGTCCGGAATTAAGATACGGATCTGGCATAACGGCCAGCAACTGTGCTATTTTGGCCTTGAGATCAATAACCTCATCATCCTTAGAACGACGATGACCTGTAACAAATTGAACAAGATAATAATGTCATTTACAATTATAAATTAGTTTTTGGATCACTATTATATGCATACTGTCAGATATTTCTAGCTGGCGCTTGGCCGCGCCCAGAGCCGAAAATAAGTCCAGCTTAACTCTCGTCTCTGAGGATAGATTCTTTTCCAGTGTTGAGTTCTTCTCCTGCATTGAAGCAAGTGCAACCATAAGCATTTCAGCATCCGCCTGTGAAGACTCGCGATTTCGCACCTTAGCATCCAGAATACGATACTAAAACCAAATATAATGATGGCATAATTAAATTTTATACTGAGTGTTTTAATTTCTTACCTCCTGTTCGAACTTGCGTCCATGCTCAACAGCCATCTGTTTGGCTTCCTCGACCTGTTTAAGTTCGTTACGCACACGCTTGAGCTCATCATCCATTTGCTGACGTCGCTGTTTGCACTGGGTGCTGCATTCGGGACGTGCGGCTTTCTCTTCGGCAGCCTTGCGTGCCTTCTTCTCGTTGGCCAGTTGAGCGTCCAGAGATTGCTTCTGGCGCCGCTCCTCGTTGAGACGTCGCTCCACTGTCTGCAGACCGAGCATGTCGGCGTGGCGTGCATTATTCAGCTCCTGTATGCGTTTCTCCAACTCTTCGCACTCCTTTTGTTTGAGCTGCAAACTCGACTTGCTGGTCAAATTGGCATCGAGCTTTTGACGCAACTCGTTTTCGATTTGCTTCATGTGGCTTATTTCGGTGCGATATTTCTTAACATCTGCCTCCAGCTTGAGGCACGTTTCGCATATCTTGGATACCACTTTGCTGGCAATGTGTGAAATGGCGGCAGCAGTTGCATGACTCGATGTTGAGCTGGCTGACGACGAAACGGAACAGGCATCATTGTTGTTGTTATTGTTGCTGGAAACAGATGCTGCCGTAGCTAAATTATCTTTCTGTTTATCCTGATGCTGGCTATGATTGTCTTTGGCTGAATTGTCCTTCTTGCCACGATTGCGACGGCCTGTCAGATGAGCGAATTTTAACTTTTAATAAAACTTGTTAGCCAGTTTAAGTTTAAGGCACTTACCTTTTGGTGCCTTTTCTGCTTGTGACACTGGCTCCACTGTAACTGGTTCTTCAGTTTCGTGCTGCAGGACGTTGCCGTTACTGACAGCATTGTGCGTCTTTTTGTTGTCTGCAAGCAAGGAGGGGCCAATATCAGTTTGCTTCGAATAAAGCATTTTCTTTTTGTTCAAAGCACCCTGTTTATCCTTTGACCCCTGTTGCTGCTGCTGTTGTTGTTGATAGTTGCTATTGCCACTATCCCAGTCTGACTTCTCCTTACTGTTATTACTTGCTGTTGTGGTACTAGCATTGCTCTCCACTTGCTGATAGTTGTTGTTGCTGTTACTATTGTTATTACTGTTGCTATTTTTACCGCCATGTCGACCACCACCTGCGTTGTTTGTGTGCTCATTGTTGTCGGTTGTGTCACCCTTGTTGCGATGCTTCTCCTTGTCCATGCTGCGTCGATGATTCCTTGAGCCACCGCCAGCATGTCCATTTGAGGTCGCTGCAATACAACAAATTTCAAGTGATTATTATTATGTATACACAAAACATTATTGATTTTTATCGATAAATATAGCATATATACAAATTTGCATGGTTGCCAGGAGCTTATCGAGATTTGTTAGTTTCTGATAACAATCAAAACATTCCGTATACAAACAAAATCATGTATACAAATACAAAGATAAGCGAAATGGAGTTTGGAATAATTTTATGAACATTTTTTGAATAAATGCTTCACCTGTTGTTGTTGTGGCACCTGATGTTGTTGCCGCATTTGATTGCTTGGCAGACGCCGAGTTGGATGAACTGGTGGACGTTGTTGCAGATGCGTTGGAAGCTGTCGATAAGAAACCTGCCGCAGCGGCAATTGCTGATGTTGCCGCTGTGGCAGTCGTTGTGCTGCTATCGCTGTTACCGTTGTTGTTATCCTTGTTGTGATGACTGTTGTTGCTATTGTTGTTATTGTTGCTGTTATTGTTGTTATTATTGTGATGGTTATGATGATGATGATGTTGATGATGATTATTATTGCTTCCACTGCTACCACCGCCCCCGCCGCTGCCGCTATGATGATGCTCGTGATGATTTTGTGCTTGCGACGAGGACGCAGTTACCAAAATACCATTACCCTGAGATGCGGGCAGCGCTGCTGGCGCACCATTCGGCACAATGGCCGTGCTATTGGATACTGGTGTCACGACAGGCGCATTTGCTGTCTGTGCTGTTGCGTCATCAGTGGTAGCCTCCTCAGTGGGCAGTGCCTGTTGCAGCAGCTGCATGTAAAACTCATTCTCTTTGGCTACTTCGCGTTGCTTACGCTGACGCATACGATAGCCTACATAGCTTTTAAAGCCAAATCCTAGAGTAACAACCGGATAACCAATGCTGCAAACAGAGAGAAAGAGAGAGAGTAAAAAAGGAGAGTCAGTTATAATTGTACTGGTACTTACCAGTGCGCGGCAAACGGTCGGCAGAGATCCAAATGTGGCATATGACGACTGTCTTTCCATCGTATGCCCACCTCAAGGTAGACAAACAACATCCACAGTATAATAGTTGGCAAACAGATGCCCTTATCTGCAAACAATGCACAATTATATTCACTATATAATTGTTATAATCATGTAAACTCACCTGTATGCCAGACATATTGCACCCAGACGTATGTGCTGGCCGCAAAGAGCAACCAATGTACCGGTATGAAGAACAAACACACCAGATCCGATGTTATTGCAATGCACACAAATAGCACAGAAAATGCCTGTTTGAAAACAAATAGGGGATAAACCCAAGATGATAATCATTTATAACAAAATTTGGAATAAAAATGGACAATCAATAATTACCAATCCTTTGTACTTGAACGAATCATGCACAGAGCGAAGAAGTAGCCAAAATGGCCACAGGAATTCAAATCGAAACATAAACATAAAATCGGCAACCATCACAATGGCCCAAAGTATGAGAAATTTCATGTATAAGACAGTTGTGCTGTAATCAATAAGAACATTTATTTGATTCATTAATTACAATATTTAAGTGCCACCTAATAAATAACCCTAATACAAACTTATTAATAAGAGTTTTAAAATTTTGTCTTACTTGTTAGTTTAATTAAAATGAATCTTTACGCTGAATTGCGGCGCTTAAAACACAAATATTTGACATTAACAGCAATAACGGAATTAATTATCTAACTCGATTGGCACGCGACGACACGCAGCTCAAAATGAACCACAAAGCAAAAGCATCAAACGAAGAGCGTCAAAAAAGAGACGCACACACACATAAATACACATGCATGCATGTGTGAATGCATAATAGAACAACTACAATGCAAAATCAAAAAGTAAACAAACAAATAAATGCGTAATAAATCAAGAAAAAGCGAGAGCATTCGAATGCTGCACGATTATATACCCCGCATTTTAGGTTATGCCAAATTTAAACTGTTATTTTTAAAATAATTTAATGATTTATGTAAATCAGGACGTTCCCTTTCATAAAAAGCTTATATTTGATTTTTAATTTTTCAAATTTTGGTCACAACGCAGTTTTACACAAGTTTGCTAATAAAGCAAACAAGAATCTATTGCGCCGTCAATGCGGTATACGTAGCCTCTTAATAAGTGTTGTTAAAAGAGCGATATGTTGAATAGATTTATGCTTTCAGAAACATAAATACATATGTACATATGTAATTCCTGTTTGTATTTTTTAACACTTACCTGCCATACATGCCCTCTGTGATTTTATTTCGCTTCATTGGGCGACGTAATTTGCCACAATCTGCGTTGCGCCGCTTCATTTTAGCCGCACGTTTTTTTTGCTTGTCGTTTCAAGAACTTTGTGTTTATTGTATTCAATGTATGTATGTTTATATATATTTTTTTGTCTGCCTTTTAGATCAATTTTTTTTTTTCAAGCGCTCACTTTACACTTAATTGATTAGTTTGGAGATATCTGCTGCTGCCAATTATTTAATTATGCTGGGGGTCGTCGTGGGTATTTTTTTGTTGCTTTAATTGTATTTGTTGATTTTGCTTTTGTTTCTGCTGCTGTTGCTGAAGCTGTCGACATCGATATGGCGGCTGTTGCCTTTGCGGCATTTCCTCACCAAATTTACCTCCTGCTGAGCCGGCTTTCAGTTTTTAACTGCAAATATACACACACATGTTCTTATAAAATCTTAGATACATACATATGTACTTAAAAGAGCGGGAAAAGAGACTTTTTTTTGTGAGAGCATAATTAAAGCACTAAATTCACATATGTACATATGTATATGTACGTAAGATTTGATTCCTTTATACAGTAGTTTTGCATTTTAGGCGACGAAGGCAAGCGACCGTTCATTTATTTATTCGAAAAAACTATTTTTATGCAAACTATTTTCTTGACTACACTTTCGTTTTTTTTTGTTTTTTTGTGCATTGACCGTTGCGTGTTGTTGCTATTGTTGCTGCCTGAGTGCAAGTGTGGGCGTTGCAATTGGTGTTAAAATGCGGTCAAACTATTTGGTGTGCAAAACTAATTACAACATTTAGCATTTAATGCCGTCACTTAAGGTAAATATAAAAAAAAACTACAAAATCTTACTAAATGGAAACATCAGCTCGACCGCCTTTTAAAGGAAATCGTTGTGTGCAAGTATAACTGTAAATACCGCAATCGTTTATCGATTTAAAATGCTCTGTCTATAACGTCACTAAACAAATCTACCTTGTATCTGACATTCAACTTGAGAAAGAAACAACTCATTATGAAAATGCACATTAAAGAGATACATAAAATTCGTTCGGCACTGCTGCTTTTGCAAATATACAAGCCAATACTTGTGTTCTTCAACTGTATAATTATTCTAACAGGCTGCCAAGCAAAATAGTCGCATCACCAAATCACATTCGCGATAGGATATGAGAAAGTTTTCGTGTGTGGGCCCCAACGTGACCCAACATGATGCTCTATTTTTAAGTTCTGCACGTTTTCAGTGCAATGGTTATGCGATTTAATATGGGAAATTGGCAAAAATTACGAACAGAATTATATTGAATGCAAATAGACCAACGTACATATCACTGAATCCCTTCTCTCCCCCACCCAACAGCTAACGCGTCAATAAATGGCAAAATAGCTTAATTTGAATGCGTCCCGTTGCTGAAACGGGACAATTTGTACATACATACGAATGTATGCATACATATGTATGTATGTATAAACATATATGTATGTAAGTCACCATTTATAGAACGGGAATAAAAAGAAGCGGCGAATTGCACGCGCCTCAACATGTGGATGCTGCCCGGTAAGTTGAATGATTGTGTGACTCTCACATCCAATCCGTTTACTGACTGCGGCTGCGCTAAAAAAACACACACACAGAAGCAACATATTCAGTTTGAACGGAAGCGGAACTATGTATGCAGATTCAAAGAAAGCAGCATCAGTGACCAGGAGAAAACATTCTTGCGCATGTGTATGTGTGTGAGTCAACGGTTATACATATGTACATTTGTATGTATGTATGTACATGCATATATGGAAAAACGTTTATAAATAGCATCCAAAAGTGGAGCGCATTCAACGACAGCATAACGACAACAAGGTAACGGAAGCTGAGCTTACCAATGACGTCTGGCTTCACATATACATACATGCATGCATGTATGAGAGAATATGCAAACATACATGTTCATGGATGATGAAGCTTTTGACGGACAACCAAAACAACTGCAATTTAAATGTGAGATTCTAGGAAAGTCAATGTCTATTTTTTTGCTATACGAAAATTTTTATATGAATTTAGCAAATTCATATGCAAATCTAAGCACATTCAGATTCCACATGCCTGTGCATGTTATGGTTTCGTCTTCAAACGATAGCAACCCCATCGCTGGAGGCTAACCGGGAAGATTTAGTTTCACAAAAAAAAGGAATGTTTGAGCATAAGTTTGGATAACTTATTGAACAAAAATTGATTTATCAATTATGTTGAAACATATACATACATACATAAGTACATATGAAAAAAATCTAGTTGTGAGAAAAATGCAGTTCCACCTGCTGTTATTGCACTGTTAAGTCCTGTATTCTTAGTTGCGATTTAACATTCAGTTTGCACTTTTTAACAGCGAACATATTAAGGCAAAGGTACAACACACACACACACACAAACACATATACTGATGCATACACAAAAATGCAACGATCGTATTGTCACTATTGAACGTACAGCTGTTTTAGGCGACATTAGAAAAACAAAACAAGTTGCTTAGATGGAAAATAGCTTAAGAGCATTAATGGAAACATATTTACATACATTGGAACACTGGCCTATGCATTGTATGTAAATGTACTTTTTGTTTGCGTGATTCGTTAAGTGATTTAATAAATGTTGCGCACGACGCTATGTTTCATATTTATTTTTGTTTATAGTATGTTTGAAGGATTATCGTGCATGTATTTTAAAGAATTGTTAGTCACATTACTTAATTGGCACCGGCGTCGATTTGAGAGCGTTATCGCGACAGTTAAATAATATACACACATAGCATAAACAAATTATTATTAGCATGTAGTTTGAACAAAACCTAGTGTGGCAGCACTGAGCGAAAAGTTGTTCGAAATACACAACGAGTTGTGGATTGCGACGTTTACAGTAAAAACCGAGTCTGTTAGGCTTCTGCTTCTGGGTTGAGGGTAAGGGTGGTGGGGTATGGAAGTTGAACAGCATCCACATCTGCAAACTAGAAAGCAACAAGAGAGAGCGCGCTTACAGGAAAAGAAATAAGGATGCTTTACTGGTCCTGGATGTCGCAGCCAGCTGCCGACGTTGTCGTCGTCGTCAGCGGTTACGTTGCTTTTTTTGCATCACACTCATACAAATGTATTTGATTTGTTGGCGGCGGTCACTGCGTATGCACATATTTATGTATATTTCACACTCTGAACACACGCGGGCGCTCTTAAATGTAGAAATGTATGCATTGGCTATATTCAAATATGCACAAATACATATGCATGCATATACAGTTGTACATGCATAGACATGTCTTATTTTATTGTAGCATAAAATTTCACAAGATTTGTGTACACTCTCGACCTGTCCCGCTCACTTTTGCAGCACCCAAATAATTGTTGACAGTTTAAGCAGCGTGGCTTACGTGTTTTGCAAACAATTACACCACTATTTTGTTTATAGATGTTGTTTGTTTTTTTTTTTTTACAATTTTGCACATTTCTTACAACATCTAAAGGTACCATGTACAAACATACATAAAAGTATGCACGTTGGTATACATACGTATGTATGCGTATGCTCTCGTGTGTGTAAATTCTTTGGCACAGAGAAACAAAATTTTCTTTTGCACGTCGTTCCGCGTTGTTTGGAGATTTATATATTTAATCTGTTCATTTGATCATATAGATGTGGGTCTATTTGTAATGCTTTTATTTTTAAAACATTTATTAATACTATTGATTAGCTTTTTACGTTTTATTTTACCGAACGAAAATTCACGCTCTAAAATGACGCGCACACACACACATGAAGTGCAAAGACTTTCATATATATGAAAAATACCAAACAGAAATGTTGTTTAACATTCACATTTGGCGAACTGTTGTTAACAGCAAACAATTTTAGTTCTGGAAAAATCTGCCGTTTTTAAATACCAACATGTTTAAAATCTCTGTTTTTGTTAAACTTGTTGCGATATGACACAATTTGAACCGAAAATCTGATAAGTTGGTCTTGACAGGGAAGAAATGCAGTGACGCGCCTCGAATTTAAATGAACAGGAAAGCAACAGTGTGCCAAACTATCGATAGCTGTAACTATTCAGGATACTTGGCAATTTTTGCTCGAAAAGCTTTCAATGGTGAGAAAGACTGTTATGGATGGTACATCTACTTATAGTATCGTATAAGTTTAAATAAATTCTTTGTTTTTATATAAGCACTGTAACCACATTACCCGAAAATAGCCTTCGTATGCTTAGGCATTGTTTTTAAGTCAACTGTCCATTTTTTTTTTTTTTTTATGTATTTTTAATAGTATTGATAATATTTTCATAATTTAATTGTACATTATTATATGTGTACTTATAATCTGCTCATATGAAACAATTTTATGTGTTAAATATCTTCTTAAAATTATATACATAACAAAATTGTAAACATTTCAAGCGTGGCTGTTTCTGTCTATCAATTTCGTCCATATTTATTTCAATCTCTAATTATTTGCTACAGCTTTGTTGTGAATTATGACTGTATATTTTGTTATATTGTTTTCACTATAATTTTTAAAAAATTCAAATAAAAGAGGGACGCTTAACAATGTTTCGGTTCGGCGGCTATAATTAGCCTTCAAATAAGTAAATAAAATATGAAACGTCAAAGCCTTGCAAAAATGGATGCATACTCAACAGTCGCCTCTCAACAAATGCGTAATCTCAAGCTAAATTTTTGTTTCTAAATGATTGCATGTTTGTATGTTCTGTTGTGTGTTATTGTTTTACATAATACATATAAAAATCATATGCATGGAAATTTCAAAATTGCATGTGTTTTTTGATTCGACTAACATGTCATACGTCGTCTTGGTCGTCAGTTTCTATGAGTCGGCCTCCACTTCTGGCTGTGGATCCATCGACATTTCTTTTGTGGGTGGAGAATTTTCTACATGCGCTGAGTGTAGTTCATGCACTGTTGCAGGCGGCGCTGGCTTTGGCGCAGGCTCTTCGATTGGTTTCATTTTTACTGGCTCCGGAGGTGGCGATGTTGCTGTTGCTGGTGCCGCTGATGGTGGCGGCAGCTCATCATAAAGGGGCGTGCAAGCAGGTGATGATGCTGCCTTTGGTTTGCTCTCTTCCCGTTGCTGCTGCTGCACAGCTGGTCGAGCAAATTCATTGTCGTTCCTATGTTTCTCATCGTCTATTGTTGCCTCCGGTTGACTGACTGACTGACTGATTGTGTCATTTGCGTTAGCAACTGCCTCAGCAGCGGCAGCAGCTGCAGCTGCTTGCTGCGCCTCCATTCTCGCATCATATTCCTGCAACTCACGATCCCAATCCTCCTCGGTGTCAACAGTTTTTGTTTTGTGTTTCGAATTATCACCCCCGTCGGATGATGATGGCCGTTGGCCATGTTCTCTGTTCTCATCCGTGGAGCTTATTGAATTCCGATTGTTATCATCGCGTGAGCTTCGTCTGTTATTGTTGTTGGGTCCACGTTCACGTTCCTCACTGCGTTGTCCACCGCGTCCACTACGTGCATTGCCACTGCGACGATCATCGACGCCGTCGTTGCCGCGCTCACCACGGAATCGATTGTTACCACCAGGACCACCAGGACCTCCTGGGCCACCGCCACCGCCTGCACCACCACGACGTTTGTTGTTAAAGTTATTGCTTTTGCCATTGACATCATCATCATCATCGCTCCAGCGACCGCCGCGACCACCACCTGGACCGCCACCCATGTTACGACCACCTCCTCCACCAGCACCGCCTCCTGGGCCACCACCACGACCTCGCTGATTATCATTGAACGGATTGCGCGGATTGAAGAAACCTAAAAATTATTTTAGCAAAAGTTAAAATTGTTTAAGCTCTTTTTGGCTAGTCAATGCTCACTAGGTCCTTGCTGTCTGCCGCCTGGTCCTCCACCGCCACCACCTTGATTACGCATAAACATTGGACCCACTCCATTGCCCACTCCTCCAGGTCCACCCATGCGCTGATTGAACGGCGGCGGTATATGCATCTGCATCAGACTCGTTGGCTGATTAAAGCGATTTGGGTTCATATTGGGCGGGAAGAAGTCGCCACCGGCACCGCCATTGCCACCATTATGATTGATACCTCGTGGTCCTGGTCCCATGCCACGTGGTCCACCACCCGAACGATTATCAAAATCTGCCAGAAATTAAATGTTATGTACTCAAGTTTGGGGAAGAAGAAAAATAATTCAAAAACTAACCAACGCCAGCCAAGAACTCTGGTCGTGGCATGCCACCATGCTCCATGCTGTTTAGATTGAGGCGAGCTCGTGCCTCATTAAAGGCTCCACTCAGCGGTGGCGGTCCACCTCCTCCATTTTCATTGCGCCAGCGTTCCGATGCCTCGGCAATGTCATCGCGACCGCCCCAGCGTGAGCCACCGCCACCGCCGCCAGGGCCACGTGAACGTTCCCGCTGGAAAAGTTCATTTGCTGCGGCAGCTACGGCTACCTCGACACTGTTGGGCGGTGCAGAGCCAGCTCCTGGGAATAATGGTGGTGGCTGGCTAAAGTTTGGAGCTTGTTGCTGCTGTGCAAGCGCCGGCACAGACGGCGGCGCATCCTCCAGCTCCATTTCGATATCCATTTGATCGTCACTCACATTGCCAGGGCCAGAGCCTGCCGGTGTTGGTATTGTAGCCATGGGTGGCGGCACTGCTCCAGGTGGAGGAAACTGTGCGCCTGGCGGCAAACCCATCGCATGGTGTGGCGGACCGCCCATGGCCGGAAAACCGGGCGGCATCATGTTAGGCGGCATCATCATTGGCGGCGGCATACCTGGCACCATATTGGGTGGCATGGGCATGCCGGGTATGGGATGATTCATTGGTCCCATGGGGCCCAGCATGCGTTGTGGTGGCGGTCCACCCATTGGCGGTGCCATCTGGAACTGACCGGGTACCATGCCTATCATTGCGGGCGGAGGCGCACCAGGACCGCCATGTGGTGGTGGCGCCACTGGCGGCGGCTGCGTTGTGTCAATTCCAAAGATTAAGCTCGGTGGCGCCACCGGAGGCAGAGGAGTGATGTCGCCAGTTTCCTTATTTTCCTTAACATTCTTGGACTGATTGATTTTCTGCTTCATCCAGCCAGGCATTGTGTCCTCATCAAACATGCCACCCTCCTCCAAACTATCAAAATCCGTGTGGGGGCTTAGCTTGTTCCATGGAACGTACGTAACACCAAGCTCCAGGTCCCAAAAGTCCTTCCACTCTTTGCTCTTAACCCCCTTGCCGGCTGCCCAAGATATTGTGATGGCACGCCCCTGAAGCTTATGATTCTTCAGCGCCTGCATGGCCTTGTGCGCATCCTGGCGTCGATTCATTACGATAAAAGCGCAACCTCTTGGCACAATCTGATCAATGCTCACAATGTCGCCATACTCGCCAAACGTATCCGATAACTCTTCCTGATACACCAGCTTTGAGAGATGTCCCACCCACAGCGTTGTACTGCAAACTGTAAGAATAAACATTAAAATCAATAAAAATTAAAATCAAGAAATATAAAAAAAAAAATATGTAAGTATTTTCAAAATTTGTAGAGGATACAATTAAGACGGCATAGTATTTAGGCATCGTAACGTTAAGAAAATAAAAATGTTTATAACAGTCAAACTTCCATGTAACGAACTCCCGTATAACGATGATTTCTATATTATGAATACATATCCAGAACACTGCAATATGGTTTAATCAAAAAACCCATTCTATAACGAATTTTCTCTTTAATGAAGGTTTTTTTTGTCCCTCGAGATTCATTACATTGAAGTTTGACTTTCAAACCGAATCTAAGTATCGGAAATTTACCATTCGATCGACTTGAAAATTTGCATTTTGAACATATCAATACAAAAGCAAAAATATCGAATGTTATCAAAATGAAACATGAACCGACGTCATAAAGTTCCATGTTCATGGCTCATAGCACAAAGTATATTTATAATCATATGACAATCGAATTGAAATGTTAAAATGGAACTAATCTTTCAGGTTGGAAGATTCAGAAGCAGAGATATTGAACTTGTGTTGTTTGCTGTAGACAGCTATATTAAAAATTTCGTATTTTTATGTATTAAAACTCCTTTAAACTTCAATTATTTTCTTAACAAAAAAAAAAAGATTCTAAGCATTTAAATGTACGATGTTTTCGCAAAAGACTTGATGTATACAGTCGATCTTCTATATAAAGAATAGTTCTGAAATTTGGTTTAATTAAAAACACATTCTAGTTTTTCTTTTCCCCTCGTGATTCGTTGTAAGGAAGTTTGACTGTACACGTGGATTGTATAGTAAAAACATAAATATATATATATGCACGCTCTCTAGGCTCTTTGCGTGAAGTTGTAGCTTTATGTATGTTAGCTTAAATATGTATGGGCATGTTTATCGTCAATTGTAATCACATCAAAAATATGTGTGTTCAACAAGAGTGTTTAACAATTCGACTTGTCACAAAATTACTTATTGTTGTTAATGCCACTTTGTTAGATATTAAATGGTATATTTGGTATTTATCAAAATTTTAGATTGCCAACAATCAAAAAACCACTTGCTCAAAAACGCGTCAATACTATTTGTGGAAGAATGCCAGATAGTTAAATTTGAGGAGCTACTAAAGCTAAAACACACACAGACACACGCACACACACACGTCAACCGAGCCAAGGAGCTGCAGAATAAAGAAAGATTTTCGTATTAGAGTTAATCAAAACAAATAAAAACAAAAAATAAAAAAAAAGCCAAATGTTGCATGAAAAGCTATGCAAAGAAACTGTAGAAAATATTTGTAAAGTTCTGCAGAGACTTTAGATAGCATTATACTTTACTGTTTATGCATGAATAGTTACCACTCAGATGTTCTTTTTTAATTTCGGGCAGACCCTTCTTGCGGCGTTCACGTTCATGCTCACGATCCCGCTCCTTGTCGCGCGTGCTGCGCTCGGTACGTTCTCGATCTCGAGAGCTACGCCTCCGGCTGGAACGTGGCGAACGGCTGCGGGAACGAGAGCCTCGCCTGCGACTGCCACGATCCCGATCGTTGGCATTGCTGTTACCGCCTCCGCCACGGTTACGAGGCGAACGACTCCGACTGCTGCGTCTGTTGCGCTTGTATCGATCCCGATCAGGTGTGGGACTGCGGGAATCACCTCCATCCAGATTGATAACCTGATCGTTTAAAGTTGGTTTTGGTTTGCAAGAAATTTGAGAGAGAGTGATGTGATATAAACGTTAACATTGTAAGCATAAAACAAATAATGGCGGAAATCGGGATAGGGAGGTTGGGTTTTTTTTTTTTGAATGGATTTGGATTAATATTGAGTTTTTGGTTGGTTGTTAGTTGGCAGGTGTTTTTTAAATACTTTTTTTTTGTTCTACAAATTATAGAAATACATAATTTATAACTGCGTTCTTTGGCGTGTTGACGTGTGGTTCTTGGCCGTTTTCGGTTTTGTGGTCGGCGGTTTTATTCTTAACTATCTGTTTTTCTTTTCTTTTTTTTTTTGGCATTTTGTTGTTGTGGCTTATCGATGCGTTTTCGAGCAAGTTTTTTGATGGGCAATTTAAATTGACTTGAGGTTTTTGGTTTACATATTTATAGAACTTACCAAATATGCTGTTATATTGGGGGCTTCTCAAGCATCGGGTATATCGCTTCCGTCCGTTAATGTTTTATTAAAACCTTACCTTTGGTCTCATTCAATAAATACCATAAATATCTTTTTTATGTTGTTTTTAAATTGTTCAATAAACGTATATGCAAAATTTTCAAGTTAAAATGTTTTACTATGGCCCTCTTTATAAAGTTAATGCATACACAAGACAAATTCAGTCATTCAGTCATATTTTTATAAAGTCCATTTTCAATAGTTTTAAATATTATTTCCCATTCGTTAATGACTTCGTTTGAGATTGGCCAAATCAAATCAAATATTTATAAAACTTCGCCCCGGTATAACAACATATTGTGGCACGTCAGCAGCACTTGCAACACAATAAGAATGGAACTATGTATGCTCTGTCAATTGGCCACAATCCCAAATTCATGTGTGCGTTCAAATTATATGACATTATATGTTTGAACACAATAGGAATGCTCCGTTAACTACTACTATAAAATTATATATGTAGTAATTTTGTATGTACCTCAATGGGTTGCTGTTCCGATATAAATTCTACATCCTTGCTCATGTCACCCACTTCGTTATGGCCCATGCCCATGGGTGCCATACCTGGCGGCATTCCAGCTGTGTTCTAAATGAGAAAAAATATTAAATTGTTTTGTATTTGCTGAATAGACAAGTAAATCAAACTACTTACCTTGAGCACATTCTGCAAATGTTGATGCAGTGCATCTTCCTGGTAGCGATGTTTTTGGTTTTCTTCTTGTTGCTTAAATTTTTGAAAATTCTGCAACGTTTGCAGCTGACGCAGCACATTGGGATCGTTAAGCAACTGCTTCAAGTTGTTGTTCTGCAAAATGCATTATATATAAATAAAAATATATGCACAAATGATTTTCTATAAATAAATTCAACAAACTAATCTTGAACCAAAAATAAATATACAACAAAATATATGTACGAAATATAAAACGAAAAATGCATTTGTGTTTTAGGGGAATCCGCATACATCTAGCATATTCGATGAGCCTGGCGGTGAATCATCTCCCATACAATGATGGTCATCGGGAATCATAATGTCACCATCTTCGTCATCCGCAAAATCACGCACATCGTAGTCCAGCTCGTGAGAGCTGCTACTCTTTCCATACTTGTGATGATGCGATTTGCTGATGGGACCGACAATATCGAAGCGACTTTTTGAGCTGGATGCAGAAGCACTTGAATGCTGATGCTGTTGTTGTCGCTTCATGTAATGTTGTTCCATATGCCGTCGACTAGAACTAGAGCACTTCTCATGACTCAGCTGTGAGTTGTTTTAGCCAGACATGCGTCAGAGATAAGAAAATAGAGCATACCGTAAGAGTAACATTTGGGGTTATATTAATCCTAAAACTGCATCGTGTTCTATCAATGTTAGATGTTAGCAAAGTAGCCTACTGTAGTCGAGAAATATTCGAAATCCACTTCTTAGCCCACTCACCGAGAGATCCGATATAGCACCGCCCATTTTATCATCGCCTACGGAGCTTAGGTCCATGTTGCTCATTGCAGACGAATTCAAACCGTTCGGAGCATTTCCACTTGACAGATCCGATAGATTTAGGGCACCACTACTGCCACTTGGCCCGGGACCGGAATTTAGACTACCTGCGCCGACAATGGGAGGCATTTGATGATAAATCGGATGGCTTGGATCGGCCAAATCAAATATTGGCTGTATAACGTCCGATTTGAAGACATTGTTTTTCTGCCACAAATTAAGCACACGGATAATGCGGCTCTTATCCTCTGGCGCACAGCGAAACAAATTGGCAAACGTTTCCGTAAGATTGCGTTGAAAGCGTGGCGCAAAAACATCCTTCTCAGTGCCGTACTGATGCCGGGACTGGCGCACAATTGAATCTATGACATACAAGCCCGGAACTTTGTACTCTGGTTTGCATTTGAGTATAAACTTTTCGACACTCTGCACAACATGCTTATAAAATTTTATTGCACGCATTGCCGACTTTGTGATGGCCGCCATTTTAGCCTTCGATATGGGCGGCCGGCTGTCATAGAGTCCGGAGAGCTGTAAAATAGATTGGGGTCAGCTAAATATGTGGAGATGTGGATATTGACCGACAGACAATCTGGCATCCTGAGGTTGTTTCTGTCCAAAATACATTAGACACCACATGAAAGTGGTTGCAATTGTGTACGATCCAAAATTATACAACAACACAGACATGAACATTTGACTGTATGTAAATACCGTGAGCTGATATACTTGGACATGTACATATATACAGATGCATGTGTATGGATGGCGGCGGCCTTAGCTTACCTCATTATTGAATGCGCCGACCGTCTCCATGTTCAATAAGATGTTTACCACTGCACTCACGCACAAAAATCTAATATTGCATACTATATAAGTATGATTAAACTTTTTTAATAACTTTTCAACGCGTTGAACAACTTTTTACACGATTTTTCACAATTTTTTCGCATGAAAGCGTGAAAAAATGGCTGACAATTGTAGGGATGCTTATTATTTATATCAACCTATCGGCTAAATCGATTTATAATGATAAACCGTCATGCAAATCAAACGAATACATTTAATAACGTTAATCGAGTGCATCAAACAAAAAATAGATTAACTTCAATTAAAAATCAGTTTCATCAGTTCAATAATTGATTATTTGGATATTCGTTTATCCTCCTTAAGTTGCCAAACTATTTGCCAATTTACATGCCAGGGCTGCTTACATTATTTGAAGATTTTCATTAACACACTCTGGTTACACTGGATAGAAAGCAAAACATAAAAAAATTTATCAAACTTAACAATATTAATTAACACATAATGAGCGCACACCATCGGCCCCTCGACGAGTCAGATGTTGAGCTAATACGCACCATACGTTCTACGCCATCACTATACGATCACAGGCACGGCGACTTTCGCCTATCACAGCGCAAAGAGGAGGATTGGGCAAAAGTCGCAGATGCCTTAAACATTTCATCGCCCGACGCCAGACGCCGATGGACGTGTCTGAGAGATCGTTATTCGCGGGAGCTAAAACAAATGCGTCTGCACCCTACATCCGAATTTGGTCGCAATGAGTTCTTCCGCCAAATGGATTTTTTGCGCGAATTTGTGCGCAGACGTCGGGAACGAAGCCGTCGCGACGATACACCAACAAGTTGGTTTAAAACGGATGTGAGAACGTCCTCAAAACCAAAAGCACGTCCGCAGCCTGAAGCTCTGATTGAGCAGGAGATCGATGAGTCGCAGACCTACGATGAGTGCGATCACAACTATGATGCTGATACTAAATTGGAAGTGCAGACATCGCAATCGGAAAGTTATTCTGTGCTCGTGGAAGCCGACGATGGCGATGGGCATGATTCGTATGAAGAGTATATGGGTGAAACGGAATCCAACGATCACAAAACCTTGCCCTCACTACATTCATCGCCAGCATTGGTTGCCGAGGCGGCAGAAACGACAGCAACCACAGTGTCCACAGCGGATGTATCGACGTCTGATGCTGGCCATTCCCAGACGGATTTAGACTATATGGTGTGCATGCCGAGTGTGCGTGTCGAACGAGAGCAAAAGCCCGATTCGGCACCAGCCTTCGAGGCATTGGTTCCAACAGCAGCAGCAGCTACCAGTAACAACGGAACAAACGAGACTGAAGATGATTTCTTCTGCAAATCGGTGGCTGCATATTTGCGACAATTGTCGCGACGACATAAGATTAAGGCAAAAGTAGAAATGTATCAGATATTGGAGAAGTACATATTGCTGGAGGAGTCAGCAGAGGCGGCTACGTAGAATTTACATAGCGAGACATATGTACATAATTATAAATATATAGATTTAAATAGATTTTTATGGAGTACAAATATACAAGTGACAAAAAAATCAATGTTAATCTCTTTATTCTTAATTGTAAGGGAACTTTTTTGTGACTCTAGCAAAAGTCCTCGTTGATGATATCCGCATTAACGGCTAGGCCGCGTTCCTTAAGTGCTTTGGATACTAGGCGATGCTTCTCCTGTCGCTGTTCCTGCTCGCGTCGCTGTGCATCAAGGATTTCATCGACCGAGATCTCTCTTAAGGGCAACTTTTGTTCCTTTTCACGATCCTGCAATTGATAATAAGTGTCTTGCATCCACATAGGCTATCGTTTCCTTTCTACTTACAATCTCTCCGAGGAGCACCACATTCTCACCGCGTATGATGAAAACACCTCGCGGAATATCGCCATATTCGTTGCCAACGTGTATTCTTTCAATAGTTCGCTGCAGCACCAAATTGGCAAACTGATCTACAGAACGCAAATAACCAATCAATGTTCGTCCATCTCGCAGCAGCACCATTAGCTTTTCTGTAAAAGTCGTATTTTAACATCATTAAACATAAATTATGCCGGTACTCAATTTATACTTACTGTCTACTTCCTCCAGCAGATGTGCTGTGCCAGCCAACGGATTAAGGTCGTCCATTAGTGTGTGTGTGCGATTCTCTTAATTAATATTTTATTATTTTAAAAAAGCGCTTAATCAGCTAGTTTTGTTTGGCAGTTTTCTTTAAGAAAAACATTTACTCAGTGCAAAATGCAAAAAAACTGAGTGCTCTTTAAAGGCGAGTACGCTGCTAGCAGCAATTATTTTATTAGATCTAATTTGAATATGTTGCTGAACACTTGCTTACAATTGAAAAAAATGAAGGCTTACTATTAGTTGAACACAATAAGTTATTTCTATAGAACAGAAACAATTTAATATCTTAAGCTTAGTTTTTTGTTACAACCACAGGTGTTCTTTGGGTGACCATATGCTGCGTTACCAGCGTATGTAGCCTGACAAATTACAATATCGATTGTTACCGATACTTGCCGGCATGCACGTCGCCGACTGAATGAAAACAAATGCGAAATTATACAAATCAAATACAAGTGCAGCCTGAAATTGCCAAAATATATTGATAAGATTCTCCCAAAAATGAAGTAAGTAGATAGAAAATGAAGTAATTAAGTTTAAATAATGTTTTTATGTGTTTTGCTTCTTTTAAGGCTCAGCGTTGATGGGCTGCTTGTCTATTTTCCCTATGAATACATTTATCCCGAACAATATGCCTATATGCTGGAGCTCAAGCGAAGCCTGGATGCTAAGGGTCATTGCCTACTGGAAATGCCTTCGGGAACAGGCAAAACTGCAACATTGCTCTCTCTTATTGTCGCTTATATGATCGAGTTTCCAGACAGAGTGCGCAAATTGATTTACTGCTCTCGAACAGTGCCCGAGATCGAAAAGGTTATTGCTGAGCTGCAGAACCTAATGATCTACTATGATCAAAACGCGTCAACGCCGCCGGGTATGACTGGGTTGGTACTTAGTTCCCGCAAGAACATGTGCATCCATCCGGAGGTGAGCAAGGAACGCGAGGGTAAAGCTGTCGATGGCAAATGCTATGGCTTAACAGCTAGCTATGTACGCGAGCGTCATGAGATGGATTCTGATATCCCGATTTGTAAGCAATCTTATGTTTATTTTTGCAATGCATTCAATCTTTTGTTGTTTTGCAGGTCAGTATTTTGAAGGATTTACGCTGGAGGGCAAGGAGTCGACGCTTCCTGTAGGCATCTATAGCATCGATGATCTTAAAGAATATGGACGCTCAAGGAATTGGTGTCCCTATTTTACAGCTCGCTATGCGGTGAGTATTTTAAAAAATAATATGCATGATGGTTTACTATAATGAATCTTAATCCTAACCAGATTGCTCATGCACACATTGTGGTCTACAGCTATCATTATCTGCTGGATCCAAAGATAGCACAAGTCGTTTCCAAAGAGATGGCACGCGAGTCCTGCGTTGTATTCGATGAGGCGCATAATATTGATAACGTTTGCATTGATTCCATGAGCGTTAAGATCAATCGACGCACTGTAGAAAGAAGCACTAATGCTCTCAATAATCTTACCAAATTGGTACAGGAGTAAGTAGCTACTGCTAGAAAGATTACATAAGCTTCTAACATTTTGAGCTGACTTAATTTTTATAGGATGCGTGATGAGGATACAAATCGTTTAAATGAGGAGTATCAGCGCATGGTGCAGGGTCTCAAAGATGCTAGCGTGCAGCGTGATACAGATATGATACTGGCCAATCCAGTGTTGCCAGCAGATGTGCTTACAGAAGTCGTACCCGGCAACATACGCAATGCGGATCATTTTCTAAGCTTTCTGCGTCGCTTCATCGAATACATTAAGACGCGTCTGCGGGTCCATCACGTTGTTCAGGAATCACCAGCGGGCTTTCTCAAAGATGTATCCTCCAAGATATGCATTGAACGCAAACCCCTGCGATTCTGTGCCGAGCGTTTGTCCAGTTTGTTACGCACCCTGGAAATTAGCGATATGACTGAATTTGGCGCTTTGACGCTTGTGAGTTTTACATACGATTGTTGCTGCAGTTAAAGGATCTCATTAAATTGAATTTGTTAAATTTTCACAGATAACACACTTTGCCACATTGGTGTCAACGTACACCAAAGGTTTCACTATTATCATAGAACCATTTGATGATAGGACACCAACTGTTTCCAATCCCATTATGCACTTTAGCTGCTTGGATTCGTCGATTGCCATGGCGCCCGTCTTTTCGCGCTTTCAAACTGTTGTCATAACATCGGGCACACTTTCACCCATGGACATGTATCCCAAGATTCTAGATTTTGATCCGGTCGTCATGAGCAGCTTTACAATGACACTGGCACGTCCTTGTCTGCTGCCAATGGTGAGAATGTTTACCACTACTACTTGAATCTATTTTAACAAATTTCCTTTAATGTAAACAGATTGTCTCGAAGGGCAACGATCAAGTGTCCATTTCATCCAAATTTGAGACACGTGAGGATACAGCGGTTATTAGAAATTATGGCCAGCTTTTGGTGGAGGTGGCCAAAACTGTGCCCGATGGCATTGTATGTTTCTTTACATCGTATTTGTATTTGGAATCGGTTGTTGCCTCCTGGTATGATCAGGGCATTGTGGATACGCTGTTGCGCTATAAGCTTCTCTTCATTGAGACGCAGGACAATGCCGAAACGAGCTATGCACTCATGAACTATGTTAAGGTAAGTTTAGCATTGCTATGGCTTCTCCCGTTAGTTATGCGCTTGACACACATATTCATTGTTCCCTCGAACTCGATCTTCGTTTTAGGCATGCGATTGTGGTCGCGGCGCTGTATTATTAGCTGTGGCGCGTGGCAAGGTCTCCGAGGGTGTGGATTTCGATCATCATTATGGTCGCGCGGTGCTCATGTTCGGCATACCCTATGTCTATACGCAGTCACGTATTCTCAAGGCGCGCCTTGATTATCTGCGCGATCAGTTTCAGATACGGGAGAATGATTTTCTCACCTTTGATGCCATGCGGCATGCAGCACAGTGTGTGGGCCGGGCGTTGCGTGGCAAAACGGACTATGGCATAATGATCTTTGCGGACAAGCGTTTCTCCCGTCAAGACAAACGTTCGCGTCTACCCAAATGGATACAGGAACATTTGGTCGATAGCTTCTGCAACCTGAGCACGGAGGAGGCAGTGCAGCTTGCCCGTCGCTGGCTTAGACGCATGGCTCAGCCGTTTTCGAGGGAAGATCAGCTGGGCATATCACTGCTAACGCTGGCACAGCTGGAAGGCATGGAGCAGGAGAAACTGGAGCGGCAGGCGCAGGGCAAACAAGGTGTGGGTGGCGAGGTGCAGGAGCTGTAAAAAAAAACCATAAAACCGGCTTCCTTCCGCAATGTATTTTTCCTTTCGACAGGCAATGTTTGCGTTTGTGTACGAGAATATGCATAATGATTATAATAAAAAGTAAATTTGTTGTCAGCTAATGGCATTGAATGCCATTAAACGGAGCAGCAGAAAAACAATACAATAAGTTAAAAAGTCAAAACTTTGGCTGGGGCGGCTTGTGTTTACCTTTTAAATCATGCTAAAACTGACGTAAATGCCTTATTAACTGTTAATTAATATTATTTATAATTGAGCGGTTGATCTTTCCCTCTCCAGTTAAATAATGACTCAATGCCCAAATTGCGGCTGCCCTTCAAGGCGTCCACAACCAATTGTTGTTGTTATCGATGACGACGTCGATAGTTTTTATACAAGATGAATCGAATTTGAAATTCCCTTCCATGGATATGTTTGACAATAAATTCAATTGTGGCATGAGCCATAGCGACCGAACAAGGTGGCAATTAACCTCCAAAATCTTTAAGCAATTTAACGCTATCACATCTATAATTGCCAATGACTTATTAATGATGCGCAGCCAGGTTATCAATGTTTAATAAAAATGAATGCATAGTACTGTATTTATTTACAAAGCTCATAAAAACCAGCGACAACACATTCTTTGTGTTTTTTGCGAATAAATGATTGTAAACATTTTTGCAAACAATTGAAATATATCAAACTGATTTTTAAGCGACGAACATTTTTACTTTACTGATTTCCTGTAGTCCTCGTGTGAGCTTGAGAGTGCTCTTAACCCGACATACAAGCACACGCACACACATACAGACAGGGAGTGAGAGAAAGAGTAGCGCAAAAGCTTTGCAACAATATATATACGAGTACATACAAATTTATATGCACATATCTAACGGCCACGGCCAAAGTTGCTCGGAGAGCAACAAGTAAGCAAAAAGTAACCGAATACAATTACAGTGCACTTACGCTAAAATGTATGACCACAATAGAGTTGCTTTGACAGTATGCATGTTTATTAAGAATTTGCAAAATAAAATTCATTTAGTCAAATATGTACCATATATAAAATGAATCGACTGAGAACATTGCAGTTACATGCATTTCAATACACATACACAATTTGACCTTTTTATGCTGTCTGATATAATGTCGGCTCACTGTATTAGCAGCAACAAAAGGCAAGCGACCGCAAAAAGCGACGCTGCCAGCCGTCGTCGTCGTCGTCGTCGTCAGTTGTATCTCTCGTTGAACAAGAACTTTCGATTTTTCATAATAAAAAGGTTACAACTAAATCTCTGGCTGTTTAGTCGGGTGAAGCAAATAAAAGCGGAGAGCGCGCGCATTAACGTCAAACCAGATACAATAAATTTAACCAAACAGTTACAGCAAATTTCAAATTCAAAAGTAAATCAGCTAACGGATAATTACCTTGCCATACGCGTTATTTAGTTTTATTTTTTTAGATTAACACAGCTAGTAAACCAAACGACAACCAATCTAGAACATAAAACGCAAATCCTTTCGTTTAATTTAAATTGTAAACCACACAAAAGTTTCCAGAAATAAAATGAAACCTCAAGCTAACGAACAAAATGGTAGCACTCATAACGGCGATATTGCCACGGATGCGGCGACCGTTGCTATGGATGCAGCAGCGATAGGACCAGCAGCAACGTCATCTGCAGAAAGTGTGGGCGCCATCGTTCCTGTTAAAAGCACTCAACAGATGAAACTGGAAATGCTTAACTTAGGCAACGGAAATAGTAAGTGTGCAGTTGTGTGAGTGTGTCCGTGTGTGAAAGAGTGCATTGCGTACGCGTGACTTAGATTCCAAAAAGACTGGAAAGGATTGTGGGCATTCGTCTAACGGCAGTTAGTTAACAGTGTTACCGATGCGCATAAATATTTTTTCCTTGAAGATAACTGCTGGATTAGGGTTATTTTAATCAAGCCCTGGTATTCAACTTTATTGATATAAAATGATGCAATAATAAGTCTGCTAATTATTAGAATTAGTCATTATTTAATTATCCACACGTGTTTAATAACGTGTAAGGTAACATATGTATATGTTAACAGATCAGACTAGTTTTAAGAGCAATAATGCACACACATTTCATCATATAAGTATATATGGATGAGATCAGGTGCAGTTCAGATTCGCATAATGACCCTCTAAAAATAGTTTTGATTTTCCGGCGATGCTGGCACAACAGCATTCAACAAAAGTTTACACAACAACCGCAAATGTTGGCTCAAAATTCGAAAAAAAATACACTCAAAACACCGCATAAGTATGCTTGTATACCAAAAAAAAAACAAAAACATATTGACATTGACATTGAAAGTTTGCGACTGCAGATCGAAAGAACTTCAACAAGAGAGCTTTAGGAGTGTTTTGCTTTTGTCTTCTTCTTGTTAATACAGCATTAACTCTTCATCGTAATCCGGTCTTTTAGTCAAAGCGAGGCGATAGTGTTGCCTCGAGGCCTAGACCTGTACTACTTTTTTGAAGGTTGAAAGCATTTAATTGGACGCTCTGCTGCGAGTACACTCGATGCATACCACGACCAACAGCAACAACAACAATAGCTACTCAAAGTGGTTAAAACGGTTTAAGTTGATTTTTTCTTCATATTGCATGAGTAACACTCCATGCTTCACATTTGAGCGATCGCGGTCATTAAAAATATTTACAAAATTCAAACATAAGTTGGTATTTAATATATTTAACCATAAGTTCAAATCCCCTTACTCACAATTCCTCAAAGCGTAATTGTTGTAGTTGTGACAAAAGAGAAACAAAAGGCACCTGCGCTGTTGGGAAAAATGTTAATAATGACGTACCTAACTTAATTGCATTTAATACTTACGATCGATATTTGCCAAGCTAGTCAAACCTACAATATTCCAGCACTATGATGCATTGATATTGTAAATTTATTCGAAATTTTATGTTTTTTTTTAAATATATGATGCAAGAAACATTCTTGATTTGGTTTTTTAACACTTATTTAATCACAACTTTTACGTACTTTACATTAATATTATTAATATGCTTGATTAAGTAAAAATAAAGTTATATAGGCTTCACTGTACTACTGCTGTACTATATATATACATATGTTTGATTAGCAAAAAAAGACAAATTGATTCCAAGCCTATAGGACCTACAGATTGAGGATGTTATCGATTACAAATAAAAATTAGGAATTTAAAATACCTAAAACTCGAAATCTCAAAATCTTTCGTCCTTGTAGTCGAGTTTACTCGACTTAAATCTTCTTGTTTGTTGATTCTATATCTCTATCAAACCACAGCTGCCTTTTATAACTACATATACATATGTATATCTCAAATACTTCGCTGTGAAATAAAAATTGTATCCTAAAGCGGGATATAAAAAAGCATCAAAAACAACAAAGAAAAGTTATTCTAACTTTAAATCGTATACAACAATTAGCATTCTCAGACACTCTTGGAGTGGCTGCATAAATTTTGAATACTAGTATGAGATAAAAAAGTGTTTTGCGTTCACTGACTTGTTCGGGGACACTTTCTATGTATGTAACAAAGTTTTCTTGCATGTTGTACAATACATAAAATTGCATAATTAATTCAATTTTAGTCATAAGCCATACAAGTTACACAACTTGCAAACAAATTAAACGTGACTATATTTGATTGTGAGTTTTGCTTCTTTTTTGTTTTTTGTGGGGGAGAAAAATCTTTTTGATGGCTTCCCAAAATAAAATAAGAAAACAACCGAAATCCAATTGTATTTTATAAAGCCAATTTTTTGATTTACTTTTGTTATCCTTTAAATAAAAATTCCAAATTTCCCAAATTTCCATCTTCATTTATATAATTGTGTTCTCCTCCAGCATGAACTCGGTAAGGTCTCCAGATCCTGATAATATTGTTACTGGAATCCGGTTCATTTGAGATACCTTTTGACTCGGCCAGATCATCATGTCACAGGTATTAGTTAGCACCATAACATTCGTTTTTTCCGTCGGAACGCAAGGCAGTTTTGAAGTTCTCTCCAAATCACAGCTGTTTGCCTTTCGGCGGAATCGAAACTTTATGGGTTGAGAGCTATCCAAAACGGTCTCCTCATCGAAATAGGGCGGTGAACCCTTATTTTTGAAGACCGGATTAAAGTTTCTTGGTTTGGTTAGCTTGAAAACGAGACGGACAAGAAAAATCATTAAAAATTCTTCTAATTTCTAATTAATTTCTAATCAATATCTATTTTCTATGGCATAATTTCACTAAATCTGTTTTATGGATTGGGTCTTTGGGGTCAAACTATTTAAATCATTTTAATGCATTCGCATGCTAGCCAGGAACTAATAATAATGTTAACAATGAAAACAAATTAATTAGCAGGCGTCGCATGAAAACTTATATTATTATAACCAAGCCGCACCTTTAGCTTTAAATGTACTCACCTCTTCCAACACCACAGATGTTTTTAACCTACGACAGGGATCACAGTAGTCGGCCGTACCATTTTGATCGTGGCGTGGTGTGGTGCTGGTACAAGGATCTGGTGTTGGCTGCACCACTTGGCTGCTCCGCTTGTCTGCATTTCCTCCATTGCTCGTCTTGCCCAGGCGCATGGCCATTTCTTCATCATGTTTTTGTTGCAGTGCACATTTCTGAAGAAATTCATCTTCAATGTCAATAAGTCGCTTAACGGCACAGTCCCGTTTCAAAAAGTTCTTGATCACTGAGAGGTCGCGTGGAACGGCGCCAATCACATCGAAATCATCGCAGCGAAGCTTTACTCGATGGGCCATGCTGAGAGCGGAAAATTTGGAATTTTTTTAAAGCAGGATACTCGATTTCATATATGTGTTTCTGTGTGTGTTAGTTTGTATGAGCAATCTGAGGCATTGAGTGCTGTCGCTTGGGTAAACAGAATACAATAGACAAATACAAATACAAATCAAATTTATAACGTACTGTAAACGAAGACAAAGAAGTAGCCTTGGCCATTTGCAGACCACCCGCCCGCCGCCCACCGCCCACTCAAAAGCAACAAGTTTGAAAGTCAAAACCACATAATGCTACAGTTTGGGTATCACTATACTCCCCAAACTGTAAGAGTGCGCGAAGTTGACTAAAGCTTTTTCTATTGTGAGTCGCTCAAAGCTCTCCTCTCCGAAGTTCTTATTAACATCACACGCCCGCAAGCCAAGTCAGTTGCCCAAAGCATTCCATAACGCAAACACGACGCGCTCCAAGCTCCGTAACTTCGGTTTTGGTTTTTTCTGTTCAAATCAGTCTTTAAAATTTTTGTGTATTTCTTTTAAATTGGCAATCGTGTGTGTGTGCTTTTGTTAACCGACCAATATTTATCCGTTAAGCAAAGTAAATACTTGATCAAATCCATTATAATGAGCTTCACACGCCAACTATCCGAAATGAGCGCCAGCGAGCTAAACTATGCCATAGATGACACAAACTTTCCACAGGCTCATATCCTGTCACGTGGCCGCAACAACAGCGTTTGCTCAACAAGTAGCACCTCTGGCACCTCCTCCCTGGCCGACCGTGTTGTCCCCCCCAATACTGATGATGCAGCAGTCTTGCCAGGCGTTTCAAATGAGGAGCAGCAGCTGGTTGCTGCATCAGCACCACCACCACCACCACCACGACCACGTTTGATACTGAAAAGCAGTACAAGCGTACCGGAAAATAGTGATGGTACACAACCGTTAACACCAATGACACCGCGTACATCGACAACGCCAGGTAGTGGGGGAAGGCGGCATCTTAGGGATAACTCAGGGATAACCTAATAACAGTATTTGAGCATAGAGTCGAAAAAGAGTACATTGGAAACTAAAAAGACAGAAAAATATAGCTATATATATTAATAATTATTGTTCCTGAGATAAAAGGCATAAAAGTTATTAATAAGCAAAATCCAATTAAAAATAGACAGCAGCAAATTAAAAATCAATATGCAAGGAAGAGTATATTTTTAATTTGATTCAAACAGTTTTCAATCAATCGGATTAAAAATGTATTTATTTCAAAGATTACTCTGATGCATTCATTTATTATCAATATTAAGCCCCCTTATAGGGAGGGGGTTCAAGCTATTAAATCGATTGTTATTATTTATGGGTTATCTGCTAGCCAGAAACTATTCGCTCATTGTAAGTTGCGATTGTTGGTAGAATAAAATTAATAACATTATGAATTCGATTCAACACAAACCTCGTCTTATGCGTTTGGAGATCAAGTTTCAGTCGTTTACATTAAAGAGGTTAAAAGGTGATTGAAAATTCTGATTGTCATCCACAGCACAACTAGCAGGGTTTTTGGGGTTGGCTGCCTTATCTACCCAAAAACCAAAATAACAAGAGAAAGCTTTAATACGTTTGTATGTATGTGGTATTAAAACCTATGTTTTTGTTGTATCTTCTTCAGGCCATGAGAAATGTACTTTTCATCACGATCTGGAACTGGATCACAAGCCACCAACACGAGAGGCACTCTTACCGGATATGGCACGCTCCTATCGCCTGCTCCTGGGCGGTCTTGGTGAGAATCCCGATAGGCAGGGTCTGATCAAGACACCGGAGCGTGCTGCCAAAGCAATGCTATACTTTACCAAGGGCTACGATCAGAATCTGGAAGGTAAGTGACACAGTGAGAGAGCATGAGTGAAAGAGCGAGATAGCAGTTATGCTTTTTCAGCGCCTGTCAATTTGCATAGCTTGGAGAGCGCGTGGACTCATTCATAAACATAAGGGCAATTAGCACCTGACGTTTGTTGTTGTTTCTGTTTCTGTTGCCGCTTAATTAGCATTGGGTCAGTCATCCTGCGTTGGCATGAATCAACTGTTCTCTGATCTGTTGAGGCTCTTCCAGGGCATTTCCAAGCAAACGCGCTCATAAACTAGTTTATTTACCAAGTGATTCACTTAAACGTCGCATAGTGTACTTCCCTTTTATCATTGAGTTCGGATGCATTAGACGAACTGTTTACGCGTCGTTAAGTTATTTAACTATGCTACTCGTTGCATGCTTCAAACAGTTTTACAGTTAGATGCTGTAAAAGCTTTTTAAACTCCATGCTGAGATGAAAAAAATAATACCCTTTAATGTAACTTTTTAACATTATTGTAACCAAAGATCATAAAGTTATTTTTTGTCTTTTAGCTAAATATTCTGACTACATGTATGCTAAGCGTATTTATTTTTTATGTGCATTTCGCATGCAGACCGGTTTCAAAAAATATTCAATTCGTAAATCTGGTTCTACACTTTATCAAGTATACACAATCGAACAAAATTCCGAGCCGCATTTAAATTGGCCAACATCAAGAACAACAAAAAGCAAAAGCAACAACAATCTGAGGCATTAATGAAAGCAAATCGCCTCGAACTCGTTAATAGCATGTAATCAAATGAAAACCCCTTTTTAACACCAGCTTTAAAGACATACTACATCAGTACAATTAATAAACTTTGTTAGAGGCTTAAGCGAAAGGGTAACTTGACATTGAATGCTGCTGCTGCTGGCAGGAATAGACAGGAAACGAATTTAAGCTTTTTAAATTGATACCAGAGAGTGAGAGTGTGGGAGAGCGAAAGCAAGTGCGTCAAAGAGGAAGAGTACTAGTGCGAGAGCGAGAGCGCGTGGGTGAAAAACACACAAAAGTCTGCAAAATGTAGAGAAAAGTGTGAGTGGCAGCATTTAAAGCTGAAGTAGTGAAAGCTTAAGCGCCTGAAAGAATTGCCAACAACAAGTGGCCCTACACACGCACACGCAAACGCACACAATTGTGTATATATATGTATTTGTGTGTGTGCACATTAGCAGTCAAGTGGAAAACTTCACCATAAGATTCAGTTATGCCATTGCCACACATTTTATTGAGCAAATAAATCTAGCATAAAATATGCCAGACACTTCATGTAACATTCATATGAAGTATGTATGTATGTATATGCATAAATCAGCGCTAAACATTTCCACTGGGTGGCTGCTGTGGGTAGTGTTCTGAATTCCGCACGTTCCCACAACGTGACTTTGGTCGTACCAGTAACGGCTGTTTTTTTTTTTTTTGCTTTAGATGTTCTCAATGGCGCTGTTTTCGATGAGGATCACGATGAAATGGTCGTTGTCAAGGACATTGAAATGTTCTCCATGTGCGAACATCACTTGGTACCATTCTACGGCAAAGTATCCATCGGTTACTTGCCATGCAATAAGATTCTGGGACTTAGCAAGCTGGCTCGGTAAGTTTAACAAAAGGCTTCTGGAAAAAAATTGTGAAAACTATTTTGTTCTTATTCTTCTTAGCATCGTGGAGATTTTTTCGCGTCGTCTACAGGTCCAGGAGCGTTTGACCAAGCAAATTGCTGTTGCTGTCACACAAGCAGTGCAGCCAGCAGGTGTTGCTGTTGTTGTCGAAGGCGTGTAAGTATTAAAAAATAAACAATATACAAGAAAAAAGTATTTTGCATCGGCCGGGAATCGAACCCGGGCCGCCCGCGTGGCAGGCGAGCATTCTACCACTGAACCACCGATGCTTCTGAAAGTTGTCAAGCTAAGTTTATACTAAAAGCACAACAAAGTTTTTGCTCAATTTAACGACACTAATTTGCAAAAATTGCATTTCAAATATACTTTCAGGCACATGTGCATGGTTATGCGGGGTGTACAGAAAATCAATAGCAAAACTGTTACGTCGACTATGCTGGGCGTATTCCGCGATGATCCAAAGACGCGCGAGGAGTTCCTAAATCTAGTTAATAGCAAATAATAAAATATATCCTTGTTCGGCATGTGTCAATGAATTGTTAAAATTTTTAGTTATTGTTTAGCTATATATGCAAAAAAAAAAAAAAAATCCGATATAAATTTATAAAAGTAACGAAAGCAAGCAACGCGAATTTTGGTGTTGGTTAGTTTTTTAAACATACGTTTATGTTTTGTTTTCATTTTTAAACGCAATTTATGGCACATACAAAATATTTTTTATATAAACATATGTATGCACACACACATACCCACACATACATACAATAAGGGAACAACTAATGAGAAATCATTGCAAACCGTTTAGGGAATTTACAATTTAAGCTTAGATTCGTAATACAAAAATATCAGAATAATCTACACACATATAAATACATATGTACAGTACGACCTCGCTCAACGCAACCCTCGTTACACGCAACTCCTCGATAATTGCAACCCCGAATTCTTAACATTGTAGACTGTTAACGCAACTTCCTAAGAAATTCGTTTGTTTGTTTGTTTTTACCACTTTTCTAAATAAAATTAAATCCTTGCTTTGAAAACAGATTTAATCGATTTACTTTAATTTTAATGGTTAGCGAAGGCTGTTGGCGGCGAGCCAACAGAAAATTTTCCCTCGATTCTTGCAACCAGCTCAGTTTTCGCAATTGTTCAAGTTTTAAAAGGTTGCGTTGAGCGTGGTCGTACTGTATATATGAATATATACAAATTTATATAATTATCTACATGTACGAACAGAAATCGTACAAATGGCTTGTTATCTATATACAAATATACTTATACATTCATTATATTATTATAATTAAAAAATAAAACAAATGTGTACATGTGTATGTAATCTTATTATGGCAACGAAAACAAAATGCAGCTTATAAAATTTAAAAATAAAATATTTAAACGATTGCCCGTTATGCAAATGTTGTTGCTCCCACCCAAATAGAACTTGCTTATAATACAATAAATAAAAATAAATATATTTGAATGTTGTTATGTTCAAAAAGCGTCTTTAATTGCATTATAATTTGGTAATCAAATAACATTTTTATGACCAAATAAATTATTTAATTAATTTTAAATCAAAAAGGATAAAATACACTGACCAACTTGACCCCGACGTGAATCGAACACGCAACCTTCTGATCTGGAGTCAGACGCGCTACCGTTGCGCCACGGAGTCCTTGCTGTGAAGGCCACCAATTTTCCAATAAGAAAAGGACCACAAAACGCAGCTATTATCCTTGCTGAAGTGCTTTAGTACTTTAATGTACCAAACATTAGTTTTGCAAAATTGATTTATAACCAGACAGGATATGTTTCGCAAAAATAAGTATATTAAACAAACGTTTTGTTATGTTTTTAAGCCGTTCATTGCATGAATTAACAATTACATACTTATTTGTTTCGTACAATTTAACTTAAACGGTATTTATATATGTAGTGTATCCAGCGAATAGAGACCCTTCAACTTTGGCGTAATCTAAAATCAACAAAAAAAGAGATTTGGTGTTTTTTGTTTTATTTTTTTTTTTTGAGAAACTAGAAACTAGATACATATTAAAAGCAAAAGTAGCTGCACGGAGGGAATAAAATCTAAACAAATATACAAATTCACATACATATACACTCGACATATATAAAATTAATAATTGCATTATATTTTACAAATTGTACGGCAGTAAGGCTTTATCTGTGCTCTCAGGTTTTTTTTTAACCATCCAGTGGTGTTCCCAAATATACCATGGACACCTCAGTGTTGCCATAAACAGCTGAAACTGTCGGATAAAGCTTCTTATCTGGCAGACCTGCAACAGTAATGAAATCAATATATTCATGATTTTCATCCAGAGAATAACTCACCTCTAAATGCTACACCTAGAAACTCATAGTTTTTCTCAAATGATAGAGTATTATCATCGCAGTCAAGTATAACACGAATGCGTTCGCCAACTTGATATTTGGGTGCATTATTTAGTAACGGATAGCTGCCCTGCATATCACCGTTATGCAATAGATGATTTTCAACTAGGTTCCAGCCCCAGCTTTGATCATCGGATCCTAATAGCGCCACATAGCCATGACACTGCATTAACGCCTCCTTTGTGGAAATGCCAATAACCGCTACGGTTCCAAGGGGACCCTCCCATATCACTTCCCATGCATGTCGTCCATGACGAAAGCCAATCTTACCACGTGCCGCATCTGTACTTTGTGCTACCGGATTGCTGGAATAGAAGACAAGTTAGCAGCGTTTTTAAATTATGTGTTCATGTATAATCTACCGATGCAATGTGAATCCGTTGGGCTTAATGTAGACATTGCGGGAACAATCGTTGGGACTCCAGGCATGCAGGTACGCTCGAAGCTTTGTCTTGTACGTTGTGACGGAGGACAGCAGATCGGATTTGATTGCCTCTTTGGGCAGCTTGCGCAGGCAGTGCCAGCGCCAAACGTCGCTATTCTCATCGTTTAGGAAGTGATACCAACTTTTGCACACTTGTGAACATCGATTTAAATCGTTCAACTCCAAATAAGAGAATATCGACTCCAAAACATTATAATTGCACAGCGGATCGACCATTTTGTTGTTGCCCCAGTGATCTGAGCTGCTGATGCGTTGGGCTTGTTGTTGTTTGTGTGCGCGCAGTTATACTTAACTGATTGTTAAAAGCGTTGCACATTAAGTTTGATAAAATCCTTGTTTTTTGTCATTTTATTACATGAAATGTATGTTTATGACAATTTTTGGCAAAAACAGCCGTGCGTAAAATAGAGTTGTATCGATACGTTCCGAATCAGTTTATCACTCAACGAACTAGCTCAGACTTATTCAGTTCATTTAGTTCGTTTATTTCCGAACTTGTATGTTTGGTGAACATCACAAAATTTAATTAAAATCTATTCTAAAACTTATATTTACTATATACGAGAGTTTTTTGTAAATTTTTTTTTAGTGATAGAAAGTTTCTATTCAACACCTGTTAATATACATTTTCATTTTGTATAACTATCGATATGCAGCAACAGCAGTACCTGGGGATGGCAGCACAAATGTTGAGTTGGCCATATGAATTGTTGTCAACGATAACAGCATTGTTTACATTTTTAGTCTAGGGCTGTATAACGTCAAGATGTAACCATTCGTTTCGGAGTTTGTTTATGTATTAATGGGCGTCGTATTCCATTCATTACCCATCGTAAACCCAATTGATAAAATCAAATAGCATATCGTAAACCATTGCTTCAAAGATTTTTATACATCAGGTAAAGGTAAATAAAGTCATGAAACATGCTAACTTTTTTCTGGTGTATATTTAAAAATAGATTATTCTTATCAGCAATGGATTTTTGAGCCGCACCCAAACACATAAGTAGCCTGTTAGCAATAGTTTGGAGCGGTACAAAATAATATCAATAATTAAATATCCTTGTCATAATTACAGCATTATCATTGTATTTAATTTTTTGTCGTTGGGATATGCGTCAAATATTTAATATTACATTTTGCTGTTGCCGCTATCACTAAGCTCGTTATACAGCACTGTTCGATTGATGCGTAAATTTGGCGCGCCGAGCCAAACAGCTGATCAACGCGGTGTCTGCCATTTCGCTCGCACTCGCACGTTGGTCGTTTTCGTAGTCGTTGTCGTCGTCGTCGTCGCAAAACCAACGACTTGATATAAATTTTGTGCTTATCGTGCTGCAATTAAAACGAACAATTAATAAATTCTAAACAGTGCAACGGAAACACCAGAATTTCTCGATCCTTTTGCAAAAAAGCGCATCAAAATCGAAACACTTGAAGTGCACGAAAAACGCCAACGAAAAACCCGCATTGAAACCATTTTCTGTGTGTGTGAGAAGAAAAAAATGCTCTGCTGCTGGTGCTGGAAACAAAAAATTCGCTCGCCATTTTGACTCGCGCGACAACCAAATTTTCACTTGCTGCCATCAAAATAGGCACATTGTTAAGTGCAACAATAAAGCCAGTTACGCTTAAATATAAGCACATCTGTGTAGTGTTGTAGAAAGTATATTTAATACACGTGGTTACAAATTGTGCATACAAAAAATTACGGATTTCATCGTAGGCCGCGCCACACACAGATACACCCATACATTGAGGCACTATAGCACACATACGTCTTGCTGCTCTGCTTTGGTATTGGGATACATTTTGGCGGCGTGTTAGTGAACGTAAGTCTTCCCCCCTCCCCGCCCATCTTCTTCATCTACAGGAAGAGCATAGCAAAAAGGTAGTCTTCGTAGCAGGTAACTTGCGACAGAGTTAAGGGTGCAGGGCATCATAAAGAAAAACTCAAACAAAAACAAATAAGGGAACAGCATTGGAATCGACGTTAATACACCTGTCCACGGCAACACCTGAAAATGGCGCATAGCTCAGCAACAAATCAAACGAGTGGCGCAGTCAAGACAGATGAAGTCAACTATTTCTTTCAGGATGAGCACGGTAAGTGCACATACTAAGCGGTTTAGTGGTAGAATCAATTCTCTTAGCTGCTCGACCAGTTAAACTGATATGCTTTAGTAAGTATAAGAGATGAGCAAGTTTCACAAACACAAATCACGAATAAAAAAAAAAAAGTTTAGTTAATGGAAGAAAGTGATAGTTTAATATCGATAGATTATACTCGTATTAGTTTCCATCGATCTGCCATTATAATTGTTTAATATTGACTATCGCCATTATCTTTTGTACAAATTCCTGTTTGAGTCGTGTTATCGTGCTCTAATTGAAGTTAACTCGTTCGTGTTCATGTTTTCCAAAAGAACACTCGTCACGCATCCAACACTACTGTGCATGTTAAAATTGACTTTGTTGCAGCATTATTCTGCTTTAATGAATGCGTAACATATATTCTTACAAACACACACAACACACACATACAGACTTGCGTATTTACGGTAGTTGTGGCGGGGGAGCTACTTCTAACTTGCATGCTCGCACACTGGCGCGTAAACGCCATCTTTTTCTTTTTTCGGTTTCCTTTTACATACAATATTTATCGCTTAATACGCTTCGAGCGCATATACAACGCCGCAACGCGAGGCAAAACCAAACCAACAGCAACAACTACTACTACTACTACTACGAAAACTGCACAGCAACACGTCAAAAAAACAGATAATAAAAAATAAAATCAAGTAAAATCGTTTGGTTTTGTCTGCTGCTGCCAATACACATGTATGTATGTATGTACTAAAGAGCTGGTACATTGCCGGGCAGCGACGACAGTCGCGCTTCGCCCAGTTGGCGCTCAGTCAAACACACTCAGCACACATTTTATCGCTATTCGCTGACTACAACTACAAGATACTTCCCCATCATACAATATATAAATATGTATAATACGTTGTATATATGTTTTGGTGCCAAACAGCTGATAGGAGCGCAGCAGCCCATGCCAGCGCAGTCGTCACTGAGTCTTCACACAAATGCGCCCTTTTCCTTCATATACCCTCAACCCATGTTATGGGAAAAAGAGCATAATGGTTTTGTCCGTTTATAGGATGTCCGTATGAGCGACTTTAAGAAGTATAGATTTGTGATTAGGAATTTAAACACAAATGGAATCATAAACATTAAAAATTTTGAAGCTAGATAAAAAACTATAGATAAAATCGCATCGAAATCGGTTGAGAAACACCGGAGATATATAAGATTAACGTTAAGTCAAGCATTTAGTAGAGCAGCTTTGCATGCGCAGGGTATCTCAACGTCTAGCTTTCTCAACTAGAGCTTTTTTGTTTCCATTTTGCATAATTATTCTTAAATTTAAGCAATATATAAAAACAGGCGAAGGAGGTATAGCAAAAGTACTAAAACTGCGTGACATTTCGCTCTTAGCTACAAATACAAAAAAAGCTGTGCAAGCACTTACACACTCGCGCACATAAGCTACACAAACGAATACAATATACTAACAACATTTGTGTAGATAGAAAAAAAGTTAAAGCCCAAAATGGGCAAACACCAAACATGTGTAGCAGCGGCTGCGCAGCGACGTTGCGACGTTGACGCCGACAGAGCTGTTGTTGTTAATGCCGCTCTGTTGACCACCTTACGTACATCATCCATATACATTTGTAAGCGCGCCTGTTTGTGAGAGCGCATGTGATGTGTTTGTATGAATGAGTGAGCAGCGTCGACCGCACGCCGGCTAACCGGCCTGCAAGGCTGACTGCAGAGAGCATGTTTGACAGTAGTTAAGACGTGAGTCATTTGTGGATATGTGTGTGTATGTATTGATGGTTTGATATTTATAGTTTAGGCCTTTTTTTTTGCGGTTTCGCTCTTTATTCATGGCATGTAAATATGAATATAATATTATGCATATAAATATGTGTGAGTCGAAATTGGTTATATGTATTTCGTTAATATTCAAATTAGACTAATGTGTTATCGTAGCAGGTGAATGATTAGCATAACTAAAGAGATGTAGATGTTAATTGTATAGAGAAAAGCCGGTTACAGACTTCCAGGGTTGCACAAAACTGCGATCAAAATAACTACTTACATACATTGTATCGATTTTTTTCGTTCTGCATGTTTATGATCATGTGCAGCCTACAAAACATACATATGTATGTACAAAAATATTTATGTATGTTCATTTCTTTCTGTTTGCTTAATGCTTCTGTTTTGAGCCGTTGCGGTTTGCTGTTAATTCATCCTTTGCCAGACAACCACATTTTCGGCTGGCACCCCCACCACCACCCCATATGTCAAGCAGTGAGAATTCTTTCGTTTTCGTTTCGTTTCATTTCGTTTGTTCGTTGCTCCACGCGTTGCTGTCGCTGTTATTGTTGTTGTTGATATTGTCATTTATTGCTGTGTTGGTTTTGTGCCTTTTCCCCACAACACTTTCATTTGCTGCATTCGCAGCAAAGAACGACAGAAATGGAGACTGCGCTTGGTGCGTTTACATATGTATGTACATACATATGCATGTTCATATGTACATACATACATACACTTGTGATTGCATTTGTTTTAAAGCAGCCCAACTGAACTTTTGAGCTTGAAAACGCGCATAAAAAATTCCTTCATTTTCATTAACACGGCTTGGTTTTTGTATGTACCTACATATGCAACATAAAAAAAACCACGTGGTAGAGTTAATTCAATAATTTAAAAGTAAACTAAGTTTGAATATTTAACAAGTAATTAAAATTACAGGACAAATTGCGAAAATGTTGAAACCGGTGCAAGTGAAGCAAACGCAATCATCCATGGACAATTCAAAGTCTAGTTTGATCTTCCCCAGCAGCTCAACACGCAACGTTGGCGGCGGCATTGGCACAGTGGGGCGAATGGGCGCCTTCAGTCAGATGGTGAGTTTATTATATTCGCAATTCAACAGTTAAGCTTAAATTCTGATTATGAATATAGGGCTCAACGAATCAGGGACAATTTATACGACTTCAAGACAGTTGTATAACTATTCCAAAAACTGAAAGTATGTAATAGAAAAACTTGGGTTTTAAAGTTCCTTATTTATAGAATAACTTTGTTTTCAGATATTTCATATATCGCACCTGTGTCATCGCAGAAGGGCAGCGGCAGCGGAGGGGGAGGCAGCATGCACGAGGTGGTACGTAAACAGATGTCTTTAATTTCATTCGAACAAAACTATATAAATTCCATTTATTTTTTTTATCTAGATAAAGAACGAACGATACACGCCATATACGAAGTATACGCCAAATAACGCCATGAAAATGAAATCAAAATTGTAAGTGCATTTTTGACAAATAGTTATTTATTTTATTATTAAAATGTGTATTTTTGTATTATAGGCAAACCATACAGAGCAATTCCATGCACACAATGCCCGCCTCTTCATCATCTGTGCAAAGGAAACGAAAGCCAGATAAGGCTGGCAAAGGACTGCGTCATTTCTCGATGAAGGTGTGCGAAAAGGTGCAGGAGAAGGGCAAGACCACATATAATGAAGTTGCCGATGATTTGGTTGCGGAAGAACTGAAGAATAATTCATACGATAACAACTGTGATCAAAAGAATATCCGACGTCGTGTTTACGATGCGCTCAACGTACTGATGGCAATCAATGTTATTTCCAAGGACAAAAAGGAAATACGTTGGATTGGCTTGCCCGCCAACTCGGCAGAGGTAGGGACCCATAAAGTGTGTGCCTTATATCAATTTTGTAAGAATCTATACTTGCTTTTAGCAATTTCTGGCTGTGGAAATGGAGAACAAATCGCGGCGTGAACGAATCAAGCAAAAACGTGAAATGCTTCGTGAAATGGTTATGCAACATGTGGCGTTCAAGGGTCTTGTCGAACGCAATAAGCGTGCCGAGAGCCAAGGCGTCGTGCCATCCCCAAACTCATCCATTCAGCTGCCGTTCATCATTGTGAATACGCACAAATCGACAAGGATCAATTGCAGTGTCACCAACGACAAGTGAGCACCATTTAATTAACTGTTAAGCACTTAAAATAATAATGTATTGTTTTATTTTGTACAGATCGGAGTACATATTCAAGTTTGACAATACATTCGAAATGCACGATGACATCGAGGTTTTGAAACGCATGGGTCTTTTACTGGGTATAAACATAACTCTGTTTAATTGCGTTCAGAATTTTTCAATGCAAAACTTTAAACTCTTACAGGTTTGGATAAAGGTGAATGCACGGCCGAGAATATCGAACAAGTCAAGTCTTGGGTTCCACCAAACCTGGCCAAATATGTTGAAGGTGTGTACATAATGAAAATTGAATAAATGTTTTTATTATTTATGTATTTCAAATGTTTTATTAACAGCGTATGGCAATGGTAAAATGTGTGATCCGATGTACGATTCGGATGACGAGGACAACGACTTTAATACGTATCATGAAACAACCAATGAGTCTCAAAACTTTGCACAACACACACAGCATAGCAACGATGTCGATTTCAAGCTGGAGCTGGATGATGATGAGATCGAGGATGACATCGATTGAGCTGACGATGATGATGTGAATGATGATGATAATGATGGAGATGTGTCGTGGTCAACGGGGTTCACTGCGGATGCTGCTGATGAAGTGAGCAGCGGCTATGCAGAGGATACATTTAGTTTTACATTTATTAACGCTTTGTTAGGATTGCCACGCCCATCTGGTTAGGCTGCCTAAATTCTCAAGTTTTAAGTTTGTTTTTTCTTTAACACACGAACACACACAAATATTAATTTTGTTTATTTTTCAATGAGACTTGAATTGATTATTGTTAAGCAGAACACACAAATTGAGAAATCGAAAACATATTATTTAAAATAATTATAAATATTACTTGGCGTTCAGTTTGTATTTGTATCTTTGAAGTTTAATTTTAAGCGCAAAACAATTAAACTAGTTTTACAATTAAGCTGAAAATTTGTATTTTAGTGAAAATATACAAAAATAAAATGTCTGTCTTCTCTCTTTAGTTGTTAAAACGATTTTGATGCTTGAACAGAGTTTTTTTAACAAAAGTTTATTTTAAATGTTGTAAGTGTAGAGCTACTCTTTAAAGTTCTTATATATATTATGCACCAAAACTGAAATGACAGCAATAAACAAATATTTTTAATTGTATAAAAAAGAACATAAAATATATATGGTTTTTTTTACAAACAGTTGTTTCATATTTTAAGAAATTCTCAAGAATTGTTCAGCTAAAAAAATATATTTACATATATATATATATATATATATATATATATATATATACATATATATATAACATATACATTTAAAAGCAAATGCAAAATATTCAACCTACCTATTTAGTAATAACAAAACCATTAATGCATCGTATATAAATTTGTAGAATTTATATAAAAATATATTATTGAAAATAATTCAAATGATAAACAAATGCATACAAATTAGTAGATCAGTAAAATATGTAAATTTAAGAAGTGAAGCAGATTAGAAGTGTAAAAAAAATCAATGAAAAGGAATACACACATAAAACAACAAACAAAGTACATAAGTAATAAAACTGAATACATATTGTACTATATAAATTTAAAAACAAACTTCTTTTTTTTGGGACGGAACATCAAAACCTTTTTTCGTTTATATGATATGGTATATTATTTATTATAGTTTTCGATTGCTTTTAAGCGAATCGTGCTTTTTACAAAACAATACCAACGTGATTATAAAATTGGTATTTATTGGGTTTATAATAAAAATATCATTATAGCGTGGAGCTGACAATGAAAGCGTACATCTATAATAACTGGGAAATGTAAAAGTATTTAAATTAAGCAAATTAAATGAGCTTACAAAATAGAACAGCTCCACAGGTGACCGTATCCTTTGGCTTAAGACTTAATGTTGCAAAGCTTTTCCTTAACTCAGGCAAAGCCATCTTCTTGCCCTGTTACCTTCACTGTAGATGGTGGACCCAGCGGTTCCTGTTGCTGACAAGCCAAATTAAAGTCATAGTTCATTTGTTGATCAAGTGGCGGATGGGCAAATGCATTCGCTGACAGATCCATTAGCTCCGGCTGTGGCTGCAGTGGTGGTGGCTTAACGGGTTCCTGTTGCTCCTGTCGTAATTGCTGCGGTGATTTAACATAATTAATGGGTATAAGGCCAGAGGTCTGACCATTTGTGGATGCAAGGGCCCAGCCAGAGTTTAACAGATGGAGGGTTTGTTGTATTTCACGGGGTGCAACCTGCACACTTTGACCAGCAAGCAATGTCAGCTCACTTTCGTTACGTGCTTGAAAATCGTAGGTAGCCCGTGTCTGAATTGGAGCGGTCCACTTGGCGGGATTGCGAGCTGTTTGATTTACAAGTAAATAAAGTTCTTATATGGACTAGCTGGGTCAGAGCAAAGTGCTGAGATTATATAAGCGTACCTTCTTCTTGTGCCGTATCTGTGACGGTTCCCAGTAATTTCATGATCAGATAAGGTGCGGTGAAGATGAAACTTAGGAATGCCAGTACTGGCCATGGGGATGTGCCTTTTCGTGGTGGATTTGGCGCACCGACTTGCTGTGCGCTTTTATCGTTGAGTGCCTCGGCAAATGCTTTCTTAAAAGCCGCCGAAGATGGATCCAAATTCGAAATTCGCAGCCAATACAATATTCTAAATGAAGAGAGTTAATAATTTGTTGTCGATATCGAGCAGTCAGCTACTCACTTTCTGTAGATCCATTTCAAGCCGCGAAAGATGGCAAACGATGTCCAAAATTGTGCAAAAACGCTGCGCAGACGTCCAAAATTAGCCGCCACGCCGAGAATTGCTCGAAAGGAACTGGTTAATGCAAAGAATGTGGAGTCCAACATGGATGCAACATTCCCAATTGCCATCACTAACGATTCGATGCTTTGGAATGCAGGACGTGAGCTTGCCTCGGCCATTTGTATAAAACGCTGCTCCGGATCGTTAGGATTCATGCTGCCAAATCTGTTGAATCCACCATAGCCACCCAGACCTCCACCGATGCCACCCATACCAAAACCACCACCGTAGCCACCACCGTACCCACCACCATATCCACCACCGAATCCACCTCCATTATATCCACCGAAACCGAGTCCATAACCACCAGCGTTGCCAAATCCTCCACCGTATCCCCCATAAGAGCTCTGCTGCTGCATGAAGGGTGTTTGTGGAATGGGAGGTGGAGCTGATAGTGACCGGACATTGCCGTAAGGTGTGGCGAGCATGGGTGATTCGTTTATAATTGCGCTGCGCAGATTGTTGTCCATGTTGTTGCTGTTGACTGATTAAAACTTTATTTAAATGAACTTTGGCCTAATATATATAAACTTTAACTCCACTTACCTGTAAACTCACGTGTTTGTATAATTCTTACAATTTACTTCGCTGCTCAATTCCCGCAGTGCGTGCAACTGTTATTATACTTTTACTTGCGCCTTATATCTTTTACTTCGTCAATTACGAGCCATCAGATGGAGGTAGTGATTTTATTAACTATTTTTCACTTATTGTTGATCGATACAAAAAAGTCGTGCGCTAAGTAATCGAATATAAATATTCGTTTAGTACATATCGGTATATAAAGCAATATTTTGAAAATATGGCATCTCTGCATTATGTTATTGAACTGTCGAAAATATCGAATATAAACAAACTCAGTGTAAATAAGTTGTTTACGGAGGCAGCATAGTATATGGAAAAAATATAATATATAATTCCAAATAATAATATTATCAAGACATAATGGCCAGCAGCAAGGAATTGTGCTTGCGTGAATGGGCGCCACTAACCGAAATAATGGACCTTATTCCACCAGCCCGGCGCGGTTTTTTTCCGTCCAATCTTAACATAACTTGCGTCGATGCCGTTGAAGAATTCCTGGCGTTGGGCAGTGATGCGGGTATTGTTTTTTGGTACAATCGTCGTTCGGGGGAAATGCAAAAACTCAAAGCAGAGGTAAGTGTCTGTCCAAATGACTCACATCTGGCCTTGCGTGTTAATCAGCAATTATGCTATTTTTTTGTATACTTTTCCCTTCTACTATCTCGATGACAACTTTAAAAGGTTTCTACACGCATTACGTGCGTTAAAATAGTTAATTCAGTGGAATATATGGTAGCAGCTGGCAGCGCTAATGGCCAAGTTAGTGTATTTCAAATACAAAAGGAACTACCGCCGGATTTGGATTTAATTGCACCCTGTACAAGAAGCAGACCCATTGAACGCTATACCATTCGAGATTTGCATCGCTGTGTGGTAAGCTGCTGTGAATGGTCCAAGAATGGCATGAAGCTATATTCAGGCGATCGACAAGGCGTTGTTGTCCTTACTGAATTCGACTATCAAACGGTATGTAAAGTGTTTAATATATCTTAATGTTTTATAAATATTTTTTTGCTTGCAGCACCTAAGCAAATCTCTGGAAATACTATGCGAAGCCTATGAAATTGTCCAATTAAGCGTGCATCAGAGCTATCTGCTGGTCGCAACGCTCTATCGCTGCATTGTGTGCCGACGTGATGTGAAAACTTCAAAATGGGAAATCACACAAGTTGGCAAAAAGGATCGAAAGCAGCTTATTGACTGCGGTGGCGTTTTCCTTAAGCAAACAACGATATCCAATGAAAATTTACCTCAAATTATCTGTGGTCGGCCGGGATTGCGTTTTTGGATTGCCGATGCCGATGGTAATGTGTCCAAGACCATTATATTCAATGAGGCCGTCTTGCGCAGTCCCACCTGGGAGATTCCTCTACTAAATCCCAAGCAGCACAGTCAGCCAAGTGAAATTAATGCTCCTGATGCATTTGTGGCTAGTAAAAACTTTCGTGAGCTCGATTTGTATGATGGCCAGGATTCAATGCTGGTCACTCATGATGATGCCACATTATATATACTCAACTTGGAGCGTCTTAAAGTTGAGGCCGTGGCACGCGGCTTTCGCAAAATACTGGACTTTTGTGTTTGCGGCAAGGAGATTTTTGTGCTCGAGGGAGAGCGTTCTCTGTTGCGTTTAGGCCCATTGCCAGAACCTCCAAATAAAACGGCAAAGGTAATATTTAATCCATTGATGCCACCACCGTTGCCAATGCTGGGTGCATCACACTATTCCAAACTGGAGCTGGAGTCACCCATTGAGCTGGAGCCAACGCTTAATTGCGCTGAGGAATGTTTTGAACTGCCGCCAATTGAAAAGCTTGATTTAAATGTGCCCATTGAGTTGGCCGTGGAATCACCGCTGGCACAACAGAATCGTCGCTTAGAGATTTTTCAGCGCATCGGTGAAATGGACTTTGAGCAGTCAATTTTGCACACCAGTGGCACAATAAACCACAAGAAGCGTAGCAAGCAATCAACTGCCACAGCTACTGTCACTGGAGGAGGAATTGTTGAAATTGGACAGGAGACACAAGAGCGCAAATTGCCGTTGACCAGCGCTGCGACTCTAATGGAAGCTAGTTACTGTCAATTTGAAAAGTGAGCATGATGAAATATTAACTTTAGCAGTTTGTCAACTATTTATGTTTTCAGCAACGGTTTGGTTTCTCCTGTGGATATGCGAACGGCTTTTTTGCAGCATCTGCCTGATGCTTTAACTCCAACAACTCTACAGAAAACGATTGCGATAAAAGCCAGAACATTGGCCGCCGAGCTGGATTTGCCAGAGTTGGATCTGGGACTAGCAAGCCCCGAAATTCTACAGGCAGCAAAGACACCGCAGCTAAGTGAATCATTATCCAACTGCTATCCCACCAAATTAGAGGAGGTCAGTGTGCAGACGACGCCATTAAAAAAGAACACGGTGCTGGATGATGCCAAAGATTATAGCGCTGGCCCGCCTTTTGATGGCATTTGTCCTAACACCTCAAAGGCAGCACTGAAATTTGTTAATACTCAACCACAATTGGACCCAGATTATAGCAGCTTTTTGCCCGATTTTCGTTGTGCAACTGATCCACTCAAGAAACAGAAGACACCCGTTTCTGGTGATTCCAATACATCTAGCGAATGGGAATTTTTAGATAACTAAAGTTTATAGATGCCTAGTATTATTTACAAAGTTTAGTTTTTTATTTATTTATTTTTTTTTTTTTTTAGTTTATGTTCAGTCTTAAGCTTTTTGCACGTTTTTCTTTGTTAAAATTTACGATCAAATAATTTGTGCGTGCTTTAAATTGTGATTGTAATGTTTTATTGTTATTAAATTGTATGTAGCGTTATGCATATAATAGTTCATATATATATTAGTTGTACTAATATTAATCTCATCCCATTGTGAAATGCACCTCAGGGAGCATTCAAGTATTACGTAACGCATTTTAGGGGGGTTTCGTAAAACGTTACGATGCGTTACAGTGGCGGGAGGGGGTCTTTTTTACAAGACGTTACGTAACATTTTTTCTTTTCTTAAATAAAAATTAGGGTAAAAATGGTCACTTGAGTGTAACGTAACGTTTAGAGAGGGGGAGGGGGGTACAGAAAAACGGTACGGTTCGTAACAAGGGGGTGGAGGGGGAGTCTAAAATCTTCAAAAATGGCGTTACGTTATACTTGAATGCTCCCTCAGCACCTTATATATTTAATATAATGTATTTTATTGGCCCTTGGCAAAGATTTTAGTATAGTAAATAAGTACATAGTCGAATATATTTATAAACAAAAGCTATTAAAAAAAATAATTTTCCATTCAAATATTTACGTATTATACTTGATCTAGACGCAGGAAATGAAAGTTGCCTGATTATTACTTGGCACATGACTTGCTTTTAATTCACAATTCACAAAACATATGCATAAAACTGATAAATGTACTATTATTTTCTGATATCAATACTTTTGCATGTGCGGGAAACGAGACGCCTACGAGGTCTAGGGATAGCTAGAGAATTTATCACAAGAGAGCTAAGTCAAGGCCTCACTAACGGTACTGCCTGCAAGCTCACGGTGTCGCTGCAAACGTGCGTTGTATCTGATGGAATATGCTTCGACCTGGCTGTCAATGGTGTTCATTCTGAGGTCATTGTGCAAGGTTGAACTTCGTACGTACCAGTCATTCGATGGTGTGTCTGGTTACTTCGTCGTCTTGTCCGACACGCAATGTCCCAAATCTGGATACCATAACTCCAAGTCGGAGCAACCAAAGTGTTATACCCCGCCCGTTTGCAGCGGAGCGGCAATGCGCTATTGGCCTTAGTCAGCCAGTTGACCTTGGCCAGCTTGTACCGAGCTTGGAGTGCGTTAATGTGCGCACAAAAGCAGAGACTCCTGTCCAAGGTGATTCCCAGGTACTAAGCTTGTTTTTCTGGCTGGAGGGGGCTTCCGCCGAGCCAGACTGCTGGAGCATCTTCACGCCTTCACGGTCTTGCTCTTTGAGGCGCCCAGTACGCTGCCTTGGGGTACGCCCGCCCTCATTTCCCGCGTAGTAGAGAGCGCTGACTTCACCTAGACCATTAGGTAGGACTGCATTACGATGAAGAAGGTAGCAGGAAGGCGCGTTTTTATTTTTTGGAGCAGTCCTCTTATTCAGACGCGCTTGAAGGCCTGTTTGACATCGACAAAAATACCATAGCTGTAGTCCTTATCGTCCCATTTCTAAAAATGAAAGATAACCTCAAATACGAGTAGGAATTATCTGCAACTCGAGTGGAAAAGTTTTAAATGAAAAAGTTTACTGTAATGTCGCTTAAAATGAATCAACTCTCATGCTACTCAATTTGATAAGCAAATTGTTATTTCAGTGCAATTTGCATTCAATTGACTGCAATAACAGAATGTTTTCCCAGTATCATCGGGCATCTAGAAAATTCGTTGAAGTCTGCTACAAATCTGGAATAAGAAACTAAAAGTTCTTGTACAGTAAGACCCCGCTTATCGCTGTTTTGTTTGGCGCTGTTTCGGTTTATTAAACTAAATACCTTACCAATTTTCTATCCCTCTTCCCTTAACCTCCTTATTAACATTCATTGTAGCCCCGTTTAGCACTGTTTCGCATTGAGCTCTACTTTGATGGATCGTATCCCCCGCTTTAAAAGGGTTCTTACTGTACTTAAGTACAATAGTTATTTCTGATTGGCAACCTTGAAAAGTCAAAGCCAATGAAAAGCACTCACATTTCAGCGTAATGCAAATCATAACAAACAAATTTTTGCTCGAGGGAAAAAATAAATAAACCATGTAAATAAATTTTCCACTAACTAAGCATTGCTCACTGATTGAAATCATAAATGGATCTGCTTTGCTCTCGAGTTTAAAGGGTAATCAACCATATGAACTCAAAGAAATAAGGAAATTAGGTGTACGTTTAATTGATTGCTTTGAAGAATGTTCACTGTGCATAATGTTCTTAGATTTGATGATTGTTGTTTGTTTGACTCTCAGATTGTTCTGCTCTATGCCAAATTTCGCTAGTCTCCATTTTTTCACATATCATGTAAATTCACACATGATTTATATGTGATGCGATATGTATTTAATATTATTGTTATTGGCAATCATGTTACTAGAGAATATAAAGAGCATACATATTTATTTCAAAAGCTAGGTTTACCGAGCAACAAACTTTTACTGCATATAACTGAAACTTGCACTCACGTACACCCACACAAGCAAGCCTTTAATTCGCTCTCGCTCTATTGGTAAAGCCGGCAAATTATTCCCTCTTCTTGTTGTGGCTCTCTCTTAAAAAAATGCCGCTTCGTGTATATAAAAGCGGGTCGCATCTCACTCTTATTTTCATTAGGCGGCTAACAATTGCTTTGTGCAGACCACCAAAATCAGAACCAAGAACACAATTCGCGGCTCAACAAGAAGAAATTCAGTGTGCAAATTTTGTCTTGTAACAAAACATAAAAATCATATACGCTTAATTTGAAAAAAAGCTTGTGAAGGCTGGTGAATTATTCAAGCTTGAATAAAGTGCAAAAATCATACTACAAAACCGTTAATCAAATTTTTATTGTGCATCAAAATGAAGCCAACGAAGAACTCAACGCTGGAAATCATCTCGCCCAAGGTACATGTGGACGATGATTTCATAGAGACGGACTATGAGTATCAAACATCGCATGTTCAACGCACTGTTGCGGGCCAATTACAGGTAAATTAAACACCCCTCTGCATACTCTACGGTCCGAGCAATTGATTTAAAATACATATTAAAAAAAAAAATGCAGCAGTCGCATAAGAATTTAATGAGCTTTAGCCTAGTGTTGAGAAAGGCAGCAGAATTTTGATTGTGAACAGTTATTTTTTGTTTACTGTTGTTCGGTTTTTCTTTTTCACAAGTCATAAGAAAATATTGCCATCCTGACCTTCACATTGAACTTTTCTACTTAAAGCCAAAGATAAACTATTCTCGACCATTCTCCAGCCGCGGTGTACATTGCACATAAATGCCATAAAACAAACAAACATATGTACATAAATAATAATGAGTGCATGACGAACAGAAGTTTTCCATTAATTTGCATTTCGTACAGTTCTGGAACAATTAATTTGCTCATTCAATATGAGAGATAAGGAAAGAAAAATTTGTGTAGGTGGAGGATTAAAAATGTATACATGCATCTATTTATATTTCTATTGATCTTTGCACACATTTTCCGAAACAGCTGATAAAGCAATGACAAATTGCTAATAACTAACTGTTCATTTCCATTTTGACACCCCTCTGTCTCTCTCTCTTATTCCCATATACACACTAATTGATTTTTTTGGTGTCGTTTTTTCCCTGTATACAATGCGCAGGCGTCGTCTATAAAATAATATTCCAGAACTATTGTGCTGTCATCGTAATTTTGAATGTGTAACTTTTCAACTAATTACACATATGTACATATGTACATACATACATACTCTGGGTGTGTACAAAACTTGTGTGTTTGTTGATTGTTGGTCCGCCTGTAGCCGCTTGTAGCCAGCAGCAGACACCTGCTGCATTTCCTTTGGTTCAAGGTCAACTTCATAAGTTTATGTACATACATACATATATCAGCTGGTGAAAAGGTCAAGAGCAGGCGAAGAGTTTTAAGAGCTTTTTCTTGCTCTTAAGAGACTACACCGCTTCGACAAGCATTGAGCTTTGGTATAATTGCAGTAAATTAATTCAATTTGTTATACATATGCAATGTCAAGTTTCTCTTTTTAATTCTGCTTGGTTTATTTTTATTCTCACATAAATATGTTTATTGATGTGCCGGCCGGCAAAAAGCCAACAACAACAAACGCCTTAAATTATTTATTTATACGTTATGCATTTTTATGAGAAGAAGCAAACGAACACGTCGCGACGCGTCATTGACAAGAAACAAGTGCTATATAATATCAGAACTGCCACAACGATTTTTGTATACACTTGCTAAATAAAAGATTGTTGAAATCAACACCTAAATAACAAGTATCAAGTCTTGTTAAAGAGCGTATAAAGTTCGTTAAGACAATAAAACAAACATCACGCGTTTCTTTCAAAGCTGTTTTGCAAGTCTTGGGTCTTTTACTGAGCCTACTACAAAACTGCATAACTGGTCTGAATGATAAGGTTGCTGACCAGCAGTTCTTGGTATAGACCAGGAATGAATTAATACTTACTGATATTGATTTTTTTTTTTTTGGTTTTCATTGATTTTGCCTTGCAGGTGCGTCCGCAGACAACTTCGCTAAAAATACGAACAGCTCGCCATGTGCCCAAGTTGGGTGTCATGCTGGTTGGTTGGGGTGGAAACAATGGTTCCACATTTACCGCCGCCTTGATGGCAAATCGTTTGCAGTTGCAATGGCGCAAGAAGACGGGCATGCAACAGGCCAATTGGTTGGGTTCCATTACCCAAGCATCGACTGTCTTTATCGGATCTGATGAGTCGGGTGCGGATGTGTTTGTGCCGATGAAGGAGCTGTTGCCCATGGTGGAACCAAATGATATTATTGTCGATGGCTGGGACATAAGTGGTCACCATTTGGGCGATGCCATGCGACGTGCTGAGGTTCTGGATGTTGCATTGCAGAATCAGGTTTATGAAAAGCTCTCAACACTGAAGCCACGACCATCCATCTATGATCCAGATTTCATTGCTGCCAATCAGTTCGAACGTGCTGATAATCTTATCAAGGGCACCAAGTTCGAACAGTATGAGCAAGTGCGTCACGATATTCGTGACTTTAAGAAGAAGAGCGGTGTTGAGACTGTCATTGTGCTTTGGACAGCAAACACGGAGCGTTTCAGTGATATTAAAAAGGGTCTTAATACCACCACCCAGGAGCTGCGCGACTCTCTCAAGGCCAACAAAACGGAACTATCGCCATCGACCATCTTTGCCATGGCTAGCATTGACGAGGGAGTAAGTTGCTTTATTTTTAGCTAGATCCTCGCTTGACTTCCTTTCCTTTTTTTCTTTGCAGTGCACCTACATTAATGGTTCGCCCCAGAACACATTTGTGCCCGGTTTAATTGAATTGGCTGAGGAGAAGCAAGTCTTTATTACTGGCGATGATTTCAAGTCCGGGCAGACAAAGATTAAGTCGGTGTTGGTTGACTTTTTGGTTGGTGCTGGTATTAAGCCCGTATCCATTGTCAGCTATAATCATTTGGGCAACAATGATGGCAAGAATCTCTCTGCTCCAAAGCAGTTCCGCTCCAAGGAGGTGAGTTTATACTCAGTTGAAACAAGGAAATTCTCGTTAATCTCGTATACCTTTGTAGATATCCAAGAGCAATGTCGTTGATGACATGGTCGCATCGAATAGTGTGCTTTATAAGCCCAATGAGCATCCCGATCATGTTGTCGTCATCAAGTATGTGCCCTATGTAGGCGATAGTAAGCGTGCCATGGACGAGTATACCTCGGAAATAATGATGGGTGGACATAACACTTTGGTTTTACATAATACATGTGAGGATTCTCTGTTGGCCACACCGCTCATACTTGATTTGGTTATTTTGGGAGAGCTTTGTGCTCGTATTCAGTTGCGCAGCGGTGAGCGCGAATCGGCACCTTGGGTGCCCTTCAAGCCAGTTCTCTCGTTTCTCAGTTATCTGTGTAAGGCGCCTCTGATGCCAAAAGGAGCACAGGTTGTTAACTCTCTGTTCCGTCAGCGTGCGGCCATTGAGAATATATTGCGTGGCTGCATTGGATTGCCACCCATATCAAATTTGACTCTGGAGCAGCGCGTAAGAAACAATTATCGAAATCTCAATAGATTTCAATCATTATCTTTTCTTTTCGCTTTTTCAGTTCGATTTCTCCAGCATTACAAATGCGCCACCATTGAAGAAGGTCAAGCTGGTTGGCCAAAATTGCGCTGTGGAGGCCAAGTCCAAATTGAATGCCAATGGACATAGCAATGACACCAAAATTGCCACCAAAGGCAATGGTCACTGAGCGGTTTTAGAGGCACTGGATTGTGCTAAAAAAAATTGAAATCAGTAGAATACTATATGTAATGGCATATATATGTAATTGATGAATTGCAAACTAGAATTTAGTTACAAAAATTTGAATAAAACTTACAAAAATAAAAAAAAAAATTAAAAAAATGTATTGTTTATTAAGGCATACAGGGTAAGCCAGGAACCCATTTGTGTCTTTGGTTGCTAATCATTCAGCTCGTTTGGGCGCGCGGATGACTTTAGTAAGCTGTAACAATATCAATAACAATGATAATAACAATACCAAATATAGTACAAGTGCTGCAAAGATGCTTCAGCTTCTGCTGACCCTCATCAAAGGAGATCGACCTTGGTGGGCGAGATCTGATTAGACTGTTTGCCAGCCGTAAAGACTGGAGGCTGGTCGATTTTGTCGAAGACCGTGGCCTGTTTCAGGTCTAGTGCTATTATTTGCTTGTTAACTGTCACCTTGTTGGAGAGTGACAATTTACTGCGCGAGCAGAGTAGCCAATAATGCTTTGCCACCGTAGCAATTAGGCGCGTTCTAATGGCAGTCACTTGCTTAAAGAAAGTAAGGGTACGATTCAGGATCACTCCAAGATATTTTGCTGCGTTCGACTGTTGTACAGGGGCCTCCTTCACAAACACGGCCAGTGGCGTTCTCCGCTTAAGGGTGTAGCAAACGTTGGTCGATTTGTCGCTTTTGATGCCCATGTACCAGCACCTTACCCATTCCTCAAACTTTGTAGCATAGTCCTGGGTGCCGACGGCTATATCGTGTTCGCATCGGGACCTGGCAAATGTGGCTAGCATTGATGTCCCGTAAAAGCTATCATCTGGCTGCGGCATGTCGTGGCTATACAGGCGGTAAAGCAGAGGACCGAGGACACTTCAGTAGAGAGTGCCACCGCGAGTCGAGACGACCTTAGTAGGCGTATGCTTGATTTTTAGCAAAATTCCGTTTTGCCACACTCGATCACACGTTTCCAGGATATCAAGAAGGCGGGCGTGGCAAATACTCCTTACTATTGTAGGCAGTCAGAAGTTGCCCGACAACCCGACAGCGATGTAGCTGCTCGACAGCGCAGTGGCCGGCACGGAATGAACAATGACTCTGAATTGACGTCTCTGTTATTTGCAATTATTTGCATGCGCATATATTATATATATTAAAATATTTCTTTGCCAGCTTGTTTTTGTTTTTGTATCGATCGATTGATCGATTTAATATTTTACAAGTATATTATTGTTTAGACCTATTTAAATAGATTTATTTGAGTCGAAATTGAGACTGATTAACTATTCTAAACGTTGTATTAAAATGCGTTTAAATTACTTAAAGAAAGTTTTCAATAATTTGAAACTATTATAAAAATAACTTTTCTTAGAGCTACAAAAAAGCTCCGTTACAGCTAATAAAAAGCTATTAAAAAGGAAAAATTGTTAAGTTTGCCTAAATATGTTGGATTTCATTAGTTTTTGTCGATTTAGCCTAAAAGTATGCTTCTAAAAAGTTAACTGAAGTAAAACAGAAAAATTTGTCATGATAAGTAAACTTTTTCAATTTTTGCATTTATTTAGACAGTATCGAGAACTTTTGAAAATGAAATTCTTACCGATTACGTGCGATGCAAAGTCAAAAATCGTGGATAAAAAATATTTTGTTTTAATATCATAATGCAATTTATATGAATCAGCCAAACTAGTCTTTACTAGTTTATTAGGGTGATTTGTTGCAAAGAAAGAGTGGCCAGGGTACCTCGTAGAACTATAACAGCAAATGGGAGTTTTTTGATGCGCTTAAATTTATTATGAAATAATAAATAAAATTAGATTTTTGGTCAGAATGCATGTTATGGTCTTATGCCAAAAAATCGACTTTGGCATTGGTAAAATCTTTCTTTCTTTGGTAAAATTGTCAATGCTGTGAATTTAAGTTATTTACGTCTAATTTGTTTATTTGGACTAAAAGATGGATTAAAGGTTTCTTGTAATGTTTTTAATATTCCACAGCTATAAAATGTAGATAGGGTTTTAGAAATGTTAAGATGCTTTGGAATTTCTTCACATTTAAAGCATATAAAATTTCCCTTAATTCAAAACACATTTAATTTAATTTCTTGCATTTAAATTTGTTTATTCTAAAGATCAGTTTGCAAACAGCACTTTAAAAACACTGGAAATGTTAAAGTTACCACTCAAAACACTTGTTGTACATATGTATACATAAATTCAAAACTCTCTTGCCATCTTAAATCATAAGTCAAAATTTTGTTTGATTCATGGCCAGGAAACTTAGATAAATATGTAAAATATCAATTCCGAAATACGAATAACTTTCTTGAAAGCTAACAGCTATGTATGAGTATATTGCAGCAGAATGTGGTGCATTGATGTTTCCTAGAACAACATCGAGCTGAATTCAATAGATGTAGCCGCTTTGTGGATCGAACTCTCCGTTACCACGACCGCCACCAGCAGGAGGAGGAATGTACTGTGAGCCTGCACCACCAGCACCTCCAGCACCACCGCCGCCACCTCCTCGTCCCGCACCACCAGCTCCACCAGGTGCACCACCTCTTCCGGCACCACCTCCAAATCCTCCAGCGCCACCGGCTCCACCTGCTCCTCCTGCACCAGCACCGCCACCGAATCCGGAAGCACCACCACTTCCTGGTGCACCTCCTCGGCCTGCACCGCCACCGTATCCTCCAGCTCCACTTGCTCCTCCAGCACCACCAAATCCTGGAGCCGCACCTCCACCTGGTGAGCCACCACGACCACCAGCTCCAGCACCACCAGCACCTCCAGCACCTGCGCCCCCACCACGGCCGCCACCGCCACCAAATCCACCAGCTCCGGCACCTCCAGCACCACCACCATATCCTCCAGCTCCAGCACCACCAGCTCCACCTGCACCTGCGCCACCACCACGGCCGCCACCGCCACCAAATCCACCAGCACCGGCACCTCCACCACCACCGCCATAGCCGGCAGCTCCAGAACCACCGGCGCCGCCACTGAAACCTCCAGCACCACCAGCCCCTCCGGAACCTCCAGCACCGCCTCCATATCCACCAGCTCCAGCACCGCCAGCTCCACCTCCAAAACCTCCAGCACCACCAAGTCCTCCTGTTCCTGCACCTCCACCACGACCAGCACCTCCACCGAATCCACCGGCTCCAGCTCCACCTGCACGACCAGCACCTCCACCGAATCCACCGGCTCCAGCACCACCTGCACCGCCAGCACCACCTCCGTAGCCTCCAGCTCCAGAACTGCCAGCGCCTCCACCACGACCACCAGCACCGCCACCACCTCCTCCTTGGCCTCCCGCACCTGCACCGCCAGTGCCAGCGCCACCACCACGTCCGCCACCACCACCAAATCCACCAGCTCCAGCACTTGCACCTCCACCATATCCGCCAGCACCTCCTGTAGCACCACCGCGACCGGCACCGCCACCAAATCCTCCAGCGCCACCTGCTCCTCCTGCACCAGCACCGCCACCAAACCCGGGTGCACCACCACCTCCCGGTGCTCCTCCACGACCGGCACCGCCACCGAATCCGCCAGCACCACCTGCTCCACCTGCACCTGCACCGCCACCAAACCCGGGTCCACCACCACCTCCCGGTGCTCCTCCACGACCGGCACCACCACCAAATCCTCCAGCACCACCTGCTCCACTTGCACCTGCACCTCCACCGAAACCGGGTCCACCACCACCTCCAGGTGCTCCTCCACGTCCACCTCCACCACCATAGCCTCCAGCACCTGCACCGCCTCCAGCACCACCAGCGCCACCACCGTATCCACCACCTCCAGCACCACCGCCTGCACCTCCTCTACCACCAGCAGCTCCACCATATCCTCCAGCTCCTGCACCGCCTCCAGCACCACCATATGATCCGGCACCACCAGCGCCTCCGCCGCCACCTCGACCGCCGCCGCCACCATATCCACCAGCTCCAGCACCAGCACCACCAGCACCACCTGCACCACCTTGTAAAGAGACTTTTATAGTGAGCCACCATCCCAGCAAAACAATTATGGCCGTAAACTTACCTGCACCTCCACTAAAGCCACCGCCGGGAAGTGGAGAGATGCCCTGAGACGCCAGAGATTTGAGTATAGCCTCCGGAATAGGAGGAGGAGTAGGAAGAGCCGCACCCGACGGTACAAAACCATTCTCATCCGCTGTATATGAAATTTCTACCAGCTCACCCTCAGGGTTTGTATAAGTGTAAGATCCCATTACCGAAGGAATTTCGTTTTCGGATCCCTTGTTCTTCACGGTGCCCTCCTCCTGCGCCTTGATTCCATTACCCGTCTCATAACTGAAGCGATAGTTGCCATCGCCATCGTTTTCATTCACAAAGGATAGTATCGGTATGGGTGGTCCGCCGGCAGGTGGCGCTGGTGCGGATGGTGCACGTGGTGGTGCTGGTGCTCCACCAATCGGTCGACTTGGACCACCGCCACCCGAGAAACCGCCAAGTCCATTATTAATGCCACCCAACCCATTGTTGCCACCACCATAACCTCCACCGCCACCACCACCAGGTCCTTGTAGACCTGTGCCCGCACCACCGCCCGCACTTGCCGCATTCGCCGGTGGCGGCAAATATTTATTATCAAGTCGCGCTGCATACGTCAACGTCAGCGTCAGCAGTGACGCCAGCAAAGCCTGCAAGAAAGTTAAGAGAAACATTCACACAAGTCTGCCAATACTAATTTATGCAACAACCACAACAACACTCAGTGGTGCATGTCAAAGATTCAGTGGGGCAACCAGCAAACAGCATTCATATTATATGCCATCGTGATGCACGTTTTACCCAGGTGCCATCCGATGCCCTACTAAAAACCTATGCACGCAAGTGACTCTACATATGGCACAGGTTTTGTTGAGTTCAAGAGTAGGTGGATCTGCTTACAACAAATAAAAACACACAGGTCAGATGTCTGATAAAGATAATCAAACTAGAATTACTTGTTACTATGGTTTGTATTTTCAATTGAGTACATTTTTTCCCAACATTATTAACCAACACGTTAAAAAGGGGGAAAAATTAATATACATATACATATATATAAACTTTAAAATGTGAAAATGAAATATTCATCAACGAATGTAATTCAAGTTTGCGTTAATCCTATTCAAATTATAGTTGTTGTTTGTTAGTTTTATTGTAAAAAAAACTAATTAATAATTTCATTTCATTTTCGTTGTCAGATCCTTTTCCAATTCATTCTTTGTGACTGACAGCTAAGCTAACAACATATTTATTAGACTGGTTGTTAAATAATACAAATTTTACAACTACTTAATAAGAATTTGACGTTTCAAGCCCAATATTAAGATTCTAATCTTCCTGTCAGTATAATCAATATGTGGTTTTAAATTTTTTATTAGCCAATCATAATTACGACTGTTAATAACAATATTTTAATAAAAAAAATATTTTTAGCCAAGGTCTTCATGTTAACTTACAACAAAGCAAAGACAAAGGTAATAAATAACTCAAAAATTAATATTTTTTGTTTTGTATTAACTGGTTTTGATAAAGTAATAAGCTGTTAAACTGCTGTAAAATTCAACAGCTGCCAAATTACAACTCATAAGCCGCTAAACATATAAACTAAAATATATGATTTATTTTCCTACCTTTCAAATACCCAAAACTTTGACTTTTAACAGCTTATATTTTTATGTTAATTTCCTTGAATAAGTCTTGCAACTGCACCGTTTAATGTCACGAAAGTGGCAACCCATAACCCATGTCACTCAATAAAAAACACCACATCCATCTATAGAGAGACACGCTTTATAGCACTATTAAGTACATACATATATTATTCTAGTCTAAACATCATGAATCACAAAATCATGAATCGCTATAGCTAACTGACAGCTGGCATGCAAAACATGGCAGATGACAGCAGCAGCAAAAGCAGCAGGTAGCTAACTGACAGCAAAGATTATAGTCAGCCAGGCAATTCTGTTTTATGAATGAAATACTTAACGTATGAGTGAAAAAAAAAAAAAAAAACAAAAAATACTGTTGAGAACATTAAGGAAAATATGAAAAACTTTGCTTTTCATTTTTACAATGCGCTCACGTTTTGCATTGTTATTAATAGCGCTTTTATTGCTGCTGCTTTTGCTGTTTAAGCTATCGGCAGCAGCATCAACAAGAAAAACCTTAAGATGGTAGGCTGGGCAGGGATTGGGAGGAGGAGTTGTAGTTTATAGCCTGCCAACGAACTCTGATATTTGTGGATGATGCAGTCTGCGAGCTGTAGTTGCAACTGTTGCAGTTGCAACAACATTTCTGCCGCAGCGTGTGAACTATTGAAGATGCATTGATGCCACCAACAGAAGGTTAAGTAAGCGTTTGTTTCGTTTGTTTAAGCCAATTGTGGCAAGTGGCAAGAAGCTAGCCAGTCAGCCAAGTGTCAAGTTGAAGTTTAAAGCGTTTAGTTAATTGGCTATAAAACATAACAGCTTTATAGACAGCCAAAATCAAACAACTTGGCTACCACATAGAATCTTTACCAGTTAACTCAAATATTTGACATTTAAATGGGTAAAAACAATACTTTGAGTCATCCATTGGTTGCATGTTGCATGTGTGCCCAGTCTGGCTGGGATCGACCAGTTCGTGACCAAATTGTCGGCTGGATTAAGCGGCTGTTGTTTTTGCTATTCGAATCCTCTTAATGTTGTAATACTCTAATCAGTTGTTGTTGACTATAAATATAATTGATGCAATTTGAAATGGGCTGACAACTGGGTCGCCGCTGCATAAATCTTGATCTTCTTTTTTTCGGGGCAGATGGGTGGAGGCGTTCACGATGCCACAGTGCTGCTAGCTGCACAGCTTGCTCTTGGGCAACTTTGCGTGATATTTCATCAATGAACCGGCAGCAAACGCTTTTTTTTGCTTTTTGAGAAGTCTCTGATTCATTTTAATGGTGTTTTAATTTATGCGTTTTGCTTGAGTCTTTAGGCTGTTGCTGCTGTTGCTGGTGTGCCACAGACAACATGTTGCAGCAACCTTTTTTTTAGCTTTTGTGTTGCTGCGAGTTGCGTGCGTGGCAAAGAACGGATATAATGATTTGTATTTGGAGCCCAATTGTGCAACATTGAGTAGAAGAATATGAAGAAATTGGCTTGTGAGAAATAAAGTCACAACAAGCAATAACATTAATTTATGTGTGATATATATTTCTTTTTTTAGACTCATTTGAGACTCGTTTACAGTTAGAGCAGTAGTAACATTTAACTGAACTGTACACCTAAGTGTATGTTTATAAATAAAAATTTTAATAAAAGGGATTGAATAGCAATTAGAAACAAAATGAATCAGTTAAAATTGCTTAGATCAGGCATTTTAACTATAAATATTTAAAAAACTTCATTTTTACAAAGACCTAAATAATGATGAGCTACATTAAATCCCTAGTGATTCGTCCTACTAGACATCAGTGTTATACAAATTAAAATAAACTGATTAACTATATTCACAAATTTTTCAATCAGACAATTATGTAAGTTAATAAACTAAAAGAAATAAAAGCTATTAGTTCAAAACAATACAAAAATACTTCAAAATAAAAACTCTATTTTTTCAATTACATATAATAGTTTCGGAGCAGCTTCCCATTACGTTAAAAAATAACGTATACGTTTGATATAAAATATTGCATCACTATGACGATTTTAAACTTACAATTAACATTTTCAAACTTTAAACATCCTTAACTTTCTAAAAACGGAACCATTTGGATTAATTCTTAAAAGGATTGTTTTATCGGTTAATAAATAAATACCTGTAAACTTTTTTATTGAATGTTTGATATGTTTTTTTTTTTTTAAAGATCGCGATAACCAGTGAATAATATTACAGCAAAAAGTCCTTGAAAATTTTAGTTTCATATTTTTTTCAACTTACAACGTATAATTATAAGTTCATTTGGTCTCCTCTATAACTCACCAATTTCAGCTGCATTATGGTCTGCTGTCTTTTTCAAAAGAAACTGCGTAACAGTCTGTAAGGATTTAAAAGGAGTTCGAGAGCACACACACTCTCACTTTCTCTCTCTCTCTTTCTCTCACGCACGCACACACACACTGGCACACAAATCACAAGAAATGTTGTCTCATTTATAAAGAGGATATCCTTTTTTTCGTTGTTAGCGGCTTTCAGTTGCGAGAGTTGTGGCCTCGTCTATTGTCACGGAACTTGTGTGCCGTTTGGAGCGCAGGTTCTCCAGCTTATATACAAATGCATTACACAGCCAGAGATCGCTTGGCGCCAAATGCAATCGAATGGAATGGAATGAACGAAAATGCAGCGCAAGCGGAGACTAAGATTGAGCGGAGCTAGAGCGGCTGCAGTTGCCGCTGCTGAGATTTTGATACTTTATGGCATTTATTGCCAAGCTACTGTAGATAAAATTGTATTTTTCTGGCTTAATCTTAATTCAATCGGTGCAATCGAACCAAAATGTACGATAAATTTAGCCTAACCGCAAAGTTTATAAGACTGAAAGTATAAAATGTCGCTATTCAATTTTGACTGATATTTAATTTTAATATTTTTGTTCAATCAGTTTTTAACTTAACGCATCAAGCACAAATCATGTTAAGTTTAACACTAAACCCTTAATATATTACGATGAAAAAAGGTTAAAAATTTTACCAATAAAATTGATCTTTTCAGATTATCCAATACACCAACCTAATAGTAAACTATTGTGCTTAACAGCACTGTTAATCTTAACAGATTGTGTTTATGTTACCTAACACTAGTAATTTAATTTTAACGTGTCTATTTAAAGTTTAAGTTTGTTATTCAAATATTTTTGAGAACTACTTTTTGCTATTAAAACTGTTTCGATTATCCATAGTGCAAACTGTGCAGCTGTGTGAGTGTTTTGTGCTGCAGCTGGCAAAAACAATTGCATGCCAAAAGGGAGACAGACACGACAGCTTCGTCGCCGACGTCGTCGTCGTCATCGTTTGTCTCTGGCTGTGTGTGTTAGCCATTGTGATGGCGTTTGCTCAATGCAGTTTTTGCCAGCTCAACAAACGCTCTCAGTTTATGCCCCTTTTCCCTCAAGCACCTCTTTTATACACCCCCATTCTTCGTTCTCTGGCGCATCTTTGAAATTAACAAGTTGCAAACTGGCAGTTGCCAAGCTTCCAATTGCCCAGTTGGCAGTTGTTAAGTTTTTGCGCTCGTAAATTGAAATCCAATCGAAGCTGAACGATGACTGCTGAACACTACTACTCCAAGTTCTCAACTCAACTCTCATCCCATCGATTGCAAGTTTTGCCCAATAACAACAATAGCAAAAAAAAAGTTGGATGCGCGATTGCAATTGCCAGCAAGCCAAAGCATTTTAACAACTTTACAGCTTCATTATGAAACGGATGTCAATAAATTTGCAACTGGCCATTTTGTAGTGAGAACTGCAAGTTCTTTCACACTAAAGCTATAAAAAATAGACGAAAAAATTCACCTCAATTGACCAGTTAGAGTACTGGCCATAGTTTGACCTTTTGCTTAACTGTTTCCGTCTTTGTTGCAATGGTCATAAATACCATTAATATCGACAGCAACACCCAAAAAGTCGCCTGCAGCCAATATCAACTAAATTGCAAAAATTGACTCCAACAACAACAAGCTTGAACGTTAGAAAAGGGCAGCTGCTTGTGATTTTTGTCATTTAGTTTTTCTATGGCCAAGTGCAACAACAACAAGCACCATCATACAACAATTTTAGTCACATACATACATTATTTTTGTATTTCTGTACCTAACCGTAACCAACATAGGGAATGCCTATTGACATTTGAAGAATTGTTATTTAAGTTGTTTTTTTTTTTTTTTTTGCTGTGATTTAGAAAGGCAGCAGCAACGATTGAAGACGAGCATTTGCAGCATGTTGTCAAAAGTTTTTTTTTTTTTTTTTGTGCTGCAACTTCTTTGTCATATGAAAAATTGCATGCCACGTAAACTAAATGCGAGGGAGGTGGGGCTTAAAAATGCACCTTCTATAAATAAAATAATTTAATATAATCTGTTACAAACAAATACAAATTAAGTGAAAATTTTTCTCAACATAAACTTCAAAAATGGTGCAGTTAAACATAAAATACATTTTAAGAGAAAGGAATATAGTTTTTCTTCTAATTGATAGTTATAAAATAGTTATAAAATAATACTTTTTCTTCTTGAATAAACATCTAAATTTATTTTTTTGTACTCTTTCTCTTTCAGTTGCTCTTTTTCACTTTCTTTATGCATCGCATTGTCTCTGTCAATCTCTTCTTTTTTGCAACGCATCCTGTATCCTTCCCCTTTTTACTTTCACTTTTATGCTCTGTCTTTCTCTACTCAGTCTTTTCTTTCTCTCTCTCTCTCTCTCTCTCTGCAAATATTTCATTTCACTCTCTTCCATTTTGTCTTTGTCTCGCTCATTAACTTGCTTTTTTCTACTAAAGGGCATCTAACACTTGAGCATACCCTCTAGTCGCTTCGTTTGACAAGTTCTGTGCTCATTTGCGCCCAGATGCAATGCATTTGGCCAATTTGTTTGTTCTGCCTGCAATTTCAATTATGAAGTCAACAAACTGTGAGATAGACACAAGAGCAGCAACAAAAAGCAAAAAAAAAAAACTTGAAAAAAAATATAAAAATAAACTATTCTTATTTTTTGCTGCTTGTGGCCAACAGATGTCTTGGCAAACGGGCTAGCTTGGCTCAGAAGGTCAGCCAAGTGGCAAAAGGAATGTTGCACGCAGCATCACGCAGTTGTAGACAATGAAACAGTGCGTATACGTGATATGAAGCTGACTGTCTGGCTAGCCGTGCAGATATTAATCATACGCCTGGTTGTCTGTGGCCTTGCCAAATTAACACACATTAGCACATAAATGAGCTGCACTCAAGCAAAATGCTTACTGATCTATCGGATTTCAATCAGTAATATAATTAATGCTTGCGGACCCTTATTAACCCATGACTCAACGTCAACAACTCTGATGCAATATGTCGAAATGTTAGTGTGTGATGATGATGATGATGATGATGATGATGATGATGATGAGGTGTTCTGAGGGTAAAGTGTTTGCCGCATGCTGCGTTTTGGTTTGTATAGTTGTTGGTTTTTCCGTTAGCTTAATACTAAGTTCCTGTTTGAGAATTGATTATTTTTAGCGCAATTGTTGTATGGCTTACAGATCTAACTGGCAGCTGTTAAATATGAGCTTGACGTAAACATAAAAACGTTGCGACAGTAAAATTATTTTAAAATCAATGAACTTTTTCTCCCGAAAAACGAAAATTTTCATTTTTAGATTTTTTTAGCCACCTGATATCTCAGAAATCTTTATATATGTAAATTCTGAGACTAGAGTAAGACATTTATTTTCCACGCTGAATTTAGCTGCAGGTAATAGTATGTTATTAAAGCTTATTGCTTCATACTTCTTAAATCGTAATTCAAAATTGATCGTCTTAGGCACATGTTTCCAAAGCAAAGAGCATTGGATTAATTTAATGGTTTCGAGATGTTTGCCAAGTCCACAAACACAGTTTAAAAGCTAGAGTTCAAGGTTAGTTAAAACTTTTAGTACAGTTTGAGATTCACCGTATTAAGTTAGTTATCTGATGAAGATAATAAACATGTTCACCGAAACGATTGTTGCCACGCCCACTTTTCTGCTTCAAACTCAGCAAAGTTTGCTCGCTATTTTTTCATTGTGTTTATTTAAGATTATTTTGCATTTTAATAGAAAAATTGTGTAGAAATGTTTATGAGAAACTGTTCTGCTTATTCGCCCGTCATCATTTCCATGAATTCTGTAAGTGAAAGAATTTAAAAGTGGATCATTACAAACTAGTACACACAAATATGTATTCAGCTATAGAGATATATACAATTACATCTATAAAGCAACAGATACAGATACACACAAAACAACAAAGGCAGCCGAAAATAAGTATAGAATACAAGGGCAGACAAGCAGTTTTTTATGTGAAAGTTTAAAAAAAGTGGGCATTTAGCGTGATTTAGTGTCTGGAGGAGCAACAAAAGGTGGAACAAAGAATTGGTGCCACAATGGCCGTCAATTGTATTTGGCTTGGAGCCAACTTATGACATTTGTTTATTGGTCGAGTGCTTACCATCAAAGTCAACGGTGCCTGAGCCATCGGAATCGATTTCCTCGATCATAATGTCTAGTTCCTCATTGGTCAACTGATCGTCCAGTTCACGCAGAATCTCACGCAGGCAGGATGTGGGAATGTAGCCATTGCCCTGTTTGTCATACAAACGGAAAGCCTCACGCAATTCCTTCTGCATGGCTTCATCATCCTCCTCCACAATGAATTTGGCAGCCAGCTGCACAAATTCCTCGAATTCCAGGCGACCAGATTCTAAGTGAGACATAGAACTTTTGAAGCTGAAATGGTAATGGACTGTTTGGTAAGAACTTACTGTCCTCATCGACCTCATTGATCAGCTCTTCCAAGATCTTCTTGTCGAAGGGCTGACCCATAAGGCGCAGAATATCGGCCACCATTTCGGTGGGTATGCTGCCAGTCTTTTGGTGATCAAAACTGTTGAATGCCTTCTGGAGCACTGCAAGTTGCTCGGGAGTCAGATCCTCATCCTGTAAAGCAAACACTTTTTATATAAAGGCTTCCCAAATTATCTTTGATTAACTCACGATGTTTTCCATTTTTGAGTTTTTTTTTTTTTTGACTGTTCTTTGTTCTTCACCCGAAAGATCACCGCTAACGACTGTGCGCCCAACTGAATTGGTTTTTCATTTGTTCTTAGCACACACGCGTACACTCACACACACACTCGGACAAACTCACACACACACATTCACGTCACTGAATGCTGCATTCCAAAAGTAACAATCTAATTTATGGTTTTCAATAGCATTTCAAAAATAAAAGCAAAAAAACAACTACGACAATACACACACTCACGTACGCCAAAACTCACGAACAAGATTGAAAATTTTTGAAATTTTAGAAAAACACTGTAAAAGCATTGAGTATTTGGACGTATTTACTTTGCTGCTGGCTAACTAAGAGTAATAAAAATTTTTGTAGTGGTTTGCTAAGCTACACTGGGATAAAAAAAAATCCTGCAGAACTTTTATCAACAGTTTTAAAGCTGATAGAACCCATAAATGCAATTCAAAACATATTCAAAGCGCCTAAAAATTATAGCTATTAAGTTTTAACATTCCTTTTATAATAATTAAATACGTCTAACTAATTTTTTTTAGTGTATATTTTAGCGCCACTCTATATATGAATTGAATTGCAATCACAGAATCAATCACGGTGGCATTTCGGCACACACCAAACACAAATTTGTAAGCATTATATTTTCATCAGATAATCAAAAAGCCAAACGTATTAATTAATTGGATTCACACACTGTGTCAAAAACACACATCTAAAAGTTTCCCAGCAAACCTCCCACTCAAAAAATGTTTTTAGGCGGCGCTAAAAATTTTATAAACGCTTCGAAATTTTGCACCTCGCTTCTAAATATATATTTAAATTTTTAAACGGCAGTAAGTTTTAATTGCACTTGTATTTGTTTTACGGCAAGCTTTTTAATTGATTTATAGCTGCCATTAAAATGTATAATATGTTTCCTGTTAAAATGCTAATTGGACAAATGGTATGTCTATTTATATACTATATGTGTTTTACAAAACAGTAAAATTTTTATGAATTATGAATTATGAATGATTGCAGCCAGAGAGGCGTAAGAAGAGCTGACAACAAATTTTGACGTCATTTGGACAAATTGGTCATATTTTTGTTTTATTTCGCGTAGCTAACATATTGCACTAATTAACTCATCCTGCTACAAAATTTGTTATATCCAACAGCAGTGCAATGGTTAATGACTTAATCTAAACCTACTATAAAGCTGTTTAGGTTAACTTTACGAAAACCAAACCGCAACAGACTTATATGGCAGTTACCTTTCAGATTTTAATACCCGTTTACTTTTTATGTTAAGGGCATATTATGGGAAAATTTTTAAAGTTTTCGTTAAACAGCTTATCCATTTTTAAAAGAGTAAAACTAGGATACATTTTTTCTCGATCACTTAAGATATTATTGTCACCTAAAGAGATTATAGCGTACTAAAAGCTTTGTTCACACATTTCATATTTGAGCAAATTCCTCTTAGTATTCAAATGGTCAGTACTCAGTCGCTCGCATTATGATGGACAGCGTCGACATCTGCGCTGGCATGTTGACGTTTTGGCAACTTGGCATCTGAGCATTGCGCAGCTTGACGGTGGAAATTAGTTTTAGCTTACACTCTGTCAATATTTTTATGTTGAGTTTTTGATACGATTAGCTGCTAAACCAGAACAAGTCGTCTGCAGTCGTTGCAACAGACTTTCAATGCTGTTTGTTGTTTTGACATTTGACGACGGCGAACTTCAGCCGCAAGATGATATTACCTTGATCGTCGTTAAGATCACTTTTACAGCTATGAGCCGATGAGCAGACGTTGCTCTTTCTTGGTAATTGTTGTTGGCAACAGCACGGCATTCACTTTGTCAGTCAGTCAGTGCCCACAAAACAAATTGCCAGTCGTTATAATTGCGGTGGCAAATGCTAAACGATCTATCTATCTGCATCAACCACAACACTTATCATTCTCGAGGGCCATCATACTAACATTCGAGCGCGCTGAGATCAATAGTTATAAATGAAACTAATTTAGAATTATGAATATAAAAAGGAATGTTTGCAAATTCGAGCGGGTTAATGTTTATTGATCTAAATAAAATTTCTGTTGCATACTCTTATGCTGAAGAATAAAAGACAAATTTTCAGCTTCCTCTCTCTTATTTGTTAAAATTGTATTGCAATAACAATGTACATCATATGCTAAAAAAAAAAAAGGGAAGAAAATACATATATAAAATCAATGTTATTAAGCATCTTCCTAAAACTAGGAAATAGGGTCAAAGAAAGTAAGTTAATGCGAATGCAAATACGAATGGAAATTAAAAGTGTGACATCATTAACAGCAGACGTGACAAATCGATATCTGATTAAGTTCACGACCGCTGCCTGTCACTAAAATTTGATATACCAATAGTGGTAATTAATAGATGGAACATATATATATTGAGTCCTCATTTGCATTGCGGCTCATTAATTTGTGAGACAAACTTGTTTTCTGGCTTCAGTACGATGCCACAAACAAAACGGAAACAATGATATACAAACATAAAAACTTGCAGATAATTAATTACCATAACACATCATAACTATGAACGGTCACTGATCATCCATTAACTTTTTATAATAAAAAGGTTTTATTCCAAATGATAATGATACACAATTTCCAAATAGCTGTAATTTTATAGGGGTATTTGTTATTGTGGTTTTTTTTTCTTATCAACCAATTAAAGTACATATAAACACATATCAATCAGTTCCATTTTGAAAACTAACTCCAAAACAAATAAAAAACTTGCATATTTTTTTTATAAAATTCTTATTCTTTTATTGTTAACAAAACGTTATTTAGTGCTCCTCCTGATGTGGGTGAGCGTTAATGTATTCAATAGCCCTTAGGATGTAACTAGGGATTGGGTGTGGGGTTGGCAGAGGGGGGTTTGCAGACAGAATTTGAACGCCGTTTTCATTGGCAACATATTGAATGCCAACGTTTTCGCCCTCAGGAGAAGTCCAGCCGTAGTTGCCCTCAACATTCCAAGCTTCACCCTTGAGACTACCGGATTGATCGGCCTTTGCGCTGTTGTCCAACTCATAGCTATAGTGGAAATCTTCAACGTTCACCTCGGCTTCGTTTTTTAAGACATTGGCATTTTCGTTGGCATAGGCCAAAGCCAACAGGCAGGAGAAGGCAATCTAAGATGGATGAGAACATTAGTTATTTGTGTGCTATGTTGTGTTTGTTATTCAGGATCACTAACAAGGAACTTCATGGTGTTTTCTGAATGACTTTGAAAGACTCACTGATAGCCAATGTTTGTGGCTGCTTACCTTTTATACAGTTTGCCCCGATGCGTTTGGAATGTTTGATTATTATAAAATATGTTAATATCTTATTATTTTCAGTACAACTGAATTTTTAAATAATTTTTTTATTTTCTGTCTAGTCTCTGCTGTACCACGCATATCGCTTAATCTATTCGATACTTGTTTGGTTTATAAACATAACAAGTTCGCGTTAGCAGTATAACAAGCGGAAACTCATATATATGACAGATATTATCTGCCAACTAGAAAACATCCATAGACGTTATTATCTCATTATCATTATTTTAACGTTTTATTTTAATTTTAACTGTTTGGTTAATCAAACTTTGTCGGGACGTTTGTTAAAGTGAAGTTGATAATAATATGCACATGTTTTTAATAAAAATATTTTAGTGAATCTATAACATGAATGTACAAGTATATATATATAATTTCAAACTGAACTCCTTTGCTTTATGACACTCAAATTGCTTTTCGGAAAAGAATTATCCTGCAATGCAACATCATGTTTATGTCTTGCCATTATATTATCATGACAATGAAAATTTCTTCCATAGTGTATCGGCATTGTCGTATCAATTGAACATCATTTGGATTGAATTTTATTAAACATCAAATATTCGCATTGGATTTTGGCGGTGTCTCACGTGATCAACAGGTTTTTGATTCTTGCACCATATATAACTGTGAGAATTTTTCTATTTTCCTTTTGGCAAAAGTTTTAAATCTGCATACGTCAGTATTATGTTTATTTAATGTGCCATTTAACGGCCATTAATTTAAATCTTTTGAAAACGTTGCCCTTGAAAAATAATCAGTGCTTATTGATTTAAAATGCATAAATTAAGAACGTCCTTGACTTTTATACCAAATGAAGATTTTAAAGTTAGCTACTTATTGAACAAATGTCTTTATCACCAAGTTTGATTAAATTTACATTTATGCTTATTGATTCTGACGATATATTCTTAAATAAATTCAGTGTTATCTGATCTTTAACAAACAACAAGGCTTTGTTAAATTGGTAGAAGTAAGAATATAAAAATTGTATTTTGAGCTTTAAATTGCATAGATAAGCTCCTAATGCAGTTGTTCTAAAAACTAGTTAAGAGCTTAATTAAAAAGATTGGTTGGGATATAAGTTTTAAGGAATATTTTAAGTCTTAATATATTTGACGTTAATTTAAACGTATCTATGTGTACACAAGAAAAAACAAACAACTTTATTTTCGTTAGACATTGCCGCTCATTAGTTTTTGGACTGCTCTGCCAAATTTCCTAGAATAGAATATTGCATTTTATGGGCAGAAAAACATTACTTGTTTAAAAACATACTTGGAGGTCAATTGTTCGCCCGGAATGTAGAATGGATTACAAACAGCATCCGTATAGAGCATGTGCAAGTTTCTAAATATCTGTAATAAGATGAAAATAGTAAGCAAGTTCTTGTACATTCTATACATTTTTTAACACCTACCACACGCACTTCGTTTTCTCGCAAAGCAACGTTGCTTGAATCGATTACGACAATGAATTTAACTCTAGAGTTTGTAACAAAGCCGTAGCTAAATTGAGAGAGAGCATATTAATGGTAAGGAGAACAAAAAGCTAGCTAGGATTATCTTACATTTTGTGATTCTCTGTAGAGAAGAGCAGACCTAGATAGAGTTCCTTAGACTCGGGAGCACCTTTGCCAATCAGGCACTTTTCCTCCACAACATCGAGTGCCGCATGAACATGATATTGCAGATCCAATTCCCTCTCCAAGTCAGACGTAGTCAGATACAAAGGTGCATTCTAAAAATGTTTAGCAGAGTTTAAATATTGTATATAAGTTAGTGAAATAAAACTCACGTCTTTGCCAATAACAGCAATGCAGAATGCCATTATATTTACGAATGTAGTTATTATTGTTTATATGCAATTGACATACCAGCTGTTCGCTTACAAGGCTGCCAACTCGTTTGTATTAAGTGTGAATGGCCAAGTCGTCGAAAACTGTGAATAACAAACTAAGAACAAGATGTATAAGACACTTGTACGCTTTTTAGCGAAATTTTAAAATAAACAAACTATATTTTTATAAGTTTACGCTATGTCTAATCTGGTTAAAAATAATCTGGGAAGTACCCGCAGCAATTACAGTTGGCACGATCACCCAACAGGAAAGCCGCTGGTGGAGGAAGCGGTCTACGTGCTGTTTGTCAACACAACAAATCGCACAATAGATTTGTACTGGACTCGCGAAAAAAATAGAGAAAATATTCGTTATACATTAAAGCCAAAGGACAAAGTGCCCATAAATACATACAACACACACATTTGGTTTTTTCGCGACTATTACACAGGCGAACGTATGCATGTGCGTTCAAAGCGATTGTTTTACCCTGTGCGCATACGCATACCCAGAGATCCAGATAACCCGGATGATTTAAGAGATGTGCGGAGCCAAATAATGATACATTTTCCATTGCGCACTCTCAAGGAGAACTGCTTGTGCCAGATTGCAAAATGGCTGAGACGTACGTGCGACAGGCCAAAGCAATATGTGAGGAGCTACATGATACCAGCAACACTGAAGGATCAGTTGCTTGATCAGCTGAGAACCATGGAGGTCTACATGCAGGAGGTAGATTACAGGTCACAGCGTATAGAGGGCCGAAATTAAGTAAATTTGTTGTTTCCACAATTTTAACCATCATGATATATTAAGTTTATCCTTTACATTCTAAGGGGGGAAAGAAAAGCCAAGCTTGATTTCCAAATAATTTAATAAGATTTTGATTGATTTTTGTAGGTTTAATTTTTTGTATCTTACTTATTTACAAATTGGCTTGCATATATGCGTTGATATATGTTTTCTACACTTGCATTGTTTTTTCTTTTCTTGTAATTTATCATATAACAGAAATACTTAGAATTAAAAATATGTTTATGTATATATGTGTATATGAATCTAAGTAAACAACTGAATAACGCTGACAAATTACATGCATACATACAACATATATATATTTATGAGACGATCTCTAGCTGCTTTATTAAACTGCTTATAGACGGTTTATAGCTGTTCTGTTTTTTGTATGTATGTGTGTATCTTTATGTAAATGGTATGTGTATATGTGTGTGATTACAGTAATATTTCAATGTTGTGAACGGCTGCAAACCTCAATATAGTATCTAAATGTTAAACTCTCTTTATTCCTAAACAAAAAACAATGCGCTAGCATTAGGATTAGGTGTTTTAACAAATAAAGTTGATACAGTTATCGCTTAGAAATCGGAATTTTGAAATTTCAAAGTGTTCTTAACTTTTCTTAGTGTGTACATTATCTTTTGTATTCAAAAATTGTATGCATTTGGTCAATAGAAATCTTCATGTAAAAAAGTTGTATTTTACAAAGATCTACTAGAATATCCGATGTGTTTACCTCTTCGAACGAATACTGTATTTTTAAAAAACAAAAGCAAACAGAACATACAGGTATACTCTAACATACATACAAACAAATGATTAGTTTTAAGACCATTTTTCGATAACACAAAATCACATGCGTCCGTGGAAAAAGCAACGCCATTAGGTAAAGCACAATTTTCTGGTAGCTGATCGACCGCGCGCGTTCAATACTTGCGAGTAACGCGCTCCAAGCTATCACCGATTGAACCTAGATTGGGTGGATAAATACAACTAACAATTAGACTACAAATTAATTAGCATTTGTATGATAAGTCTCTCAGTGTGTTTTGTGTGTGTATGTAGATTGTGTGTTGACATTTTGTATTATTTACCATCAAAATTAAAGTTCTGCTTTGTTTTATATTGAAATGTTAGATCAGTCGATTGCTTCCATATAAAATGTCGCACTGTACGCAGATCCATGTTGGGATCAACGACCTAGAGATGAATAAACATTAGTTTATAATACTCCAGGGAATAGTTTAGTTCAAACTTACCACATCATTGCACCAAAGCTCGATGCGCTCCTCCGCTGGAAGCTGAGATCCTTCTGAGTTGGCATCGCTTTGACTATTTTGTAATGAGTTGTTTGCATTGCCACCACTGGGAGTTGTTTCTGCATTGAGCACCTTTTCCAGCACATGCTCGCACACTTTGCGGCACTGTATAAACTCGTTGGCCACCAAACGATCCTAGCAAAAATAACTCAAATTTATTTCTGATTACATTTACTTTGACTCTGTGTCTATTTTACCTTTTTGGTGCGCTCAGGTTTGGTCATCTGGGGATGTGGTTGCAGGAAGAACGGTATTTTTAGGAATTTGGGTATATTCCTTTCAATCACAACATCTGTCACCCATTGCGGCGCCGTCTCATGCAGCAGCGTACTCTCACTGTCACCAGCTGCATCACGCACCAGCAGTCGACACACTGTGCGACCTCCCACCTCACTGTGGAGAAATTCAAATATTCAATTACATGCATTACATATGAAGGTCTTTTGTTTAACACTCACCTAAATATGACTGGAGTATGTTTGGGTACCTGGAAGTAACCGTTTCCGCGCACATCTGGCTCCATTTCATTCGGCGGTATACTGTGTGGTGGCGTCCAATACTCGAGCAGTGCCTCCAACAAAAGTTTGCCATAATTAATCTGCAATAGATAGATATTTTAAAATCATAAACAACAAAGCATTGATATATGTATATATTTACACCTACCTTGATCTCCGTTGTCGGATCATCACATTCGGGAAGGCCGGCTTCTATGGATACCCAAGCCGAGAAGCAATCTACCTCCTCTTGACCCAAAACAATCGTTGGCATCTGCAAACAAAAATAAACTTGATTAATTAATTGTACAAATACACCTTATACATTTTAAACATACTCCAGTTTTAAGATCAACCGTAAACCAGTTTGGAATGTAGACTTGTTTATTGCGCTTTTTAACTTCCTCTTCATAATCAATGGGACCGAGTTCTTCCTTTTTGACCACACGCAGCACGTCGTAGACGACAACCTGGTCCTGGGAATCCTTTGTTATGATATAACGCTTATCATTCAGCACAGTGCACTCCTTAATGGCTGCTCCACCTTTAATACAGGCCATTTCCGTACCGCCTTGCGTCCACTGAGCGTCCATGCCACCTGTGCTGAGGGTGCATCTGTCATACATGGGCAGCTTCCAGCAACGTATGTCCGAGTTCCAGGTGGTTGCCCATACGCCGGTCTTGTCAACATTGTAGCCCAGACTGAGCACTGGCGCCTTCTCCTCGCAAACCAGCATCTTGTTACTCGGATTTCGCATTTCCGTAACTATTATATTTCGATCCCTGCTGCCCGAAATTATATATTGGAAATTCTCACTCATTAGCAGCGACCACACGCCCTCCTTGTGAACGTGTATCGTCTGTATGCAACGCTGCTGGCCCAGATTCCACACCTTAATGGTGCCATCTGAACTGCCGGAGACCACCTGATTTCCGTCGGGCGAAACAACCAGGCAGCGCACGTTTTCAGTGTGCCCGCGGAGTTTCATGCTGCGCATGCAAGTACGTGGATCCCATATGCGCAATATGTTTTCTGTGGAGCCGCTCACAATGACGGTGCCGGAGGGATTCATGGCCAGGCTGTAGATCGAGTCCTTCGAGCCTGTGAGACTAGAGGTTGTAACGGTGTTGTTGCTGGCAGTTAAAGCGGTTAGCGTATTCACATCCCATAAAAATATTGCTTTATCCAGGCCGGCACTGGCCACCTGTTCCCGATCCTTGGCATATGCCAGCGCCTGCACATAGTCCCGATGTGTGCGCAATGTGGACATGCAGAAACCCTTATGGGCGTTCCACACTTTCACAGTGGTATCACAGCTGGCGCTGATCACTGTTAAATAAAGGACAACACATTAGGCAACAATTATTTCTCATTCTCATCCTAGAGATGGCTCCACAGGTTATAATTTCAATAAAAACCCCTGGCAAGAGAATGTACTTACAATTTCTGCCATTACAGCAGAGCACTATGTCGTTGACCCAATCGTTGTGATGCTCCATAGATTGTATGTATTTATCGGTGGAATCCGTGCGCGTATTCCACACTCGTATAATAGCGTCACGACCCGCCGAATACAACTTGCCATTGTTAGGATCCAATTGCAGTGCGTTAACGCCATTCCGATGCTGTTTCTCTTCCGCGTCTCGTATCACAAAGGAAACCTGCAAGTGCAGTGAACAAACCCAAACTTTAAACTTATCAAAAGTTTTAATTAAATTAACGTATCTAGTTCAGGTTGATTCTCTGTGCTTAATTGCCAAGGAGCAGAATTGTGACATACCCGGTGTTTCTTATTGGTGTATCCGAATTAACTCACCTGCATTTTTTTTCGTGCCTGGCAAGTTTTGTGCGTCAACATGTCTCACACGGTCCAAGCTGGAGCTGTCGTTGTTGTGTGTATTTTGTGGTTTCTTCACGTGGTGGATGTGTTCTGCTACACATTAATTACGCGCATTAATAAATTTCTTATCCTAGTTGCAAAAAATTTACACTTTATATGCTTTTCGGCCAATGTACGATACTTTGTCTAAGCGATAAAGTGGTATCGAATCTTTTAATCTTTTTCAACTATGTGGCAACGCATTGACTTTAAAATTGAGACATTTAAATCATCTGTGTATAAAAGTAAAATAAATAAAGAACAAATTTAATACCAACTATAAAATTCATAGTTTTATTTATAAATAAAAGTTTTCAAGAGATTTATATTTAAGATGGCTGCAGCTTTTACTACAGCTGTCTGCAAAACATTGCCACTATGTCGCTACAGCCGGTTTTAGGTGGTTACATCTAGTGTTATTTATGACACTTGAGTTATATCTGGCTTAATGTCAGATAAAAATTAAGTATACACACGAATTCAGGCAAAAAAGTTTCTGTTGATTACAAAGAACTTATATGCAAAGCCTAGAAGGAAACCGGCATTGTTTTTAATAACGACACTTAACAACACTGTTCTTTACATAACTAGAAAGAGTAGCACTTTTTGCATTTTTTGTAATCAAAAATTACAAACAATGGCCAGTGCAATAAATAAAAACGCGTGTACCATTTGCGAGAAAGTTGGCCTAAAGCCCTTCACCAAAGACAATGTTTTCAACTATTACATACCATTGCACGGACTCGTTAGCTATGGAGCACTCAGCGTCAATGTTATGAATCCCCAGATTGTGCCGAAACTGTTGCCCAAAAAGGATCTGACAAATGTGTTTCTTATTTCCGCTGTGGTGGGCAGCGCCTTCTACATTTATGGCCGTCCACATTTAAAGGACATTAAAAACGACAAACGCGGATTGTATGCACTGCTTGGAGCAACGCTCTTCAGCATGGGATCCGTTCTAGCCTGGGCTTTGATTAAATCTGCATTGCCAAAGGACAATTCGCTGGTTGCCACATTGGCCGGTTTGGGCACAGGGGCCGCAATTGTTAAGATTGGCACGGACTACATTCACGATCTGGACAAGCTGAAGAAGAACTGAGCCAGCAATGATACCGGTAATGCTAATGGCGATTTATGTTGTATACTAGTCTTTGTAAACATAACACGCTGATAGTTCATAACATGCAACACAATATATGCGTAAACAACTTGAATAAAAAATTATTTAGTGAAAACAATTGAAATGTAGTATTTCTTTGGATCGTTTGAAAGCGTACCAAGGAATTCGGTAGACAAACACAGAATATTAAAATTTTGTTTTTATTTTAAAATTAAATGTACCTTTAATTGCCATCTCTTAACTGCTAATAATGCTTAACAATTGAATTGTTTTATATGTAAGTTTGTGTACGTTGTTGTTTTTTTTACGTGTAGCGGCGAACTCGTTTATTGTGAATATTATTCCGATTTTTATAAAGAATTTGTTTCTTAAGCGCCAATCATTTATTTACAAACTTGATCTGGTTAAAAACGTTCTACAAATTGCCTTAGCGACATTAAATTGACGACTACTTTTATTGATAATCATTTTGTTTTTTGTATTGCAAAAACATACAAATTTCTTTGTAAACTTAATCTTAAATATGCATACATACTTTACAAACATACTACATACAGTGATCATTAGTGGCTTAACTAAATACATACGTTCTAATCAATAAATGTATATGAAAAAAAATCATTTAAACATCACTGTATATAATATAATTTACGATTGTTTTCAACGTGAACAATTATCGCGTCGAAAATTCGAAACATCTAAATTATGAATACATATTGCATTTACAAAACACAAGGGTGCGGTCTTAGAAACAAATATAAGCATGAATGGAAGATGCGAAGCGATTTCGACTATTGCATTATTGTGGTCTTGCATTGTTAACAGACACAACACCAAACGCTTTTCATATACGATAAAAGATAATACAACGATTACCAATTGCATTCAAACTGCCGGATTCGTCCAGCTGTTGCCACGTCAAATTTGATTTAAAATTGTTGCTCCCACTGCTCTCACTGTTTTCATCTCTCTACGGCAATTTTAATTGCACCCCCAGTACTTCGCGCAGTTCGCGCAACTCCTGTGGTCCCTGCATAAGGCGCTTAACGCCGCGGGGCAAACCACGGCATGATGCTAGATTAATTGAGCTCATGTGCACACAATGCGTGAGTATTTCCTTGACTGCCTCTTCCGAAACTGATGATCCGCACAAATTCAAGTGGCTATGTAATGCAGAATTCGTTATTGCAGTTTTCCCATTTAAAATGTAACATATAATTCAAATACTTACGCCAATGGGCTTTCGCTGCCCTTCTCGGCAAGTGCACGTAAAGCATTATCAATAGGATGCTGGACATTTGCCCAGGCCAAGTCCAGTTCAATAAGACTATGCGCCCACTTTGATGCAATGAGTTCCAGACCCGATCTATTAAAAAAACAATAATTGATACAATCTCTTTTTTTTTTTGTAATTGCAACTCACCCCATATCACGGGTGACCGAGCAACCCGAGAGGAATAAATGCTTAATATCCCATGCTGGCAACCTAATAAGACTCTCGTGCGTCAAACGTGTGCAGTTGCGAACATCCAATAGCTTTAATTTGGAGCTGCTCTTTAATATGCGCTGCAAATGATCATCGCCAATGATACGAGATTCATCAGTCAAAGCGGCCACGGATAGCTCCTCGAGATTGGGAAAGCCGGGTGAGTCCATCTAAAGAAATAAATCCAGGTCTACAAAAAGGTTGGAAATTGCATTATTATACATACAATCTCCTGCATGCTGGCCGTGCTTGGTGTAACGTGGGAGTTCGTTACACGCAGCACTTTAAGCTTTTGGCATCCATGCTGCAGCTTTTCAATATGCAGCACACCGTGCGATGTAGCCTGTGTGGTCACGTTTGAGAGATCAAAGAGCGTCAAATTTGGACAGTGCGCCTGTGAAATAAAATTTTAAAGTTTTTAACTATAAATGAACAATATACAGTAAAATAAGCGCACCGCAAGTACGCTGACAATATTGGGTATTCCCGCCAGCCGATTGTGTGCCAAGTAGAGATGGGTCAAGCGGTTGCCCATTGTCTGCAGTGCATTGCAAAGAGAGTTAACGCCCACGGCGCTCTTGCTGGCATTCATTTCAACCTTAAACATCAAAGATAAGCATTAGTTTTAAGAGTAATAGTTTTATTTAAGCTCCTTACATTGATGGAGCTCAAATCCAAACGCTGTAGTTTTTTCATATTGTCAACCAGAAATGTTAAATGATCGGAAGTGAAGTTTTTCCAACCAGCTAAAGTAATGCCCGTAAGATTCGGACAGCCATTCGACAGTTTTGTTAGAAAGCAATTAATGTCTGATATCTTCCAATTTGCTGCAAGTTAAAAAGTTTATAATAATCGAATCCAAAGCATTATCCCAGTTACTTACAAACATTTAATTCAGTGCAATAGCTGCAGCGATTATCTACAAGCCACTTTAGTTTGAGCTCCGTGCGATGCTTTTCCTTGATAAATGTTGTCAAATCCATTGTACGCCACAGCGTTGGCCTCAAGGAAACCTGTCGCCACAAAGAGCACACGCGTCCCAAAGTAAATAATGTTGGCAGACAGCCCTCTCTATCGATAATATGTTCATAAATCTGCAAAGTTTAAGAAATTATTAAAGTATACTAAAGACTATTTGGGTTTCAGTTCTTGGCTTACACGAAAAAGCACATCTTCAGGTAACTTTTCGGCCCACACACTCTGCTCGACCGGCGCTTTATTGTCCTCTGCCTGAGCAGCAGCGCTCGTTGATGACTTCTTCTGACGTTCGCCATTGTTGCAACTCCCTCTGCTGCCTTTCTTTCTGCGTGGCTCGTACTCATCGCGTTCCTGTATCTTCGGTTTGCGAACGCGCTTGCGGACTGGTTTTGACGCAGCTGGTGCTCTCAGAGTAGGCGGCGCGGGTGCAGCGGCTACCGTTGCGCCAGCAGATAAGTCTGCTGCTGCTGTTACTGCATCGGACTTTTTGATGCACAACTTAATGCCCGTTTTATTGTTACTGATTTCACTCTCGTACATGGGCAAGACTTTTGACTTACGCGCACGCGAAGCTCGCGGCGATGTGGAGACCGTTTTGTTTAGTTTTTTATTGAGCGCCGTTACCAGTGGTTTGCCCGACTTTGGTATGGTGCCATTGACAGTTGTTGCTGCCTGATCTTGAACTGACTCTTGCTTTGGAGTTGTTTCCTTTCTAGTTGTTTGCTGTTTTTCTTGCGGTTGCTGCTGCTGTTGTTGTGGCAATGCGACTTCTGCAATGGGCGACCGCTGACCTTCGGAGGCTGGCGAGCATGACGTGGATGTGGCCGTGTTTGTTTCATCTGTTTGCGTTTCCGACTTGGGTGGCGACAAGATGTTCTCGGGTATAACTGTTGTCGCTGCTGCTGCCCCTAATTTGCCACTTGACGTGGCTGCTGTTGTTGTTGTTGTTGTGGTCGTTTCAGCAGCCAGTAGCTGGGGTGGCGTCTGAGATGGTGTTGATGGAGTCAGCGTATTAATATCCTCTGTTGTAGCTGCTGTGGAGCTCAACTGTTTGATCTCTAAACCTTGATCGTCATGTGCCTGCACATTATCTGTGTCCATTGCTTCTGGCTCGCTATCTTTGGATTCCTTAGCACTTGCTAGTTGCTGCTCCTCACTCTTCGTTTCATCGTTCGGTTTGGTCTCCGTCGTTTCACTCATTTCCGTACGGCAAAAGGGGGGGTTTCTTTTTCTGAAATTAAAAATGGGTGAAAGGTAAATACGCGCATCCTAAAATGCGACCGGAAAATCGATGCCAAAACAAACTCAACCCATTTTGGCGGTTTTTCCCAGTTCTCTATAAGTTCTCATTCTTGAACGCTCTCCCGTAAACAACATAGCTCAACAACTCAACATGCAGTCGTAAATCTCACCAGCAACGACAACTTACATACGTATTTTTTTGTTTTTATTTTTATTCGTTTGTTCGCTTTTAATAAGCAAGTTGCGGTAGGGTCGCACCGACACGGCGATAACCTATCTTACACATACGCTTCGTTACCCACGCAGGTCACTTGCTTTGACCCAGCTTAGAACACAACCTTATCGCGTACTGATAAGAAATTTTGGGAAAGTTAGCTTCAATGCCTATTATTTTCGAAATATATGTTGATTTTCACTTCCTACCAAGCGCTGCACTCATATGCCGCGCTAGACAATTGCGTGCAGGGTGCAGTAATCGGCATTCAACTCACCACTTGAAAGAGAGGTAGGTACACAAATATATGTTATCTGCGTACACTGCTGTTTAGCTCACTCACACTCACTGCGGTACAATATAAGCGTTTCAGTGTGAACAGTTCGGCACTATGTGTGTGTTTGAATTGTTCGATTCCGAAGAGATTTTTTCGTTTAGCGTTCATGGAACTTTTAACGCCTTTAGCTATAAACACTGTAGCTTTTACATATTTGCCAAATGCTTGAGGCACTTTACAATGTTCGCTCACAGCATTGGCAACAATTCACGCATATTTAACACTACAATACAAGAGAAACTAAATTTTGACCAACTGCAACGACGTAGAAGCAAGAGCAGCGATGTTGTTGTCGTCGTATCGATACACCACATCGATATACAAGTTGTATTTCAGCCGGAGTGACCAAACTGGGCAAGCGCAAAAATACTTAATCACAAGTTCAAGCGCGTAGATTTTAATTTATGAACATAATTATTATTATTATTATTACTTATATATTAATTTTGTTCTCACTGATTTGAATGGCTCAACCAAGCGTTACCATAATAGACAAAATTCGGTAACTTGTTTTAGTATTCGTAATCCAAGTTTGCAATCTCCGGCAAAATAAGGAGATCCTTGTGGATATCAAGCCAGCGTTTAGCATTATACGTCGTCTTCTCATATGTCCTGCCAAACTTGTAGTTATGGCCGGGCACATGGCCAGCATAGCTAGGATGCATGCCATGCGTATCGTGATAAATAATAAAGTGTCCAACTGGCGGACACTTAATGGCCGGTGTCGTCAAATCTTGCCCACAACACCATCTATCCCTCTTCTTCTTATACATATAGTCAGAGAAGCTACAGAGTGCGTTATGCGTTAGCACCTTGGTAGGCTCACCAAAGCGCGTCACAGCCATTGGAATGTGAGCACTATAGCCATTGATAATAAACTTATCCTTGTCGTCATCGTCCAGGAAGTGAGGTGTGGTAATTTTGCTATAGCGCAGCTTCTCTGTAGGTGGCGGACACGTTTCCACCTTAATGCCTTTGCAGCGACCAGTAACTGGTATTAAAGGAGCGCGATAATGTGATTTGGGCAGCAATCGCTCGTTCAACTGGTGCTCGAATAGACCGTTGCCGCTTTCGAGGAGATCGCGATGACGCAATGTGCGCTTTTCACAGCGATACAACTGCATCAGAGTCTCGTGCTGTGCGACACCTGCAGTGGCGGCGGCCACATAGCGTTTGCCTGTCTGCTTGAACATATTCGGTACAAAGCCCGCATAGCCAGGTATAATGGGATGCTTATAGACAGCATCAACATACTCTTTGCGATCATTCAGTATCTTTAGTTCATTCTGCGTGGGGTAATCCTTGAGATCGGGCTTAGCGTGAATGGGTGCCACAATTAATTCTGGTGCATGATTACTGCATGGATCAATAAGCAGCTTGTGAGTCTGCTTTCCATAAGTTTTACCAACGCGATCACGATTCTCAGGACAGTGGCCAGTATAACTTTATAATTGGAGAGTAGATTAGGTTTAGTTATTTGCAAGTAACTAGTAAGCTAAAAATGCTTACCCTGGCACCAAATGAGGCTGTGGAGTTACGGATTTATCCATTTTCTTTTAAATTAAAATTGCACAAATAATTTGGAATTGTAAAATTTTTACTTAAAAAATTTAACTAAAACATGTAATTTTTTATATGTAGATATATTTACAATAATTTACAAATGTAAAGACAAATTAACAGATGTTAACTTGTTTTTAAAACGATACACATCTCGAAGGTAGCAAGATTTAACAATATTATTTCTAACATTTTCTTTTAGACTCCAGCAATACGCAACATTTCCTCAATGCTGACAATTTTTTCGCGCGGCTTGCCTTTGGCTTTGCCAGCCTCACTTTCATGTTGATCAATGCGACGCCAGCCATTCCAGGTGATAATAGGCTTGTCGCCCGGCTCAAAGCCAGGCTTTAGTGATTCTGCGTCAATTGACTTGGATGCAATGTCATCGCAAATTGTTTTGGCCACCGCAAAGGCACCATTCATAGTGGTTATTATGACACCTGTTGGTCCAGTGCCCAGCCAGCCAGCCACATACAGACCGGGCTCAACTGTCTCCGAACCGTTGCTCTTTAGTACGCGTCCTTGTAGATTGGGCACGTGTCCAAGTTGCACATCAAAATTAATGCCAGCATCTGCACAACTGGATTTGTAGCCAATGCTGCGCAGTATCAAATTAGCTGGCAGACGTTCCGTTGCCTTGGTGGCCACTGCAGCGTTCTCCTGTAGTTCGGTTATTGCAAATTCCATTTCATGTTGGGAAATTGCTTTTGGTGCACGCAGGAAAACGGGCAAAAACTGTTTGCCCGCAGCTGAATCCTTACGGCTGCTCTGCTCGCCCAGACTCTTGAGCATCAGTTCGGTTAGACGCTTGCGCGGTCGCGGCAGCTTATCCACCTGATCAGCAATGCCTAGCAGAATGATTATAATAATTATAATTCTCTCTTTAGCTTTAAATTATTACCAGCAAAGTCTTCTGTTCGCCAGCATGTTGCAACATTTTGCAATTTGAGCATTTCACGCAATTCTTTGATTGTGAAGGCAGCTTGCAGTGGACCTCGACGACCCACCAGATGCACTCGCTCCACTTTACTACTTGCAAGAGCTGCCAGCGCATACTCTGTTGTATCTGTGAGCTGCAAGAAGAAAAAGGGAACAGTTATAAATTCAGCTTAATTTTTTGTATTTACACTTACCTTAAGGCTATCGAGCGGACTGAGCAGCATGCGTGCAACATCAACGGCGACATTGCCTTGACCTACAATTGTTACATCGCGTCCACTTAAATCAGGCTGCAGATTTTCCGCGCCCGGCAAACCATTATACCAGGCCACAAACTTTCTGGCTGAAATTACATGCGCCTGCTCTTCATTCTCCAGCTGCAGTTCGCGATCTTGGTCTGCACCGTAGGTGAGTAGGACGACATGATAGCGTTCACGCAGCTCCTGCAGGCTCACATCAGTGCCGAGCGTTACGTTGCCAAAAAAACGTAAACGAGGATTCTCCGCTGTTTTTGTGAACGTGTTAATGACGTTCTTGACCTCTGGATGATCGGGCGCAACTCCAAAGCTGGAATGTTGATTTGCATAATGGCATTAGTCATTAGACGATAAGTTTCAAGTATTGCCACACTCGAGGAAGCCTCATTAAATATATATTAAGTATATATAAACCTACGGCAAATAACGCCTAAAACGCAGTTATCAATAAGTTCAAGATGTCGACGGGTGGTGTTTTGCTTGTCGTGTGCCTATGGCTGCTTTGCCAGCTAATCCTGGTTGCTTCGGCAACGCCAGGGACCCTATGGGGTCTCAATGAAGTGGGTTGTAAGTAACAATTGCTGTTTTTGGTTACAATGTTATCAGTTTTGGAATTTCCGCCAATTTCTTTCTTTTACACAGCCTATTTCAATGGCATCTTTCGATCGGTTGTTGGACCGCTAATTGGTGTTGGCGATAATAGCACCAAACGAAATTAGCCTTGCTTACCGCACCAATCCAAAAGGCACCGGCAACTTCTCCACAATGTCCACGGTACAATCGATCAGCTGTTTGAGTAAATATTGTGCCGCATAGAATCCTGCGGGTCCCGCACCCACAATGCATATTCGCTTTGTAGCTGCCGTCGCCTGCTGCACATTTTGTGTATTGATTGCACTTGTACTTAAGTTGTTGCTGTATATATTTAACAATTTTCTTCTCGAATACAAAAAGTTGCGTGTGAAACTCATGTTTGTCCAAGCAGAAAGCTCTGTGAACTGTGAACCAAAACACAGCGAAGAGTGTGACCGTTTTTTGCAACGAGAATGGAACTTATAAATGGCAGAGAAAAAAGCAGCAGCAGAGCTTTGTGAGAGAGGTGTCGCCTCGATTGCCTATTCCAACTGGCAGTCAGAATTTGGCCTCATGACGACTCTATATAAGTTCCATTCTTGTTGGTTTAAATAGTGGCGCATCAAGGGGAAAGCTTTTTAATTATCAAAGCATTGCGACGAGTGTGACCGTTGTTGGTCAAGTTCCAATAAGACAAATGTGGCGCTTTATTTAAATTAAAGTTTTCACTTTCTGGATTTGGAAAAGTACTTTATAGCAATTTATAACGTGTTTATGTTAGGGATAAGCAGAAATTTGTTTGTGATATATAATTGAAAGAGTGTGTGAAAATTTTAGTCGTGATGCAGTGCCAACCAGCGCTTGGCATCAATTGTGGAACGTCCAAAGGAATGTCCAACGTTATAAATTTCGCCTGGCACATGTCCACCATAGCGAGGAAGCATGCCAATCACTCGAGGATAGATGATACCAGTAGCAATCGCATGGGAACGTCCAATGCCAGCGGTGCGTATAGGTACCCACTCGGCGCTCCGTCGGAAGTACATATCATCCTTAGGAGTACACCAACTGCCATCCGGCAAATGAAAATCAAAGCCACCTTAACCAAATTAGTTGTTAAGATAACTGTTCGAAAGAAATGCCAATTACTTACGATTTGAATAAGACATTTTTTTAAACAGTTTATTTGGAGTATACCAACGATCTGTTGGGCGTAAACAAATTCTAGAAACTGAGCCTTGTCAAATTATTATATTGACGGAAGTTGCTTCGACTAAACGATTTATTTATTTGCCATGGCAACGGGACAGAGGTAGTGTGAGTCAGCTATAGTCTTTATAGGGTGCTGACAGGCTATAATTTATCTGTAGGCCGCAATCTGGAGAGGGGGCAGCAACAAGTTTTCTTCTGTCACGAAATGTCATGGTTAATGGGCATTCTTGGTGGTAATAAATGTTGTAGAAGTATTATTTTTTTTTTTAATTTAAACACGAACTTCACAATATCAATCTCGTCTATATTTAAGTATACATATAAAGTATATATATTTACATACTTAGGTTTAAGAATTATATGCACAGTAGAACTTCCAAGTAACGAACTTCCGTGCAATGAAGTTTTCTGTATAACGAGTTAATTTTCAGAACCCTGCAATTTGGTTCAACCAATATAAGGAATTCTCTCTATAAAGAGATTTTTTCTTGTCCCCTGGATGTTCGTTATGGGGAAGTTCGACCTTAGTATATATTAGAATGGATTATGATGCCGAATTAATCAATTACAAAGTGAGAAAAGTGACTCACAAAATGACCACGAAATTTAACTCAACGGAATATATGAGATTATATGATTGGAACGCATTGGGAAAAGGAACATTTTATAATAAAATAAGAGTATTTATTGCTGCTATATTTACAGCGTTTAGTTTTTAATTATAGTGTCAGTTAGTTTTTAATTAATTGGCACGTGTCCCAAATAGTTTCCCACTTATTTTCTAACCTATAAAGATATAATTGCCTAATCAGGGCTTTGGAAATATTTACATAACGTATTACCAGGTAAATACTTAAACAAATCTATAAGCTGTTTACTTTTTTCTAGTTGATTGAACTTTTCGCAATTTGCTTTAAAACGATGCTCTAAACAAAGTGAAAATAAAATAAAAACTAAACCGGTAATTGATTCAAATGATTTTTTTTTTTTTCGTTTTACAATAATTGAAGGGTAAAATCACTGTGACGTACTTGAAAGGTTAGTTTTAATTTTTAGTATGTAATTGACTTTAAATAAGTACACTTAAGCTAAAATGTTTAAAGGCTTGGTTGACTATACGATGAATCTATGAATGAAAGTTAATGTCTAAAATATAAAATTGGGTTTTTTCTTTTTTGTTTCTTATTTAGAGGATTTAACTTAAATCTGAATTCTTAAAAAAAAATTGTTCTTGTGATTTATTTTGTGATTTAAGTATTTTAATTCCAATAACTGGTTCAAACATTTATCTTTAAATATGAACACAATTTTTTTATTATTTAATTTTGTGTGCTGCAATTTACAATTAACCCCGTTCCATATGTCCTTCATAAGTACTTACAGTTCATTTGTGCACCAAACTTGAGACAGTTTCGTCTAGTCATGCAGTTCGGCCGATACACATACATAACTTGCAATGTAAGTATGTACATATATTTTAAAGTATGTAAATTACATGCTTTGCTGTTGCACTTGTCTGCACACAAGAAGTTTGAACCCATTAGTAAACAAAGAAGGGAGTTAGGTGGCGCCAATAAGCCGTATAAGAGAGCATCGAAATAAGAAGAAGATCAGCAAACAACAAGACCACAACACGTGTTTCAAATGAAATGCAATTATCTGTGGCAACTTTCTTCACTCCTACTTCCTTCCTATTTGACAAGTTGCATGCAGAATTTCTTTTGAAAAATTCATTTGGCCTCTCATTTCAGCTCTCTCTCTCTCTCTCTCTATCTCTCCCTCTCTCTCTCTCTCTGTCTCTCTCTTCCTCTTTCCTTTACAGTCTTTTGAACGACATTGAGCGAAGTTAGGATTTTTAACACTCCTCTGTTGAAAAATAATAATTCAAACCGGTTTTTATTTTCGTCTTCTGATTTGCATAAAAATAAGAATTAAGTAAACAACAAAAACTGGAATACTATCAACCCGTTATCAGTTACTTAGCGAGTCAGAAACTGCTATTTGACCACTGATTACAGGGTATATTTGCGGTCAGCAATTTGCACATGCGTGCAACAACATATAAAAATATGCATCCAAGGTGTATAAACTTCAATCAAAGCCAGCAATCAAATTGTATCTCGAGATACTTACAACTATGTGTGTTTAATAACAATGCAAACGCACACACACACAGATACTCAGTTGCAGCTGTGTGCCAAGTTAACATTGTTTCAACCTGTTCAAGACGTCGACGTCGACGTCGACAGCAACATTTGCTGGCTTTTCCAAGCCATCAAACTCAAGCTCAAGCTTTACCAGCGGCTTTTGGGTCCGCAGTTGACGAGCTGAGCTTGTGGCCGAAAGACGCAAAACCGGCAACTTTAAAAATAAATTATGCAAATCTAACAACAGGATATTGAATGTGCCAAAGAAGTTCTAAGTGCGTGAAATAAAAATTAGCTTCAAGTTTATATAAATATTTCGACTTTGAAATACTAAATTAACATTAAAGGTGATTTCTAAATAAGCCCATGGCTCATCCATTTATATGTTAATCTAAGCCCATTGTTAGAAAAACTGTGCCACATTTAAAGTGCACAAAAAAGGCATCAAGAGTGAAACAAGAGAAAAAGTCTCAGTGAAAGTGAAGATGGGACTGATCATCATCATTATTATTATCAGCAAACAGTGAAGAGATCTTTAAGATTGTTGGTTATTTTTTGTGTTATTAATGATGCTGCCTACGACTTTGGGATTTGGGACCCATAATTATGATTGCAAGTGCAACAAGGAAATGTCGACAGCAACAACAACAATTGCTGCATGTGCAAATATCACAAGCAAATGTAAATTTCGACAAAGCCAATTTTGAGTTAAACAACAACAACAAGCCAAAATATTCAGCAGCTGCTGTTTATGCGTACAAATAACGAGAAAAAAGATTGCTTATGTGAACTGGAGCATTAAATTGATTAAGTGCAAATAAATAAAATATTAGTTGCTAGTTTGTTTGTTTTGTTTTCTTTAGTAATTGATTTCAACAAATGACCGATTGCTTTCAAGACAGACTTAAGCTAAAGAAAATTCAAATAATGTGCTTTTCTTATGCAAAGAGATTTTCAAATATTCACAATAAGTCAATATATTTGTTTGCTTAAAAGTATAAAATCCATTAAATGACCTTAAGTTTCTTAATAGATTATTTTGTGAACGAAAAAATGTTTTCTTTAAAACAATATAAAACCTAAACCGTTTTAATTCACATAACACGAATTAAGATGCCAAGAGATAGTAAATGTGTGTTTTGCCGGACTAAACGTTTTTAATGCGCCGAACGAATTGCATCCGCTTATGCAAAATAGCAACATTTGACAATTACCGAAACGCATTAAACTTAAAAGTTAGCCTCACAAACCGACAAATCGCACCAAAAACTCACCTTGAGTCAAAGTTAAGCAAAAAAGCTTCAAGCCGCAGACTTCACAATAACAACAATAGAAACCAATTTTTCTTTGTGTCAGTTTTGTTAAAATTGGTATTCAAAAACGCACTACCATCTAATTAACTGTTATTTCCATTTGAAAGTAACACAAAAGAAAAGTAACAAGTACTTAACTTAATTACCCGCAGGTCGTTTGCTATTTAGCTGTTAAGCAACACTGTTAACTGTACTTTGTTAACCGTCTGTTAAAGCCTACTATCACAAATATCAGAACGCAAAATGAATGATGCTGTTGCCCCTGGAAACGGATCGACAGCCTTGAACTCCACACAGGTAAACTATAGATGGAGACGTATAAATAAGATTATAAAACAATTTTTTTTTTTTTTGTCTTTGTGCTTGATTTGAAACCAAAACCAATAAACTTTGCGCTACAGACCAAGACCAAAAATACGAATACGATGCTAAACCAGTTTTTCTTTTTCTGTTGGATGCTCTTTTAAAGTGTATACTGTGAAAGCGTTAAATCGAAAAACGCGTTTAGTTTAGTTAAAACTCAGCTGCCAAAGACATGATTATTTAATGAGCCGTTTAAAAGTACTTTTCCGATCATGCATTTAAGCAAATATCCGTAGCTAATTGATCCATGAAATCATTTATTAATTTCCATAATTTACTTGTTGCATCACAAAGCAACTTTAACTACAGGGTATCCACCTGTCGATCTCTCTCAACTGTCTTATTTTCACTTGATTATTTTTTTTTTTTGTGCCACATAAACACAGTGCATATAGACATCGATCATGGTAGTACACAGATGCAAAGATTTGTGTTGACTGAAACAAGTTTCGGTTAAGTGAGCTGAGCGATTCAGTCGAATCTTAATTTTGATGTCGTCGTAGTATTTTTAATGGTTGACTGGGTTTGAAAGTCAAGTCCATGGCGTAGGTCAACACTAAACTTGTTGACAAAATGGCAAAGTATTTATTTTTTTTCTTAATTGCCACACACCTTTCGTTTGAAAATACTATTTGGAGTGTAATGCAGTTTGCAGAAATCTTAGCCATAAGTTAAAAGATTGTTCAAAGTAACTGATATAGGTTTATAAGTCTGAACAGTAAGCTAAAGTTTGTTTCTACTAAGATTATGGTACATTTTCATAGTTAAAGAAGATTTATTATAGCTCTTTACCTTAATCATATTTTTGTGGGCAAGTTATTTAGAGATGATCCCTTAAGGAACAAACAAATTGACTGTTTATTAAAATATTTGCTTAGATATTAGATAAAGGAAAAGTGGCTTAAAATACAATTATATTCTTTTTGAATATTAAACTTAAAGATTTTTCAGTTTATGTTTTTAATTAAGATATTTAAGTTAGACGTCTAGAATAAATAAAAACCAAAAAAATTAGCACCTTTGAATCATACTTTCAACATTTACGTCAGCTTAGACTCAAGCATCAAATGTTATGTTGAAATTCAAACATAACTTGATTATTTATGTGTGGAATTTAAAACATTCATAAGGCTTGTTGAATATTTGGCAATCATGATGAAAAGTACCGACAGTGTGCCATTGATTGGAGAAGGGGTCGGGTCATCTCAAAGTATACGCCTTAATATCTGGCACAAGGTAAATTAATGAAATCTAAAAACCTGCTTGCAAAATTATTTAACTTATTGAACTCTACTCTGGTACACACAGATACTATTCTATTTGGTGGGTTTGTTCTCTGCCCTTACAATTTGTGTGCTGATACGTTACTTGAATAAGCTTAAATCTGACAACTCCAACCAGACCGGTCACAGTTTCGATGATGATGCGAACCGTTAACCCACCAAATACAAACTTTAAAAAATATTTGCCAATATTTAAAGCATGTGAAAATAAAACCCGCCAACTGATTGAATAATTCGGCAAATGAGCTAAAGATCTTATGTGCAAATAAAGAGAGAAGGTTCAATAGATCAATGCACTAGAAAATTATGTACTTAATCTTATTGATTCTAATCAGGTACAATCTGGAATAGATGACTATAAAAACTAGTTGGCCATCAACTTAAAATAGACTACGCCTAAATATTTGTAATTATAATTACCTTTAATAAACCTTTACAAAGTGTCTGGCCTCAAGATACTCTGTATTGAGTTTTGAAGATCTCTTGTTTACAAAGTAGTAATTTAAACACTTGTTTATAACTACATCAAAATAAATGTATTAACATTGTGAACTCGATTAGTCAGTCAACATTCGGAAAATTATTTAAGTTGTTGTTTTTTTTTTCTAGTATAACTTTTAACCGACCTTTAAAGGTACAACATCTTTGCTTATGATATAAGGAACACAATATATATGTTTTTCTTGATACTGCAGCTATTAAAGCTCGAAATCTGATCAAAATCTTCTTTATTAACTGTCTGTTGTGTTACTTATTCTATATCTTTTTAGACTCCACCAAAGGACATTCAGATCAATATAGGAAATGCCAATGTAAATACGAGTAGAGGGAAAAGCAATTGTTGCAGTTGGATAGTAATGGGTATATTGGCTCTCGCATCAACTGTGGCCACGGCAATGGTGTGGTACTTTAAGGGTCCTTGGTTCGGATTGGGTGTACTCTACGCTAGCTTGTTGGTGCTGCTGCTGGTAAAACCAGGCTGGCGATGGTTTTATATAGCAGCTGTCACAGGACCACGCGATACCATGTAAGTAGTGTAGATGAAATAACTCGTAAGAAAACTAAGCATTAATAATCAATACCAATCTTGTTAGCGCATTGATTGCGTACATTCGTGTGTTGTTGTTTGTAAAGCGACAAGAGCGCAAGAATCTCAATGTGGGTGATATATTTGAGGCGAATGTTGCCCAACATCCGGATAAGTTGGCCATCGTCAGTGAGACCCAGCAGTGGACCTTTCGTCAGATCAACGAGCACGCGAATCGTGTTGCAAATGTTTTTCACAGTCATGGCTACAAGAAGGGAGATGTGGTGGGATTGCTGCTGGAGAATCGTGCCGAGTTTGTGGCCACCTGGCTGGGACTATCCAAAATTGGTGTCATTACGCCGCTGATCAATACGAATCTGCGAGGAGCTTCCCTTCAGCACAGCATTAAAGTGGGCAACTGCACTGCACTCATCTATGGAATCAACTACAGATCGGCTGTTATGGATATAGCCAAGGATCTGCCTGCCCATGTGGCGCTGTATCAATTTAATGATGAGTCCACCTCTAAGGATGCCACAGAGGGTCTTAGTCAGGGTCTGGCTCAACAGTTGAATGCATTGTTGGAGTCGGCACCCAAGGATAAAGTTGCTGCTGGTGCCAATCGTGCCGATCATCAGGATAAACTGGTCTACATTTACACATCGGGCACCACAGGATTGCCCAAAGCAGCAGTCATTACTCATGCACGGTATGTGAAACTTCACTATTTCCCCCAATAATAATCGATATTTGATAATCGCTTTGCAATCAATTAAAGTTTACGATTTTAAAATGGCAAGAATAGAATATAAAAATAGAATCGATAAAGCGTCAAAGTATAAAAATCATCTAAAATAATTATGCATATAAGGTTCTAGCCGTATTTAGCATTTTATTTTAATATCCCAAAACAAGCTGACACGAGTATCATATTCTAATTTTTCCCCTCAGCTATTTCTTCATAGCTGCTGGCATACACTACGCATTGGGTTTCCGGGACAATGATATATTCTACACCCCACTGCCACTATATCATACAGCGGGTGGAGTGATGAGCATTGGACAAGCTCTGCTTTTTGGTTCCACGGTGGTCATACGCAAGAAGTTTAGTGCCTCCGGCTATTTTGCTGATTGTGCGCGCTTCAATTGCACAGTAGGTCAATTTGAAAATCTGAAACCCTTCAGAATCTCAATGTTTGCTACCTTTCACAGATTTCTCAGTATATTGGAGAGATGGCGCGATATGTATTGGCTACGCCGGATGCTCCACACGATCGTCAGCATCAGGTGCGTCTGATCTTTGGCAATGGACTGCGTCCACAGATCTGGACGCAGTTCGTCGAACGCTTTAGTATTCCAAAAGTAGGAGAGTTCTATGGTGCCACCGAGGGCAATGCCAATATCATGAACAATGATAATACAGTGGGTGCCATTGGATTTGTTTCACGCATCTTGCCACAGATATATCCTATATCCATAATACGTGCCGATCCGCACAGTGGAGAGCCTATACGCAATAAAAATGGTCTCTGTGAACGGTGTGAGCCGCACGAGCCGGGTGTCTTTATTGGCAAGATTGTCAAGGGTAATCCCTGCCGTGAGTTCCTTGGATATGTGGATACCAAAGCCTCGTCAAAAAAAGTCGTTCACGATGTCTTTTGCAAGGGTGATATGGCGTTCATATCCGGTGACTTGTTGGTGGCCGACGAGCGTGGTTATTTGTATTTCAAGGATCGCACAGGAGACACCTTCCGTTGGAAGGGCGAGAATGTTTCTACCAGTGAGGTGGAGGCACAGCTTAGTAATCTGATCAACTACAAGGACACTATTGTCTACGGTGTCTGTATACCACAGACAGAAGGACGCGCAGGCATGGCGGCCATCTATGATCCCACCAGGGAGGTGGATGTATCCTCACTGGGATCTTTATTTGCCACAGCTTTGCCCAATTATGCGCGTCCCATATTCCTGCGATTCCTGCGACGCATCGACTTAACTGGCACGTTCAAGTTGCGCAAGGTAGAGCTACAGCAGCAGGGTTTTAATCCTTCCGCCTCCGAGGATGAGCTTTACTATGCCCAGCCCAATGGCAGCTATGCAAAGCTCACGCAGGACATCTACGAGAGGATCAAACGCAATGAATTACGTTTTTAAGTTGAGATCAAGTTAAGTTTTAGCTTAAGTCCCATATAAGACTAATAACAAGCTGAAATATTCTTGCAAACATACTATAGAATATGATCATTATTGATCAGTTAGGCTAGGTTGTTGAATTGGCTAAATTGCCCTTTACTAAAATAAACATATTGCATACTTTTTGGCTTTAAATTCATATGTTTTTCGAACCGCTCTCTTGATATTCCAAGGGTTCAGAAAACTCATTGCTCATTTCAACTTTAAAGTAACGACGTTCAAAGCTTTAGGTTTTTAATGTAAGTTCATAGATTCGTGTGTATTGTGCTAGCGTATTAAATAAAAAAAAGTCTTACAGTCAAACAGTGGAACAAGGTAAAATACTTTCAGCAAATCAAAGCAGCTGCAGAAAAAACACTTAGTCCTGCGGTGGCAAATCTTTGACGAGATCGGCTCGCTTTTTGTGCTCCATGCGAAGTTCGACCTGTTCGAGTCGTTCGTTCATGGCATCTAAAGAGCTTAGCAGACCAGCTTGGATTTCGCCATAACGTTTCATGGCCAATATCAAACTTTCATCGATTAAGTCCGTTTGCTGTGCGTATTCGTCATTGTTCGCGGTAATTGTCTTGAGCTTGTCGAGGCACTCGCTTGGTATACTGCGAAAGTATTCTGCACCCAGCGCCGGCTCTAGTTGCTTCAATCGCTCTAGCTGTTCGCTCTGTACATAAAGATCTGGTGCTACAGCATTTAGATAGACCTCCTTAGAGCGCACCTGCTGTTGCTCCTCCAGGTAATTGGGATCCAGATATTTCTCCAACTCATCTGCTCGTTCAATAACCTGCTGCAATTGTGTTCGTCCTGTTGTCGCTTCGTTCAATAAGGCGTTGGTGGAGCACAGCGAATCCACAATGTTTACCGTTTTCAGGTTGCCATCGCCATCGGCTGCATGTTGTTCCGGCAACGGACCAAGCACACGGTTCAGTGCATCAATTCTCTTTTCCAAAATGTCAAGTGCTTCCATTTTTTAAGCGAATATATTAATATGAAAGCGGAATGATGTCAGTGCAATTGGGAAAATTATAGCACACAAAAATACCAAAAACGCGAAGCACTGCAGTTGCGGTACTATGCAACACTGAGAACCAAGAGAAAGTTATATATCGATAACGACGTTTTGATAAACGAAATACTTCTGTCGCCAGTATCCTTTTTTAAAATCAAGCTAACTACAATCAATTTTCAATTAAGCTTTTTTACAATAAGATTCACAGTTTAAAATTCTCCAATGATAAACGCTCCGCATCCTTGTTGATCTGCGCAAGGCTATCTTCAGAAATAATGCGCACCACATCCGCATCCAAATCATCGCCTGCATTATCATCCAGCACGCACAAAAGTCCATCATTTTCCATATAGGGAAAAAAGAATTCAGGTTTATCCCAATTTAAGCGCTCCCCAATGCTACAATGCGCCTCCAGATCCATGTGCTCCGCAAGAAGTCGAAATTCATCAAACTGTAAATCACAACACATGCAGCGCAACAGGCAGAGCTGCCGGCGTATATAGTTGACAACTTTGATTTTCTGATAGAAGGTTAAGGAACCGGTAACTGCGTCAAAATCCAAACGATGCGAATCAATCATGTGTTGTTTAAGCTTTTGAAAGTGGAGCTCTTCGTGCGGACAGAAGAGGCACTTAATGACATGAGTCTCCCCATCACCTGCCCAATCCGACCAGTCCGAATCATGATCATCATCAGAATCCTGACGTGCAAAATGCTTGTCAAAGTCAACGCTGGCGTTATCCTCGGCTAAGGATTGACGCTTTGGTCGCTGCTTCTGTTGCTGCTGCTTGCGCTGCGTCACCGGTGGTTTCGGCCGATTGTAGTTGACCAAAAAATATTTATCATATTCACGGCGGTTGGGATTGATGCGTTTGTGTCCCTTTTTGCGCATATGTTCCTTAAGCGTGGGACGATCCTTCAATTGTGAATTTTAATTTATTAGCTGTACAAACTCTTCAAATAAGACCTACCTTGAATATCTTCTCGCAATACAGGCACAACAACTTATTAATATTTTCCTCTAGTTGATCGAGTAACTCATCCACGTAAACCAACTTCTCTGGCTTTCCAACAAGCAGAAAATGTTTATCGAACAGATGATCGAGGTAATCGGCGCGCAATCCTTTAATGATAGTGCGACAGAAGAGACATTCTTTGCTGAAATTACGATCTGTTAGTTCGAATTGATGTCGCTCGAGAGCATCACTCAAACGTTGTTGCTCAAGGCGCTGACGCAGCTCAAAATCTTGCGGTAATATATCACAAAGCAGGTAATATTTCTCATTTTTTGCATAGGTTCCATCGGGTAGTTGATCTAGAAACATTGTCGTGCAGTACTGCTCAAACTCGTGACCTGTGATATAAGAAATGAATACAAGTTTTGCTTAGTTTACTACCAACACTTACCTTGAAACTCTTTTTCCCAATATTGCAAATATTCCTCCAGCATGGCTATATCCTCTACATCTGCAATCACAAGACGATGCTCGAGATACAAATGCGCCAGGCAGTCGTCCCTGTCACCGGGAAATATAAACACTTTGTCACATTTTAGGCACTTGATGGCCGTGTTTCGCGTGGGTTTTAGTATTAGAGCGTTATTTTTGTAAGCTGTTGCAGCAGAAACGCCAGAGGTTCCACTCGCTTCCGTCTGCTCCATTTATTAACCAAAACAAACCTAGAGAGAGAATTTGTTTGATGACAGCTGGCAGCACTCGATACTATCGACGGCTGGAACTAAGTTAATCATTCAAATCAACCAAGATGCATGTCTAAACCATTACAATAGATTTTTGCTGATGGAACGCAAAAGTTAATAGTTTAGTATTGCTCTTAAATTAATATGCTCATATTTCGCCAGTTAAAAACACAACTTTTTCGCAAACTATCGTGGCAGTATCGATTTTCTTCTCTGAACTAGTTCTGCACAAAAATTATCGTTTCTTGCAACACGTGCGTTTCTCGGCCATTTTCCTTAACCTAGCACCGCGTGCAAACGTCTTTTGAGCAGCGCGTGCTTCAAGTGTTAAATAAAATTAATAAAATGACTGACGTTGGTAAGTAATCACGTTAATAACATAAACAAAAGGCAGCAATTGCAATGCATCAACAATCGTTGCAGATTCGCGCAAGAAAAAGAAGAAAATCAAGGAAGAGCCACTCGACGGCGATGATCTTGGTACTCTGCAAAAGCAGAACCAATTTCAAATAAAACCATCCTCGAAAATCGCCGCACTGGAGACATCCCAATGGCCGCTGTTGCTAAAGAACTTTGATAAGCTCAACATACGCTCAAATCATTACACACCGCTGGCGCATGGTTCTTCGCCTCTAAATCGTGACATTAAGGAGTATATTAAAACTGGCTTTATTAATCTCGATAAGCCCTCAAATCCCAGCTCGCACGAGGTGGTTGCATGGATAAAGAAGATATTGAAAGTAGAGAAAACTGGTCATTCCGGCACATTGGATCCGAAGGTTACTGGTAAGTGGAGAAAACATGTGTTGAATTTCGTTTTTGTGTGTGTGTGTGCGTGCAACCGGTTAGAGATGAGCAATGCTGTGATTTTAGTGTAAAGTGACTTAAAAAATAATTTTAATACATGCATGTCACAGTTTGTTTCAAAGTCGCAACGATTCTGTTCATCTCTACCGCATGCGTGCCGCAACCTAACCTCACATTCCGTAACCGACACACGTGCTTACGCACATTTTTTGAACACAGGCTGCTTGATTGTGTGCATTGACCGCGCTACCCGTCTCGTCAAGTCGCAACAGAGTGCCGGTAAGGAGTATGTGGCAATATTTAAACTTCACGGCGCCGTTGAATCGGTGGCCAAAGTGCGTCACGGTCTGGAGAAACTGCGTGGCGCGCTTTTCCAACGTCCACCGCTTATCTCAGCTGTGAAGCGTCAGCTTCGTGTGCGTACCGTTTACGATAGCAAATTGCTGGACTACGATGAATCTCGCAACATGGGTAAGTTCCTTTTTATTTTTATTGAAGCCGGTGCGTCGCTGCCTGGCTTAAAGCAGAGACGTGCAGTGTTGCCAGATAAACAGAAAAATTCAGCAAAAGTTTAGTATTTGCCTACAGGCAGGCAAATGCACAGTTTTATTTGTAACACTTTTCTTTTTTTCAATACTTATGTGCTTAGGTGTTTTTTGGGTTAGCTGCGAGGCGGGTTCCTACATACGTACCATGTGCGTCCACCTGGGTTTAGTCCTTGGTGTCGGTGGTCAAATGTTAGAGCTGCGCCGCGTCCGTTCCGGCATTCAGTCAGAACGCGATGGCATGGTCACAATGCATGATGTTCTCGATGCCATGTGGCTGTATGAGAATCACAAGGATGAGTCTATGTTGCGACGTGTCATCAAACCTCTGGAGGGTCTCCTGATCAATCACAAACGCATCATCATGAAAGACAGTTCCGTAAGTTAACAATCGATTATCCTATATAAAAAGTTTACCCCATGATATTAAGCCGGCAGACGCTTGTATTTTAACCAGCGACGTCTGTGACTATGACTGGGAACAGTAAAGCCGCTGATGTGTGTATGTTGGAGTTGCGCCCCAATTGCGTATCTGACAAAGTTTTATTCAGACGACATTGCAATATCTCAAAATACTCTTCATATTTAATGTAAAACAATAATTATTAATCAGACTTTGTAATTATTTTGCTAGGTGAACGCTGTTTGTTACGGTGCCAAAATTATGTTGCCCGGTGTCCTGCGCTATGAGGATGGCATTGAAATCGAACAGGAAATTGTCATCTGCACCACAAAGGGCGAGGCAATTTGTTTGGCCATTGCTTTAATGACAACAGCCACAATGTCGTCATGCGATCATGGCGTTGTTGCCAAGATTAAGCGAGTGATTATGGAGCGTGACATATATCCACGCAAATGGGGACTGGGACCAAAGGCTTCTGCCAAGAAGGCACTCATTGCTGCCGGCAAGCTAGACAAGTTTGGCAGACCCAATGAGAATACGCCCAAAGAGTGGCTTACAGGTTTTGTGGATTACAATGCAAAGAAACAACAACAACAACCTGATCAACCCGCAAATGGCACTGAACCCAGCAAAGTAAGTTCAAACAAACATAAATACAACTTATCATTGCTATAATAAATCTAAATTGTTGTTATACAGCGCAAACATAGCACCTCTAGTGTAGAGGAAGCGGCAGTTGAGTCTACGCCGGTTACCTCAGAAAAGAAAAAGAAGAAGAAGAAGCATAAGGGCGAGGAGGAGGCGCCAGCAGCTGAAGTTGTGGAAACAACAGCTGAAGTTCCTGTAGAAAAAGAGAAGAAGAAAAAGAAGAAGAAGGACAAAGATAGGGATAGAGAAGAGGCTCAGGAATAGAATATTTTCTGTAAAACTACTTATAGGCATTAGGCTTATATGTCCTCAACTATTTTGAGAGCATTTTTTTAGATATTAAGTTTTAAAGTTCCAGACGGCGAACTTGTTTAATTTGAGCTGTACAAATCCAAATTTATTACGCATTTTTATGTAACATTCGCAATGCAATAAATTGTATATTTTTATTGTAAATTATAAAGACTTTAATTAGGGTTTTTGCTTAGCTCTTAACTCTTCGTGCAGCGACAGCTTCAACTTTAAACTTTTAAGGTGAGTCTTAGTCATTTTTATTGTAACATTTTCAAGTGTGTTGTGCTTACTTATGATGAGAAATAACTTTCGCCCCTATCTGAACACTTAAGTGAAACTTCTCGTGTTGAATGCGATATTGGTCTTGCTGAATAAACAGCCAACACATTTGAAAGTGGATTTAATTTTAAACATTTACTTAATTTTATTATAACAACACTCTTACCTTACAGCTTCCCGAATAGAGTTCATAAACCTGAAATGGAAAATATTTATAAGGTATGCTTACTTAACTTATAGTATCCTTATGATATTAGTAGTTTTTCGAACATTTTTTGTGATGAGAATTAACTTTCGCCCCTATCTGAACACAAAAGTGAAACTTCTCGTGTTGAATGCGATATTGGTCTTGCTGATATTACTAAAAGTCCCAAAGCAAAGCTATGTAGTTGCTAAAACCTATTTATTAACACAAATTTATGGTTTGTTACAGATATGGTTCGACTCATAAACTATTCCACGAGGTAGCAGAGCGTCTTAGACACAAGGAAACGGTTAGTACCTGACCGTTTTTAACTGTGAAACTCAATTTTGTGATGAGAATTAACTTTCGCCCCTATCTGAACACAAAAGTGAAACTTCCCGTGTTGAATGCGATATTGGTCTTGCTGATATTACTAAAAGTCTCAAAGCAAAGTTATGTAGTTGCTTAACTCCTTTTATTAATACAAATTTATGTTTTGTTACAGATTTGGTCCGACTTAAACTATTCCACAAGGTAGCAGAGCGTCTTAGCCACAAAGAAACGGTTAGTACCTGACCGTTTTTAACTGTGAAACTCAATTTTGTGATGAGAATTAACTTTCGCCCCTATCTGAACACAAAAGTGAAACTTCTCGTGTTGAATGCGATATTGGTCTTGCTGATAATATAACAAGTCTTCAAGCCCTCTTTAAAAATATTCATAAACTATTTATTCATTGTGTTTTTATCTCTTATTTTTACAGCTTTATAATTTTTGACCTTTGCTACAAAGGAGTCTGCGCTTCTTAACCGTAAATAATAGGTTAGTATTCTTATAATGGAACCCAAGTATATTAAATTTTGTGATGAGAATTAACTTTCGCCCCTATCTGAACACAAAAGTGAAACTTCCCTTGTTGAATGCGATATTGGTCTTGCTGATATTACTAAAAGTCTCAAAGCAAAGTTATGTAGTTGCTTAACTCCTTTTATTAATACAAATTTATGTTTTGTTACAGATTTGGTCCGACTAAAACTATTCCACGAGGTAGCAGAGCGTCTTAGCCGAAACGGTTAGTACCTGACCGTTTTTAACTGTGAAACTCAATTTTGTGATGAGAATTAACTTTCGCCCCTATCTGAACACAAAAGTGAAACTTCCCGTGTTGAATGCGATATTGGTCTTGCTGATATTACTAAAAGTCTCAAAGCAAAGTTATGTAGTTGCGTAACTCCTTTTATTAATACAAATTTATGTTTTGTTACAGATTTGGTCCGACTTAAACTATTCCACAAGGTAGCAGAGCGTCTTAGCCACAAAGAAACGGTTAGTACCTGACCGTTTTTAACTGTGAAACTCAATTTTGTGATGAGAATTAACTTTCGCCCCTATCTGAACACAAAAGTGAAACTTCTCGTGTTGAATGCGATATTGGTCTTGCTGAACATTTGATTTTATAACAAAAACATTTCGAATTTTCTCAACCTCTACTAAAGGTATTTCATTTTTAATGTTTTTTTTTACAGTTCCAGTCACCCGGAAAGCAACTTAAAGAAAATTCTAAAAGGTAAGCAAATGGTGACTTTGGAGTATTTTTATATCCTTAAAATGATGAGAAAGGAACGCTGATATGTGGCATGATTCACAAAATCCGCAACAACACAATCCTCAAAAATAGGTCCTACTGAAAAGAATTTTAAAAGCAATTTTTGTTCATCTTTTGTCAATGATATTAATTAAAAGGTGTATTTATTTGCAGCTTCAACCAAATTCAGCCAAGAAGAAAATTTGACAGGGAATAAAGGTGTGTACATGTTTCATAAAAGCTTATTCAGAACGCATATTAAATGATGAGAAAGGAACGCTGATATGTGGCATGATTCACAAAATCCGCAACAACACAATCCTCAAAAATAGGTCCTACTGAACACAAAATCATTAAATATACCTTTGCCTTAAGGTAACAAAAAGCGCAAAATTAACGTAATGTTTTCTTTACCAATGTCATTTCAGGTAAAGTTCAACCCCATCCAACTGTGACGTGTGTGTTTTATTACCATTTTATAGATATATATACATTATTTTTACTGGGTGTGCGATCAAGAAATAAAAAAAAAAACAACTAAAATAAAACGTGTTGTTATTAATGACAGGGAAGCACGCACATAACCTCAAAAAGTTTGCTTGTGTTTGTGCTTATTTTTTCTAGACAGCGATTTTTAGCGGGAAATAAAATCCAGAGCTGCCACCCGACGCATGTTGCTTATGATTTTTGCAAACGTGTCACAAAAACCGCCATAGCATCAGATATTGTGAGATAGGAATTTGTTTATCACTAAACGTGGTTTTAAGCACGTGCTGCGTTACATTTGCAACTGACGCCTTAATTAAAAATATACCAAAAAACTTTTCAATGCCAAATGTGTTAGAAATTGCTTTTAAAATAAGCGATTTCGCGTACTTTCCCATTGTTAAATATTACAACTGTTAACAAAAACTACATGCTTTTTGCGGAATTCAAAGATGTTCCTCTCTTTTTATATCGCTAGACAAAAGTTTTAAATACGCTAACAACCCTGGGTTACAATTTCTGAGTGAAAAGCATTTCTGAGCTCGCATATTAAAATAAACACATTTCTATAATTGTTTATTGAAAAATGCATCATCATTAATATATTAAACAAATATACACTTATTAAAACAAATGAAGAGTCCTGCTTTTTCAACAGCTTTGAATATCAGCAGACTACAGTTATAACACGCCTTACAACCCTGTGTTTCATTCCGCGCTGATGCCTTGACGAGGTTGTTATCGGTCTCCATATTGAAATTCATCAAACAGCCGCCGATACATGAGTGTGGGATTTTTTGTGCATGTACTCGTTTGTATGCTTTGACGACGTAAGCGGCGAGAGAGCTACAAGCAAATGCGCATTTAAATAAAGGAAAAGTGAAAACATCGAAGAAACACATTAAGTTTGCAGTTAAAAATAAGGAAAGGGCACTTTTAGTGTCATCTTCGGGTGCAGGTGAGTGATTAAATTTTTATGCGGCAGGACATTTTGTTGTAAAGAAAATTTTTTTCACACGTCATTTTGCCGTGCATGAGTGTGAGGGAGACGGGCGTTGCTCGAGGCTTTACACATTGTGACGCACGTGATCGGCGCTAGCGTGTGTATCTGTTGATGCGACGCCATGTTGAATTTAGTTTGAGGCTATCGATTTATTTCGTGCGTGCCAGAACTATCTACATAAGTTCATTTTTTTCAAATGTCCAAGGTGCTTAGAGTCAGTGCAAATAATTAATCAATATCTTACTTTTTTACTGCATTAATAATTTCTTAAAACGGCACTTACATACGCAGATGGCTTTTGCTAACAGATGCCTTATATATTACGTAAGCTCAATTTAAGTGATCGTCATGTGAAAGCTATCCGTTACCTAAGTACTGTGATTTTCTAGCAAAGGATGTTAATATTGTATTAGATCTTAGCGCAGAAATGTTCTTAATAAAAATAGGTCACAGTTAGTTATCCCTTAGCCGTCTCAGTCTCTTGCATTTAAATTGCAGCATTTAGTTGGCACCCACGTGCGCACGCACACATTTATGCACAGTTATATGTACATAATTCATTGCATACGTACATCATTTCCATTGCATTTCGTTGGAACGCTTGGAAGTGGGCTCGCACCGCATACACACAAACCTTTCGTATATACATACACATAACCAACCAACCATCCAGCCGTCATAGGGCCCGCACAGAGTTGTCTGTGATCGCAAAATGTTTGCACGCGTTCTTCTTTGATTAGAAATAAAGTTAAAACAATTGCAAGTGTTTGTTTTTTAAACAATAAATGCGCACATGCGCAATGTCGGTATAAACATCAATAAATTAAATGGACATATATGTACAATCGCCTCAAAGTAGATATATGTATATACATAGCGTGTAAAATGTTTTAGTTGCTGTTGCTGCCGCCGCTGCTGCTTTGGTGTGTGGTGGACGCCTGTGTGTGCTTCTGTGTACGTGTGCGTGGGCAATTTAAAGGCTTTTTAATAATAACAACAGTACATTGTTGGGTCTGTTCTCCTTGGAGTTTACGGCTTTTTGAAGTGCGTAACTATTTGTGTATGTATCTACATAATGTAGCTGTAAAATTGTTTTCCTGTCAACTGTTTCGATACATATTTGCATGCAGATTTCGATTGCTAATTAATGTGATTTTAATTGTGAAGGTCCTTAGAAGTCTTTTGACGCATTTTTGGGCTAAGTATGTTTGTGTGTGTGTGTGAATCACATATATGTTAAAAAAATTCTTGTTCTATTTTTATTAATCGTGTGCATGCGATTACTATCGGTATGCTTTTAATAGCTCGCCAGTGTTACACATTCGTGTTAAAAACTTTAGGGACGGCTGATGGGCAGCACTTTTGAAAAGTGACATACTTTTTGACGATTGATATTTTTTATGAAATGATTTGATATTTGGATGTGACACATTTTGGGAGTTAGCAATTATGATTTTTAAAAGTTTACTATATGAAAATTATGCTGTACTTGTTCGACAGTGAAAAAACTTGATTGAAACACGTTGTTTGAAATTTTCAATAGCTGACCATAAATTCAAATACTGTAATATTTGTATTAGTGAAATTAGCTTTGAAGCGTAGTTAGCATTATATTTTATTATTTTTAAGTCTTGTTTTAAATAGTAATTGATACTATTTGAACTTTTATCTCTAAACCTGTTATGCTCTTATACCGAAAGTGGAAAATCGGGAATCAAATTAATAACTGTAAACAGATAAACCCTATATTTTACCCACATTATTTTTTTGAGTTACGTGTACCAAGTGTAATGACAATAAAGCTGGCAACAGCCACAAATTTAGACTAACCCAATTTGGTGACTTCTTTCGAAGATCTGCAATCAAATTTCTCAGGATACGTTCACCCCTGCCGCTCCCATACCCCCCTTAACTCCAAAACAGTTAAATACTTCTTTAAGTTTAAAATTATTATTGTTATGCATGAGTATTATTGTTTTTAACGAATATCTGTTTTTAGTAACCTTTTTTCGGGATTCAGCAAAGCTATTATTGATAATTTTCTTCTTTTAGAATGACACAAGAACTGCCGCCAATCGAGCTGAAGGGCAAAGAGCTCAGGAAATTTCGTTATCTGAGACGCAAATATCCGGTTTCGTTGAGATTTTTGAACAGCAACTGGGGTAATGCGAAGCGTTTCATCATCTACGCCTTAAATCCGCGCTGTGTCCTGCGAAACTATTGCTGGCGTAAGCGCAATCGCGTTCTTCTCTTGCGCCGAGCGCGCCTTTTGCTATTCGATCCACGTCTTAAAACCATGATTAAGAACCGCAAAGTGCACATGAAGCAATGGTCACCAAGTCTTGTAGCGTATTACAAGAAAATTGGTCAAGTAACGGAGTACGAGGAGACGGAGCTGTATGGCGATGAACTATCCAAGCAGATGAAACAACAACTGGAGCTGCTGAAGAGTGGCAAGCGGGGTCTTTCCTTGATTGAGGATGCCAACAAAAATGTTGAGCTGCGACTGGACCAACCAGAAGAGGAGATGGTGCAAGGGGTGACAAGGGAGGAAGAGGAGGCAATGGAAGAAGGAGGGGAACAAGGTGATGAGCAGGAGACAGTAGATGTAGAGAAAACAGATAAAGCGAGTCAACTTCAAGAAGATGATAAAGAAGATGAGCAAAAACATGTTAAAGAACGTGCTCAAATATCGAAGGAAGAAGTTATTAAAAAATCTTCTGAAGACCTGAGTTTAAACTCTTTGGAAGAGCCTGCAGAAGAGATGACCACACAATCTGCAGAAGAGCTCGCATCCGAATCTGCTGAAAAGATTTCTCATGAATCTACCCAGGAGCTGGATCCTCAATCATTATTATGCACTGAAGAACTTGACCAAGATCCTGTAGAAGAACTAACTCTAAAACCAACAGAAGAACAGGTTCCAAAATCTCAAGAAACTTCTACAGTTGATAGCAGCATGCCATCCATCAGTATTGAAAAGACACAAGAAAAAGCAGGAGGCAGTAATTTCTTAGACATGCTTATGAACAAAGTGCGTGTCAAGAATTTTGCCAAGGAATCGAACTTTTCACAAGCCATCATCACCAGCTATATAGACAACAATATCAGCAAGCCATCTACAGCAGAGTCCAACAGTGATTTTAGTTTTAATGATGACACCAGTGAGGATTTCGTCGGCTTCGATGAGACCGCTCATCAGCCGGGCATGCTCCTAACACCATTGGTGCCACTGAGCGGCAAAACGACGGAAGGAAATGGCGCCTTTGTTAGCGAGGCACTCGAAGCATACATGAAGAAAAACAATCTGCGTGAGAGCAACGCGTTGGGTCGTGAACGCCTGCTCGAACCAATGTATCAGGATGGACGCGTCACGCGGCACAGTATGCCACCACATATGGATATGCCGGCGGTTCCGGATAGCTTGCAAAAACTGCGAACCGTTGCCGAACGACGACTTTATCTGCAGCGCTCCAAGAACCAGAAAATGGCCATCATTAACAACGAGGCAAACATCTACCGGGAATTGCAGCGCAAGCAACGACAGCGTAAAGTTAAAATTACTGCCATGCAACAACTGCAATCCAGCGGCAGTTTAATGCCATTTACACGCCAAGGTTGGCAAGCGGCCAGTTATGTGTCGACGGATCATGAAAAGTATTACTATCAGGTCATACGCATTGATGGAGAAATGGTGCGTCTTCCTGGTAGCCAGGGCAATAACCTCAAGCGTGAGAAGCAACCGCATCGCAATCAGCTAACTCCGCAAGAGTTGGCCAAACTAAAGTGTACCAGCAAATGTGTGGATGCAAATCTTTGGGCTAAACTGAAGATAATCAATACGCGGCAGATCGACCTTAAGAAATTGCAAAAACTCAACAAGTCTCCACTGACAGCGATTTTTCCACCATGTCCATTGTCACAGAAACCGTATCAGAAACCATTGGATGATGATACGGCTGCCCTTCTGTTAGCTGGTGGAAGCATGGCTATTGTCAGTATGCCTACAGTACAACTGGATGTTCAGCCGCAGCTAGGACGTCCTCTGGATGAGATTGCCAAACGTTATCTTCAGTATATTCTGCCGCACCATGACATCACCCGCGAATGGGCCGAGTTTAGTGTGTCCACGTTGCAGGAATCGCCGAATAGCATGCGCGAAGCGCAGGCACAGGCAGCAACAACAAACGCGGGTCGTCGCAAAAGCTTTACCTTTGTGATACCATATCTAAATGATCGCAATCATATCCTAGTACGACGCGTTGTCGATCGTTCCGAACAGCTGGACGAGAACTTCACTGCCGCCTTGCCGGAGGAAAAGCTGAGAGAGTTTGAGTTTCGCAAGGAGTTGACTGAGACATCTGATCCGATTGCCTTGGACTGTGCGGATATGCTCAATGATATGATCAATACGGTGGCCATTAGTTGCAGCGAAAACTCCTTTGTCAGTATTGATCCCGATGCAGTAACTGAAGATAGGGCAGGTGTTCGATCCATGCCCTCTGACCTGTTGTCTAAGACAATCGGCAAAGTGACAGCAAATAAACAGCAGCAGCAACAGCGCCGCCTTGCAAACAACAACAACAAACAAAGTCGTTTGGCTAAAGAACTAAGGCGTCTCAATGCGACCATCATTGATGCAGCTGCTATTGCCAAAGATGGTAAGTTATAACACCTAGTAAAAGTTATTAGTTCACCAAAGCATACTAATTGTAAAAATAGTGTTGAGCAAGCAATCAATTATGTTATCGATTACACCGCTTATGCTATTTGCATGATCGATAATTGATTTGAACGATGCTGCTCTTGGCTTATTGATATTTAAATGTTTTATTATTATTTTAATTACACAGCAAATAAACCTTGCCTCAAAGATTATTGTCAACTGGGCTGCTTGTGCGAGAGTCTGACTGGAGAACGACATAACCGGGAGCATTGTGGACGCGCTGAATGTGTTCTAGAGTGCCGATGCACTGGAGCTGAGCTTACGCGCATTATGCGCGTCGAAACAGATGTAAGTTCAAATAAAATATACATACATTTGTTCTATATATTAACCTCGCCTATCTCTCTCCATTTCAGGGTCGCGGCCTTTCCAATGAGGATGCCTTCAATTTGCGTCGCCAGGCAACTGCTCGATTGGCCAAAATGGAAAAGGATTTCACATCAACGCTGGTGTTGACCGACAATGAAACGCTACTAATAAATGAGACACAGTGCGATAAGAAGCGTCGTTGCACAAAAGCGCCTAAGCGCTATGAGGACTTTGACGACTCCATTGAAGACGATGAGCAGCTTGTGCGGCCGACCAAGGTGGCAAAGCGTGAGGCGAGCTTAAAACGCAGCCCTGAAAGTGTTAAGTTGACGTCGCCATCGCAATTACCTTTGCCTGAACCGTGCAAGGTCAAGGACACAGACTTCGAACAGCTGCAGCATTGCCAGGTTACATTGCGTCGTCTGCCTGATATGGCTAATCAGGCCATATTCTGCATGACCCATCAGCTGTACAATTGCTTCTGTGGCGGCCTATCGCCGGATGGCAAACCCATAATTATTGAAAAGGAACAATCTGATCCACCCATACCACACTATGTCCCAGAGTTGGCAACACGCGCTCACTATAGCTTTGAGCGCGCACAGGAGACACCTCCACCAACGCCGCAAGGCAAAAAGAAGAAAAAGCAGCCACAACAGCAGCAGACGACTCTTACCAAACCATCGACGCCGCCGCCAGCACTACCGCCGATTAAAATCATAGTGCCAAAAACAACACCAGTTCCTATGTCCAAAGCTCCACCACGCAACGAAGAACTTGAAATTATCTTTAGCTTCTATCGCTCTCGGCCGTATCTGTGCCGTCGTGCCGTAGCTGTGCCCAAAAAGTGTTATTTACGCATAAATCGTCGTCGAGCGGATCGGTTGCGTTCAGAGATCTCAAAGGCGGAGACGCCAAGCACCCATAAGTTGCTCAACAAGCGCATCTTTAGTGCTATTCGCTACTATCGCGCCGAACTGGATAGTCAACGGCGATTGGAGCAGCTAAATAAACGACAACAGCAACAGCTGGATAATGATCCAACAGTGATTTTGGTGCGCGATGATTCCGATGAGAGTGAGAGTGTACCCAATATACCGGCAGCATGCAAGAGAAGCGCCGCAACGGAGTTGCCTGGAGTAAGTCTATTGAAGGTGCAACATCAGCCACCAAACAAACGTAAAAAAGAGGACATACTGGAGAAAACAGTGACAGTGAAACAAATGCCTCCCATTACGTTTGTTTCAATTGAACCGAATCCAACTACTCCACCAATCGTAGAAGAGCTGCCACCAATTCCAGTTCAGCTGCTGCCTCCGCCTGCACAAATCAATATGCAAATGCCCAAGATATCTGGGTGCTATTCGCTATGTGCCAATTCGGCCATTGAAGTACCTATGAGTGCCATCATAAATCACGATGAGAACGGAACTCCTGCTGCTAGTGGCTCATCAAAGATCGGGCAACAACACTTGACTGCACCTATGAATTCGCCCACATTCCGCTCCTCCTACAACGATGTGATCAAGAAGATGAATATGCATGTTAGCAAAAAAATGCAGGATATCGATATGGCATTGCAGCGTGAAAGTAAAATAATACCAGCCCCAAATGCCGAGATTCTCTGCATTATAAAATGGGCTAACTTTGTGGCTGCGTTTGAATCGGATTACGTTTTCATTTGGGATGTACAAATGAAGAACGAAGGCTTTCTAGCCGCAACCATAACGAACATGATGCCAACGGTCCCTGGTGCCATTGGTGTTGTTAATATTCGCTTTTCACCCGATCGCAGTGCATTGCCGCTGATGGCGCGAATGCTGTTGGACAGTTTACGGAATGTTAACACCAGTCGTCTGGCTGTTGTCATGCAGGGCAGGGAGCACTATTGGCTGGTCAGAGGTTTCTTGCGCTATACATGCCATACGTGCACTAAACCAACGCCACAGACTCATCCCATCTTGACCAAGAAAATCAATGTATTATGTACACTGATGTTAAAGCAAAGGATAAGGGAAAAGCAGCGATTGCTTAAAGCAGCCATGAAAATTGCATCATCAGAATATGGTGTAGTTGATTTAGTTAACCAGCCAACTATTGCAATAAACGCAATGCCAACAGAAACAACACCATCACCAGATTCAACTCCTGCTTCAGCTTCTGCATCTCCTACGAGCAACTCAGTATTAGGTTTAGCTACTTTAGAGTCATCTCTGACAACAGCACCACCACCACCAGAGATCAGAGATTCGCCCATCAGTATATGCAGCAATATTGAATTTCGTAAGGTTATGCAAGCGGATGTGCATGAGCTACAAATACCTGAACTGCATGGCTATGATCATCGCTGGCTTGTACTGGATCTCTTTGATGATTTCTCGCACATCTTTGTGCCAGCTTTCAGGGATATGATCTCACTGGATCGCATCAATCATGTGCTTCGCATGGCACACGCTACACGCAAAGTGGTCAAGTTGCTGTTCTTTCAAAATGCCCCATACGATGCCTTTGTGACTTCCTCATCCAAGCGTAAAATCTACTTTGGACCACTGCGCTTGGATGCACAGCCACCGGTGCTAGTGCTCCTTCAAAGTGTCGATGGTAAAATGATGCTTCGGGAGGTTTATCAAAGGGATCACAGTATCGAAGTGCAGCAAGACAAACGCACCATGTGCTTCTGGTTGATACAAATTAACAAACAGGTTCACTTTGATATTGATGTGTACAAGGAGGGCTTGAAAGCGGGAACGCTTTTCAACAACAACTCTTCGCAGACATTAGCACAACAACAACAGCTGGGAAGCCAGCATACACTTAATGTTGCCAAGGAGGGCGACGATGATGATGACGATGATTGCGTAATAGTTATCAATGATGAAGACGAAGAGCTGGAAGAAAAGCACGACGTTGAGAAGGATAAGGAACTTGAGATACGGAAGGAGCAGACAACTAAAAGCTTACAAAGCTTGACGCATTTCACCATACAAGCGATGCCCAACAAAGGTGGCGCCCTACACATAACATCACGTGCCCCCAGCACCTCGAGTTCCAATAATGTCGAGCACACAAGCACACTAGTACCCGGCAGATTTTTGCCAATCAATACGGACGAAAGTACGAAAGCACAATTTCTTAAGCCACAGGTGCAGATCAATCAGAGCACTGTAACCTCAACTCCACCGAGCAGTGAATTGCCTCCAGCTAAAATCAGTCGCATCTCTTTAAACGCCAAACAGTCGCCACAGTTGCCAAAAATTAACAATTCGCTGCAAAAGCTGCTTAGCGGTGGCAATAACAACATGCTTATTGGCACTGCCAATAGAGGCGTTACCATCACAAAGCTTATGAACAAAGACGGTGGAGCAATGGCAACAACAACAACGGCCACTGTTTCAGCTACGGCAGCTACTCCAGCTGCTAGTGAGCCCATTAAAATTGGAAGCAAGCGCAAGATGTTATCACCATCACCATCATCGTCATCAGCAGCTGCTGCTGAATCCATGCTGGAGCAAATTGATATGCCTAGCTTAGGCAAATTGGAGTCGCTACTAATGCGTCCGATTACTACAACAACAACAACAACAACACAAGATCCAAAAGTGCAAGCGCCAACAAAAGCAGTCGAACCGACGCTGCCAAAGATTAAATTCCCAACAGCAATCATAGATTTGTTAAAAGATGAACTTAAAGCGGCACAGCAGGCCAAAGTCCAGCCTCCTGCTCCAGCAGCAGCAGCAGTTGAAAAGCCGAAGATGCAGTTTCCAACACCAACTGTGGCAGCCCAACCTGAGAAGATTCCAACGCCACCTGTAGGAGCAGCAACGGCAGCAGCCAAAAAGCCAAACAATCTATCATCACCAGCAGCGGATGTAGTTGAAAAGCCTAAGAATCCATTGACACCAGATGATGCAACAAAGGTGGTTGAAAAACCTAACAATACTCTATCGGCACCAGATGCAGCACAACCTGCGAACATTCCAGCGCCAACAGCAAACGCCGTACAATCCAATGTCTTCACAAAGTCGTCTGTCTGGCCTCAAGCAACTGAAGCGTACAAATCGCGCTATGGTTATTTGATTGCCAAGGGTTTGCCTCGCTATCGTGTTAAGCTGTCGGAGGGCAAATTTATGGTAAAGATGCCCGAAGAGGGTATCTTCTCCTTTAGGAGCAGTGCCGCCGCCGGCTCCTATCTTAATCGGTAAGTGTCTATAGACAAAATGAACAGAGCTAAGCTAACAATTGTTTTTTCTTTTCTTTCAAGCACATTGTCACGTAAATCGAAATTCAAGATGCATTTGCCAGCTGATTGGAAGTTTTTGCAGTTCGATAACGGTCCGATTGTTATCGAAGATTAAAACTAAATACTTGGCAAGAAACTCAGTTTCCAAAAAGAAAACATAAATAAAAATATAAAAAAACACCCGCGCAACAAATAATATATAAATAGTATAGATACATGTAAAACTAAACTATATAAAAAATATGTGAAAATTAAAGTTTGTTAATTTAAGTTAAGACACCATGAATTATTTAATTGTTTAATTATAAATTGAACTGTTTTTAATTTTTTCTGTGCGCAATGATGTGAGATGGCACTATAAAAATAAACGAAAACCTAAAATTATAATTGCAACTGTGGCGCTTGTTTTACTGTCTGTGCTCCAATCCCATTTCGTTTCAGACCAGCCGCACAGCTGACTGCAGCAGCCAGTATTAGTGTTGCGAGGCCGATGGTAGCGTGCAGTTGCAGGAAGCAAGCTAAAAGTAAATATTATTAAAGACGCATATCAATTCAAAAAGCTTCGTTAAAAGCCTGATAAGACGTCTGCCCTGCTTCAACAAATAAAATAAAACAAAACAAAATTGGCAACTAAACGATCCAAGGTCAGTCATTGAAAATTCATGGCTAAGAATACACGCATTTACATATATACTACGCACACATACTAAGTGCTAGTGATGAGCAAATTTTATGTGTGATAGTGATTTTTTCTAAGCTTGAAACTGTTGGTGTTGAAATTACTTTTATTATTTTTTTATATGAAAAACGTAAAATGAATCCCATTTATATAATAAAAATAATTTATATAAATAACAAAATTAAAAAAATTTTAAATGACACATAATGATAGCTAATAACTTAATATTAGTTATGTAACGAACTGTCATTTATTAAATGGTGTCATTTGATTTCAAATAATGTACATGTTTAAGTTTCTTATATGTAGATTAACCACCAAAATCACAATATTGCTCATCTCTAAGTTAATGTAAGAAGGAAAAAAAAGAAGTGAACAACACATAATAAGTGCGATATTTGCAAAATTTGCTAATAACAAATAACAATGAAAGCGCAACGAGCTTTGCTGTAAAAACTAAATTCCCATTTCCCCCCATTTCAGTCATAAAGAAGAACCCTCGCCGAGCGTACATTAAAAGTTGTGCGGCTGCTAAGCGAAAGCAAATAAAAACAAATTGCAAATAAAACGAAATGGGCGGTGTTGATACAAATGGACTTAATAAGGATGAGGATCGTTTGGGCTATGTGCATATTGAGGATATTCCAGCATTAAATCAAGAGCACTGCAAAATGCTTGATCCACAAAAGGTGGAGCGTATAATTAATGAATTTGTTTGCGGAGGGCCGGAGCGCATGCAACTTGTTTCCGACTTTGATTTTACAATTACCAAACAGCGTACAGATGATGGAATCGCTGTACTCTCAAGCTTTGGCATCTTCAATGCATGCAAATCTCTACCGTCATCCTTTAGGGAGGAATCGGACAAACTCTTTCACAAATATCGACCCATCGAAATTGATCCACACATGCCTATCTCGGAGAAGGTAAAGTATATGATCGAATGGTGGACAAAATCCGGTCAATTGGCCAGCGGTTTCCCCTTCGATCAGACAGAAATAGATCAAATGGCTGGCCAATTTAAGCATGCGCTACGTGACCGAACGCATGAACTATTCGAAACACTGCAACAATTACAAATACCGGTGCTTGTGTTCTCTGCGGGGCTGGGAAATTCGGTGGTATCGGTGCTGCAGCAAGCGAATATTCTATTTCCAAACGTCAAGGTCATCTCTAACTTTTTGCAGTACCGTGACGGCATGCTTGATGGCTTCCAGGAGCCCATGATCCATACGTTCAATAAAAATGAAACTGTTTTGAATGGCAGCGAGTATTATGAGTTGGTGCACACACGTGATCACATCATTGTCATGGGTGATTCTTTGGGCGATGCAGATATGGCTGCTGGTGTGCCCGCCTCATCGCACATTCTGAAAATTGGTTTTCTGTTTGAACATTTGGAGGCGAATATGGAAAAGTATATGAATACGTTTGATATTGTGCTCGTCGATGATCAGACAATGGATGTGCCGAGAGCACTACTTGATCTAATAGAGAGACGTCATCTGTTACGCCACCCGCACAATGTTGGAAATGGAGCAGCAACTCAGGAAAACCCTACACTTTGAGTTTCCATAGATGAATACCCTCTAAAGGTTAAAGTCCTAATTGGCTATCATGAAAAAAAAAAATCAAATTACAGAAGCTACTAATTAGATGGTTTAGTTTTAAACACACACAAACACAAACAAACCTCACTGATGTTTGATATAAGTATTTATGTAAGTGCATATGTATATCATAATAAAATGACATTTGATTAGGAAACGCATAAGCGTTGCTGATAATAAAAAACAGATTTTTTTTCTTACTTATTGGTAAGGCTCTAATACTTAAGTATTTTATGTACTCTCCATTAAAGTCTTTTATGTACTCTACCGTCTAAATAACTTGGATTTGTCAAGATAAACTTTGTTATCATTGCTTTAGACGCGAAAAAAAGTGCAGAAAACGCTTCAAGCATATTTAAGTAAAAAAAAAAAAATCAATCCAAAAGAAACAAGGTAAGGGTATTCACTAGTTGCTACATTGAATATAAATGTAGTTTCGCAATTGTTTTTGTTTTTTTTTTTTTGTTTTTATTTGTTGCACTTTTCAGCTGCTATGTGTACCAGTTATATCAGCTGGTCTGAAAGACGCAGCTAAGCAGGTACAGATAAAACATTCTAAAAAGTGGTGCGGAATAAGTGCAAAATAACAAGAAAAATATATTTTTGCAGTTGTCAAAACGAAATTAAGACCGTGACGTATGTTTATCAATATGTACGTTAATAGTTAACCATATGTACATACAAGGCGAATGATAAAAGATTGAATACTAATCGCTGAGAACATTTAAACTAGCTAAATTGCTAATAATAACCACATAACTTGTTCATTATTGGATTTTGAAAAATAAAACAATGTTTAGTAACAGCATAAGAAAATAGTGTACTTTAAAAGTATACAGTTAATTCATGTATTTTACAATAACAAAATTAAATTAAAAATAACGTTAGCTAAGCTGTTTAACCGATTCTTTGATATTAGCCAACACTTAATGGTGTTAAGTGCTGGACAGCGATTGAACAGCTGGTGGATTTGTCATTATTTAGTGCTTATGTGCAACACAGTGAAAATATACAAATCATTCGTATTAGTAGTGTTTTTTTACGGAGACCAAAAAATTAACGTAGTCAAGTGAAAAAGGAGGGTCTTACAAATTAAAACTTAGCATTCACACAAAAGCCGCTGTTGTTCGTTACAAGAACACAGCGCCAATAATCCATTAAGGAAAATACAAATTATGTATTGAATTGAGACGTGAGGGAGAGCGATTGATCAGCTGGAGAAAATTACAACAATAACAGTAAGAGCAGCAGCAGCACAACTGCAGCGTCATGTTTTTTGCGTTCGATGGCGAACACCGGCGCCGTCCAAAGCAAAGTCTTGGAGGCGCATCGCAAACTTGCGACCGTGACACAGCCATACGAAAAGCGGCCCAGGAGCGACAGAAACGCAATGATTTGCGACAAAAGGCTAACGGTGCTGTGGTCCTGCAATCCTATGCGCGCTCCTTTATACATCGACAACGACGCAAGCGTGCCGAACGTAAAGCCTTCGATGAGTATCTGCATGCGCATCGGGATCGTGTCACCGAAGAGGAAAGCTTATGCTTTCTGCTGCGCCGCATTAGTTTCTTCTACAGCAGCCGTGAACAGAAGGACAGCGAACGATTGGTGGGCAGGATTTAAAATACATGCACACTATTACAGCTACAGTATTAAATAATTACTGTCTTTGTTTCAGATTGAGATTTGCCAGCAAATCCTGCGTAATCCTGGACGCCTGCTGCAGAATTCAGCGCAGGATGCCGTGTGGCTGCTGCGTGTCTGCAAACTATTGAATGCCTGTCTGGTGCAGCTGACACTACCGTATGGTGCACAGGCCATACCGCTGCGCATGCTAGAGACTTTCACCACAGTCGCCGCTGTGGAGCGTTATGTAGAGGATGAGTACATGCTGTACATGTATATGTCGCGTGTCTTTGGCTTCCTAATTGCGCGCAACTATTTCGTACGCTTGCGCCAGCTACTCGATGAGAAGTGCCCGCCGCTGGACGGTGAGACACTGCATGCGCCTAGTCCATTAGTTGATGCACTGCTGCAGCTTCTACTGCGTCCCTTGACAGTGGCAAGACGTCAGCCTGGTGACGAGCAGTCCCAACTCTTCTGTCGCATGTTCATTAGCGATATTTTGGCCATGCCGCACACAGAGCCATTGCGTTACTTTGTACTTCCCTGTCTTGCTGAGAGCACAGAGTTTCCATTCTCTCTACTCATGCACTCGCTGCAAAGTCAACTGGAGCTTAACACGGCATCAAGCGCTGCTGAATCCCCTGCTACAGATGATGAGAAGCGTAAGGCAATGTTCGGTGCTGTCATTCAGTCGACCGATGTCAAGCTATCCAAAACACAACCAAACGCGATCTTTAGCTCGTTTTTGCTAAACTCACTGCTGGTGCTCGACCGCAGGCAACTGGGTGAGTGGTCATTTCATAAGTAAATATATATATATAAATAATATTCCTAATCTTGTACACTCACTCATTTGCAGCCACATTGGAACAGAGCCAATTGCTGATTGTCTATGTGCGTGTAATTGCCCAAATGATGCCTAACATATTGCAGCTGCCGAAGTCAACGTTGCGCACAAATGCAACACCACATCGCCACACTGACTCCGATGATGAGGATGATACGGATGAGTCTGATGAGGAGGAGGAAGATCAGCTAGCGTCGCGCCAACTTGACTATGACATGGAACAGTCCTGCCGCACCACAGCCGAACTAAGCGGCAAGGAGCGCAATTGTCTATTGGAATCAATCGCCATACTAAACGAAACGCAGCGTGTGGATTTCATTGTGCAGCAAATTGAACCTCATATTGAGCACACTCATGTGATCTATGCGCTCTGTGAGATTTGTCACAATCTAATGATATACAATAAGCATGCAGTCTACGAGTATAAGTACATTATAATTTTTTTTAAAATTATTTTAAGATTTTTTCACATAACCAAATTTGTTTATTTCCCATTTAGGTTGCTTTACACTTTGGCCTTTACACCCAAGTTTATACGTGCCGTTTGGTTTAAGTTGGCCGCCGAGTCTACGCAATTGGGCTTCTCAGCGCCGCTCACACTTATTTCCAAGGGTGTTGTACGTAAGTATACAAGAAGCATGAATACCAAAGTTCAAAGATTAATTCTCATTTCCAATTGCTTTCAGCACCCAAGCAGCAGGGCGTGGATCGCACTATACCGTTGTTGGCCACCTTTTGCATGCTGTTCGGACGCCTTTTGCCTACGCTGCACGACGTGGAGTTCGTGGAGAACAAGTTATTGGTAACGCCCGCCCTGCAACATGTGCGTCTGATGCCCTTCTCCATTGCGGAAATTGTTCAAATGTCCAAGACGCTAAAAGATATTAGTCTGGGTCTCGTTGAGCTCGCCTTTCGCAGTGTCCACACGGATGCGGATGATAAGAAGTTGCGTCATCAGAAGCAAGTCTGGGCCAATTTGTTAAATGTTGTAGTTTTTGTGCTAAATCAAATACACACACGAGATCTGCGTTTGGGCTTCTGTCCGGATGCTCATTGGACAGTCTCTCGCTTGGACTTGCCACTCGATAGACCCACAGATCTGCCATTAACACACAGCAGTCGCATGCGCGGCATACGGCCATTTCAGCCCATACGCGACTTTACGCGCGAGGACTTTGAGAATGGACCTCCCATGTCAACGAAACAAAAACGCTCCATTACCATTTTACGCGAAATACCCTTTGTGGTGGCATTCAATAAACGTGTGAGCATACTTCAGGGTCTGGTCGCAGCCAATAAGATGCGTGTGCAGGGTCATCTGCAGGCCTTTCTTCAAGGTCCCTCCATTATGATAACTGTTCGCCGAACGCATCTCTACGAGGATGCCTATGACAAGCTACGTCCAGAGAATGGTATGCATAAATGTCAATTGAATAATTAATTTTGACTAAAAGATATACTATTTTGTTTTTTCCAGAGCCGGACCTGCGCTTAAAGTTTCGTATACAATTTGTCTCCTCGCTGGGATTGGATGAGGCGGGCATTGATGGTGGCGGCGTTTTTCGTGAATTTCTATCGGAGCTCATTAAAACCGCCTTTGATCCCAATCGTGGCTTCTTTATGTAAGTGTAAAATCAAACTGTTCCACAAAAAAAAATAATAATTTGCCTTTCGTATCACTTGCACAGGGTAACGACGGACAACAAATTGTATCCCAATCCAAATGTGGCGGATCTCTTTAGCGACTTTGAGAAGCACTATTATTTTATCGGTCGCATTCTGGGCAAAGCAATCTATGAGAATCTTTTGGTCGAGCTTCCACTGGCCGAGTTCTTTTTAACCAAATTGGCTGGCAAATATTCCGATGTGGATATACATCAATTGGCCTCACTCGATCCAGAGCTTTATCGCAATTTGCTTTACCTCAAAGACTATGCAGGCGATGTGAGTGAATTGAACTTGGATTTTACCGTCGCAAGCAGTTCGCTGGGACAGACTCAGGTGGTGGAACTGAAACCTCAAGGCCAAAGCATCCCAGTTACCAATTCAAATCGCATCGAGTATCTGCAGCTGATAGCTAACTATAAGTTAAATGTGCAAATCAAACGTCACTGCAAAGCCTTCCGCAAGGGACTATCCAATGTGCTGCCAATTGAATGGCTCTACATGTTTAGCAACAAGGAGCTGCAGATACTAATCTCTGGCGCTGAAATACCCATCGATTTGGATGATTTGAAAAAGCACTGCAAATATGGTGGCGAATACACGCCCGAGCATCCCTCAATCGTGGCCTTTTGGGCGGCAGTCGAAGGCTTTGATGATCTACAACGACGCCAGCTTCTTAAATTTGTCACCAGCTGCTCGAGGCCGCCATTGCTGGGCTTTAAGGTTAGTACCACATATTTAACTAATCTTTGATATCATTTAATAAAGCTATGTTTATTTGCAGGACTTGGATCCGCCATTCTTCATACAGAACGCTGGCGACATGGAGCGTCTGCCAACGGCGAGCACCTGTACGAATCTATTGAAGCTGCCTCCATTTAATACCATTGAACAGATGCGCGAAAAGTTGCTATATGCTATACAGTCTGGTGTTGGTTTTGAACTTAGCTAAAATGTATCCCGCCTAATTCTTACACATGCTATTCACACTCGCACTCACACACCGACACACACACACACACACACACACACACACACACATCTACACACACTCACATATCAAATACAATAAACCCACACACACACCGATACCGATACCGACTCGGGATCACCTAATCCAGTAGAAACAACAGCTGGTGTATCAACAATTCCAGTTCATTTAGATATGTACATTATGATTAACGTACTAATTAACTGTCAAATGATTTGAGGTATGTTTTCCTCAAGTTTATAATTTTAGTTAATTTCCTATGTTTTTTTTTCGTATTACAAAATATAAATGTAAAAAAAGAACAAACAAAATAAAGAACAACAATTTGTGTACAAATATTTAAACGTGAAGTGTAAGAAATTTTATGTCGAACTCCCTTAAAGTAAAAACTCTTTAAATTAATGATGTACTCGTACTCGTGACTTTTTGTGTGGTCATGTGTGAGTGTATGTGTGATTGTCTGGTACAGGCTGCTATTTCCGTTTCATTGCGACACAAAGCAAGCGGAAGTGCACGCAAATGGACACAGAAGCTGCACAACAGGTGCAAAGATCCTGCTGCCCAGTTTATGACTTAATTTAAAGACAACTGCCAGTTGAATTCACATAGATTTGATTAAAAACAAGTTTTTCATGTTGATTCAAAATCTAAGAAAACAAGGCAAGCGAATCTTCTGTTGAAATATATTGGAAAATATTTGATATTGATTCTGGTTATTTCCGTTATTATATCATCTTTTATTTAGAATTACAAAGCTTATTAATAATATAAGTTTGAACATTTTTGAGTTATATAAAAATTATAAGAGACTTTGGTTAGAATGAAGCTGATTTAAATTTAAAACAAATGTCAAGAAATATTAATTAAGGGAAACCCGCGCGTCTAGAACTTTAATGATAAGAAGTCGCATTTAATGTTTTTTTTTTAATTATTCACGTCACAACTAATTTTAACTTACCTTAGTTTAACACATTTTGTGAAATTAATTACTTTTTTAAGGAATGCTTAGATTATCTATATGAATGCTTATATAAGTTTCTTGCACGATGAATTCAATAACTTAAGCGTATACAGAACCTATTTTCGTCTCGCTATTTTCCATTTAATTGTTTGGCCTGTTGTATGATGCGTTCATATATGATTTGTGGCGCTGTCGTTGCATAGAGGAAGTCAATGTGATTATAGCCGTGCACCTGATACAGCTTAATGCGACTGTGCTTTAGTTCGCGCACCAAATGATGTACATCCTGTCGACTGGACAACGCATCTCGGTTGCCATAGAACAGCATCATATTCAGTCGCACATTCTGCAGTTGATAGGCAGGAGGTGTTGACTGCCCATAGCGCTGGGAGTTCATTTTTGCCGAGCGAAAGTCATACTGCTGGAATTTACCTGAACAAATGGTAAGAGTAAAGAACTGTTGCAGCTGGTGCTGTCATTTTGAGGCATGCATTGTCTTACCGCTGTTGATGAGCTGGCCAAAGTGCAGCAGCTGACCCCGAGAGATGCCCGCCGGTGTCGTCTCTAGTATGCGTGGGAATATGTGCTGGAAAATGTTTGCCAAAAATGTTCAATTTATGAGGCTCAAAAGCCAAATGACAGAATCATTGAAATTTACGAAGAACTCCTCTTACTTGATCCTAACCTAACTGTCAGTTCGTTGTGCTGCTGCTATTTCCCTTTCAATGTGTGATACAAAGTGCACGGAACTGAATGCAGCTTCAGCACAAACAAAAAAACGAACACACACACACACTAACACAGAGCTTGCCTGCGTGATATGTGAAGCAGGAGTTTCTGTTTCTGTTACGCTCCTTGGGCATTGCATTGACTTAACGACTTGTTGTTCATGTTGTTCGTTTGATTTTGAAATGATTAGACTGGCTTAAACGCATCGTTTTTAAGTCAGTTGCAGTTTGTGTGCGCAATCAACAAGCAGTAAAAATTGAAAGTAAAGTGTACAATGCATGATTCAGGTAAAATGAATTTGTATTCTATCAATTTTATAAGTTTATATAAACTTTTGAGCAAGAAAACGATTGAATGAATGCTTCACAAAGCTTTAATATTGATATAATTTAATATAAATAATGAATAAGAAGCTTTCATAAAATATGCAATTGCAGCTACACCACTCAATTGCTGAATACAAAGTATACATTTAAGATTCTAGTAACCATTCTGCATAAGCCAAGAAGTTTTTGTATTTTTACAGATTTCTGAGACAGTTCTTTAGTTTCACGTCCTGCGGCGACATATTTTGTTTTGTTTTGATGCTTATTTGATTTTCCGGCTGCCCGCTGCATTTCATTTCATTTCTTTTTGCTATTCTTCCTTTGTACATTGCTGGCTTCATTTCAATTGCTGCAACTTGTGGCAAATTGTTGTGTGTGTATCGCTTCACAGCCGGCAGCTTGTTTGCCTTTCCTAAGTTCTTCTCACTATATATAGTTTTTGTTTCCTTTTTTTATGCCAGTGCTGTTTGTTGCCTTAAATCATGCTTCACGCATTGCAGTTGCAAAGTGTGTTGAACTTTATGTGGCGTAAAGATAACACAGAGGGGGGATGTGTTGGTTGCTCGAAGAGGGGAAGCAAGCTCTCAGCTAAATATGCACAAATATTTATTTGCGCGGGCAGCAAGTTGGGGTAGTAAAAGGGAACGCGTGGAGCTGAGCTGTGTATTGAGCGGCATGTTTGGCAGTTGTCACAGTGTAACACAACCAACTACCTCTTTATTCCTTCCCTTCCCTCCCCACCCTTCCCCTAGCAATGTTGTAGGAAAGTCATCGCCTCTCGCTATTTGCTTAGCAATTTTGTTGCCTGAACCAGCGTCAGAGGAGTCGCTGTCTATTACTATTTGCCTGCTTGTTTGTTGACAGTTTTTGTTTTTGTTATTTTTTGTTGCTGCTATTTTCTTTCTTATATATAGACGCCATCAAGAAGATTTACGTAAAGATAAGGCACGCGGTTGCACTTCACATCGTCGCTTGAGATTTGGTCGACTTGACTTTAAATTCGAAATGTGAGATGTATTTGAAGATTTTATTGCAAGGATAAAGTTAAGTTTTTACAGTACTTATTTTGTTGCTTTTTCAAGATAAAAAGCTTGTTTTTATGCTTGATTTTGAAAAATAATCAGAGAATTTTGACAAAACTGATTTTGATTACTTGAAAAGTCTTTTTAAATATATATATACTATATATATAAGATCAAATTTTTATTTCCTAGACTATTTAATACGTCTTTTGCATAGATTCCCTCAATAATTTGACAAAACAATACTAAAAAGAAAAGTTAGAAAGCAAATTCATATTCTGCACGAGTTGAAAGCAATTCATATTACTCACTCGCCCTTTCTGTTGAATAACTCAATTTTCACACAAGCCGGCTATCCCGAACTGAAGTATAAACCAAGGGAACTGCACTACAAAAGAGATTCACCAAACTATCTATTGCCTGTCAAACTTTTACACCTTTTTGGGGCACCTGTAATGAAAAAAAAAACAACTTCTGCTGCCACACACACATACATATATGCACAAGCTGTTTTATAGTTTACAGTTTCCGTTTCCTTTATTCGTTTTTTTTTGTGTTGGCCAAAGCCAATTGCTGGTGCCCTTAGCCCCTAATAACTAACAGGCACTTGGCGCCAAGCTCTTCGAGGCGCTCTCTCATCTCGTCCACTTTGTGTGTAGGTCCACACTAAGCCTTTTGAGCACGCCCCAGCCCCATACAACGACGCACACAGATAAGCCATAAAGTTTTGGGGTAAAAATAACATGAACGCGATTTATTTGCCATATTTCATGGCAAAACACACAAAATTTAAATGTGCCGTGTGCGAAAACAAAAAGTGTTTAAGGCAACGTGGCGTATACGTAATGTGTGTTGTATAGTTAACCGTTTGGGTCGTGTGGGCGGGGGGAGGATTCGGGTTCGTGACCAGCCAGCTGCCAGTGCCCAACCAATTGCTCCTGGGCGAGGCAAAAAGTTTAGCGCACCTTTTGGTTTACATTACAGCAAAAAAATCCACATCTATATTGGGCTTTTCGAATGTCATCGAATATGAAATGCTCTCACTAATAAAAAATGGAATACATCTATCTATAATCAATAATTCTGTGCTTCTAAAGAACATCATAATAATTAAACCTAAAATCGCTGAGACTTAATGGAGAGAAGTAATAATTTTATTAAAAGCTCTAAAAAAGTTATGAGAAGCAAATAATAAATAAATGAAAATTCTTAATAAAATACCTAACGTACTGTGCTAAATTGAATGCTATAGTTAAGCAACTCTTCGCAACTCTTTATGAAATAAACGTGCTACAGTAGTTGGCACAACTGGCTGGAGCAGGCAGCTCGTTTACGCATTTAAATTCAAATAACTTTTATTACCAAAACTAAAGCCGGCACTTGAATGTGTTTCACTCTTTTTCTGTGTGTGTGTGTGTGTCTGTTTGTTGTTGTGTGTGTGTGTGTGTGTGGGTGTGCACACTCCTGAGTGCAATAAAAACTTTTTGCACACAAGCGAAACTTTGGGGCCCGCTTTGTTGTCTAAATTATGGCTGCATATATAATCGTTTGCTCTGCTCGTTGTACTCACACGATCCAATGGATACTCGCTGAAGCCCACATACAGCGATGTTAGCAGCAAACAGAGCGCATAGGTGGGAAGAGCAGCGCTGCAGAGCAGCTGTCCACCTGCCTGGGTCAATGACGTCGATGGCAGCAGTTCGTGGAGGCCCAGCTGATTGAGAAGTAGCTAAACAAACAGATGTCTCTTAAACGTTTTCAAAATAATTATTAAGTATACGTACCGTCACCGCATCTGGATCGCTGGCTAATAAACGCAATGGCGGGCTGCTTAAATGCTTCAAGAATGCTATAGGCGCTAGCAGAGCAGCGCTAGCGATACGCTCACGAAAATCTGGACGCTGCGAGAGCAGTACGAGCAGCACAGTGGTGCCTTGGGAATGACCCACATAGTGTAGTCTTTGCTGACCCGTCACACGCAGCACATGCTGCACAATGGCGGGCAAATCATAGATGCCAATCTCATGCCAAGTAAAGTGCCAAAACTCAGCTTGACTTGCGGATAGAGTGCGATGACGCCTGGATTGGGTTGTGCCCCTTGCATTTGGCAGCCAAACATCAAAGCATTGTGCATGCAACTGAAAAGCCAAGGCGCGTGCGCGCCCTGCTGCCACAAAATCAGCCGATGAACCTATGAGGCCGTGCATCAGCACAAATGGCAGCTGAATGGGGCAACTTTGATTTTGTGGCGGCGGAATGCGTTGCATTGTCAGCTCATAGCCGTCGACAGTTTCCACATGATGCACTTCACATTCAGCTCGATTGCGATACACTTTCTTACATATCGGATCCGAACCGAATGCACCATGATAACTTATTAGTTGGAGTCCAATAATGCCAAATATAAAAAGCATTTTCATTACAGTTATTTATATTGTTATTATTAATTGTTAAAATTCTTGTTCACGAATTGACAATTGAATTTTAATCACAAATAATAACATGGTGAATTAATTTGCTTTGTAATCTTAAATTATTTGATTTCACTTCAGCCCTAAAATCCTTGATTACTCTTTCATACTCCTGTTAGTATGGTATCGATAATAGCTTATTTTTATACATCCTTTAACCAATATCTTTATATTCAAGTTCACCAAGATAGCAAAAAAATGAATTACATATTAATTTCACCAATTATTATACGTATTTAAGATGTGTGTGTTGCTTTGTTGTATGCTTTGAACGCGACGTTCAAGCGTTGACTGTGGTCCAATCGTGAGCTGCTTACAGGTTTTTGTTCAATGTGGCGTATACGTAACGTAAATACTTAACAAGCTACAGAGAGGGATAACAAGAGAGAGAGAGAGCTAATCACAGAGCGGGCGTGCTGTGCACATAGTACTTACATAAATATTTACATACTAACATACACGCAGGGCCATTGCTAATGCTCCCATAAGCAAACAAATATTGAGCGTTTTGTTTGTTTTTGTTGTAGCTATCAATTGATCAATTGAATAAACCAGCAACAACTAATACATTTTGCAACTATTTAGTCAAGATTGAAGATACAAAATGTCACCGAAAGTCTTAAGCACATAACTTACAATGAATAAACTAAAAAAAATAATGTTACTATAGTTAGAAATTAATAAAGAAGAATTGTCAACTTCATTAATAAACTAAGAAATATGTTAGAGTATTTAATAGGCTTCTACTTGAACAGCCCATTCAATATTGTTGACTGTTTATCTAACTTGTATCATGCCAAACTTGTTAAACATTGTCGACGTGTTAATTGCTGGGCCAAAAAAATAAACGAACGAAAGGCTCAACATAAATAACTCACCAAAACGTTTGGTGAATGATAAGATTCCTGGGTCAATCTTGCAACATTGGCATTGGCGGTGATGCGGCCGTGTCGCCCTAATTACCAATATTAATTTACTGCAAAATTTGGTGGTTTGTGGTTGAAAACTTCAAGCTAACAAACAGCAGCAGCATTATAAATGTCACACATCTGGCATATACGCATTAATGCGCTACAAGTGTGTGTGTGTGTGTGTGTGTGTAGATGAGAGGCAAATGCTTAACGGCCTATGTGATTTACAATTTGAATTGCGTCTACGTGTTGAAAATGCAATCGTGCTAATTAAAATGACCGCGATAGGGCGTGTGAAACTTATTACATATTGGATATCTGTTCATCCAACTGACAGAGAGAAGGAGAGAGAGAGAGAGAGAGAAAGGGGAGGAGGCAACTGATAGTGCGGTCTGCCGAACTGAGCTATGCATCAATATTCAGTTTGTTATAGCCTCGCACTTCATTGACGTCATCAACAACAAGTTTGGTTTGGTCTTCATTTAATGCATTTTAGCGCTTACTTTTTCAGCTAATTTTTTAACGCAGTTAATGAAAATCGAATGGTTTTTACTATTGTTTTAGATATGCGTGCCTATTTGCATTAAACTGATCAACTATCTAACTGTTTGTTGAAGTGGAAAATGATTGGATTGTAGATAATTAATTAATTAGTTGTTAATATAGAGATGAGTATTTTAATTATGAATTTTAATGGATAAGTTGTAACATTAACCAACTCATAACTTTAAAATTTATAGCCATTTGTTGAGCTATCATTATAATTGGGTGGCCATCTATAATCTGTTCTCATCCATTTACTCAGACTTTGCATACAGAAATGACTTAATTAAAAACGTAGTGCTCATTAAATTGAATGCGATTCCTCAAGCAAAATTGCCAGACAACGACAAACGTTACACCTGCCACCAGACAAACAAACAGAGACAAAAGCTACGGTCGACAGGATGATGCACTTGCTTATGGATAAACAAGAGGGGAGGAAGGGAGGGGCTAGGGGGTAGGGAGAGTGTTGCTTGAGTTGATGACGACGTTGATGATGACATTATCTCATGCTCATTGAACGCAAATGTGGCGTTTTGTCGCACACCATAAAAAAAAGAGGAAAGAGCAGAAGAAGAAATGAAGACGGGTGCAACAACATCAAATACAAACGCCAAAACAATGAAAAACAAGAACAACATTTTGTATCGTATAAGAAATGCATCCGAAATTTGACTTTTTTGTTTGTTTGTTTTATTTTTGCCAGACATTCATTCTTTATGCTCTCCATTCTTGCCACCCTCTTCATTCACTTATTTGCCTTATGTCATAGGATTTTCGTTTTGTGTCGTTTGTGCTGTTGTGTAAAAAATGTTTTTGTAATATGCCAACAACAGCAACATCAAAAATAGCATGTGCAATCGGAGCTGCGGCTTTGCTTTTCTCAGAACCTAACAAAAGCAGAACAATGGTAAATTATAGTTAAAGCAAGGTGAAATCTTAAATACTCTAAAATATGGACTTTTAGCTTGCAAGTAAGTAAGTATACATATAGATATATATTTTTCAATCATGTTTAATTTTGTAAATATATTTATTTCCATGTTTTGAAGTTGATTATTTATATGTTTCCAACCGTTTCTTTTGACTAAAATATTTATTGAAATTAATTTATTTTAAGGTGAATCTTGATTAGATTTTTCAGCGATCTTCCAATTGAGAACACACCTTATAAGCAAACGTCGCTGGTGCTGTTGTTCTGAATTCAGTCTGTTCAGTTCAGTGACTCATTTGTTGACATAATTTCAAGAAAATTGCGAGCATAAAGTTTTCCGCCTAACGGTCAACTTGAGTATGTTTTTCGTTCCTGCTTTTATTCTTTTGAGTTAGTTGTTAACGAATTAAGGCGGCGGCGCTTTAGGCGGCATTTAAATTGACTTTAATCGTGGGGCATGCCGCACAGCACTCGACCATTAGTAACACCCCCTACCCGCTGGCCAACTGGCAGGATTCGCTCTGTTTGTGTGTCTCTGTCTCAGTCTGGCAACGTTTACGCCAAGTACTTAACAACTTTAATGAGCGACGGGCAGAAAGCAAAAAACTGCCAAGAATCCAAAGTAGCCAACGCGCACTTAATACTAATGGCTGTCATTATCCTTTATCCTTTTGGCTGTCGCTACAAACTGTCAGTCTATAGCTTTCTCTCTTTTTTCTCACTGACCGGCTGTTTATCTGGCATTTTGCTAGCACGCACATTTATTAGGCAAACCAAAGTCCGCCCCCTCCAAAACAAGTGAAAACCAACTTAGCCAAAAGGAATAAGAAAGAAAACAAAGAACAACAGACAAAAAATTAAGTTAAGTCAATTTAAAAAAGTTTTTGCTTTTATATTTTGGCTTTTCTTTTTGTACTTTATTGTCTGTTTGCTGTTTGTTGTTTGTTGTTGTTTGACAAAAAACGAATTAAGCCAGAAAGCAAAACTTTAAGTAGCTTTTGTGTCGGAGAAAGTATTAAAATCGTTTCGCAAATGGAACTGAATGAGACAAGAGTACCCTCCTCCTACCTCCTCTAGCCGCCTCTACACTCTTTGCGTGCACAAAAGTAAGTGGCCAAAAGAATCCCATGCGCCAAGTGTCCTTGAGTCATATTTACTTAACTTTGGCTCAAGAGCCTGCCATCCTCCGAAGAGCCCAGTTGCCCAGGTCCTGGCTCATAACAAGCCCCCAGTCCTTTTCCCGACTCAGGGTCGAGCTTGTTTTTCTGTGCACGCAATTTACGCAAGATATTTTTTGATTTTATGCTGGCAAAATATATTTTCACCCGTGTTGAGTATACCAAAATTGTTTGGAGCACATCTAAAGTTACAAATTTGTTCGGTATTGGCTTAAGAGGCTGCCATTGAGCTGAGGGCTTGTAGAAACGTTCGACTGTTCAGAACACAAATTGAAAAATGGGATTACAAACATTTTATTGTAAGCTCGAAAGTTGAATATAATTGCAATATGTAAGCTTCAATTGCACTTGTTTTTTAATATGAATGAACAAAGCCTGCAAAGAAATGAAAAATTTTTAATTGTATATTGTTTTTGTAAAGTAATCTAACATTTTTCCAAAGTCATAAGTCAATATGTTTTGTACTGTGAACTTAAACCAGTCGAATGTATTATTATTTAAAATGTTTTGGAAAATGATTTCATAAATATCTAATTTATTTAATTAATACAGAAAACACTTTAAAAACCAAATAAATTTATTCATCTAAAATTATCGCTTAATCCAACTAAAATTTGATAAGTATTCTGTTTAATTATTAAATTAAATTCTCAGAGAGATTGCGCTTAAGCCGTTTGTTAAGTTGGTAAGGTATGCTTGAATAGTGGCAAAAGGTGCTGCCAGCTGTTTACACAATTTGCCACAAAATCAGAGTAAGATCCTAACCTTTCAAGTGGGGCAAACCATTAAGTTTTTATCTTTGTGCAAGATTCTCGCTTTACTACAACAACAACAGTATTCGTTTCTTGGTTTCGTTTGCACAGGAAAGACACGCAAGCAGCTGACTCTGGTGCTAGCTGGGATGCTGACAGCTCAAGGATTGCGCACCTGCTCCAACGCCCGCATCCGCAGGCAAAGTCAGGGCGACAACAACAGCAACAGCAACAGCAATAGCAACAACAATAACAACAACATCGAGAACACCGGCGGCATAAATCGCGCCATGAGTTTCAACTTTCAACAAAGATGTAAGCCAAGTTAATTGCTTTTTGTTGCCTTGCTACCTTTTTTGCGCTGCAATGTCAACAATGAAACTAACGGCTGCTCCAGCTCTTATTTGCTGCTGTTGTTGTTGCCGTTGCCCGTTTGCTGCTATTTGAGCAGCTCTTCACAAAGAACAACTTGGCAGCAAACGGTAACTTGGCTTTTAGCTGTGTGTGCGAGCAGCGAACGCAGCCATTTTGTTGCCAGCTAGCAAAAGGCTCTTGAAAAGTCGTTGCCTAACCTTAGGCGCAGTCCAAGTGCTCTGTCAGCCTCGCCTTGTTCCATTCCATTCCGATGCTTTGCGTGCAAGAGCATCACTTGGCTAACGTCCAAGATCCAAGTGAGTTACGCCCTCTCCCCCTCGCCCCATTATAAATGATTAAAATCGGCAATGGAGAGGCGACTTTGGCTACAATCAATTTACAATTCATGGCGCTAAAGCAAAAAGTCGCTAGCAAATCAGTCAACTGTGAATATTGCAAAATGAGCTTCCGCCTTCGCATACACTTCCGGCAGCAATTTCCGTTTCCTCATTACCTTTTAATACCCTGCACGCAAGAAGAAAGCAACCATAAAAAAGTCTGCCAGATTTATGCTAGTCAGAGTTTAATATATTTATAACATTTGCATCTACAGTTATCCTAATTATCATATTCTTTCTTGAAATATGTTTAGTTTCTTTAAGGTTTGAGAGCTTGCTTCTGTTTTTTACAGGGTATTAAGCAGTAAATCACTTACCCATGCAGCATTCTAAATGTGTGCTACTTTTTGCCATCTTTTGGACAGTCCCTTTGGAATGGAAAGAAAATGAGAGAGGATACGGGTAGGGGGGGCGTGCGCACTCGCGCCTTCATATGACAATTTATTATGCTTCCAGCTTTCGATTTAAATTGCTTGACAATTATTACACAATGACGAGAAGGGCCACATAGCATCGATGGCATCATTATCCTGAGTTCTGAGTCCCGAATGCGAATTCGACAAATTTATATACGCTTCGAGTGGTGGAGACTAGAAGAAAGAGAGAGGGAGAGAGAGACAGAGAAATTGGGATGCGAGGCCAGACCAGACCGGAACCCAGAATTAATGATGGCAAATTTGCAAAGTTCACAAATTTCTTATTAGTTGTTCAGTAGCTGACGATGCGAACGAGACGCCTTCTCATCCGCTCCATCTCCTCCCCGGGCTTCATATTTCATTCGAGGTTTTTAGTTTTGGGGCCCGTCGCTTTGATGCGGTTTTAAGTTTTCGCACTTTAGCCCGCCAGCGTCGAGCGCAAAATTTCCCAAGCGCTCTAATTTGAATTTTAATTGAGGTCTCTTTGTGGTTAAATATACATGTATTTTTTTTATTTATTATTAAATGCTTTTCATTTTCCGTTGTTTTCGTTTTATTTTTGTTGGTTGCTTCGTTAATTAACAATAATTATAAATAATTATTATGCTGTTCAGGTTTTCTTGGGGGTACGTGACTCAGTTGGTGCTAGATGAAATGATTTCTGGGGAAGGCATTTTTAGGAGCTTAATTTTTAACAATTTTTAGTCGTGTTTTTCTTCAAGGCACCAAACAAAAAAAACCCTTCCAGCTACTGATTTTATTCGTAAATATTAAAAAAATTATTGATCGATGATAATAACATTACTATTTTCAAATGTACTGACATAAAATAGATTTTGCTTTGATAGAATCCTTTTTTAAATGTATTAGTTTTGCTAAAACTTTCATTGAATGCATAGCATACATATAATTCAATAAATCGTATGCATTTATTATTATTTATTAGTATTATTTTTTATTGATATGTGTTTGTAGCACATAAGTCTAGCTGTTATGGCTTTTATTTCAACATCAAATCAATGCGAAAATCTTTTATGTTTTATGCACAGTTCACATGTTATGCCATAATAAAAAATTGACGTGCAAATCGTTTGCATGCATGCAAAGCTCATCACATAAAATGTACAAAATCAAACATACAAATATATACTTTTTAAATTGAAGGAATAAAAAAATGAAAATTGCATTGTCCACAAAGGCGGCAGCCCGTTTCACTGCTGGCGAACGTTTTTCAGCGTTGAGTGGCAAATAAAATATATGCATAATAAAAAAAAGGGAACCAAATTGTGCCATATATTTAGTCGGACATATCGTTCGGGTAAATCGCATGTAAATATAATTTTAATTGCGCAAAAAACGTGAAACAAATAAATCAAACAGCAAAAATTTTCACATAACTGTGTTCGAAAAAAAAGGCAAACAAACGGCAAACGGCAGTGGCTATTGCAATTGCAATTGCGAGTTTTCGCGATTGCAGATATTATTATTAAAATTTGCTTCTGCCATAGAAATTGTAAATTGAATTGCCAACGGTTCGTGTTTTGTTTGCCTTTTAGTGTGCTTGAAAGCAAAGCGAGTATAGAGCTCCAAACAATAAAAAAAGGAGAGCAAGTATATTGAAAAAAAGAAGAAAAACCAAATATGCTGCTGTCAAACGAGATCAATTTAATTAATATATATACATATATCGAAATCTGTTTAAAACTTGACAGGTTCCATTTAATTGCAAGTAAAAAGTTAAAGTTTCACAGATTTCCGTCTCTCTTTCGACATTTTTAACATACAACTTGGGTAAGATTACTAAGTGCTTTCAATTCCTTTGCTAACGTCGTTTTTTTTTGCAGCCGCATCTAAAAAATTCCACTTTAAAGTAAAACCAACATTTTTTCTTGTTTTTAGTTTTTTTTCCATTGCTTTATTTTTTAGGTTTTCTTTTTCTAATCTTTGACGCAGTTTTTCTTCTTACATTTCCATGCATTTTCTACAATTGCACTACTTGGCTAGCTGACGCTGACAAGCATTTGTTATTAAATATTTGCTTGCGTTTATTTGATTTATGTTTCTTTCATTTGATTTATGGTTTTAGTTCCGACATCGTACGAATTGAATTAAATTTCAATTTATTTTTGCATTACAATTTTTTGATTTCGGCCGATTGCGTGACACAATTCTTTCATTAATTGCATAAACTTTTTCATTCATTTACGTAATTATTTAAATACAAGCTTACAATAATGAATTAATTTATATTTTAATTTTAATTTTGAGCCCATTTGCGCGGACTAATTTTTGTGTTTTTTTTGTTGTTTGCAGTGCTGCTTACACATTTAATTTGTAATTTGTTAATAATTACTGTTTACCATTTATCGTTAGCTACAAAAAAAGCTCATAGCGTGTTTTTGCTAGCAAGTTTTTTTTATCGTTAGTTTTTTAACTTCTTAGTTTATTGCAAACTTGAGGTTCACGCCTAAGCTAAGCGCTGTTAAATGTGCTACACACATTTCTAGACATATTTATTTAAAGCACATTGAAAAACAACAGCAACAACATCAATACGCATGTGTATGGGTGTGTGTTAAAGGTGTATATAGAAAAGTTTTTATAATTGTTTTTTATTTAAAAAAATAATTAGTTTCATAATACAGAAATGCCCTTGGACTGTGCAATTTGGACTTTTGGAACTGCTCAATTTTGGCATTTTGTTTAACGGCTATAAATATTTAATGAGTTTGTTTATTTTTGTTTTTTATGTTTTTTTTTTGGTTTTTGGCAGGTACCTGATACTAAAATATCATTTACGGGGAGAGCAGGCTGTGGGTTCAAGCAAATCAAGTGTAAAATATATGTATAAATATGTCATTTTGTTGTTGTTATATTTCATTTTTTTAGATTTGGTTTCGCCTGCGTGTAAAAGCGCCTAAAAGCGAGCTATTTCCTACAGCACAAAATGTTAGTGATTGAGTTTTTGTTTTGTTTTTATATTTTATATTTGTATACATACAGTTAGAATATATATTAATTAATGTATATATATAAATACACCGATACAAGTATGGCAAAAAACTTTGAGTTCACTTCAAGCCTACACACACATAAATAGTATATTTTAAATAAATATTAGTTCACATAGCTCGTATTATTAATGATAGCTTGTAAATATTGATTTTTGTTTTCTTTCGCTTTGATTTTGCTTATTCACATCTAACACTTAGCCTAACTGTAGCTTTTTTGGTTTTTTTGTCTTAAGTAGCTTTGGTTTAAATTTTGTTTGTTTACCTTTTTAGTTTAACACTTAGGGTTTTTAGCAATTGGAGCTACGGACTTGTTTGGCTTTGAGTGCCATTTGTTGCACCGATAGACTCCAATTATTGGACGAATTGTTGATATACGTTGCGGTTCATGCTCAAAAAGTGAGATAGAAAGATAGAGTGTGTGAGTGAAAGTGTGTGTGAGTGGGAGAAAAAGATTGAAGAGAGTTTAAAAGCGTTGCCTATTTGTAGATTAGAGCGTAGCGTTGAGTAGAAAGCAGCAGCTTTGAGTCAATCGGCAATCAGCGTGAAAACATATATTACATAATAATTTTCATTCAAACGTTAAGAAATATAATAAAATATTGTTAAACTTTGTAACATCTGTTAAAAATATTCAATTACTGAAAAAACCAAAATCAATAAAAATTGTTAAAAATATGCTGCTGACATAATTTGGACTTAATGCCATGTGATGCCAGTATTAATCGATGCTGATGCCACTTTAATAAAACAACAGCAAAAATGTATTTGTTGTTGAGCTGCGTTTATATATTTGTGAAGCTTAAAAGCAATACGTTTGCAAAAACATGGCTCGTTTAAGTAGTGGAAAAACAGCCAAATATGCATAGCACACAAACACACCCAAACACATAAACACACACATACGCTACTTGGCACACAATCACATGCTTCGACAAGCACAAGTTTCAATTTGTTGCACTTTTTAAGCATTAAGTAGCTGCCCAAGCGCCCGGACTTAAATGCTATACGTTTTCAATGCGTGTGTATTTCTGTGTGTTTGTGTGTGTATTTTGTGCATGTGCTCGTGTGCGTTTGCCAGCAAAGCGGTTTAGTTGCATTTTAGCTTTTAACAGCTACTAAATTTTTTACATTTTCGTAGATATTTGTTTTCATTTTTTGTGGATTTGTTTACCCTTGCAGAACGTACTCGAATCGCGTCATGAACTGTGTAACAAGAAGATCGGATTACTTAACACATCCAAGTAAATGTTCTCTTTAAAATAATTTTCGCATGAAAATTAGAATTTATTTTATAGTTCTGCAAAAAACTAACAAATTATTAATACAAAAAAAAACTCAAATGTGAGATTTTTTTATTTTATACATATAGAATAGTAGATATCTGCAAGAGTATTAAGTCTTCGGTATGCCGAAATTTTGTTTCCTTTAAATATTTTGATTTTATTTTTCACTGTTTTAGTTTTCTAAAGTGTTTTTTGTTTGATTCTTTTTCTCTGTTTCGTTGTTTATACAACATCGAAAGCACACGAATTAAGCACGTTTAGAGCATTAAGTTAATTTTACAAATCTCGTTCTAATACACACACATAAAAATCAGTTTCTATTTTCATAAACAAAACTATAAAAAAACATTTGCCAAAAGTTTCTTAGCGTTTCAACAATTTTGGATACACTTACACTTATTTTTATACGATTTGTTTTGAGTGGCGCTGAAAAGTATGCTAAACTCTTTTGTTAAATGTTATTTCCCTTTTGCTGCTATCACGTTTTCACACACAGCATATATGTAAGTATATTTATATATTGTTTTTTTTTGCACAAATTGCACTACTTAAAAACTATGGCTTAGAGAATACCAAATACACTCAGCTGACAAATTGTAATACGTACTTTAGTTGCTATATATACTTAATTGTGGGAGGGCACAGGATCACAGGAGCTGTGCTGCCTATGAGCTGCTGTTGAAATTGGACGGCGGCGGCCATTGCCGCTTGATGACAGCAAAGTGAGTCATTTGAAAGGTGTTTGTCAGCTGGCAGCGACGCTCGACAAAGCCAGTTAGACAGTAGCCCATATTGTAGTCCTCCATCGAGATGTTCGATGTCAGATACAGTTTAAACTCATCATTGTATGCCAACTGTGATTTGGACTTTGACTGCCCACGGCTGCCAATAGGACCTTCTGCTCCTCCTCCTCCTCCTCCTCCTCCTACTACAGCTACACCCGCTGATGCTGCTGATGTTGTTGTTGTTGCTGGTGTCGTTGATGATGCTGGTGTTGCTGCCGCTGTTATTGGCGGCCTGCGAAAATGTCCGGCAATCAGCAGCGAGCCCTGCTGCTCCATCGGCAACATTCTGGCCTTCGTTGCCTGCCTTTGCGTACCAGCGCATTCGACAATGCGACAACGATTGGGCTGCCACCAGCAGGGCGTGATGGTCCAGTAACTCGATGAGGCAGTCCTCGCCCAACCCTCCTCCGGATACAGCAATATCTGTGAGTATAAAAGTAAGAGCGGAAGAGAGAGAGAGTGAGATTTTTAGCCAGCTACCAATTGCAAATTGGTTTTGTGTGTCGCTGCACTGCTGTCGCACTTTAATTGAAAATCGCAATTAAAAAGTGCAAACTGTTCCACATTTGCATCCTTAGCATCCAGTCGGTTTAGTCATTGTTTAAGTCCTAACCAAACGCAATTTATATGCACACTCAACTGGCACTCATTAGTTAATTGCCTCTAAATATTTCGATACTTGAACCATTAAACTGTTGCTAATTAATTTAATGTTACAAAAAATAAACATATTAATACTGTTTGTGGCGTTTTTATTGCTATAAAAAGTGAATGTTTAATAATTCAATAGCAGTGTTGTAAAACTGCATTAAGTGTTATGTCAGGTTTTCCGCAACTTCATTGACCTCAAACCAAAACTGCTTTTAAACCTTAGCATTTGACCTCTAGATTAATACTATATTTAAATTTTAAACATTTTCAAGCAGATATGGTTTCTTTTAAGTTTAAAATAAAATTTGTTTATCAAAGTTTTTTTTTCCAAATCCTAGTTTTAATTTGCATGAAATTGTGCTGTGAAAATGCATTGCAATATGGTTTGTTGTTGTTTTTTTAGCATAAAATATTTTTTTAATATTAAACCGCAAATGTTCTTGTTATTGTTGCTGTGGTCTGCTGTACCATGTGGCATGTGGCACTTGGCTGCTTTATCAACGGCAGCTCATAAATAACATGTGTTAGTTAGTTTATCATCAACTGGCAGCGATTTTGCATGCGGTCATTCGCGGCCACAGCAAAGAATTTCATTATTAATTCATACACTCATTTATTTTTAACCGCGCGCACAACCAGGCGTATGCTTAATAAGCCATTGCAACTGATGAGAACGCTAATCAAACACTGAATTAAACGCACAATGGAGCGACAGTCAGCAAACTTTACATAAATATTTTTTATTTTCTTTTTTTTTTGAAGCGAACTGGGAAACGTTGGGATCTAGGAAGACACGAGTAGGGATAAAAAAAAATCTGTGGAATTCAAAAGAACATTTTTTCAACAGAATTGAAATAAAGCAGCAAAGCGTAAAAGAGAAATGAAAACTTGAGCTCCCGAAGCTGCAGCTTCTGTTGTTGTTATTATTGCTCCTGCCCCCAAAACGATGGCCAGTGCTGGTCGGTGGCAATGTGCGCCGCAGCAAGCGGCAGCAGAAGCAGATGCTTTTGAAATTGAAGTGGCTGCAGCTGCAGGCTGACGTTTGTACATCTAGCTGAGCTTCAGGCATTGTGGCAGCCACAGCCATGCGTTAAATATCGGACTTTAAAAAAATAAAATGCTTATGTGATTTTCCACATTTTATTTATTTTTTTGCTCGCTATCTTTTTCTTTATCAAAAGGCAATTGTGCAGGTAAATTATTTAAAATTAACGCGGCGCAGACAACGGTTAAAAATGCATGCATTTTTTTTTGTATTTGCATTTAACAAGGAGACGGCGCAAAAACAATGGGAATTGAGCTGCCACGGCGATGGCGCTTTAATCCCGAATGGAAACCCACTTGACTATTAATGAAAATTAAACGATTTTCGAGTGGCTGCAGTTAAGAGTAAAATGGAAAAAACAATAGTAGTATATATATATATATATATGTATATATGAATGGTGGATGCGGCGGCAGAATGCAAATGAGACGATGGCAAATACTCATTAATACATTATGATTATTGGGAATAGTTAAAACTAATCCATATTGTCGCTTACAGCCACAGAAGGTTAAGCTATTCAAAAGGTGTTTAAAGTTTTAATTTGAGAACGGGAATTAAAAAATTTAAAAATAATTGGCTAAAAACTAATATAGGTTATGTCTGACAAACAATTTTCATTCAAGCCAATATACGATTTTTATAAACCAAACTAAATTGTATTTTGGAAAAACAAACTAAAAAAACAAATATTAAAAAAGTTTTTGCGAAACCAAATGATTTTTAAAAAATAAGAAAAAAGCTTTCACCCTTCGTTAAATATATTTTCAGATAGTGTTTCGCTATAATTTCTGCAAATTTATTGCGTATACGACAAGTGAAAGCCTCAATTTCTTAACGTTATTTAATAACCCATTGCTTTATCATATTTTCGAGTCAGCTCTGAAAATCTGAACATGTATATATAAAAGTCAATATATTTACGTTTGATATTGTGTGTGTTTGTTTGTGGATATAAGGCTTATAGGCTCTGAAACCGCAGAACCGATTTAGATGAAATTTAGGTAAGTTATTGTGATAAGCAATCAAGTAGTCAATTGAGATGTGACGATCAACGATAATATCATGTGTTCCACAATATTCGAAGAGTAGACGGCGAAAAGAACCACACAAATGCGTGTTTGGGATCCACTAGTTCTATATATAAAATGACTTTAAAGATTTCTTTAATGCAATGAAATAACTGCCTGGTAATTTATAAGTTTTTTGCAACTATTGCGAAATAATTGTCAGCTAATTAGTGACAAGAATATGTTCAGGCGATCAGGACAAGTCAATTGTATTGTTGTTGTTGTTATTATTGTTGTTGTTGCTATGGTTTTGGTCGTTGCATTAAAGCCCAAAGCATAACCGCAATCGCTGGCCAATATAACGAGCTACAGCATGTGATTGCAATGTTGTTGTGTATTCGTGTGTTCTTGTCTGGGACATCAATCGCCAACAAGATTGGGGCAGTAAGAAGCGTACGTGCTCCATATATGTCAACTTGCCCCATATGGCAAATGTTGCGCTCGAATTGTGCGCTCGTGTTTGAAAATTATCAAAAAGGAAAGAAAGACTCAGACCAAGTAGTTTTAGGGCTTTATAGCATGTCGAAGATAAAATACTCTTGCTTGAGTTTATTTATTTTTGCCAACTGGGGTTAAAATATTTGTATATCAACATCTCAATTCCATCATTAATATATTAAGTATTATATAAAATATATATAGCATTCAAAGCCTTAAAAATAAAGCTCTGCAAGGCTATAATTTAAATAAGGTAGCAACAGTAGAGCAGCGACCTAATAAGCTGCCAAAATGCGCAGTCAAAGCGGTTTTGGGGTGCGAAGTGGTTTCGTATTGGATGTTCACATGAGCGCTGCAGTTGGGCAATTGCATTATTCAAAGTTGCCAAAGTGCATGCTATGAAATTGAAAATGCAACGCAACAAATCGCTTGCCACTATCAAGGGTCATAAAATCCCGCACTCAAACACACACATACACTCATACAAACACGTGAATGTGCAGAGAGAGAAAATCACTTCCGCTTTTGGCGTCTGCCCTGCAAAATCTGCAACGATGGCAATTTTCAACGCCGGGGCATCAGGTGGCCAAGTCGCTAACAAAATGGCAAAATCGAAAACGTGTCTGTGACTGTAGCTCTCTGTGGTTCTTCCTGAATGTGCGTGTACGTGTGTGTGTGGGTGTGGGTGTGTCTTGTGGGGTGTGATTGCAATAGCTACTGCTGCTGCCCTTGCCCAGAAGGCGTCCATAATCGATTTCTGCGCGGCACGCAATTGTTTGTTGACTTTGGATTTTTATTGCCTTGGCATTTTATTGCCAAGCTGAGTAAATAAATTCTTGCACGTCAACCTTTTAACACCACCCCAAACCATTATTCGCTTGCACTGTCAGCTGGCAACTTTGTCTATTAATTTGCTTAATGAGTTCATTGACAAATATTGAACGCCAATGCAGCTCTCTCTCCCCCGCTCTATTTCTCTCTGTTCGGCTCTGACTTAACAAATACTACTTAAGTAACTGCCAAGTTTTTCTCAGCTGCTAAAAACTTTTCTCATTTCGTTAGACGGACGCTGACATTAATTAATTAAGTGCTGCCGCGAATATTTCAACACTTTAACAGTCACTTCGTTTGTCAGCTCGACAAAAATATATACACTACGTGTTTTGGGCACTTGATGGTAATTACCCGCCCTCATAAGCATGCCACAGTGCTCCAAATCCATCGTAAGCTCAAAAATCAAAGCTTCAACACGATTGTCTGCACTTGAGGCATATACGAAGGCAGGTGGTGTGGTGGTGCAGTTTGTCTGTCGCATACCAAAAAACACTTGGCAACAGACATCCCACATCCGCAGTATCCATTACCCCCCCTTATTCCATCCTACACACTCTCTGTGCGTCATTGCTTACAACAATTCATTTGGATTAACAATATGAGAGAAGAGTATGGATGTAAGATTACAAACTTGAAAATATGCAGAATCAATTTTAATACAAATTGATTAAATTTTAAATGTATCTACAAATGAAAACCATTCAATAAACAATTGGCTTTTGAGTTATTTCTTCAAATAAAGTCAATAAAGAAAACTTAAGGATCTAATAGATTTTGGCATCTTTCGACATAAACTTATTAATCAATCAGTTAAGCTTAGCAATTACGAACAGGAATACGAGAAATATTCTTCTGTTTCTCCCCAAACTTGTAACTCTAGCTTTGCTAAAAGTTACAAATAGTTTGCATTAATACTAAATTTCTACAAGTTCTTTGAATTAATAATTAATGGATAACTCTTAGTCAATCATCAAAACTCACTTCTTTACACTTTTGTTGCGGCTTTTTTTTTATTGTGCTATTTTCAATGAAACCTTTAGTAACTTGACTTTGAGTTTTTTTTTTTGCTATCCCTTTTTCGAGTGCTTTCATTGAAGTGCGGAAGAAATTGAAGTTTTTTTCTTTTATTCTCAGTCTCAGTCTCATTTCTCTTTCCAGTCATATATTTCAGCTTCCTTTGTTTCTTTTGCACGCTTGGGCAAACTGTAAATGAGTTTTAGCTGGCTGTTAAACTTATCTTTGGCTTTGATTTCAATTGGCATTGCGATTCTTATCCACTATATATATATTTAACTTATTTACTTATGCGCCTCACGCGCTGCACCACGCCCTGAATTCGAAAAAAGCAACAACAATAACGGACTTCTAGATGAAAGACAGGGGTGGCAACGGAAGAGGAATGGGTGCGAAAAGTTTTAATAAGTCGCTCATTAGCAAAGAAAATGAGGCAGCTGAAACAAAATAATTTACACGGCCAACATCCGTTGCAATTAAACTCGACGCAACTTCAATTTTAGACTAAGAGACTGGAAAAGTGTGAGAAAGGTGAAGGGAGAGGGAGAGATCCAATCCACAAACCCAATCCTTTTCCAGTGGGCCAACTTTAGTACTTGCTGTAAATGTAGATGTCAACGGATGCTGGGCAAACGCCCGGCAAAGATGCTTAACGGCCGCAAAAGTTTGCCGCGAGTATTTTCGAAATTTAATGAGTTGTATTACGTGGCAAACTTTAAGCGGCGTAACTATTTCCTTACATCCGCTTGCAGCAGCCAGTCAACAACAGGCCGCAACTTGGGCGTGTTGTTAAGCGTAACTTTATATGGCAAACTTTTCATGTGTCTCGGATGTGCTGCAACCCCTCCCCAGTACACACACACTACAACACTTGCGCCCCTCTTTGATCCGCGCTGTGGCATCGCTAGTAATGCAGAAATTAAAGTTTTTTGCCAAAGTACAAGCGCCGCCAAAAGTTTTCGCACTGCTCGCACCAAGTTGACATGCTGAGGCACCCGGATATATAGCTACAAATTTGATATGTTAGACAAGTGATGCGGCGACAGCGCTAAGCTGCACGCACAGTGGGATTTGGTTTCAAGGACAAGAAAATCTAAAAACTCTATTTGCTAAGAAAAACGTGTTGAACTGTTTTGATTTCATATAATTTTAGTAAGTCTTACAACGTTGAAAACAATTCATAAGAAGTTTTCCTTAAACATCTTGAAAACAATGTAAAAATGTTATGTACAAATTTTGTTAGTTGTTAATATAATTAAACAATACTTTCAGTAAACTTTTTGACAAAAAGAAATCTTAATATTTTATGTTAAACATTTCTGTTATGTATTCAAGACTTTTATAAATTGCTTGTTGAAAACATCTCTAAACTTTGGTATGACAAAATTATCCTGTATATTTTCCCATCAGCTATTTTCCTATCATACTCAAAGCAATGCTTATCCACAGTGCTTTCACACGCACGCACACACACACACACAAGCAATCACACACACTCACAAATACTTGAACAAGTATCCTTCTTTGCTGTGTGTTGCCGTGTAAAAAGATTAAGCACATTTATGTGACAGAGTTGGAGTCGCGAACGCAGACGATATGTGCCACGCATGTGCCACAATTTTAAAGTAGCGTTAATGAAATTTGAGCAGCAGCCAACACGCACACACACAAACAAATGTAAATGTATGTATAGGATGAGTAGCGAAAAAGATAGAAACTGGAAAACTTGAGTTCCTTGGTATGTTGGTGGCGTTAAAGCGGCACTAAAATGGCTGACAGGATAAGTCGCATGCAACAAAACTTTATAGAGCAGATCCCTGGCTCAGCAGATAGCTGTTTAGACAAGTTGAGAGTTATAGCAATTTTTTTTCTTCTTTCCTGTAAGCAGTACTTCTCGTTAAAGTGCTAAAAAGTAAGAGTTAAGCGCTGCTCAAGTGTAAAGGGCAACACGCTAAACTATTCTTGAATTGAGATAAACGTTAAAGTTAATCAGACTTGAAGTTGCGTAAAGTTTTGGTATAAATTGAGGTTAGAATGCAAGCGAACCGGTCTTAAGACTGATATTAAGTATTTTAAAGTTAACAGTCTTAAACTAAAAGATATAAAGACAAACGAGAGTAAAAACACTTGGAACTAAGATTGCTTTTAATTGATTGAAAGCTTAAAACTCATTTTCAATAAACACATTCTTTTGTATTAACTTTGTATTGATCATATAAGGTTGAAATTGGAAAATACTTGAAGCTTCAGGCTGCTGTTGAATGAATCAATAGCTTGAAGTTCTCATTAGGCAGCCACAAGTTGTTGCTGTTGTTGCTGTTTTGTGTGTTTCCCATTGCGAAATCCCAGTCACGCTTCGTTTCACACACATTTAGCCAGAGAGACTAAATCTCCACAGCTTCCTTGCTGTATCCCCTAACCCCTTACCCAGCTTAAAAGTTGAATGCCTCGCGCGCTTTTGTAACTTATGCCAAGTCAATGCCAAGTTACCCTCGAGCATTGCAAAATAGCTCATCAATAACCCATTTGCTGATATACGCTAGGCTCATGAAAAGCTTTTTCGCACAGTTCAGAGGTGGGGCCGCAGAGGGCGTGGTCGAAATGGCCTGACCTCCTCCGCTGGGAACCGGATGAAGCTTGGTTAGCTTAGCAAATGCACACAGACGTTTGTGAATGCGACAGGATAAGAAGGATGTGGAAAAAACGCGAGGATATCAACATCCGGTATTCACATTTATTCAAAGCGTATTTCTTACTTTAATAGTGCTGGGAATTCAAGCTAGCCGCTGGCATTAATCAGGCGTGGAAATGCCAAAAGCGTCTGTTCAACGCCCCCCTCCAAAAAAAAAGAACAAAAACTGTTCGGCAAGCAATCAACGCATCAGCAGCTCCTCCTTCTTTCAATTATGGTTAATGACTGGCTTCGGTTTCGGTGTGGGTTTTTCCCATTTAAAGCGGGAATGCTACAACATGCAACACGTTAGGCAGCTCAAATGAAATGAAAATTTAATAAAATACAAATGTGTATAATATATATATGTTCATATATATGAGTCTGCGCTCCCCTAGCAAACCAAGCGCAAAAGATACTCAAGGGGGGTAACGGAGGCAAAGACGAAGACGTTTGCTTAAATGAAGATGTATGCCAGTCGGGCGTATGAGTAATATGCGCAAATATGCGCATAAAATAAAGCAACTTGTAGCAATTTCCCTCCAGTAACACTCCCGCCTCTCCCGCCACTCTAATACATCTTCTTTGCTTGGCACTTTGGCGTCGCTGCCTTTTTGTGTTTAATTTAGTCAGCCATAAACGTAATGCGGCGCCTGAAGTACGTTCTGCCTGAATTTATATGGCGCCATATAAGAGCCGCTTTTACTCCACTAACCCATCTCTCTCTCTCTCTCTCTCTCTCTCTCTCTCTCTCCGAATTCATTCATTCGTATTTCATTGCCAAACAGTGCCTAGCATAAAATGATTTTATTTGAGGCTGCCTTAAAGTCAGCCTGAAAGCAGCAGATTGTTTAATACGAAACCCTCGGTACACGGCATATCCATTTAGCACAGTGGAAAACTCGGTGAAAATCCGTTTGGCGACTGGCAATGACAATTTAATTGAATTCTCTATTATTTTAGAACATGTGTTACTGAATTGTGGTTAGAATGAAGTATGGTATTTTGTTTGTAGAAATTTTAATTTTTAAAAGCTGCATAAAATGCAAATATGAATTATTATTGGTAGCTAAAACTAATTTAGAAAGAGTATTTTAAGTTATTTAACTAATTTTTAGTTGAGTCAATATTGTTAATAAATCAATTTATTTGCTACTTTAAATTTGACGAAATTTTGTTAAATGTTAAAAATAGTTTTGAGTTTGCAGATTAAATATATAAAAAATAATATGGTTTGATTGAAATAAATAGAACGTTGTCAATTTTGAGCAGATCGGCAAGTATTCTAATGCTTTATTTTTAGAACGCTTAATTTCATTTATGCAAGGATTTTTTTCTGATACATTTTATTTAAATGTGTAGACTATAAAGTTGAAAGCAGATTCTTTTGATCTTCAGACAAGCCTACTTACATTATTTTTATTATTATTATATTGGTGATATGTGAATAAGCCTTCCTCTTTTCGTCAAGCATATAGTATAATAATGCCTTATTCAATAATATCTCTTGAGCTGCCTTTTCATCTTGTATAATATTTTTTCAAGCAGCATTCTCAACAGGAAAAGAGTATAGATGTGTGTGTGTGTGTGTGTGTGTGTGTATTGTACGCCTATACGAGCATTGTCCCAGACCGATTTTCAATTCAACTCAGCTTTTGGCTCTTGTGTGTGTCTCCTATATCAAAGGCATGGCATCCAAGTTGCTGAAATAACGTTGCAATTCCGCGAATCCGTTGGCTGGTACGCTTGCCAGCACGTTAGCATATCTGCGAGATGCCATCTATCAAATATTATGCTATGTTTGAGCGTGTGTGTGTGTGTGTATGTGTTGTATGCGGGTCGTCTGCCGTCTGACAAGTCGTCAAATTTGCAAAAGCCCGTCCTTGCGGGAGTTTGGCTTGTGTTAAAGAGTGTATCGAGATACTTTAAAGTCAGGCAAGGCTGGCGAGCAGGCTGGCAGTTTTATGATACACATCGTCTTTTATCTTCTGCTCCATGAAATTTAAGTTATTTTGTTGTCTAGTTCATTGAATTAGCTCGGCATACGAACACACACATATCTAAAATAAATTGAATTAAATTGATGTGCAAGGAAATTGAGCAGCTTTTGGTTGTGCAAAGGAAATTGCTTTTAATTTTGGCACAAATCTCTTTTTAATTTTTGTTTTTCTCCTTGCTTGTTTAGTTTTGTGAGTAGACTAGAGCACACAGCTGGCTGGGTATAGACAAATCTTGTTTGGCGTACAAAAATTCGGAGCCAACAAAATTCGGATTTTGTTGTTGTTAACAGCATGTGTGCCATCGAAATTGCACACACACACACACACTCACACACATTCAGGCAGAGCTAATCAAGCGACAGCTGTTGTCTATGCTAGAGTAGAGCCAAAAGAAAAACATATAAAACTATAGCATACTCTTCAGCGCCAAATGCAAAATAGATGCTGCAATAATTAACTGCATTAAGCCAGCAGCCGGCTTAGCTGCAGGCAGCTGAGTTACTTTACACCAACTCAGCCTCTCATCCTCTTCCCTCTTTATGGCAACGTTAGCTTGTCCTATAGCCGGCAGCTTAACTTGGCCTTAACGCAATTTGTCACAGCAACCAAGGACGGCTCGACAGCTTAGCCCACACCTTCCCTACCCTCCCGTCACTACCAGCCAAAAAAAGAAAGAAGCATGCTTTATTTATGTATATCCCTCGTAAATTGTCTAATACAAGAACAGCAAGCAGCAGCAACAATGGCACATTGAGCCGACAGGTAAAATGAAACAAATTTAAGTGAGTCTAAGCGCATACACACAAACACACACACATACATTCATTTGAAATGCAAACTGCTTGGAAATGAGAAAAATTCCACAACATTGACAGCTAGAAGAATTTTTCGTTTTTCTTTCTAACAAGAAACTTTTAGTTTTTCATATGTTTATTTTGTTTATTTTATGCTAAAAAAAATTTTGGGCACACGAAAAGGGGGCGTGTCAGAGTGGGATGTTAACTCCATTTTCCAGCTTAACGACGCCTGCACTCTGCACCAAAAAGAGTTTCTCGGTTGTTGTTGGCCTTTTAGCTAGTGGTGCAGGTGTGGGTGATAGGTGTGCTTTTTGAGCGTGTCAGAGCATGGCCATTTAGAATGAGTGCTAGTCCACCTCTCCTCCCCTTCCGCGTGCTAAACTGTTTTTTTGGTGCAAAACATATCACGTGTAGTGATGGAAAAGTGCTTGCATCAAGCTCCGTTGGTCAGTGAAAGTTTTAGACCCATCTGAACTAAACCACAGTGCTTGCCAGCTCTTTATCACGCTCTGAATAATGTGCGGTTGGCAAAACGATTCAATTTTCATTTAAAATGAACTAACTGATAAATTGCTGCTTACAGCAATTATTAAAGCTCCCCTTATAGTTGAGTGAAACCTTGAAAGAATTTTTGTTTGCCATTTGTTTGAATAAACTTAAAACTTTTAACTTATATATTTTGTCCAATTCTTGACTTAAAGTGTTGCTATGTTTTTATAATAATATTATTTCTTTTGCTATTTCATAAGGTTTCTTTTATTATATTCTCATTTAAGGTATTTATACCAGCAGTTAAATTGTAAATTTATTCCCAAATTTATGTCTCACTGCATTCAAGTCAATTTTGTTAGCCGACGCATATTTTAAGTCAATTTTTGCATTTTCTATTCTTGGTTTGCGCATTTCCTCGCTGAATTATTAACTTCTAGTGCTGGGTTCTCTAACGTTTTCACAATCATAAAACTTGCCACTCAGCAGTTTGTCGTAATTGCTATCTATTTAAGATATTGCCAACGCCAAAAACTAAAATTACGCATACGCCTCGTGAAGCATGCGGTTGGGAGAAGTAAATCGCCTTAGCTGCGGCTGCTGCTGGTTGGTTTTAAGCCCCAATAAACTGGCTGAAATGCATAGTTAAGCCTTTTTTGGCTGGCTGACTGGCTGGCTGGCCAAACCCAAAGACCAGAGAACCGGTTGTTGGTGTGTCTTTAAGTTTGTCTGGCATTTAAATCAGTGGCATCGTGTATAAATCTAAAAAGTGCTGCTACTTATCGGCGTCCCTTGGCTTTTTGGCCTTCTGGCCTCCTCGTTGAGACTGTAGACTGCCAATGAGTCAGTGTTGGTAAGCGTTGAAAACGATGCTGCTGCTGCTGCTGCCATTTTGGACTGCTTCTATCTACTATCTCTTTTTCTTTATGCTGCTTGGTGTTTGTTGTTGTAGCTGCTGTCTGCTTTTGCTTCTTCTTCTGCTGCCTCAACTTGCTACAAATCATGATAATAAATTCCAATTTTATTTAGTCAGTGAGGCGGCAAAGCACCCTTGTCATCGTCAACGCTTGTTGGCTTCACGACAGCGTAGGGGTTGGGGGGTGTGTGTTATGGGGAGACAGCCGGAAAAAAAGGTCAAACGCTTCATTTGGTTTTTGGGCACAAAAAAAGGCTTCCGAGTCCATTGCTTCAACTACTTGGATTAACGGCTTATTTTTATGACTTTTTATTATTTTCATTCTGTGTAGATATTTTTTTTATTTTTGTATATGCACTTTGACTCCTTTTGTTGCCATGGCGAAGGCATTCAAATAAATTCACTGTTGAATAGAGTTTTTGTCGTCTGGCGTCTGTTTAACTTTTGCCAAGGCATAATCAGGCCTGATTGTAATGAATACGAACAGTCGGCGCCAATCACCAAAAGAAAGCAGTTCATCAGACCGTAAGGGAAAGGGAGCAAAAAAAAGGAGAGTTGAGCTAGGAACATTGCGTAGTAGGTTCCCAACCGTTTTCTAACCTCATTGCGGTTGTCTGAGCAGGCGGTGGGGCAGTCAAAACACATTAGCCGTGTGCTCAAAATGTTGCACAGCTCACGCAGCGTGCAATGGCAAACATACACACACACACACACACATATATACACAGACGTGCGTGCATTGAGACCACGTTGAGGGATTTTAAGGGAGCTGCAGGAAATGTGGCAGCCAACACAGTTTGTAGCAGCAACTTCTTTACCCCCTTTGAAGTTGCAACTTCTGCATTTTTTTTCGCCTGCATTCGCTGCCTCTTTGTTGCCTGTTGGCAATTACAACGTTGCAATGTTGATGGCAACTTTTTTGAATTTTTTTTTGCTTGTGATTCATTTTTTGCTGCCAAGGAACAGGTGACAGAAATATTGAGTTTAAACTGAAGTGGACAACTTGCACATATATGTACTGATAAAGATGATTTGGGATCTTCAAGCAATAAGAAAATAATTTGTTTTCATTGTTTGAGTACTGAATAATGGATTTCGGAACTTTAATTGATATTCGGAATAAAATACATTTACTTAAATATTTAAAATATAATCACACTTTTTCTCATTTTAACCCTTCAAAATACTTTGAGACGACAGTTTTAGTTGCGGTAAGTATTTGTGTATATAAGATTCCTTTCAAGCTGATCTGTTACATATCTACTTTTTATAAGCCAAGCATAGCCTATTGACCACAATTATAGCCGGGTATAACAATGTTCGCATACAGGGAGTAACTCAAAGATACACACACACATATTGTAGCTGACAAAGCGACAGTCAGCGAGCGAGAGAGAGAGAGAGAGAGAGAGAGAGAGAGAATCAAAGAAAGTTGGACAGGAAGACAGACAGTCACTTCCTGCTTGCTGTTGGGCAAGTGCTGTCCATTTTATAATACCCTTTTTTGTTTGAGCTCTCACGGCTTTTGTTGCCGAGGCAGTTGCCTGATTTGCATTTGCATTTGAGCCTTGTGTTTGCCAGGCCGGGCAGTGGCAGCAACCAGCAACCAGCAGCCAACAACTAGCCACAGCATAATTATGGAGCGATGAAAGGACGATGACGATGACGACGAAGGACTTTGGCCAACTAGTCTGTTATGCATGCACTGGGTCTTTAATGTTGGGACATGATGACTTATTTTTTTCAGTCGGCAAACTTGGCAAAGACTGTTTAGCAATCAGAGTCGACTGTTGATAGAGGAAGTGCCTCTGACACTGATAAACTGAAAAGAAATGAAGCCTTTAAGCTGTTTTGCTACAAAAGTTTACGATAGTTTTTGGCTTGTTTACTTCGTAATAAACACTTTTGTGCACAAAGTGCAAACAATTAAACTCAAGTACCTAAGACTTATAGTTCAAATGTCAAGTTTCAGTTGAGTTCAACTGTTTAGTTAACGAAAATCTTTGTTAAAATCTCCAACCTTCCAATCAATTGAAAATATATTGTGAGTATTTTTTTCTGTTTTCAATGAAAATTGGTAAAGCGGGTTGCAGCAACTGAGGCAACAAGAACAAACATTAATGTGTTAAAAATGAAATGCAATCAATAAAACAAATATGAAAGTTTTGATTACATATGTAAGTAAAAATAAACAATTTCAATTTTATAGGAAATATTTACTTATTTAATAAAGTGTGAAATTGTAGTTGCAAAACATTAATTTAAATCACAGATGAGAAAATCTTTGCCCCACTAAGGACCCTTTTAGCGGTCTATGTGTGACACTCCCTGAAGGGTCAGCCGGTCTAACCTAACCTAAGTAAGGCTTTATACAGGCTTATAAATCTTAATGCATTAGCACGTTTAAAAATTTTATTTCAACGGAATACCTCTGCAATTTACATAAGCATATTTAAAGCTGATAAGCCAAAAACGGGTATTTTTTGTTTTGATTCAAGAAATCCTCTTTTTGTTGGTTGCTTAAGAAATTCAATTTATTTTGCAATGAGCTCTGTGCAAGGCACACACATACTTGACTCCCTGTTCTGTAGAGTCTGCTTTCTGCTTGGATTACCTTCGACTTGGTTGCGAGTAAATGCATTTCAAGGCTGCCTTCCAATGAGCATCGTTGATGACATAAAAGTAATGATATTAGAGCGCTTTTGAAGGTAACATCACAACCAAAAAACCGACCCCCAATTTCCGTAATGCAATATAATCAAAAGCATTTTGCTGGAGGGGTAGGTTTTTTGTTGGTGGTTGAAAATGCTTTGTCTTTACCCCCTTACCCCGTTGTGTTAAAACAAACATTTTGGCTTGACTATTCTGCCGCCCTATAGCTTCATTATATAATCGATGATTGTGGGTTGAGTTTTAAATTAAACTCCTCTGTCGAGGGTTAAAAAATTGATACGCTTTTGTTTTGTTCAATATGCTTTTGGACAGTTGAGAAACTCCTCAGAAACTCAACGAAGCACACAGAAACCAAATTGATCCTGAATTAATTTATGCTTGAACTTTGTAATGTTAAGTTGAAAATGTAGCTAGTGGAAATTAAATTGTATTAAAGAAAGAGAAGATAAAAAGTTTTGCTGCAGCATTCGAATGAATTAAATTAGTTTGAATTAAAGCTAAAAGCCAAGTTGTTTGTATAAGATAACTAAGTTACTGTGAAATCATGCAGAGGATTAAATTGATAATGTTGATTTTGTGAAATAAGTTTATGTATGTAATCTGATTCTGCAATTAAATTAAGTAACACAATAAACCAAATATAGCTTGCGAGTATTAAATTATACAAAAGTGTTGAAGTAAAATCAAATAAAGCAAGTTTTTTATTAAACTTGAAAATTTTGCTAATTGACACACTTGCTTTAAACCTACCTCTTAACTTGTTTTCGTCGGCTTAAGTGCGGAGTCAGCTTAAGTTCTTATCAAGACCTGATCTTAGTAGCTGCCAGACAATTGTAAACAAGAGCTCAACTTGAAACAAGGCTTCCAATATCCATTTTTAAATTTTTCTTCTCTTTTTTGCTGTTGTTTCGCCACAAAATCCCGATTGCTAATACTCCAAACTCCCACACCCACTTCCTCTTCCCCGTTTTAGTCATAACAGAATGTAGGAGCGTGCATGCAAAGTGTGATTCTTGGTCTGCCTTTCGAGTTAATGTTTTCTGGCAGCTGGGGCTGTCATTTTTTTTTCTTTCGTTTAATTTTTTTTTTTTTTTTTGGTTTTGGGGTTTTTGTAGCTACTTTTGCAGCTGGTGTTGCCTGCAACTGCTGCTGCATTCGCTTGGTCAGTGCAAAATAGACTGGAATTGATGATGTCACTTGATAGGGCGAATGAGTTTTTCATTTTTCACTTTTCACATGAACCAGAGTCCTGGCATAGTACTGTGGCATTAGAGTGTGCCAAAGAGACGGGCATCATCCTCTACAAGTTCGTTCGTGTTGTTTAACAAATTCATCCTGTTGCTTGCGCTTCAGTGCGTGCCGGACAGCCAGCACATTGCATTGTATTCTCGAGCAGTAACAGGCGCTGCTATTGTCCACACCAAAACACACAAACATATGTACATATATGCACATATGTATGCGATTTTGGGGCAGGCCATTGTTGTGCATCGACCTGTTTGATTGGCTTGCTTTTTGCACGTTTTTAATTAGTGCACAGCAGCATTGAAACAGAATGTTGTAAGGCGAGGTAAGGTAAGGGCGCGCGTGTGGCATGTGCCGTATGTGGCAAACGTTGCTTTAAGTTGCTGGCGCATTAAACAAAACTGAAATATTTCATAAGCGCATTGCGACCCTGGTCACAATGCCAAATGATTTATATGCAAAGTGCTCTGAGCTTGAATATGAGTTTCACTATAAGCAGGCATGCATATGTGTGTGTGTGTGTGTGTGTGTGGTGCAACACTCGGCGTCTGAGTGCACCTTGGCAGGCGCCACAAACAACAGGCCGACAGTCGACTCAATTCCGCACGACTCGTTACGGCCACAGCAACAAATTTTCCAAATTTTCTAACAATAGCGTACACACACACACACATACACACATAAAATGTGAAGTAAAATCACTTGTGTATCGGTTTGCCTGTTCGCGTTGTTAGGTAACACTGGTTTAGCCTTTGAACTAGATACTCTGAAGTGTAAAATCCCAAAATGGTTTCGTCGCTTTAAATATTTTTGGTGTTTAAATTATAATGTGATGAAATGTTTATTAATTTGATTAAGAATTTATTGATAGCTAACAGCTATTATTTGATTTAACTCTTTAATTCTTTTAAATTTATAAGATACCATAAAGCTGCAAAGAAAGTATTTCGTTAGGTGCTATTGTTTGTTCATCTTTTCAATTTAGAGTGCATTAAAAATATATAAAAATATGAAAAAGCTGTTAATGTTTGCCAAGATTTTATATGTTGCTATATGCATAAGATGATGAGTTTTTAGGACCAGCTGAGGCTTATTATGAGATTGTGTGGCCAATAAAGAAAGATATTTCGTATGCAAATTTGATACAATAAACCGTCTTTATTGCAAATATATTCAAGATTGAATTAAAGTGATAAAATTATTATGTTTTGCATTTTAAGTATGTTTCTTTAATAAATTTCCCTTTGCTAAACATTGTTGTCCGAAATTTTATATTATTATACCCTGCATTGATTAAATAGAAAAGGAGATATATTTTTTTGTGCAAATGTATGTTACATTTTCTGTAAGCGTTTAGGGTTCAGGGTATCTGGTAGTCGAGCTATCTTGTAATAGAGTCTTTTTACTTGTCTTTTTCATATATTTTTTAACTTCTTCAAAATATTATTTTGAATATAAAGACAGCTTTGAGGTTTAGTCCGGCTCTAGTGAATGACTTTTAAAAGCATTAATATATCTTTTTATTTTCAATGAAGTAAGGATTATATATGTAGCAGAGTTTCCTTTCCATTTACATTGTGATGGTAAAGTTTATGTTGGTAATATTTGTTAAGATAAGATAAGAACTAAGTTTCTAAATTTATAACAAGATATTTAAGCTGGGGTCTTTTTATGCCATTACAGTTTAAATGAAGCCATATATATTTTTTCATCTTAAGCAGACTCGGACTCCGTTTATTTAAACTGTCAGCTGCAACGTTAGCTGTGCAAATAAATTTCTTTAATGTATCTAAACATTTTGTTCAAGCTTCTATCTTTTATTTCCCCCCTAACTCACGCTTCGCTTCCCACTACTTAAATCTCTGCCAGGCAAGGCACACACACAAACGCACACACTTTGGCTTGTAGTTACATTTTGTGGCACTCACCTTATTGGAATTACCATTGAATTTCAATAGCTTCTTGCAGGATTTACCGCGACTCTCAAAATAGATGTCCTGTGGCGTGCGACGACGTCGCTGCGCTGCCGGATGTGTTGTTGTCAGTGTTTTACGTTGAATGAATAGTGGCTCGCTGTTGCTGCACTCGGTGCCTGCCACCGATTGTGTTGCTTTGTGGCGACTCACACAGAACAAACGACTCAAGATGCCGCAGCAGCCTGTCGTTGTTGTTGTTGCTGCTGCTGCTGCTTCTGTTGTTTCTCTCGCTAATGCTGTTTCTGTTGCTATGGTTGCATTGTTGTTGGCACAACAGCGTGCGGATATGGTCATTAGGTTGGCATTGTGGCGTGTCTGGCGGTTGACATCCATTTCCATGGTGAGCAACAAAAAACTGTTGCCTACTTTAATGCGCGCTGTGTTGAATTCCCAAATATTTTCACTGTTTACAGTTATTGATGTTGTTGCTTATGTTGCTGCTGCTGTTGCTGCTGCTGCTGCTGTTGCTGCTGGTAAAACAGCACAGCTTCCGACAGTTCCGCTCGCTTTTAACTTTGCCGTCTGTTTTCTCTTGTTGCTTTTTTTTCATATGCAAATCATCAGCCGGAAGTTTCAGCTTTCTTTTTGTTTTATTTTCTTATTTATTCGGTGTGTGTGTTTTTTTGTGTGTATTTATTTCTTTTATTTGTTCATTCGACTGCCACTGAAAATAGCTCGCGCCTTGCGGCAGGTGGTTCAATATCGCTATGCGTTGCTCTTGTTATTGTTGTTGTTGTTGTCGCTGCCGTTGTTAAAGACAAAACAACTTGGCGCTCTCACACGTACAAATACACACTCGAACACAGAAACAGGCTAACGTCTCGCATTCTCCAAACACACACGCGCTTACACACACACACACGAACACGCACACACACTTGAGCAGAGCAGACGCGATGTTTTCAAGCCGAGGGCAGCAAGCCAACTGATAGCAATGCTCGTTTATGTTGCCTCATCTCAAACGCCGCACAGCGTTGCCAGACCAACTTGAGGCTATTCAGTGCGCATGTCACACGTACAGTGAGTGCTAAAAAGCATGCAACTTTGTGTGCCATTGTTCACTGGTTGTGAATGAAGCAAAGACAAGCTGCCTGTTTACGTTACTTGCTGCTGGTGGCGCTGCTGCTCAGGCGAACTGGGAGGGTCGCAAGTGGGGTGGACAGCAGTTCAAAGTTGTAGCGCATTTTGCTTTATGTGTATAATTGTTTGGCGGCAGTCGAGCGTCGCCTCATGCTATGCAGCAGGTTTATATATTTTTTTTTTTTTGTAATACCCTCGAGACGAGTCGGGCATGGAAGGGAGGTTAGTAGTAATGCAAGCTAAAGCGTGGGGAATGTGATATTATTTAATGTATTTCTTTGTGTGTGTTAATTTGTTTTAACTGAAGATTCCATGAAACTTAATTTTTATGTGATTAATATATAATTCATTAAGCTTAAAGAGTTTTGTTTCTGTAAAAATGTATTATTAATTATATTAATAATTTTTTATTCAAGCAAACAATAATTAATAATTATATTTTTATTGATCAAGTAATTAAAGTATATTATCAAATTACTTTACAGCTTTTTATAAAACTCTTGCTAGAAAGGATGTTCTGTAGTCAGCTTAATTATTGAACTTGATTCGAACTTCTTTTGTTGTTGCAGTGCTCTCATGGCAGATTACCAACTAAAGTGATGGGAAGGCACACATTTCATCAGTGGAGTGTGTCTACATGTATAAGTGTGTGTCGTAATGTGTGTCGCTGTGTGTGTGTTTGTGTGTGTGTGTTAGAGTGTTGTATGTGTGCTCTGTACGTAATTTGAATGTTTCAACGTAATCTTTGATTTGATTATGTTGCTGAGCTGCCTCCTATGTGTGCAAAAAACGTGCCGAGATGTCCTTCTCTCACTCTGTGAGGGAGGGGGTGCTGGGGGGGTGTACTATGTGTGGGTATTTGCACTGGGGTATGTGCTTGTGCGTATTCGTCTCGGCCACTTCCGGACTAAAGCTATAAACGGATTATAAAGTAATTTAATGCTTTTTCGTGTCTGGCTTCGACAAAGATACTAGTTAGTTTCCGCTAGAGAGAGAGAGAGAGAGAGAGAGAGAGAGAGAGGAATAGAGAGGTAAAGAAAAAGAGAGATATAGCGCATGCAATAAAAACTTTTAATGTTTGTTTTCTGGTATATCATATCGCATTAGATCGCATCACGCATACGCACAGTTGGCCTGGCTCATTTAATGAGTTCGTCGAGTTGTTTTATACTTGTTGTTGCTCTTCTTGTTTTATTGGAGTTCTCTTAGCCAAGCTTGCATTTCTTTTTTGTGCGTAATTAATGTCCAACAGTTTTGTGGCCAACAACATTGGCAGCTGTTTATCCGGTTTCCAACTCCTACTCTGACAATATTCGTTTGGTCATTTTGGCAACATGTTTATCTGCCTCAGTGCGCAAATACATGCGTATGAGTGTGTATGTGTTTGCCATATTAATGCCTACACACACACGCACACACGCACACGCACACGCATTTAGTTAGATTGTCACATTAATTTTGTACGTTAAGCTGTCAACGTTGCCAACATTTTTGTATCTTATTCCTCGATGTGTTCTTCGTCCTTCTTCTACTTCTCTTCTAACTTTTTTCTTCACGCACGTCTTGTTTTCGTTTGGATGTCGAAACACAAAAAAAATAACACATATCTTGGCAATTTCTCTTGCTTTCATCTGGGTTCCAGGTCCAGCAGCGATAAGTGCGTCTTAGTTTATCTTTATGTGTAGGCTTTGCATTAGTTCTTTGTTGTTGCTTTTGCGGCTACTGCTCCTTCGTCATTTTGTAGCTGTTTGGCAAATAAATACATTTGATAATGTGGCACACACATTATATTGATGGCACCGATGTCTTCTGACCCATCTCCTTACAGCCTCATGGCGTTAAATTGAATGAAGTGCAAAAGCATTTTAGATTAAAGCAACGCAGGGCAACTGTGACAAAAGATAAATCCTAAACCTGTTTTGTAAGCATAAAGCATTCAAGAATGTATGAATTAATATTTGTGAGCAATGTACAAATAAGTGGTTAAGTCCTGAGCAATGTTATTATATTAAAAGGAATTTAATGCAATACTTTCAATTCTATACAATTTGAATGGAACAAAAGATTTTTGATTTTAGGTTGGAAATTTCGCCAAAAACTGTAAATCTAATCCTTTTTGAAAATACTCAATTTGCTATGCAACTTTTCCATACAATACTATTTCCAAATTGTGCTGGCAGATACAAATGCCACATTCGCTTCAGCTGCCACATAGGACGCAAACTTTTTCATGAAGCAGCTGCACTACACCCTCCCCTCCCCACCCCCTGCACCCTATTCGCTTCACAATCAGTCTCAATTACGCAGCATTTTTGTATGTGTCGAACGCTGTTAGCAATGAAAACTGTGTGCAACTGTAGCCAGAACTGAAAACTTCCATTGCATTTACACCAAAAAAAAAAAAAAAACCCAAAAACCAAAAAAAAAATAGAAACTGTTGCCTAATTGCAAAAATGCTGCCGGGCAAACACACACACACACACACACACACACATATATATATATATAGAGCAACTTTTCCAAGTACTCCGAAAAAGAAAAGTACGCTAAAAGCTTAAACAAAACCTCAATAAAGCCGATGGGCAGCAAGCTGGCTGGATGGGTGAGCTGGTCGAGGTTGTGGTGGGGGGGGGCAAGCTGAGGGGCGTTCTGGCCTGTGCATAGGTCGTTACAAACTATTGAGGCGGCAAATGGCAAACGGAAAAGTTTGCGGCGCATGCGCAACTCCAACAAAATGAATTTAACTGGTATGCCCAACAGCAATAGAGTGTAGCGACAACAACAACAACAACAACAGCAACAACAACATTAAAAGCATGTAAATGACGCTTTTATGTTGCAATCACGTGCTGCCATCTATAGTTTCTTATAATACCCTAAAGCCATTAAAAATTGAATAAAAAAGGTTTCAATGCTATTGTGGATGAAAACCTAATGTCGCGCTTTGATGCCTTCGTTAGTTGCTGGTGCTGCTGCTTAAGGGGATGGGCTGGATAACTGTCAGTTATGCCTTCTCATCCTGACAGGATCAGAATGGCGTTGCACTGCGTTTGGATGACGACATCGTTTGAAAATTTATGCAAATGCACGGAATTTGTATGAAAATTGTTTTATTTCATACTGCACGCACACAATCACTCATAGTTGACACAAACACACACACACATACGTGTACGCACGCACACACTCACTTAATGCACGCGCGTGCATGTCATTGTCTTGTGCTTAAGTAGAAATTACTCATACTACGTGTTGGAAGCTTCCTTTATTTTATGTCTTGTTTCTCTTTCTTGTTGCTGTTGCTGCTTTCTGGCTTTGACGTCGCCCGGTTTTGTGTTTTATGCAAATTTCGTTGTTGCTCAGCGCAACAATGTTATTAAAAAATGATAACAAGCTAGTGCCCCAAACAACAACACCAACAACAACACCAAAAACAAGATGGTTAAACACGTCAAGAGACAACGACAACTGTCAGTTAGAGACGGCTGCGGCTGTCCCCATGTCAAGTTTTTAGTTCGCTGCCTTTCCCATTTGTGGGTGTTTTATTGTTGTTGGTGTTGTCTTTTGCATGCGTCACGACCAGAACTATGAAATTATGCAGTGAAATATGTTGCCACAGCGAAATAAGCAAAATAGAAAGGGCAGCAAAAAGCGAATTACAAAACATTGCGCATAACGATATTATAATGCTCTTTCATTTTAGAGACATAAACAATGGGTTGAAATAACAAAATTATTAAACTAAATATGTGGAAAAAACCCAGAGATAGAAGTCTCGAAGTAAAATGTTTAAATCGCTGTAAAAACATTCTTGTTTCTTCTAAAATTAATTAAAGATCACCAAAGTTATTTTAATAAAACATTTTCTTCATAGACTCAACACCATGTCAAAATGTTTGTGTGTGAGTTTAGGGATGAAACTCTGTAAGGAAGCAAACAACTAAGTAAAGCTCAAATTATATAAATGTATATGTTTGTAAGCATGTGCGTGTGTTGGCATATGTATGTATATCTGAAATAACAGTTGTTGTACAAGAAAATATGACAGATAGACAGGCAGCGACGTCAGCGATGGCGACGGCAATGACAACATGTTGCCAAGCAAAGCCAGGCAGGCAACAGCAACAACAAATGCAGTAGAAACTTCAGTTTTGCGACCCGAGTTGAGTCGAGCCATGTTTGAAATGTAAAAAGCATGTCAGAATTTCAAACTGCTGGATGCGTTAGTTACGTTTTGAATGCCAAAAATGCCACAAAAAGCAAAGCATTTTGGCAATGCAAGCAGCTTTGGCATATGCTTGTATACCTCTTAAAAATGTGGCTTTCAAAAATATTGACAGGCTTTGATAACTAGACGCTTATTAAATAATTGAATTTTAAAGGTTTTGTTAGCTGATCTATTGATTCTTTTATGTGTCTAAAATCCGAAACATAAATTTAAAGATTTTCTTAATTTATTTTTGATATATTTTAAATCCGCTTTTGTCAACAAGTATCTAGAATTAACTTTATAACTCGGATATCTGTGCGCTGAGTGAATAAATCACGAGAAAAATTTTAATTTTGTTTATTTAAATTTCCAGCGCATCGATTAATCTAAATTATTAGAGAAACACTTTTAGCTGCCACTTTGCCATCTATTTTAAAATAATTATTTTAACATTGTTTATTTGTTATAAAGCTCTTATGTACTCTTTAGTTTATTGCCAAAATGTGTGTGTCTACAAGTCTGCGTTTATGTCGAAAAATCTTTGTTGTTTTATAATCCTAAAATATGATTTAAAACCTTTAAATTAATAACTTGGAGAGACAATTTTAAAAATATAATACACTAAAAAACACTTCGTGACAATTTCGTCGTTGTGTAAAATGTAAAACTATTTTCATAAGTTTTCAGTTTTCCGAAAAATCTATACTTGTTGGAAAAGGTGAGCAAAAGTTGTATGTAAAAAGTTATATTTTTCAATGCTAATAATAAATTTTGAAATTATAGAGTCTTTGCAGTTCTTTTTTTGAGTCTTATTTTTGAGCTTGCTGTTTGCAAATTTTGCAATTGTTGTCGGTTATTTCATCGCATATTTGCGTCATGTCAAAATGGCGTTTTGTCGCCATTGTTAGCCGCCATTTTATTGTTGACAATTTGCACTTGTTGTTTTTGCTGTGGCTGCTTGTTTGCTGGTAATTTTTTTGGCAAAGCATTTCATTTTTGGCATTTTGTTGAGTTGAGTTTGCTGCCATTGCTAATTACATGGCATGTGGACCTTTGTTAGATTTTTGACACGCCTGGCTGGCTGCATCAACCCCTTTTCTCTCTCTCTCTCTCTATCTCTCTCTGTCGTTCTCTCTCGACTGGCTGTGCGTGATAAGGACATTTTAGCTATCATTTCATTAAAAGCGCACATCAGCAAATATACACATTTAAACACATGGATTTAAACTACAAGTTTATTGTTATTGTGCGCTGTGTTGGCCGTAATTTGGTATAGCTTAACCCAAATCCAATTAAGTAACAAGCGTAAGCCACTTGGCAAGCGACATCGACGACACATTGGCTCGTTTAACCCATTAAATGTCACACACACACACATGCATAAATGGAGCCACACACACACACAATCACACAATCACAGCTGACATGTCAAAACCCAAAGCTGATAATTTCAATCAATTTTAAGCCACAGTCACAGAACCAGAGAAAAAGAGCAAGCGAGAGAGAGAGAGAGAGAGAGAGAACTATTTTGCAGTTGAGCGCCTTTTGGCCTGCCATTTGGGCCAACTGAATCGAGTGGCTGCATTGCAGCATTGGGAATTTCTACACGTCCACAACGTCCTTTTGTGGGTGTCTGTCTTTTGCCCTGTTCAACCATGTAATTTCGACTTGTTTGCAGCGTTTGGACAGCTTTGGTGTTGTTTTTGCTGTTGCTGTTGCCTTCTAATCAAAACTAACCCAACTCAAAAGAGTCAACCAATTAGCCGGGACCCATGTGATAAACAGTTAGGCCAGCATTCAACAAAAATAATGAAATGGAAATTGTTACTGCCTTGATTCTGTAGCTGCATACCCTATAAAACAGATATATGAGCTTTAACGGCTGAGTTAATAAAAACTTGATATATTTCTAAAAAAAATATTGAAACTTCTTAAACAAATGAATGTTGAATAAACATTTGCTAGATCTTGAAAGCCTTTTTGTATCTTTGTTTATTTCCAACATTTCAACCAAGTAAGATCATTATATAGGATGACCATAATGATTGACAGGGTATTACTTTAACATATGAATGCCTTGTAGAAATTTCTTTTTGCCTGCAGCTAAATATTGTTGTTGCTGCTTTTGTGTTTTGTGTGGTTTGTTTATGCAGCGGACCTCCAACGTTTTCGCTTTCGATCGTGCCCGAGGCAAAGAACTGGGACTCGAACTTCAAACTGGGAACCGGAACCTGGACACACTGTGCGTGTGTGTGTGTGCGAGTGTGTGTGGATGTGCGTGTTTTGGTTAACTCTTGTTTACTTTGTTTTGATCCCGAAGTTTTTAGGTTTTTGTGCCTGTGTCTCTCAGGCTCGTCTCGTCTCGCCTCGCCTCGTTCGCTTAATAACGTTATTTTCTGGTCATTGTACTTTTAATGGGCTGCATAGCAGGCGAAGCAAATCAAACGCTGCCGATAATGTTGTTGTTGTTGTTGCTGTTGGCGTTGACTATTGCCATTGGGCATTGGGTTTTGGCAACGGCAACGGCATCGATCATCATCATCAACAGCAGCAGCAGCAGCAGCAGCAGCGGCAGCGGCAGCCGCAGCCAACAACATGATTATCATGGGTTGCTCATGATCGCTATCCCTTTTTAGTGGCATGTTGTTGTTGTTGCTCTGGTTGGTTGCGTGGCAGCAACAATTTATCGAAAACACACACAATGTTGTCGACAACAGCAGCAAGGCTGTGTTGAGGCTGTGCATGATGACGATGATGATGATGATGATGGAATATGTAGGCTCTTATAAACTTGAGCTTCTGGGTGGCGACGCGTAACAGCTCACAACAACACACACACATACATATACAAAAAGCTCTTTCATCGCATGACAAGCGTTCGCAACGTTTAAACAAAAACATAAAGAAAAACAGCAAACAAGCCAAGTCGGCGTCAACAAAAAAGTTAAATAAAAGAATTACCAACAAAATTTAATACATCAAAAATTGTTGCTGAGGCATTTTTTTGTACTGCAGCAAGAAACAATTTAGAGTGTGATTTGTTTAGCAACAATAACTTGCTTAGATATTCTTTTGCTAGCCAATTTTGGCAAAGGCAAAAGTTTTTACTAAATGATTTTGCCTGAAAAATAATACGGCATTTGATATGCAAACAATGAGTTTTGGTTTAATCTCGGCTTAAAATGTATACAATTAAAGTTGAAAAATGATTTTTTGTGTATATTTTCATTTAAAAATGTTAAATTTTTAGTCGAAAATTTATTAAATACTTTGTATCTTTAGCTAAATACGCTTCGACATTAGGTAATCTACAACTAACAAAAGAACAAATACTTGCAAAAGCAATTATATTGGCAAAAAACAGAAATTGTGTTAGAAAGTTGAAACAAACAAAAAGCAAACACTTTATGCTTTTATCACTTTTATCAAAAATTCCAGCACATAATTAGTTGCCAAAGTTTTCAATTGAACTGAAAGTTTTTCGAGCAAAAAACTTAAAGACAGGGATGGCAACAAGAAAATATTTCGAATTCCCTTGCTTGTTTATGTCCTTCTTCGAGACAAAAAATTAATATTGTATTGGCACTTATGTATAGAACTGTGTATGTATGTATGTGTGTATGTTTTTGCATGCTACCTAGAATTGAGGCTGCTCTGTTATGCTTGCCTAGCTGTCTTGTATCCTTGTTGCTGCTGCTGATGCTCATTAGCATAAGTATTCTTATCCAATATCCTTTCTTTTCTTTGGTATTTTTTTTTTGTATGCCTTGCTGCGCATTTTGAATACAAGTTGCCATTGTCTCTAGTCTTGCTACCCCCGGGGCCATGCCTCTTCTGTCTGTCTCTAATGCAAGTTTTGTGTTCCGCAAAGATTTTCCAGCTGCAATTTCCAGCGGAATGAATCGCTTGCCATTGCCAATAATCCGCAGCGACGTTGGAGGACAAAAAAAAAGAAAAATGCAATTAAAAAATTTTCACTTTGTTTCGACTTTTTGTCGGCTCTTTGTGTGTGTGTGTGTGTGTGTGTGTATGCTTTGGGCTCTTTCTCGATTTGCTTGGCATAAGTTTGACAGCAGCTGATGCCCCCTGCCCCCTCCCCTCGCACCCAACTCCTAGCTACAACAGCTAAAACATTCTTTCATTTAATAAAATGCGTGCCAAGTTGACAATTTCAAATTTGCCCATCCTTTGCATCCCCCCCCCCCCCTCCAACCCTTAGGCATGCCACGGGGCCAAGGACAAGGGCGCCTAGTGACGCAGGACTAAGTAAAAAGTTTTTCCCTCAATTTGACTTGGGATCAGTGTTGCTACCACGCCCAGCTGTCAGTTGGGGCCGCAACAGTTTGTTTTCTCCAGGCCCAGGTGTCATGTGGCAGCTGTCTACACAGCAGCCTTGGCATGTGTGCAACATTTATTTGCTGCCCGCGGTGCCCCCAAAGAAATAGGTGTTGTAATGTGCTTCAAGTACAAGTCCTCTCCAACCTTTTGCGCCATGCATTCGAATGATGAATGATGGATGGCTGGCTTGGCTGGCTGGCTGGATGAATTTGCATCGCTTTATGGGATGCGTGTAAACAAATAATCTAGCTACGCCTGCTGGCAGCTGAGATGCCAAAGGATGGCCCGAATAGTATGTATATGGTAGTTGGGAGATGGGAAACCTGGGCCCAGTTCAAACGAAGCCACCGAAAACATGTGAAGCACTGGGCCACACACACGAATCGAGTGGCACATAAAATAAAAAACGAAACAAGTCAAAGTGATTATGAGAAAAATGAATGACTTTAAGAATATCCTGTACTTCAGAAGACCTTGGCTTTATGATAAACATCTAATGAACAGAAAGGCGATAAATGAAAAATTAAAGAATTCAATTTTATAAACCCGAAAATACAAAGAAGTTAATAACTTTATACAAAGTCTCTTAAGGTCTGCAAACTTTAACAGATGGTCAACTGATTAATAATTCTTAAATGCCAACTTTTGGACTACAGGGTATATAAACAAAAAATATATTTAAACGTATACATACATATAAATATATATAAAGATATAAAACTTAAAAAAAAAACAACTCGGCCAGGCAAGAGCCTCGTTCGTTCGCATCCTCCATCACCGTATTGATTATTGTGATCTGCCGTGTGCTTGGGCTCTGTGGTTAATTATGCAGGCAACTTGGAGCATCAGTAGAGAGAGAGAGAGAAAGAGAGAGAGATTGAAAGAGCGTCGCGGGAAGGTGTAGAGGGAGATAGTGAGTGGAAGTAAGTAAGGAAGAGCGCGTCGAGCGGGGCGCGACTGTCATTTATTTTAAACGATTCTTTTACACATGTCGGGGGCTGTCGCCGCTGCAGCCACCAGAATAAGCAATTGTTGTTGTTGTTGGTGTTGTTGTTGCTACTCCATCTTCTGCTGCTGTTGCTGCTTCAGTCATTGACGTTGGCATGCCAATCATTTTGCGTTGATGAAGTGCGAGTGTGAGGCAAAAATGTTGTACCAATAATATCGGAAATAAGGAACGCCAGCAGCAGGAGTCGATAATGGAGTTGAAACATTTCGGTAATATGATTTGCTTGACTTCAATTGCACAATACTTAAATAATTTACACAAAAAATGTTCTAGGTTTTCGTTCTTTGTAAAATACAGCATTCGATTATTTTACTTTCCAAGAGTTAAAGTTTTGATGGCTGTTAAATTTCCAATGTTGCTTTAATTAAATTATTTTCTACATTTTGCAACGTTGCCTTTCACCGATTGCCACCCAATCGAAAAGCTATCTATTTTTACAATGTTCCCATCGTTTATCAGCAGATACCTGCAGCAAAAAAGAAATATAAGCTTAATATTCACACACTCCCTCAGTCACTGGTCTCATTCAGGCAGTCGGAGGCACTCGTTCCACCTTTTTTTTTTTTATTTTGTCAATAATTAATTTGTTGAAAATGCAATGCGAACGCCGAACGCTGCTTGGGCCACCACCAGATAGACGCTGGACAGAGTCGAAAAGTCGGAGGCTGACAGACAAAGAAGCGCCTTGCATTATGCATGAGCCCAGCCTGGACCTGGAATCAGATATCTGTTGTTAGGGAACTGCGTAGCCCTTGAGTTATGCGCTTTAGGGGCGCCTTCAAGGTTGCCCCTGTTTGCCAAGTATCCATCCATTCGTCTTATTCTGTCGTCAAATCTTGTTTTTGTTGTTGTTTATCTGTCTTTTGCCGCTGATTAAGTCACTTACATATTTCGCTGCTTTTCTCACTAATTTGCTGTTAATTTGTTAGCTGCTTCGTGCCTCAAGACTCTTTTTCCAGTCGAGCCACCGAAAATATTCATTTCCTGCCGCCTGTCGCAACAGCATTTTGGCTTTGTCAGAATTCCGGGAAAATCCCACATCAACATAACACACACAGGCAGACAGGCATTCGGGAAAACATAATAAATACACAGGTAACTCAGTCAGTCAGACAGACAGAGTCGCGTCTAAGTCAACGTCAGCATTCTGCAAGAACGTAATAACTAAAATTATACTCAATACACAAAACAATAATTGGACGTAACTGCACTTTAGTTGTAAACAAAGTTTACATAAGAAATATAAAGAAAACATATGTTTTTTTTATATTTATTTCTAAAATCTTTTTAATTTTGTATGTGCCTTAAAGAGTCTTTATTTAATTTTACTGAAAGATTAAATCAGTTATTTCACTAGCTAAATTTAGTAATTTTTGCTCAAAGCTACTTAAGTTTGCTACCTGAGCTATCAAGATGAACTTAAGAGGATACGTTAATCCAAGAAATTATATAGCTTGTATAATAAAGTAATAATTTGATTTGGTCATTATGGTAATAACCATTGGAAAACCTATAAATCACTTATACAATCCCATCGATATTACCTTAATGGTATATTATCATCACATCATTTCGCAATTGACTTAAAGCGAGTGAAACAATATAATTGTGACCACTGTGTATGTATTTATATTACTCTGTCTATGTATGTATGTGTAAAAGAACTGAAACACATGTACTTAAACCGATGCCATCAGCAAAAAACATAATAAAAAGCTCATCAAGTCGAAGGCCTGTGAGAATTTCGCAATGTTTTGGTTTGTGCCTTAATTTTTTTTTAGACAAACTGGGGACTGAAATTGAAACTGTGACTTGAACACGGACAGCGTGTGGGGCACGGTGGTGGGGTTGCTTGTTGCTTGCAATAGCCACCATGCAGCATACATCACACACCATGCACCATGCACACAATCGTGGTGGCAGCAGCGCCTGAGCCACCAGCTGAATCTGAATCTGAATCAAATGTTTATCTTCCGTGTTTTCTGGTCGCGCCACTCGGATTACATTTCGCTGCCAGCTTGTTGCGGCTCAGTGGCGCTCGGGGTTCATGTTTTGTTGTGTGTTTTTTGTTTTTGCGCTTTTTTTTTGATTGAAAGTCACGTGCCGTGCATAAAACAAACGTATTTAATGTTTCACTTGTTGTTGCCTTTCAATGAAAACGAAATTCAAAAATCGAAAAATGTTTGCGCGACAAAAAACCCAGCCAAGTGTAGTTAGTTGTGGGTGAAGGAAGGGTGCTGTACAGCACAGAACAGAACAGCGGCACAGTCGTCACATTGGGTAGTAAAAAATAAATGAAGGGAAAAACATGCAAAGGCGAATGAATCGCAACGCTGGCAGCCTCATCAATGGGGCAGCTCCCGAAGCAGGCACATTAATTAAGGCAAAGAAAAAAGCATAAGAAGGCTATATATAAACATACAAACACACTCACACACACACTATGTTTGCTGGCAGCGCGCTGCGGTAACTTCGGCAAACGTCTTCGTGTCTTTAGTGTGTGTGTGTGTGAGGCGTTCATCTTCGTTTCGCAGTCGCTGTTGACGCTGGCAGCGCAGTTGGCGGCAACAGAAGTAGTTTGTCGCTCGGTTTTTCGTTTGCTTTGCGCACGACTCTCATTTTGTGTTTGCTCGTCAAGGCAGACGGAAGCAGAAAAGCTTCAGCTTCCGACCTACGCGCGTGTCACTCAGTGCGTTGCTTATGTGTATGTGTGTGTGTGAGCGTGTCTAAATACAAATACCGCTAGGCAAACGGTACTAAACAAAAACACAGTGCAAGACAAATGATGCGCGCTCAAAAATATTAACAACACCAAACGAGTGAGTGTTTGTGTGTGTGTGTGTTTTGATGGCAGGCATGTGCCGTTAATTGCTCGGCACGGCGACAACAGGTGGCAACCCCCAGCAGCCCCACCAATTTTCTATAGAGCTTTATACCAATTGCTGCGTCGCACGCAAAATTCGCAGAACTCTAATTGCCAAAAAAAAAAGTTAAGGAAAAGAAAGAATACAAAAAAAAAACAGGAATTTTTGGCATGTTGGGGGCGTGAGGCCCGCAATTAGCAAATCTAACAATTCCAAGAATCGATTCACTGCAGCCAGGAATTAATTGGCTGCCCTCGGTCAAACATTAAAAAAATGAAAGAACAGAACAAAAAACCAAACACTTGAAACAAAATAAGAAACAAATATAAAAAAGCCGACGCACTGCGCTGCCAAAAATAAGCTAAAGAAGTTGTCACAGGCAGCAACAGCAGCGACAGCGGCGACGTGTGTCAAAGGTTTGACAGGCCTTAATTGTACAAAGGAGAAGCAGCAGCACCATCATCATCATCAGCATAAGAAGTAACAGTAACAGCAGCATAGGGGTTGAGAGGGTGCTACTGCTGCTGACAGCGTTTTTTTTATTTTTTATATTTTGGTGACAGGCTCTGTTATGTGGGCCCTCAAAGCAAAGTTGAAGCTAAAGTGGCCAAGCAGAAGAGTTTAAGCACTGGGATAAGTTAAGAAAAAAACAATTGAGCCAAGGATAATCTGCCTTGATGGAAATGATTTATAGAAAGGCTGTACGCAAGTGCTGGACTTAATCTTATCTTAAGTAGACAGAGTGAAATAAACAAATCCTAAATTGTAAAGGGATTTTTTAATTTGGCTTTTTAGGAAAGGAAGTACACAAACGTATTTTAGGTACGGTTCTTCTACTATCCTGGGAAAATAGAGATAATTGCTCTTCACTATGCATTAAGTAAGCAGCAGGATTCAATTAGTTTTCCTTCCCCTTACTCGTATCTCTTAAAATCTTCATCTCAATTATATTTATTTATATCTATTCGAACTTCTTAGGTAGTAAATCTTAAGTTATGCTGCCTTGCTCAATTAAAAAGTTCGCTTGGTAATCTGAAACATGTGAGAAACAGGTGTTACCTATGCATATATGCTGAGCAATATGAACAATTGCAGCTGTTATCAAGTTGTTGAAAGATAAAAGATTTTATAAGTCAGTGCAAATAAAAATTATGTTAATTTGAAGGAATTGTAGGAATTGCTGATTAATATCGGACTGCATGATTTTTCCAACTCTAACGAGAAATATGAATCGGTTCTTATAAATAAATTATTATTGTGTGCGCTTGAATCTGGCCAATCGCAATTCCTTACAGTCTCAATACATAAGATAATAAAATTTTGATTGATTTCATTTCTTTAAACTGATTTATTGAGCACGCCACGCCCCCATTATAAACACACACACCCCTCGAAACTGCTTTCCAAATCGAGCCGACATTTAAACTCACTTAAATATCAGCTTAATCTCAACGCAGAGCATTACCAAGAAATTTGATACAAATCGTATTGTGAACAGTTAAAAGCTAATAAAATTTTAAGAGCTGTGTAATCAAATACAAAATAAATAAAAGTAAAAATGCGACGTCAACATTTGGCGAAGCAGCTAGGACTTGTGCTCCTGCTGCTGCTGCTGCCACTGCTGTTGCCACACTTGGGGGCAGAGATTGCACACATCCCGCTATCCAGCAATCGCATTAGCTTGGAACCACTCGAATCACATGAGGAGGAGACACATGTCTTGCCACCAAGTTGCCCGCAGCGACAATCATATGAAAAAATGCTGAATAGTATCGACGATGTTGAGGATCTGTATGTCGATGTTCCTGTGCACATAGCACTCGAGCAGCGACAGAAGAAACGGTAAGTCCTTATTCCCTGTATCCTTTTCCAAATACGAAACGAATACACATAATTTGAGTAATGCGCCTAAGTGCGCTGGCGACGCCGCCTGTCACACAAATCAAATTATGACCAAACAATAACAAAACGCTGTAAGGACGCAAAGGACGTAGGTTGGCCATGCTTAAAAAGATGGAAGATGAGGGTAGAAACCAACAAAAATAATTTATAACCATGACGTGTGGCTGGCCAAACAAAAACCAGCGCCAGATTTTTACAGTTGCCATAAATATAAGTAGTGTGGCTACTCTTCTTCTTCTTTTTCTACTTTGCTTGTGTGTGTGTGTGTGCGTGTGTGTTTTGTTAGTGTTAGGCCCACAGCTGCGGCCGCGTTGCACGTGGCGTATGAGCAACTTTTTTCCTTCATTGTGTTTTTCTTTTGCCTTTTTGTTTTTTTTTGTTTTATTGGCGGCTGTTGTTATTTCTTGCCCTCGTTTGGGCCTGGGTCAAGAAAAGCTGTCACGTTTTCGCTAAACGCGCGCGCCTGGCAGGCATTTTGCCTTTTACACTTGCATATTGTTTGGATGCGTTGACTTTGTCAGGCGGGTGGAAAAATATTCACTCTTAAAAGTAAGAAGCTGAAACCAAAGCGAACTGTACTTGAAATCTGGATATAAAACTTAGCTTAAAATATTTAATTAAGCTTATGCAGATTATTTCTCTTCTAAAACGTCTTTCTTCAAAGTCAATTAACCATATTTACAACACTTTATAAATAGACACAGACAATATCAATGAAATACGCAAGATTACGGAAAAACTAAAAATTATTAGTCGAAGAATTTTAAGTTAAATCTTAAGTGTAGATATCACATTTGTTCAAATTTATTCTGTTTTAAACAAATCACTGTTTGTTTAATCAGAAAAGATAATAGAAAGGGTGCATTAAAAGTTATGGTAATAACACGATCTTATTTTTTCTCTTTAAATAATAAATTTTTTTCCTCTGTTTAAAACGTGACAAAAGAAACTCACAAAAAAAGAAAAACCCTTGTTTGAAACTCAATTTCTCATATAAGAAATTAGATATATTATTATTACTTAATTTAATAAATCAGCTTTAACTTTAAACTTTAGTAAGAGCATCTCAAATTCGTGATACGCCTCGGCTGTCATTTCCTTTCTTAAATAGCTTTAATATATTTGAAACATTTCTGTTTTTTATTTCGCCAAAGAACGTGCGAATCTTTGAAGTCGAAAATATATATGTTGGTTTTTATTTTTTTGTGTTCATGTTTGGCATTTTCTCTTTTAAGTTTTCTTGCTGTTGTTCTCATATAACTTTGATCATTCTCTGGCATTGAATGTCAAACATTCAAATTAATGTTGTGGTTTGTCGTCGTTGATCTTCTTCTTGTGCCTTTTTCATGTTTCTATGTGAAGCGTTTTTATTGTCGCGCGACCAGAGCGGTCAAATCGACAACTGCTGCTCCAATTGCAAGTTGGAAGCTGGCATCTAGTTCCATGTCCATGTACATTTCCATCTTCAGCTGAAGCTTCAGCTTACCTCCTTAGTTGTACGTGATGCTTGTCTCTTGTTGCAAAGTGGAGCGATGGAGAATATTGTGTGCAAAGAGAGAAAAATTTATGGCGCGTGCAGTCATTAAGAGTTTGGCTAGAATTAAGCGATTTGTGAAAAAAGTATTTTTTTAATATTTTTTGGACAGGACACTAGCTACTGCTGCAGCAGATTGTTCTCCTGGGCAGGCGCAATCAACGCGTTCCTGTTCGTTCGGCTTGTTAATAATTTTTGCGCAAAACAAATCATAAATATTAATTTAACGACTTAATGCGACAGCGCTTGCAAGAAACACACACAAGAGCACTTTAATGGTTAGTCGAAACTTGGAAACTGGGACTGGGCCACGTTTTCTCTGCACCATTGACCACCTGTAGCATCAACAAACATAAATACTACGCCTTTAGCTATTGCAATGGCCCGAAAATCAAAACAAACTACACAACATCAAAACTGTTGTTAATGTGCTTGTTGTTGCTATTGTTGTTGTTTTTGTTGCATTTTTATGAGCGCTGCAGGCTCACGCGTTGTAAACAACTTTTATTGTGCCAACAGCAACAACAACGTGCAACACCTCCCCCGCACCGATGCACGTTGCTTCTTTATGGCGTGAAACTATTTATTTGCGAGCGTATCAAAGAAGCCTACTATAAAAACATCAACAACAACAGGCAAAGAACACGAGACATCTAAAATTTGTTTTGACCATAAAAATGCGAAGTATAATTTTTGTTGTTGTAGCTGTTGTTGTTGTTGTTGTTGGGTTGCATACAAAAAATATACTTCGCAGACCTTCAGCTGAAGCATTTGACGACTTCTCTGTGTTGTTGCGTGCCTCAATTAAACTTATTGTTTGTATTTTTAGACTGCAAAGACGCTTGTCGCTTGGCAAAATATATATATACTTATGTATATATTCGAATCGGTTGTTGTTGTAAGCATCTGCAACTGCATCTTAACTATAGACAGACATTTGGGCGTCACATCGAACATCGGCGAGACAGACTCCCCAGTTTGCTTAGTCAGCGCCACAGACTGGCTGCCGTAGTTCAATAGTCTAAAATTTCACCAAAAACCTCAAATGCACACACACACACACGCGCTGTGCCCATTTTGTGAGTGCTCAGTGAGTAATCGAGTGAATGCGAATGTTAATGTTCGGTTTTACTATGTTTGAATCATTCACAAGGAGACAAATAACCATTGAATCAAATAATAAGGCAACAGTTGCTGACAGCCAAGTGATAGAAATGGCTTTAAAAAAGAAATACAAAAGTTTTTTGATAATTTTATGTTATTAACCAAAATAGCGCTTAAATAACTTTTAAAAAAGTTCTTAAGGATAAGTTTACAAAAATATTTCTCATAAACAAAAACTAATATTCATTTTTGTATTTTTGATGTTTTGTTTATATCGAGGGTTAATATTTTTTTTTACGTTTTGTGATGCATATTATATCAATATTTCTAAAACTTATTCAGGTATTATTAATAAAATGAATAAAAGATTATTTTAAATTTTGAGATATTATTTATTCAAGCATAAAAATAAGTCAAACATACATTCTATTTTTCTATTTGTACTGTTATTTTTCTGCACAACATTTTTATCTTGATTTGTTGTTGTTGTTAAAACGAAAATCGTTGGCGTTAGCAATAAACAATTTTGTTGGGTTTGTTTCCCTGCTATTTCTAATCTCTTTCAAAAGCTATAATAGTTACGATTGAGCTGAAGAATAAAAAAAAAAAAAAAACAAATAATGAAGTGCCAAAGTTTTAAGCGCAAAGTTTAGCTTTAGCTGGCTATAATTTAGAAACTTTATTAAGCTAGAGTCGGTAAATATGCTACTTATAACAACATTATTAGCGACAGTTGATGCTGAAGATATTTGCGTTTGCATTTGCTTCTTTACTTGTTCATTCAATGCTGATTGTCAATTTTTGTGAGGGTGAAAACAGCGCAAGAGAGAGAGAGAGAGCGAGACAGGGATGACCCGGAGACCAGACCAGATCAGACCAGAACAGAACAGAACAGAACATAGAATATACTTCCAACATCGACCAACTGACTGTTTGCCTGCCTGACTGTCTGCTTGTTTTTCATGCCGTCGCTTTTGATAGTTGCAAAAATAGAATTTTGTCGCTGATTTTAAGTATTTCGCGTGAAAACTACTACAACTCTCTCAACCCAGACCAGACAACAACAGCACCATGCAAAGGAGAAGGGAAAGACAACAACGACCCCAACCACAATCGACATCGTCTTTCACATCTTCTTCACGTTCGCGTTCATCTGGGTTGTGGCTGCCGCCTTCTGCCTTCTCTTCAATAGCAAATTTATGTGAATTGAGTCAATTTTTATGGTTCTTAGCTGAGTTTTGGTTTGTTTGTCTGCCTCTCTGTCTGGCTGGCTGACTGGCTGACTGGCTAGCTACTTACAGGACTTTGCGCCGCCTAACTGGCGTAAAACGCACAACCGGAGCAACCGATTTATGCACTTGCTGCCTCTCCCGATGAAAATTTCCACCACCACGTGCCAGTCTTCGACGTTGCCTTCTTGTTTGATGGCGATAAGCGTAGAGCAGTTCTCCTAAAAATGTCAATGATGCACTGCAAATCCCAGCAATTAAGATGCCAAAAGGACCTTTTAGATGCTCCGTGGTCAGCACAATTACCGTGGCTGCAAAGTTGGGTCGCATTTTGGCAATGCGATTTAGATACGTATTATTGTAACGAAAATCAGAATCAATCTTTTGTATAATGCCCACATCGCGCATATATCGTATTTGCATGTTCATCTCGTAAATAAATGGAAATCCCGCCTTCATAATCAGTTGCATGGGACTGGTGAAGACGTTGTAGGGAAAGGCATAGATATCATCGGCAAGAAGATTTTGCAATATATACATGCGACTACTTAAGATGCAACGATAGCCCAGCTCGACGGCCTTGAGATTTTCTGTGCGTGGATGAAAGCTGGGCGAGGAGTTGTATGCATTAAATATCCACATATCATCGTCGTTCTCGAACCAATCTCTACTTTCCTCCTCGCCACCAAAGGGTATGCCAGCTGCCACAACCTCTTGCAACTCGTCTATCTGATGCAATAAACCTGGATCCTGAAATGTTGCTATCATCTTGGATGTATAAACAGCACACACATTGATGCCATAAATTGTAAGCATCACAAAGAAGATTCTTGTCGCCTGGCAAATGGGTCGCTCCTGCACAGCAAAGCCCAAAGATACGCCCAGTGCATTAAGACATGTTAAGCTCAGTTGTTGGTAGTATGGCGGCTCGGGTAGCAGTCTTACCAAAGCATACCAAACCAACCAGCTGATCACTAGCACCATTATAAAGGCAAGCCAAGCGTAGGGCTTAAAGATGCCAACCATCGCTTGCCAGGCAGGACGACGTTCCGCCAGCTTTGTGTAAAATGTGTGTGCATCCTGCAGATAGCTATCCGAACCCCAAAATATGCCAGTCACCTCATTATCCGGATAGAAGCCGCCCATGATGAAGTCACATTCACCATTTGCCAATTTTCCAAGCAATCCATTCCAATTTCCTTCGATATCCATTTCGCCACGTGTATCCTGTGAGCATGTTTGATTTGTCTATAAAATACGGAAACGAATATGCTAAAGCAGGTGAAGTTTGCTCAAATCATCGATATATTTGCTAACTTTCCGATAAAAACTTTTTTAATATTCAAGATTTATTGCACTAATCTTTAAAAATGACGGCTAAGAAACACACAAAATATCGCTAATTGAAATTCATTAACGCAACAACAACTGCACGAATATTCCTTGTATACTTGATGAATCAATGATAGATAGTTTGCTTTAAGTCATGTTATATAACTACTTACCGTAAACTGCAAACGATTGCGCATAAATCCCAGTATTCGCATCTCAATGCCCAAAACGCAATCCTCTTCGACAAATGGTGCAGCAACCGCAGCACAAACGTAGAAAGTACAGTTTTGCGGACTAAAACCACTTATATAATCCAACATGGCGATGTGCACGGCGTGCGGTGTGGGACGAAGTTCGCCATTGTGACACTGTCCGACACTTTGGACGCTGGACACGCGACAATCAATATTGCTGTAGTAATCATTGACCAGGAGATTATAGTCCGTAGAAGAGTTGGCAAAGATGAGTGCCACACGATGCACATAGAAATTAGTCATGAGATCCTTAAAGATCTGCGATGCCACAGTCCAAGGCTTGTCTCTCTGCTCGGCATTATGAAAGAGTACCAGAAAACGTGCACCTGGATTCCAGGAGCGACTCTTGCTCACATGACGGTGCATCAGTCGATGTAAACGCTCCACACTATCTACAACAATCACATAGTTGTCGGCCAGTAATAGTTCACCAAAAAATCTGGTAGTATTATCATGATCCGAGATAACACGCAGTTGAAAATATTCGCGTGTTGGTAATGCGTCCCGATCACTGATTGCCTCATTGATGCGCTTACTAAATCCTTGCTGTATGAGTGCAGCTGGCTGAGACATGTTGAAGGCATTGGTCAGCATCAGATTGTAGGCGCGTGTGAAGCGCTCTTGCGGATTGCGATAGAAGAAGATCTGGGCAAAGCTATCCATGCACTCGACACCTACTTGCCATGTGTGCGGACCCACATCCTTTGCGGGCAGCATATAGATAACCATGTTGGCTGTCTCATTCGATGGATTCACAATGCCATAACCACCAATTGGCAGCCATAGCAGCGACAAGAGCAGCAACAGCAGCCGTTGGCAAACCATTGCCTGCAATTTTGGCCACATTCTGTGTACGTTTGTTTGGTTGAACGTTGGTCAAGCAACTGAAAACTCCAAAAAAACTCCTCTTGCCTGCTTGCATGCTTGCATGGCGGCTTGTTTGTTGTGGGCTGACAGCCAAACCGGCGGCTGTTTGTGTGCATTCTAAATACCCTACACTAAACAGTCATATCGCAAACGTGAGCGTTTTAGAAAAAAGTGAATTTTATACGGAGGATTTCTTAAAAGATAAAGAAAATCATGAAAGCAAAAAGACCGTTCCACATTATATTTTCTTGATCACTCTACAATAATATAGTCGAAGGCCATAGTAGCCAGTGCTATCTACTTTAAGCTAAGTTGTTAGTTTATAATTACAACCTCGCTGTCTGTAAATGAATAAATAAAAATATTCTATACTGCCACAGCGCATTTAAGTTTCGGTCATAATTGATGGGATCGCTGACAAAAAATCACACACATTCACATTTGTTCGTATGTTTGAGTGTGTTCTTGCACATGATGTTTGCCTTATATAATTGACTGCTGTCATCAGGCGGGCCAACAGCAACAATAATTGTAATAACAACAATATAAAATGCTCTGTGGCAAACTTGCTTTTGTTGCAGCAGCAACATGCGAGGCTTAAATTAAAGCAAATATTTGTGCAGTCGATGCGGCGCCAATCCTGGAAAATGGCCGCCAACAATGGATGAGTGCATTAAAACACTCAATCAAACAGTTGGGAACCTTTTGGCGTGGCGGCCAACTGCGAAATGCTGCGGGGGTGCACGGAGCGACGAACAGTAGAGGGGAGGAGTACATAAGGCAATTGGCAAATGGCGTTGCCCGGAAGTAGCCGGTCATAAAAGTTGAGATGACCGGCCATAAGCCAAGTCAATGAGTCACTTTACTGCAATGATGCTGCCGGCGCTTCCTTTTGCCAGCACTAGCTCACACACACACACACAAACATATGCACTCACATGTGTGTGGGTGTATCTGAAGCACATTTGTCTTGGCATTATGTCATTAGAAAAATTGCACATAAATTTCACATTTAATTACAAAACAACAAAGCATTTGTGGACTTGCTGGCCAAGAAAAGATCAAGTCAAAGACAGATAGCAGATGAGAAAAGAGTTGGGGAATACAAAAAAAAAAAAACCAGTCCACTTCTACACTTGGACTGCAACATTGTTGCAAAGCAGCGCCAGGCTGCCAAAGGCGCTGACTCACATTCACATTGAAGAGGACAGCGGTCGAAACAAATTGCGTGTGATAATTTAGTGTCATGATTTTTGACAAAGGGCGTCAACAGCTCATTTACTCCGCCCCGAACCTTGTACCTAAACCCACTATTCCCCTTATATTTCTCCTTTTGCTACATACTTCTTTTGTCTTGACTTGTTTTTTTTTTTATATTGCAGATTTGTGCTGAAATTGAACAACTCAACGCCGCTGACGATTCTGTTCTCTATGCCCGTGGCACGTCAAATTTACTACAATCAGACAGGTAAGCTGTAAGCAGTTGACTTCCAGTCTCTTTCTTTCCCGCCCTAATATCATCATTATTTGCATCAATTCACACACACACGCAGCAAACGTTTTGCGGCTGGCTGGTCAGGCAAAGGGACCAGCCATGGCCAGATTGGTCTTGCCCTGCGCCCTTCGCGGCCAATACGATCTGTTTGTCCAGGCACGACAGGGCGGCGCTTTAAAACTCGAGGCACAGGCCAAGCATCCGCATCAAAGTTGGCCTCTACTCAATCACACACATCGCATCCAGATTCGCACACAGAACCGTGTGCGCAAGCGTCAGCTGATTGTCAAATGGGAGCGTAGGTGAGTTGACTATAGATATGAAACATTCCATATTTGTATTGAATAACAGGCAGCTCTCACATCAAATTGAGTTTTTATAGCATTAACTTCAGAATTAACTCCAAAACTTTACTGTAGTTTTACTTACTACCTTATAATCTAAAGTTTGTATGCATTCGATCAATATTTACTCCCGATCCCTTTCAATTCCCCACAGCAAGTTTGATTACCATGCTATGCATTATTGCCTGGTGATCCAACGCACTGGCAGTCCAAGTTCCATTGCCACGTTCAGTTCCGGGACTGGACAGGAATTTGGCAGCTTCTGTGAAGCCGTCTATGCCTATACAAGGCAGCAACAGACACATTCACGTGCCTCACGAGCAGGTCCCTGTTCGGGCAGCAGCAACATGTTGGATCTTGTGTGGTCTCGTGCTCCGAAGCGTGCTCGTCATTTAAATCCGCGACACAATCTGCACATTGTGTGCACTGGAGCTCGCACACAGCAGCAGTTGAGGGGCCTGCAGCCCAATAGTAGCTATCGATTGCAGCTCTTTGGAGTGCATCAGCGTTTGCAGAATCTAACGCTGCAGTTGGCCAGCAGTCAGCTGCAATTTAACCGAACGCATCCCACGGCCTTAAGAGAACAGGCATTGTCACTCCTGAAGATTGGCGGCTTGCATGGCGTTCAGGTGTATAGCTTTAAAGTGCCGTCGAATACACCACCGCCACGCTTTATGCGTTTTCTTCTGCTGCCCTGCGCTGGCAGTGAGATACGCGTGAAGCTGCTGCGTCAGCATCGATTGGTGGCCAACGTGGGTGACATCTACTCGCCGACATACATCAAGCTGGAGGGCGTTACGCCTGGCGAACGTTATCTTATGCGTTTCGAGCCCAGCAACGAGGACGAAGCGTTGCGTGCCCAAAAAGTGCGGGTAAGTTTGTCAATAGTTTTTTGTTTCATTTTTGAATTTGTCATCCGAATAGCAAAGTCATTTCTCTTTTTTTGTCGTTAAACTTTGTGTTATCCTGTTGCAGCTGGCTTTGAGCAGTGAACGTCTGTTCCGTGATCTGCCAGAGTTGCCCGAGAATACAACTGTATTCGATGTTCGCACTAGATGCACTAGCACAACAATCGCCTGGCATGCCTCACCGGATGAGCGACCATTGAGGTAAGGCTGGTGTTATTGAAATAAATATAAATATTAAGGTATTCCGTTTGTATATGTTTTCAGTTAAGAGAAAAACGTACCAATATTCAAAGCAATTTGTTATCAAAAAAGTATGCAATACTGTTTGGCACTTATTCCCATAAGAATACAGCTAGTCCAAATAATTTCAAATTCAAGAATAGTTAGCTTGTTGGTAGAAATGGATAAAAAGAGAAACAAGTAGTAAATAGTTGTTTATATTGTTACAATTTGAAACAAAATATCTAAGAGTGTTTATATGTATATACTTTGGTACTGGAACAAGTCTTCAAAGCTATTTAAATAAAACTTTTTTGTAGCACATTTTATGAATATTATATATTTGTATTCTTTACTTCCCGTTAGCTACTGCGTCATTGTGTTTAATCTGCCACAGCGCAGCGTTGTTGACTACACCAACTATTGCATGGACTTTGGGGCACTGCGGATAACGCAGCACAAGAATTTCAAATACATACGTTGTCGTGAGAAGCCGCCCAGGTGAGCAAAACGCTATAAATAACACCTTACCAACAAAATATACATAAAATAATCTACAATCAATATTGCAGCAGCGTTGATAAGCTGGAAACGGAGACTATACTCAGCCTGACTCCTGGCGATAGTTATTTGATCTATGTGACTGCTAATTTGAGTATGGGAAAGCCGTTACCCTATCAGACGCTAACGGTGCATATGAGCACACAGTGTGTGGATTTGGAGTCGCAGGAGCAGCCTGAGTACTATTAGGCGTATGCGCAATGTATTTGTCACAAAATACAAACAAATAACAACAAAAAAAAACGAAAACACAAAAATAAAACGCAAATACAAAATGATTAAGCAAACTATCCGTCGTTGTAAAGCTACCTTATCCACTAAAAATTAACAAAACTATGCAATACAATATATTATAACTATGCGGGTTTTTGCGCTAAGCAGAAAAGACTATATATTTAGATCTATATACATATATATGTATGGCTTACATAAAGCTGTGGGTGTTAAGTGTGTGTTTGAAAGAGAGTGTGTGTGTGTGTGTGTGTTTTGTGTTTGCCAATTAATTCCAAGTATTTCGAGTCTAAAACACAACCTAACTTTAAATGTTGTTTACGATTGCGTTCTTTGTGCATATATTGAGTTTTATTTAGCGCTAGGATTTTTGCTGTTAAGTTTATCACAATTAAGTTTTGTAATTTTTTAATTTAGCTTATATAAATAATTTAGCTAAGCATCATAATATATTATAAACAATAGCCTATATATGTATACTAATACTATATAAATGTGTGTGCGTTGAAAGCGTTGTATTTTTTGAAACAACTTAAGCAAAACTCAATTAAAAACAAATAAAGAAATATAAGTAAAAATAATGTGGACAATAAAATGTGCTATGCAGTAAAATTTAATTGGAAAATTGCATATTTAAAAAAATTTGCCAAAAAAATATATATATCTATATATTGTATAAATAACTAAATCAATGAATAATAAAAACAAATTTGCCAGAATTATTGTGTTAAGAAAGTTTTTTGTTTTATATTGATGTGAACCAACCGAATGATCCGCAGATTATACTGCAGGCCATAATATTTAGTTTTTGATTGAATTTTTTTGTTTTCCGACACATGGTGCGTTCCCAAATGCGATGCGGTCATTGGTCAATCGCTCATCGACGCATCGCGTGTGGGATTCGGGCAAGCAAAATAGTTATGACAGCCGATAGCAATCAAATGGCTGGGTCAGCCAAGCGACTGATAAGCAGACAGTGATATCTGGCGATAATCATTAGCTAAACGTACAACGGTAGCAGGTGACAGTTGCCACACACATTCCATTTTTAGTTCTATTAAATAGGTTGAACTTGACGCATGAACATTTGTGAAAAAAACATTGCATACTTTTAGGGCTGTGCATTAAATGGATTCGCGAGCTGTGATCGTTGACGATGCATATCCGACTGTATACGCTAGTGATCTATGCCAAATACTTGGCAATGAACGCATCATATTCATGTCACTGTCAATCCTGATGTTTATGTGCGCCGTTTCGGGCAACATTGGCAGCCTATATGTGAATAGTAGACGCAAGTTGCGACCTTTCTTTCGCGCCTGCCTCATCTCGCTGGCATTAAGCGATATTATCTATTGTATAAGCTTCACCACTGGCATCATGGGTTACTTCAATGCCAAATATCTAGAATTTTGGGTAAGTTTGTGACATTTCCTATTGAGTAGTTGTTGGTAAAACTAAAATTTGTTCATCCAGACACTTGGCTCCTTTATGTGCAACTTTCTGCCGTTTATCACCACTACAACAGTTTTGTCGAGCAGTTTGATGCTTGCGGCAATTGCCATGGATCGCTATATGGGCATTAGAAGGGCTGCGACAGGCATTTGGAATCCAGGCTTACTTTTTTGTATAAGCTGCATTGGTGGCATTTGGCTAATTTGTCTTGGCAGCGCAGTGCCATTATTTTTCATCTACAAGGAGTATACGGTCTACGTTGTGGATGAAGATGAACTTATATTGGCCACTATGTGCATGGGTCGAAGGGTGAGCATAATTATAAGGCTGATAAGGTTAGGCAATTTTCCAAAAACTTTATCAATATCAATTTTCGTAATAGAAACAAAATAAACTTTTCAAATATTTTTTTAACAAAAATCCGATTATTTTTTAGCTTATCAGATTGATATTTGTTTCGAGCGACGTATATGTCTTAAAAGTTTGTTCACTCGTGTTTGCAATCTTATCAGCCTTAAAACCATTTCCATTTATATTTATATAACAAATATATATTTTTTTTCCACTACAAACAGACTCACATTGGAATTTACAATATTATATGTATCAGCCTTGTCTTTATTCCGTGCATTGTGGCCTTTATCTTTCTCAATGTGATCATTGCACTTCAGCTGTGGCAACGACGACATCAGCAACGCAATCTGCAACAACAACAACAGGATCAAAAGAATAATGCACGATTTGTGCATCTGCTGAGCAAGCCGGAAACAGCGTATTCCATGATAACGGCCTTTAGTGTGGCAGACTTATTTGAGCATATGAGCACAGCAGTCGCATTGCAGCCACCATCGAAGCTGCCCAAGAAGTTGAGTCCTGCGGCAGCGGCGCGTCTGGCACGTCATCGTCGCATGGTGCGAGTAGTGTTGCTAATGATTGGCACTTTTATGTGCTTACGTTTGCCCGCCTCGATCTTTCTGTTGATGCGCGTTTATGGAAATTTTCCCACATCAGTTGCCTGGCTGTGTTACTTTAGTTTTGGAATACTCAACTTGACCAGCTGTGCGCTGAATCAGCTCTTCTACACCTACTTAACACAGACCATTAATGTTTTGTCGCTGTTAAAGAGGAAGCTTCTTTGTAGGCGGAAATCCAAGCAGGAACCGAATGTGGACTTGCCTAAGGATAAGTGTAAGCAATACAGACGTTATTTGTGCTTTGGCTTGGAGGTCAAGTGCGATTTGAAATCAGGACAGGCTACGAGTCCCTTTGATGTTGCACCTTCTGTTGTCGCAAGCAGGCTGGCTCCTTTGTCTGACATCAAGGATGACATATTCACCATCTACACTAAACACTTGCTACAATCGAAAGCATCAATTGATTCCTCCACCTTGCCCCTTTCCAACTCGTCGTGATGATGCAAAGTGCGTCATCATCAAGCATATATCGCCTGTTTGTAAATTTGTATTAATTTAAATGGAGCAATGATTCTTTTGTTGTTGTTGTTGTTGCTATAAGCGCTGTGGCAAAGTTCATGCGATTACTGATACGCTCTTATATTTTATTCGTAGTGTGTATACACATATTTGGTAAATAAAGCTAAAAGGCCTTTAAAAATAAGTTTTTGCAAACGATTAAACTGAAAAATGTTGTTATAATCTTCTCCCAAATTTATAAACATGTGTGATCTTTTTGCCTCCATTTTAATTTAAAAATTGTAAGGAATTATTTTAAAGTTTGTTTAATATTCACTAATAACAACGCAATTAATTACTATCACATTTATTTATATGTACCATTTAAAACAATTTCCGTTTTTAAACAATGGTTCTCAACTGGTTTGCTAGATAAGCATCACTCTAATTATATTGTCAAAAGTTACTGATGCGAAAAGAGAGAAAGAGAGAGAGAGAGAGGAGGCAACTGCAAAACAATACATCACGCTCGTATTGTAAATTTAATTAATTGAGCGCAACGCAACACAAAGCTTTTCTGCTCACAGTCTTGCTCTCACGCGCTCCGTTTGCTTGGAACAGCTGTTTGTGGTTAGCTCAAGCTTGACTCAAAAGCTGCATACGGTGGCGTTGCGGTCGCCACAGCTCAGTTGTTGATGGCGCTTCGTGCAGAGCAGTTGGCTTTAAGCTTTTTGGCTTAGGTTGAGACGGACGCGTGTGTGTGTTAGAAAGACGGGTAAGCCGATAAAAGGCAGCCAATCGGGTGAAATCTACGACGACGACAACACCAATAACAATAACAACGGGTCGTCTCTTCTTTAATCAATGTTCGCATATATATATGCGGTATTTCAGCGCATGCCCAAAGTGTGTACGAAAATTAGTGAGAAAATTTTTAAATATTAGTATAACAAATTCAACAAAGCTTAATGTTAATAAATGAGGCCAAACGATAAAAGAGTGTCGCAAATTATGGCACACACAAGTGCATAAATAGCTGAAAGAGTGAACCGCACAAAGGAAAGAAAAAGTGAAGAAAACACACAAGAAAGAACCAAAGTATAAACGCAACAAAGAACCGAAAGTTCACAGTGTTTAAAATCAATTCAAAATTGTTAACAGGTAAAAATTCCATTCATAAAAAAAAAAAAAAAAATCTAAACCATCTTTGCCAGCCAGCCAAAAAATGCAAACCAGTTGCGTTTGTTACACATTTTGTCAGTGCAGGAAAATCACAAAAATTTATATATATAAAATACTAAAGAAAAAAAGATATTGATCACAAAAAACACGTTCGCGCATTTCACTTGGGCAATACTTGTCCACGCATGCGCAACTGTTGTCGGCTTGTGAAGACAAGAAAAAAAGCTTTATACTAGCTTTTGTTGGGTTGGCTTGCAAAATCTGAGTTACGGTTGTTGTTTTTGTTGTTGTTGCTGTTGGTGTCAATGCAGCTGTTGTTTCACTTTTCTTCTTAAGCTGTCAAACAACCGTTTTGTCTGACATTCTAAAGCTCTTCCTCTTGCCCTCTCGCTTGCACTCAAACTCTTTCGATCGTTTGTCATACGCAAGACTTCTTTTGGGCCTGGTTACGCAGCGCTTTCATTTGTTTTAAGCCGCCTTTGGCATTTACCTGTCTGTCTGTCTGCATGATTTTGTTTTCTGTTTTCCGTTTATTTGTTTCTGTTTTTTTTTGCTTCTTACTTCTGCTGCATACTTAACTAGCAAATGCTAACTGAAGTGGAATCTAATATACTTTATAGGCCGTCAGACATTGGCCAACTTTGTGTATTGGCCACACGCACGTATTGTTCAAATAGGCAGAATGTCAATCTAGAAAATACAAATAATTAATCGTGTTATAATGTAAAGAGCGTGTTAAATACGTGCCGGACATTTTAATGTATTAAGTGTGGTTTATTTTATTCCGTCTGAATAATTCTCTTAAATAGAAACTTTAATCTTAAATCGCCTAACCTCATTATGCGATTAATTTTACTTATGTGTCACTTTAAAAGAATTTAATACTTTCATTTCTTTGTGCATTAGTATTAAAGACATTTATGCAATGGCAAAATTTTGTTGTTAAAATTTTTATAATTTACCAAAAGATAATATCTGGGAAAAGCTGTCTTATGTCTGTCGTTTTGTGCATTCTCATGCTAGGAAAATCACTTTCATTTTCTGTCTTTGACTCTTTAATTATTATAAAACAAGAAAAATGTTCATAGCTAAGCAGCAGTAACAAGCAGCGTGACGACTGCACCGTTATTTAATACCCAACTCAACAGCTGCATAATCGAGAGATACGTCAAGAGTTAAGAGTTACGAGCGTGGAACTGTGCCTCGTTCGGTATTTAGCACATTTCTCCCCCAAAAAAGCATTATTATAAATTAAAAACAAAAACGAAATAATTTCTAAAGAAAGTGAAAGTTTTTTGTTTTTTTTTTTGGGCGCGCACCAAATTTTTGGATTTTTTGTTTTTTCGGTTGTTTTGGGTAATTGCCTGGCCTCAGGGAGCGTGCACTGAATTAATAATGAAAGACAAAGACGGAACACTTAAAGCCATACAAAATATGTCAAATGTGGTTTTTATGTTTGTTTTGTGGCTTGACCTCTTACGCATAACCTTGTCCAGCCAACTTGTTTTTGTGTATTTATTGTTGCTTTTTTTTTTTTGGAAAATTTATGTTTTTTTCCAGCTGCCCATTGAACTCGAGATTTTATTTATTTTTATTTTCATGCCGTTGCAGACACTTTCGATTTTCGCACAAAATGAATTCACATAAATCTGAAAAGCACAAAAACACACAATAAAAAGTTGTGCGCCTTTTTTTTTCCTTCATTTCATTTCAGTTTTTTTTTTTCTGCCATTTAGTTGTGGACCCTACTACTTATTTCTTATTACACGCCATCATCATCGTTGACGATTTCACTCTTGGTAGAGGGGCCAATGTACCGCCATTGCAACCCGCAAAACCAAACTCCTCCACACTCCCATCCCCTCTCTCTCTCTGTCAATGTGTACCCCTTTTATTTACTTTTTATAGCATAACAACATGTTGGTTGCTCTTCAGACTGGCCGGCTTTGCCAATTACCAATTATCAATTACCATGCGAGTACGCAAATGTTGTGCGGCATTGAGACACACCTCTACCTTACCCCCTAGCCCCACGCCCTGACTCAACCTCTATAAACATTAACTACATTGAAATTATGCATAATGGGTTCGGACAATAAACATATACACAAACGCAAATGGTCTTAAGGTTATCACAACAGATGCTACAAAAAAAAAAAAAAATAAAAAAACAAATCAATTTCAATAGTTGATATTTTGTGTGTCGTTGTCATGTGACGAAGCTCTCTGAAGAAAGGGGAATGGCTTTCAAGCATTTCATTTTGGTTTTGAGTCATTGTATTTTGTGAAAAAAGAGGCAAGCAAAATTACATTCAAGTGACTGACTGATCCCAATCAAATTTAATCAGACATTAAATGAGAAAGTATGTCAAATGAAGCATATTAATATTATGCATACATTAATCATATTAAAAAATTTCCACTGTTTGTGATATGATTAACAAATTATGTTGGATCAAGCACTTTTGTTGGGGTCTCAAAACACTTTTAAACATAATCACATTAAAATGGTTTCAAGGTTATACGTTTAATGTATGAATATGTTTTTAACTTTTAAGTTTATTCTTTGATACATTTTTTAACTTATAAGAATCGCATTCATGTAAAGAATTTAAAGCATCGTTTCTACAATACTTCCAATGATGCTTTGACATGGGGACATTAAATGCTTTGCACCTTTAGAAAATAATTTAAGCTGGGATCATTGCATATTTTTTTCATAAAAGAAATTCTTCAGACAGCTGTTAAGAGTATTGTTTTGTATCCCCCACTTATTCACTAATGGCTACATTTTGTAACCGAACCCGGAGACATTGTCAACTGGAACGTTATTTTAGTTAAATGAGAACCAAATGTTTGTTTATTCTTTTGCCTGCCAAACAAGTAAACAAAGAACTTTAATAACTTTTAGTTATCCTATTTGTTATTTCTAATTTTTAACGTTGTATTTTTGATTTTGTTTAGGTTACAAAATCAATACGTCAATTTTTGGGACATAGAACGCGCAACACAAAAAGTTTGACAGCACTTAAAAACTCGTTAGCTGCAAAATGTCATCCCTGTTTAAGCGACCACAACACAACAGCATATGTGTGTTGATACGTGTGTGTGTGTGTGTGTGTGGATTCAGTGAACTGTTAATGGCCATTAGAGGCAGTGCAGCAATGTGCATGTGCAGCAATTTTGTTGACTTAGTTTGATTTATAGGATATTCGCTTGAGCTATCCCCAGTTTGTTGTTGATTTGGACTCGTTAAAGTCAACAAATTGCAAAGTTAACAGCTTTAAAGATTACAATTTTTAATCTTCTCTATGTATTTTTTGCTTTATCAGCATCATTAGCCTCCAGAGTGAAGATGAAATTGAAATTTGCATCAGCTTGATTGTTGATTTTGTCGCGTAATTCTTTATTGGTTTCAGTTTGTTGATCTTAAGTTTCATTTTCTTTATTACTTTGTAGCGCTGAACAAGCTTATATTTGTCAAATGTCTTAAGCTTAAGCATTAAAAGTGATTAAAATTTATTGCTTTTGTTATTTAGCTTGTACACTCTATGGTTATCTGAATACATATATGTTTATGTACATTTACTATTATAATAACAATAAATAAAAACAATGTAAATCATGCGTGACTCAGTTGTTATTCATATTTTGCACGCAGCCTTGGAGAAAACTCCATTTATATTTATTATGCTTTTTCAACCTTTTTAAAAATGGCAAAGAATTTGTTGATCTTTTGAATAAGCGCTTTTTAATCTTTTTATACTCTTTTAATAGCTCTTTTTACTTATTACATACTCGTTATAAACCCTGTTCCTGTAAAATCTTCGTTAACTTGTTTTTGGCTTTCTGATAACCGGTTTAAAACCGATTCATATGAAACGCAATTTTTTTTGGCAATATTTTTTTATGTGTTTTAACACAAATTGTAGGTCATACGGGAAGAAATAAATAATTTAGTTGCTTGAAGCTCAATTACGTCTGAAGAGCCTAAGAAAGGCTAAAAAAAGAATAATGAATAATGAGTGCATATATTATAATCAAGTTTAACATAATAATGACTGTTCATATATATATATATTTTTTTTTTCGTTTAGTGTAACGCACCGAAATATATAGGTCAAGTGTTGCTGCTACCTGAGTGTTGAACTGGCTGAGCCGGCAACGCAGACGAGACGCTGTCTTGGTGGTGGTGTTGGTGGTGCTGATAGTTGTGGCCACGCCACAATTATGACACAGACAATGCCACAAAATAGATGGCAAATTTGCTGGCTCATTGCGGCACTTGCCGTTGTTGCAGGGCTAACAGTAACTGAAGGTAAGTACAACCAATTCTCAAGTTCTAACAAACTTCTAACTGTTAACTGTTGTGTTCCCATTGAACAGCTCTGCCATTTCTCTACACAAACGCAAGGGCGCCCATAAATTGGACGCTGCCGGTGCTAGATGATTGGCCAGTGGAGGAGCAGCCACGCAGCATTGTGCCACATGTGGAGCTCAAGTATCATGCGAATCGAACGAACAGTGAACCTGCCGAGAGTGATGCAGATTTCCTCGAACGTTTGCGTGCTATGAGAAGGAATCAGACATCGGCTCGAATGTTGTGGTACGATGCCGCAGCGGGAGATGGACTCACCTATCCACCTTTTGTGGATAAGGCGCTGAAGCTGTTTAATCTTAAGCAAGTGGCCTTTGAGATTGAGAACAGTGTCATGTCCAAAGTGTCGTGTACGGCATGCAAGGCAGGAGCAGGATTACTGCAGCATTATATCAAATCAGGAAAAACTGAAGCGGAACTAATGAAAATGATTGCTCAATATTGTACGAATCTGAGCATTCAGAGTCCTCGAGTCTGTGAGGGTGTCGCCCAGCTGTTTGGCAGTGAGGTTATCTATGTCCTTCAACGTGTCAATCTGGGACCTGATGAGCTATGTAGCTTCATTATTGGCGATGGCTGTGGCGATGTTTATAATCCCTATCATGAGTGGGAAGTTATTTTCCCCCCAGTGCCGAAACCACCTCGTTTGTCGGATCTACCCATGCCGTTGGAAGGTGCTCCTTTCTTTAAAGTCCTGCACATCTCGGACACTCACTACGATCCTCATTATGTGGAGGGTGCCAATGCGGATTGCAATGAACCTCTGTGCTGTCGTTTGAGCAGCGGTCGTCCTGCGAATCCCAATGCAGCTGCTGGCAAATGGGGAGATTATCGTAAATGTGATACACCCAAGCGCACAGTTGATAACATGCTTGAACATATCGCTGAAACCCACAAGGACGTTGACTACATACTCTGGACTGGGGATCTACCGCCGCACGATGTCTGGAATCAAACAAAGCAGGAGAATCTGGAGATTATCAAGGAGACAGTGAAGCAAATGACAGAGAAATTTCCTGGAGTGCCCATATTTCCAGCCTTGGGCAATCATGAGAGTGCACCGGTGAATAGCTTTCCACCTCCCTATGTAAATCAGGTTGATATCTCTATCAATTGGTTATACGATGAGTTGGATGTCCAGTGGCGTCGTTGGCTTCCGCAGAGCGTCTCCCATACCGTACGACGTGGTGCCTTCTATTCGGTTTTGGTGCGTCCAGGATTCCGTATTATTTCCCTCAATATGAACTATTGCAACAACAAGAATTGGTGGCTGCTACTCAACTCTACAGATCCAGCCACGGAGCTGCAATGGTTGGTTGTGTTTTATCCATTATCCATTAACCATTTTATAAAATTTTTCTTCTCTTTTAGGTTCATTTATGAACTGCAGAGCGCAGAGTTCTCAAACGAAAAGGTTCATGTTATCGGTCACATACCACCAGGTCATTCGGATTGTCTGAAGGTCTGGTCCCGCAATTTTTACAAGATAATATCACGCTATGAGAGCACAATTACAGCTCAGTTCTATGGACACACGCATTTTGATGAGTTTGAAATGTTCTACGATCCACATGATCTGAGTAAGTTAGTCGATTGTTGATGATTTTAAAGATTTGCTATAAATTTGTACTTTAATTTTTTCAGCGCATCCCAACAGCATTGCCTACATAGGACCCTCCGTGTCACCGTATTATGACTTGAATCCAGGATACCGGATTTATTATGTGAGTAGAATTGAAAAACGCATCAAAATACTTTTGTTTATATTCGTATTTTGATTTTAGGTGGATGGTGATCATGATACAACGACACGTTTGGTCTTAGATCACGAATCGTGGATAATGAATCTGAAAGAAGCGAATCTATATGGTTATCCGATTTGGTATAAACTATATACGGCCAGGGCAGCTTACAATATGAAAGCTTTACGACCTAGCGATTGGGATAAGTTGCTCAACGAGCTGACCGACAACCAAGAGCTATTTGAATTGTACTACAAGTAAGTAATGAATACTCTTCAAATAACTCAGTTCAGATTGATTACTAATGTGAATTCTATCAGAAATTACTGGAAAAACTCACCGGTGCGACCCACCTGCGATGCAGAGTGTAAAAAACGAATGCTCTGCGATTGTAAAAGTGGACGATCTCACGATCGTCGACATTTCTGTGCGGGCGTCGAGTCCAAGATCGATGAGGGATCGTCAAAGTCATGGAAGTCGTGGTTCTATCGTGGATTAACCAACTCGTATGTATCGTTATTGTAATAGTGTTCATGGTGCTGTGTTTTGTTTTTGTATTTTTGTAAAATCATTGCTTTGTTGTATTTGTTCCATGGACCATCTTTTTATTATTTTCTGATTGGGTACACTTAATTATAGTGGGGAACAGAATACCTTGGAGGAGGATATGAATCGCACTGACTGGGGTTCATTGGATGTGGTATTTGGTACTTTTGGTTGAGGTACATATTATAATCATAATGACACAAATTGTAAATATATATACATATATAAATATTAATCTTAAGCAAAATAAGAACAATACTAAACTGGTTGCTGGTTATAAATGTAAAATCATTTTAATATTTGTTGACAATAAAATTGATATTAATTTTTATTTTTTTTTGTATATTATCCTGCGAATCTCATCCCTATCTATAGCTATAGCCTGCTCTCGTCCATCACCTATCTGCCTAAATATCTGCTGGGCTATGGCTGAGCCAATAAGTCAAACTGCAAAAGTCAAATCGCAAATCGAATCAGTGCAAATTTCTAACGCCTACATAATAAGTTTACTATGTGATAATTAGTGCATAAACTAAGTTAACTTAATGTATGTTTTACTATAACGTTTTCACTCTATGCCACCCTGCTAACCAAAAACCACCCCAACCGACCCACAATTCCCGATCACATTTAAAACTGAGTCATTGAACAATAGTCATTAAATTAGTCGCATCATCGTCGTCGTTGCCGTTGAGTGTATTCGCTGCTTTTGGGCATGGTGGGCGTGGCAGGTGTGTGCACAAGCTCCCAATCGATTGAGACAAGCACGGCCAACATAATGGAAAAGCCCATTGAACAAATTACTTAATACATAGTTGTTTTAGACATAATTGAAAATAAGTTTTAAATACGTAAATAAAGTGCAATTAATACTATAAGTTCAAAAAATAACACTTTTAGTTGATGTTGTCTATAGCTAAGTATTTGCTGCATTGTAAGCATAACGTTTAATTGTTTTGAAATTCAAGCGGTAAGTGCTGGAAAACTCTAATTTCATGACCAACAGCTGAGCAGTGTGCACAAATGTTTAACTGCTTAGCGTAACAGCTGTTCGCCGTGGTGAATAAGGAACGCGGCGAAGTTGCACGGCGAACTTTGAGTTGACTATGAATTTAAAAGCTGTGGTGAACAGAAAATTAAACGCACATGCGGGAAAAGTCGAAATAATAACAATAATAATCTACAAAAATAGACAAAATACACATGTTAAACATATTACATTAGGATGCTTGAAAGTTATGAAATGATTTATACTGTTATCCGCAACGACTGCTTAATATATTTTGTTTCTTGCTTATGAATTATGTTTGCTTCGATTATAGTTTTTCATTATTGAATACGAAATGAAAACAGGGACTTAATAGTATTGTTTGCCTTTTTATAGCAACACAAATACGTTTAATATCACTGTACATTAAGCTGGTTGTTCATTGATTGCTCGAATGCACACGTATGATTGTACAGTGAAGCCGCTCAATGAATTCTAAGCTATTGACAATGAGAGACAATGGGTTGATTCATGCATTATCCGTCTTATGCACAATGCAAATTCATTGTGATTGTGCTTCAACTAAACACAGAATTACAGAAACCAGTTTTGGGCCAAGAAAGGATGTCACGATACATCAGGTTTCAACTTGCTGTTGTTGTTGTTGTTATCAACCCGCTGCTTGAGTTGCGTGCGTGTTTTGCCGCATTCAAGATAAGACACGCAACGCAGCGCAGTTGACGTCGCAGTCGGCGTCATCACCTTGTGTGCCTGCCAATGCATGTGTGTGGGTGTGGGTGTGTGTGTGTGTGTGGGTGTTTGTGTGTGCCTGTCCCGGCTGCTTGTCATTATCCCTTTGCCACACACTCACGCTGAGCAAGCAAAACAATTCCGTTTACATTTCCCACAAACACACACACACATACACAGGGAGCTACAGTGTGTGTGGCGTGCGCTGCTTTTTTGCATTGCATACTTTTTTGGGGGGCCGTACGGCTGCTGCTGCTGCTGGTGGGAACTGCTCACATGTGCGACAAACAAACAAAACAAACAAAACAACAATGAAATGCGTGCAAATTTTTAGAAAAATATACAAACACACACACTCACACACATCAGAGCAGTGAGAGAATCGGGCATTATCTCATGCAGCAGGCAACAGGACGATGCCACCGCTTAAATGCCGCTTAACATATTCGAGCTATTTTTTGTTTATTTTGTATTTTTGTCTTTTTGGGTTTTGTTGTTGTCAACATTGTTTGTTCTGTTCGCTTGATGTTTGTTGTTGTCGCTGTTGATGACCCTGCTAGAAAATAAATTTGCAAATTCGACAAAAGCGCCAGCATTAACACACACGCACACCCTCACAGACACATGTGTTAACCCTTTATAAGTTGTTGCTAAAACGGAAATTAATAAATAATCAAGCTGCAAAGTTTCACGTGAAACGGTTTAAACTATACTTTTTTTTGGAGTTTAATGGAAACTAAAAAATAAATATTTTGCATGAAACACATTTTTAAGTGCTTTGTAAGATATTTTATTCATTATTGTTTTTGAGAATGTTAGTTTATAAGGAGTAACATTAAATTTAAAGCTTGTACAGTGAAAAACAGAATGTAAAATAAATTTATTTTAGTGTAGTGGAAATATGTTTTCAGCAATATAAGCTTAAGTTAAACATAAATCACTTAAGCATTGAAAGCATGTAAAAGGATTTCAAAACAATTCTTTGCCCTGTGTTTTTCGTCACGTCTTCGCTATTGAATGAGGACCAAAGAGTTCATGATTATTTAAAATAAACTTGGCGCAGGTTTGTATTCATGGACTTAAATTAAATGTCTCACTTTAAGAACAATTTTAATATCTTGCATTTTTATTTGTTTTATTTTGTATTTTTTACTATCGTCCGCTGATAACTTTGCTTTTATTTATTTGCCACATTTCCACTTAACATCGAATACTAAATTCCAATCATCCACCATTTACCAAAGGGTTAATTGTGAATATGGATTATGTATTTTGTCTTCAAATTTGAATGCCGTAACACGTTTTTAAATAAATGAACGCATTAATTATTTTCGCACTCATAAATCGCTAAGCTGTCGATGTCGATTTTAATGTTTTTCTACATCACCAAACAAACACCCACTCCATCGCCCTGTGCACACACCCAAGCTCACCCATCATACACACACACACACACACACACACATGAATACATTTTTATTAGCTACGCATAATTGCTGCGGCAATAAAGTTGCTGCCGTGCTGTTGCTGCTGATGTTGCTGCTGCTGCTGCTGCGGCTGCTGCTGCTGTTGTTGCTGCTCTACAGCTCGGACATGGAACATTGTGTGGCGCGTGACCCGACAACATAACGACATTTAAGTGGCCACCACAGCTGCGTTAGGATGGGTGGGGAAATCAACCATGTTTGGCAACATGTTACAAAAAATTGATGCGACTGTTTCCATTGTTGTTGTTGTCGTCGTTGTTGCTGCAGCTGCAACACCCAGTAACTATTTATGACTGGACAAAAAAACCTTGTCAAATATTTGGCCAAATTTATTGACGACTCTCGTTGAACTACACGGCGTATGCGCAATTTGCTCTTTAGAGCCGTATTTTTGTTGCCAATGCCACAGCAGCAACAGCAACAGCAACAATCAATTCAACCAACACCCTTTTAGCCTCGCCCCCCTCCCCTCCTTTCTGTCCACACCTTACTGCATTTGATAGCTGAGTGAGCAGCAAATGTCATTGTTTTTGTTGTTGTTGTTGTTGTTGCGCGTGTAAATCGCAAAAGAAAATTATATATTTAATTACTCAAGCAAAAGCATGACAACTGCAAACGTCCACAGTCAGTTTATAGAGTCGTTGGCTAGGGGTTTGCGGGGGAGAAGGTTTGTGTGGGTGACGGGAGAGTGGGAGGGGGAGGGGGAGTGGGTTGTACGGCCCGGGGTGCGGACTGTCAGCTTGTCAGCAGCAGGCACCAATGCCAAGCAGGCTGGTCAGCATTCTTTTCTCCCTTTTGTTTTATTTTTTGTTCTTGTTAAATTTATATTTAAATTGTGAAATAAATATGCTTAAATGAGAGAGAAGAGTAGAGAAATACAGTTGGCATCGCTATCAGCAGCTAAACAAAAGCCACAGCAACAAAAACAAAAAAGTAGGGTGTGTTCTGTTCTGTTGTTCACTAGTTTTGGGTTGTGTGTGTGTGTGTTTTTCCGGGCTATGTCAGTCATATGGAACGATATCAAAGCCAAAAGGTATTTATCAAAAAAACCAAAAGGGTTTGGACAAGTCAAGTGTTAATAATAAAAAATTTGAGGATTATAAACGTATAAAGATAAGATTTAGTTGGATAACGCTTTCATAATAAATAATGTAATATGTAACTTTTTCTATCGATATTTTGTACTTGACTTTTTAAATACTCTATATACAGTCGAACTTTCATTTAACGAAACTCAGAGGGGGACAAAAACAACTCTGTTGTAGAGAAAATTCGTAATATAGAATGGGTTGTTGATTGAACCAAATTTAGTGTTTTGGAAATGAATTCGTAGTACAGAAAACATCGTTAAACGATAAGCCACCATACTTTTTACTCTCAGTGTACATATGATTAGATTTTGACAGCTTCGCGAAACGATGAGCTGACACGGTTGGATTGTAGCCGAAGCAAGCTATACCGTTACTCGGTCCTGAATGTCGAACACGAATCGGTTCATGTTGTATCAAATCAGTTGACGCTGGACTGACGATTGAACATGTATGGCCAGGCGACATAAGTTGATTTGATCAGAATTAATCATACTCGTTGCAGTTCTCTGGTTTTCTTTTTGATACAATGATAGCTGCTTTAATATAAATACAAATTTTAAACTACATTTGTAGTTTGTTTTTGCTTTTGACAACTGCAATCAGAAATACACTTTACACACACACACACAGACGTTTATTGACATATGTTCAGTTGATTGCTTGCTGGCATATTGAAAGCCTCACCTGCATAATTCATCATCATAAATCGAAAGCTCTCGGAAAATACAATGCTAATCTTCAGGTTCTTTTGCACCGACTTAACGTTCGTGTCCCTGTCCGGTTACACAGATCCATTCGACATGCCTCAATTGTTCACAAGTAGCCCGCAACCCCTCTGCCTAAGCCACTACTGCCTCTACCTCTTGACAATCACCTTTTGAAAAGAACAGAGAGTATGAACAGAGAGGGGGAAGCAGCGCTGGCAAAGAAGAGTAAAGAAAAAAAAGTATCTCAGCTGCAAATGACTTGTATGCCATTGAGATAAATCCAAATTTATTTATTTTTGCCATAAACTCTAGCAAAAAGGACTTTTGGCTTGCCATTGTTGGCTAGTCGCACATATGGTGTGTATGTGTGTTGCTGGCATTTTGTTGTATGTTTGTATTAGTGTTTGCATTTGAGCTTTCAACACCAACAACACCAACAACAACAGCAGCGACAACAATGAATGTTGGCAACTAACTACGATTCCGTAGGCAATTAATTTAGCTGAAAAAGCCAAAAATACAAAACAAACACACACATGCACATATGCACACACACACACACTCACACACGTGGCAAAAAATATAAAATGGCGCAAGAGCGGCACAGTTGCTGCCGTCGTCGTCAGTCACAGGCAAAAAAAATAGGAGAAGAGATGAGAAGAAAAAAAGAAAATATGAAGCCAACAGCAGAAGCAGCAGCAGCAGCAGCAGCGAAAAATAAAATAAAACTTGAATGGAAATTCAATTGAGTGACATGAAAATGGAATTTTTCATATTTTGCTGCTGCTGTTGCTGCTTTTGCTGCTGTTGCTGTTGTTGTTGCATAGCAACTGCTGCTAAGGCAAAAGAGATGGGAAACGTTTTGGCTGCCAGGCACATCACAAACACAATTTTGCTGTTGCTGCTGTTGCTGCTGTTAGCCGCAATAATAGTAAAAAAAACAACAACAACAACAACAAACACAATAAGCTAGCAAACAACAGCAACAGCAGGCGACTCGCAAAACAACAGTCTCACTCTTTCTCTCTCTCTCTGTAGCTCTCCCGCTTTCTGTTTGTTTGTGTGTGTGTGTTTGCCCCCCAAAAAACGTTTGCGTCTGACATTTTCATAATTAGGTATTCAAAATCTTTAATAACGGTTACTCTTGCTGCCGCTGCTGCCGTCGCTGCTGCCAGTTGCCATTGCTGCTGTTGCTGCTTTTGCTTGTGTTGTTGCTATTATTGTAGCTCAAGCTGTTGCGCTACCCACTATTCACACACACACACACACACACACAGACGCATCTTTCTTAAACGGTTTTTGTTGTCCTTGCATTTTAGTTTTTCGTTTTTGATAGTTTGCTAATGTTGCCACAACTTTTTTGCTGTTGCGTATCTGTGGGGCATAGCAACTTACAAATGTATCTACACACACACACACACGTCTGTCTATCGCGACTGGCAGTTGATTTGGCCAAAGCAGCAAAACGTTTGCATACGGCTTTTGAGTATTGCTAACATGTGACAGCCATTATTGTGGTTTATCGGCTGTATGTGCATGTGTATTCCATATACAATAACTACCTTTCCTTACTTTGATAGTTTTTTTTTTACTGCTGCTTCATTTAGAAGGACTGTAAGACCATATACGAGAAAAGTACCTCAAAGGGTTAGGATCTTCGTCAATTAATTCAAACATATCATTTATTTGATTTGATTTCTTATTATCTTATATTGCAAAGTACAATATAACAAAGTCAGTGAACTATATTTAAGTTTCTAGGGAAAAATACTTGCAAAATTCAGATGATAAAAAGCGGAGAGTATATAAAAACTACTACTTTCTGATTATTATTATTCATTGCAAGACTCAAAATACAAAGATTGTTGGTTTTTTACTTGAAAAGATTAAATTCCGTTAGATAACAAATAACTTTTATATTATACAGTCGAACTTCCATATAACGAACTTCCGTATAACGAGATTTTCTATACAACGAAGTCAGAAACCAGAATCCTGCAATTTGATTCAGTCAAAAACCAATTCTTTGTAACGAATTTCTCTATAACGAAGTTTTTTCTTGTCCCCTTGAGATTCGTTGTATGGAAGTCTGACTGTAATAACATTATTAACGGTTCATATTCCAAAAACATTACATTTCATGTTCTGTTAAATTTTTGTAAAAAAATAACAAAGATCTTTAAAAAAAAGTAAAAAAATCTTTTAGAAGCATATTTAACTTGTCCAACCAAGAACATGAAATGTTTGCGACAACAACGGCGCTTATTAAATGAAATAAATATGAATGGCTGGCTAAGAGCGGAATGAATGCTTGCCTGCCTGCCTGCTTTTGACCTCGTCAAATCCTTTGCACATTGTCTACAGTTCAGTTGCCGTCAGTGGCAGCAACATCAGCTCAGCAGCAGCGACAGCATTCATAGCAGCTTTCTTCACGGCTCTTAAGTTTACATTAAGGCTCGAGAACTTTAGCGGCGGACGCCTGTCACTGACGGTGACAATTTTTGCACGTCTTCTTGGACAGGGCAACCGCTGAGCCAATGCCACAAAGAGCCACAGGACATTGGCTAGTTGAGGATACTTTGTGCTGAGTCCTGTCATTACAATTGTAATTGAAATTGAAATTATTTATAGAACATGGTTTTCTTTCTATTGTTCTTCTCGTATTCAAAGAAGATTTTCTCATTCACCTTTATTATAATCAGTATTTAATAAACTTGTCTAGAAAGCTAACTTCAATGGATTTTCTTTGAATCACCAGCTTGTTTCTGGTTGGTTTGCCAAGGGGATTCACTTAAAAGTGTCCTGATAAGATTTGATAATTTTGGGTGAAAGTGAGTCAATTCTAAAGTAGTCAAATGATTGATAACCCAAGCCAAACAGTACACATATTGAATAGGCTGCTGATCTTGCAATTTCATCAAAAATTATAGATATGTCAAGTTAACTAATTTGACAAAACTCATATGTCAGATAATAACCTCGTATCTCCACGGAACTATCTATATGCAGTGTATGAGATAAGTGCTTATTGACTTGCAAACTGATTAATCAATACAGTTGAACTTTTTGGCATAGTTAACTATACAGTTATAATAAAATACAATTAATTATACCATTATTAATTTAACAGTACTGTGAAAAACGCAACAACAAATCTGAGATTCATCATAATTTGAAAGAATTTTTAAGACAAAAGTTGAGACGAAAAAAAATAAATATATAAAACCGATAATAAATTAAAAAATAAGTACCCAGCCCACTTTACATAATTATTTTTCTAAGTGAACATTTATGGTTGAACGGAAAAAAGCAATTAATGCGAATACGACACGCGATTAGAAAGTTATATATATTTTATTATTTAAGTCAAATGTTCACAAAAAAAAATCGATCAGTTGTTCAACGAACTCGGAATAGTAAAGTACTCCTCATAACCAACTATGGATAAGAGGAACTTAATATCAGTGCTTTTGGTGCTGTTCTGTTCCATGGACAGTGTTTGGTCGCAGGAGCTCACCACAAACGAAATTATGGACACAACAACGGCAACAACAGCAACAACGGCATCGGCAACAACTGAAACTACAATCACTGCAACAACTGCAACAACAGCAACTGCAACAACAACCGATGATGGTGATACAACAACACCAAAGCATACATTTACTAATTGTATTATATATGAAGGAACACCACTCGATCTGGAACCTGTAAGTATAAAAGGAATAATAAGTCTTCGAAGTTTTACATCATTTCTATGCTCTTAGCTCAAAGGATATTGGTATGAGACGGCACGTAATACGGAGGTGGATACAAATATGCAGTGCTTGAATATTTCAGTTCCTGCCAAGGTCAATGGCGATAATAAGATCGATTTGAGTGTCGAGTATGTGGACACCAAGGATGGCAAATGGGTGTCTGCCCAGAAGTCCGGCTCATTTCCCTGGGATAAGAACACTCAAAATGGTATCTTCACTTGGAACACTGGCGAGGAAACCAGTTTGCCCATCACCTACAAGCTGATCAACACCGATGGCACCTCATATGCCTTCCTCTGCGGCTATTCGAGCAGTACACCCGTGCCCCACTTCAAGGTGTGGACACGCAATCGACACCTTAGCCCCGAAGAGAAGACGGCCATTCAGCTGAAGTTTGCCGAAGTTGGAGAGGATTCGGATATAGTCTGGGTGGAGCAATCGTTAGACAAATGCAACTCTGCAATGCGGTCTGCAGGTAGTTCGCTTGTCGCATTGGCTTTAACCCTTTTGATCTATAGCAGACAAATTTAAAAATTTTTAAAGTAACCTAAAAATATTATAAGTTTTTAATTAAATTTTTAGAACTTAATTGTATTGTTATTATCAAAAAAGGTTAATGACTATGATTAAAAAAACCCGGACAAAATCATTCTCAGCTGAATCGGTTGGTTTGTTTTATAATAAAACCCGCTGAAGGTTTCACAAACTTTCACTTCCCAAACTTAATCAGAAGTAAATTGATTTTTACAGACAAAATCTTTGTGTTTATGGCTTAAACTTAAGATAAGTTTTAAATTCATAAAGTCGATGCACAACTTTGATCAAATAATTGGAAGTCTTATATTTAACCTGATTTTTTCTCAGCGCCAACTCTTATCAAAATGCCACAAACACAAGATATATAATAGCTTATCGGATCTGTTAAGGCTTTCATATGAATTAACTCACAATGTTGAGGATGACCAACTATTTTTGGGGATGCCACAGGTGCAAGGAAGCTCGCCACAAAAACAATGACAACACATTCTGACTGCCTCTGTATGTGTGTATGTTTGTAAGTGCCTTTGAGTTTGAGCTTGTGGCCATAAACAAATTGACGCCCTTCGCTTATCATCGTTGTCAGGGCGAACGATGGGATGCGGGGCATGTGCAGGAAGTGTTATCTGCTCGCACTCAGTTGCCAGTTGACGGTTTCCCATTGCCATCCACAGCCAGCCATCCAAACAGCTTATTATCAAAAGTCAGTCAATGCCGAATCACACACAAACACACACACACACAGACTGAAAACAGCTTCATTTTGACCTGCTGCCCTTAAATGGGAGGATGGTTGGTTGGCTGGTTGTTTTGGGGGTGGGTTTTTATATTGTGTGTGCGGCGCCCTTTGAGTTTGAGCTTTTTGCTGCTGAGTAAACAACTTCTTTATCGTCATGATACACGCCGCAGTCAGATAAAAACGCGAGAGAGAAAGGTTGGGGTAGCGAATGTTTATCAAGCGGGTTTTGCAACAAAAACAACAACTGTCATATATTGCGAATTAAAAAAGAAAATACTAAATTAATAATTAAATTATGCATCAATATTTTGCACAAATGGGCAGCTAACAATTCTCACACGGCTCTCTTACAACACTCTTTCATTCCCCCCCTCCCCAGCCTTTTAATCTCTTTCAGACAGAGGGAGAGAGAGTCTTTTTGTCGCTCTTTTATTTGGCCTGGCCACAGCTGCAACGTTTTGTTTGTATGGCAGCCAAATTGCCGTGATTTCATTCAATTTGTCGCAGCGGCAACAGCGGCAGCAACAAATGTTGCCACTTGCTGCCCAAATTGTTTTCGTTTGGCAGATTGAAACCAAACCTAGCACCACCCACCAACCCTACACAGCTTCTCCAAAACGCTCATAGCGCCGAAGTTTAAATACACTTCGATTTTCAATTTGCTAGTGTCAACTTAATCATAGTTAAAGTGCTACATTAAGACTTGGCCACGAGATTTTATTCGAAAATTTTATTCTTTGTTTGAATCCTTTTTTTGTTTTCTTATAATATTGACCAACCTACTTAAAAATTATAAAATATTGGAATGGGTTTGAATACGGGTAAACAAAATTTGGAAACGATTCGAAACTTTCCAATGCTTAGGCCTTTCAAAGCATCCCACGGCCATAAGTTAACCAAACCAATGTTAAGTGAACAATTCGACCTTAAGATTAATTTAGCATTTCCCAACTCTACCATGAGAATAGTCCTCTTAAATTGTTACACATTTACTAACAAAATAATAATACCCTGGTTAGATAACAAAAAATGAAAAAAGTGTACAAGAACATTCTGTGTGTCCAACACTGTGGCACACCTCATTCTTTAGCTGCTCCACACCCACACTCACCCATACTCTTCGTCTCCTGCCATTGGAGAGCGTCAGCTGTGTCAGCTAGTTGGGCGTTCGCAGTGTGCTGCCAATGCACAATTGTTGTTTGTATGAGAAAATCTCGCCTAATGGCGTTTTACATTATTTGCCGCCTGATGCCGAAGTCGTCGTCATCGTCATCGTCGTCGTCGTCGTCGTCGTTGTTGCTGCCACTGCCACATGCTACCAAGAGTGGCAATGCCAATGTTGGAGTTGGAGTTGAAGCTGGAGACGTAGACATAGACGAATACCGAGACGTAGACCAGTTCTAACAGCAGTTGCCAGTTGTTTCATAGATTTTCAATATTTCGTTCTCTCTCTCTCTCTCTCTCTCTCTCTGTCTTTCTCGCTCCATCGAGTGGTTGAGTGCTAAATGCGCTTTGGTAAAGTTTGTGGTTAGGGTGTTTTGGTTTTTCTTGTTCCTTGCAACTGGCCTGTGGTCTAGCAGCAGGGTGTGTATGTGGGGCAGGCAGATGACGTGGCAGCCAAGCAGCCGTAAGATGAATGGCCACTTATTGCCGAAGGCTGGTTGTGCTCAAGTTCTGATGGTCAATTTTGATAGCCTTGTTTGTTAGTATTGAAATGTTGCAGAAACTTTGCCAAATTTAGATTGATCGATAGACAACAAGATAGTCAAAGAGGAATTGGAATCTGGTTGGGATATGCAAATAGGTTTAAGAGCAAGGAAATATTCTGGGCAAAGTAATATACCAAGAATATTCGTTAATTTAATTGATAAATTAGATATAATCTTTTAAATTTTTGCGAATAATTAATTTATAATTTTAATTAAATTACTTATCAAAATTATATTTAAATCCATAATCATCTCATTAATTTTTTTCCTTATATAATTACTAGACAAATGAGCTTAAAGTAAACAATTTTCTTCAAAATCCTTATCCTTTCCCAAAATGTCCTTAGGGGCCCTTTCTAGTCCACCACACTACTTTTCACCCCTCTGGTTGCTTTAGTCCAATTGTGATTGTAAGCGCATTCCCATGTCGCACATAATCCAGCACAGCTGAAAAAAATAGAACTAAAAAAAGTTAAATCCCAAATCCCCTATAGTATCCTGAAAACAAAATCGCCTTTAATTTGCTCGCTCATTTTGACGCTTCAAAGGGTGTGAGTAGATGTGGGTAGGTGTGTGGGGGAGGGTGAGTATCGTATGTGTGTGTGTGTGTATGCTTGTGTATCTTATGATTTGACATGGTGTGAACATGAGCATAAGGCCATTTCAATGGTCTTCAAATGCACGACAACTGTCAAGAGGCGCGGGGGCAGAAGTGATGCAGGGAAACACACACATCTGACTCTGTGTGTGTGTGTGTGTGTGTGCACAATTGGTTGGCAATTTATTTAAATATCGGCACGCAGTTCCAACTGGAATTTTATGCCAAGTGAAACACACATTTCAGCGAGAAATAAAACGAAAAAGCATCAACAACAACAACAACAGTAACAACAAGCACTGAGAAATTTCGGCTGCCGAGCAAGCTGGCAAAAAGGAATGTTTTCAGCTGCCATCGGCAATGAATGACGGAGAGGGAGGAGAGAGACTGCTGCTGCGACAGCGACAGCAGCTGATGTTAATAGCCCAGCGGGCCAAATGCCGGCTGCTGCCTGGCAGCAAAGTAAAGGAGGAAGAAGAACTGCTGCTGTAGACTGCGACCGATGTCTGGGGTCCGTCGCTGTTGTTGTTATTGATAAGGTGTGTGTGTGTGCGTGTGTGAGTGTGTTAGCAGCTGAACAGCTGTTTCTGACGCGAACACAACAACTGCGCCGGCGCCTTGCATTATGCAGGCGAACGCAACCGAAGCGAGGCACGAAGCCACCAAGACACGAGCATCGAATGACGAGCGGAACATGTGCGAGACGAGACAAGACGACGACGACTACCTGAGCAAATTGAAACTAAAACGGCGCTCACAAACAAATTCAACTTTCAACTGTGCGGACGTCACACAGTAAGCAGCGGCAGCAGCAGAAGCAACGGCAACAGCAGCCAGCCAGAGTTTCTCTTCTGAATTTCTCGTCTTCTGTGTGTGTGTGCGTGTTTAGACATTTGGGATTCGGAATTCCATTGCCGCGGCATTCTGTTTCAGTCGATTGGTATTGTTCCGACATGCCGGTACAAGAGGCGCATAAATGTACGTTTCGTTTCATGCCAACAATTGTTGTTGTTAGCGTCGCGCCGTGCCGCGTTTGCAGCAACAAATAAGTTGAGAATAATTTTATGAAGTTAAATAAATTTAACGGCACACGACTTATTTATTTATAAGCGACAATTGCAGCAGTCAAATCGCGCGCGCGTTCATTAGTGGGCGTCAAATGTATCTCAAAGATACGCAAACAATAATGCAACAACAAACAGTTTAAGTGCTAAGCAACAACAACCAAAGCAAACACACAACAAAATAAATACCAAAAAAAAAAAAGTTTCAAGCAAAACACAACAGCAGCCAAAATGGTAAGTTAACGAGCCACATGCAAAGTATCTAAAAGATCTGCACATCTGTTTAGTATAAGTATGTGTGTTTGTGTGTCTGTGGGTGTCTCCCCTTCAGATACTCGAGAGCTAACACATGTTGATTGTTCATGCCCCAGCGATAATGCCAGCTGTCTCAGTCAAAGAAACGTTCTCGAAATACTAAAAGAAAATATTGATATCTGAAATCTGGGCAGCTGCGCTTTTTAAAGCTCTTTAAAAATATATTTATTTCAAATGCGAACGACACATCTGTTTTTTATTTGCGCAAATGTTTGGCCCAAACACACACACACACACACACACACAATGTTGTTAATACAACAAGTACCAATTTTTGCATTTTCCCCCAAAAGTAAGAAATATCTTGCAGCAAATTTGTGTTTGTCAGTTTCACGTGCAAAATTATAAATTACGAGCATTCCTTTCTTTTTTGTGCCTGGTTCTTTCTGCCACGTGTGTGTGTGTGTGTGTGTGTGAGGATAGTGGTGTAATGTGTACGATTTTCGCTGTCGGAGTATGCGGTAGTGGCTGCCAGCCAATGACTTTGGCCGCCGTCTGTTTCTGATGGCCTTGGACTGCGAATCTCAACTGCAAATAATTGCAGCTGGCTGCCACGAATTCCAACCCCCCTACCCGCTTCCCAAAAATAAGCCGCCTTCTGTTCTCTATAGTTAGTGCTATATCAAAGGCACAAATCCAAAAAAACAACTTTTTCTCAAATGAAATATGACAGCAACATCAGCAACACACAATTAAAGATAATAATGTATATATATTTATGGATCTGGAAAGGGGTAATTGTGATGTCCAATTCCTTAATGGAATGTAAAAGGCGCAGATGTCAGCATTTAAGCAAGATCATAGCAACAATGCATCAATCCACATTCTATAGCTAGTTTCAAAACATTTTTCATACGAAAGTTGAAAAGATTGATAAGGAAAATCAATTGACTGTCGACTGCAACAAATGAAAACCTAAGAAACTAATCATAAAACGATTTCTAAACTTGAATAAAAATTTGTTGAAATTATCAACGCATTTGTGCTTCTGAAATCCTATTCATTAAAGCTTTTGATATATAATCCGTGTAACGAAGAACCGTGCAACTTGGTTCTATCAAAAACCCATTCTGTATTACGAATGTTCTCTACAACAAAGTATTTTCCTGTTCCCATCAGATTTGTTACCCGAAAGTTCGATAGTATATAAACACTTTACCTAAAATGCTTGTAAATAAAATCTATTTCTGGAAGAAATATTAGATAAATGAAAATAAATTTAAGTTTTAAGTTTAAGAAGGGCTTCAACAGATATATTAACTTATAAATAAATGATAAGAAGTCTTATACAAAAACCAACAAAACGGCTTAACCATAATCCTAATCTTGCAAATTACTCAAGTCCCTAATAAATTAGCTAATCAGGATTAAGTTTCCAGCTCACACGTGCCACACAGAGGGATCTGGTCACCAGAACATAATGTTGCGCAGATTGCAGCTGGCTGTGGAATGTTTATGTTCAATTTAGTAGCTTAGTGGTTTCGAAGCAATTTTGGCAGCTCTGGCTCACAGCTGGGCCTCATCTGCATTAACAGCTGCTGTTTGCCAGAATGACTCACTGACTCACTAACAAAGAGACTCACCTGGCCTGGTGCCGCAAGTCATAGCCTGGCCTTGACTTGGGTGCCAGCTGCTAAACGATCTGCACTTGTGCACAGTACGGAAGTCTTTCTCTGAGAGAGATAGAGAGAATGTGAGAGAGAACGGTTCAGACAGCTGCCAGTTTTTTGCCTCAGTTTTTTGTGAACTGAATCGTCTGCCTGTCAATGGTTTTAGTTTTAGTTTATTTTGTTGTTGTTATATTTTTGCTGCTGCCTTCTGTCTGTCATTGCCGCAACACCTGCGTAAATATATTTTAACAGCTTGCTTGAACTCGTGCAAAGAGCTGTGCTCTGCCCTGCATACCCTGCGGCAGGGTATGCTAATAACTGTTTTGCGGTTCATTTGATGCGCTCGATCCAGCATATTTAAATATATGTGTTCTAGCATACACTTTGCGTGTGTTGAAAAGGTGTTATTGAAATTGTCGCCATAAAAAAATTATGACTATTATTACAAGTCAGTTAACAACAAAAGAACCGGAACCGGAGCTCAAATTTAACTACTTAACTTACTTATTTATTCAATTGAAGTACAAATTTGCAACTCTAATGCAATAAATGTTTCGTTAAGTTCCGAAAAGGCACAGCAAGAGTATTCACAATGTCAGCATTATCATTTCAAACTGTTATCTATTTGCACAGCATGCAGCAGTTGTTTAAACAATACAAAATACGTGCGAGAGCGAGAAGTTTGCTAATAAATTAAGCCAATAGCAATCGATCGAACAAAGTGCTCGCCATTAGCCTTGGCTATAGAGAGAAAGTCGCCAATTAGCGAACCCTCGATTGAGCTGATTGTTGTCACAAAAACAACTGAGGTCTGAAACGGTTGACTGAAACACAGGGTGTTAAAATCAGCGCAACGAGCCTTTTTTAGCTAATGCACCGACAGCCTGGGCAATTTTCAATACTAAATAATTAAGTGATGTAGTAAATATGGGCGTTTTGTTTGATTGCTAAATTGGCACAATGACGGACTGATTAGCCGGATGTGAATCCAGGGAATGTATTTTGTGAAATTGACAGTTAAGTGCGCTCTGTGAAAAGGGCAAAGTGATTAAGGTAATAGACGTTAGTCGAAATGCATATGACAAGTGCAGCTGTTGTTGCTACTTCTTAGCACGAGGTGCCACATGTGGCTCCAAAGACACACACACACACACACTCACGAACAAAAAATCCCTGCTCAGCCATCCATCAAGCGCTCAATCAATCATTAGCGCTGTAAACTTTGCCCAACCAACCAAACCCACCCACCAAGACAGCCACAAGGATATATATGTTGTATATATAAAGTTGTTGGCGCCATTTTCACACCTTGGCAATTAGAGGCATTGTCGTTGTGGTAGCTGCTGCTGCCTAGGCGACATTGACTAATGAGACGCCATTTTGTTTGCCTGCTTAACAGCTGAGACAACAATACAATCATCAGTTGGCAAATGGCAACCGGAAATAAGTCAATTTACTTATTAGCAGCAACACCAATTTCAGCTAAACACTTTTCACAATCACAAAACCAAACAAGGCATATTAATGTGTCACGCACACACACACACTCACACACTCATTCTACACGTAAGCGAAAAAGTCAAATGCAAATTGGGTGCTTTTTTTATATTCTTGAACATCCAGCTTTTAGCTGTTTGGATTTCTTTTGTGTGTGTGTCTGTGCCTGTTGTTGCTTCTGCTGCTGCAAGTGGCAGCTTATTAAAAATGCGCAGAGCAACAGACCCACAAAAATAAAGAAGCTTACAAAGATTGCATTGGGTGCTCACACATAGAAAAACTTGAAATTATTCTGCAATGTGTGTAAAAAAAGCAATGGGAAAGTCAATTGACCATGACAAATGTATAGTTAAGTAAAGTGTTTAAGGTTTAAGTAAATTGTTTAGCTGCAAATAATGTAAGGCATTTTTTGATTGTATCTAAGCATTTTCACACAAAGCAAGTCAAAGTCAACTTCAAAGCAATGCTGGAAATAGTTTAAAAGACACCTACAAAGTCAAAGAACGTAGCTGATAAACTATTTGTAGTGAAGTTAATCTTAGCCGTTCAATCTGTAAACAACTTGGATTTGTTGTGGGGCTTATAAAAAAGTATTATATGAATACACTTTCTGTTCGAAAGTATCTTTTAATGAATCTTTCTTTTTTAATAAATTGCTTTTATATATAAACAAGTCAACCAACAGCTGCTGTCTAAGTTTACGAGTCATTAAGGCAACTAAATGATGAGGGTTCAGACTTAATGTTGTGGCAAGGTTGGAATTAAAAAACAGATTTAACTTTGATGTCTTATCCAGAGGACACTTCTATTTATAGGTATTGTGGTAGTTGTGAGTGTAGGTGATGATAAATTGACGTACATTCCAAGTCCTGAAATAAAATAATATAAATAAAGATGTTACACAGAACTTAACTTAATATTTAACAAAAACTTCTTTTAAAATAAATATCTAGTATATATATATATGTATATGCATATACCCGATAGTCGAAGGGGAAGATGTGCAGCTGTGAAATGCGTCATGTTGTCCATTTAGCTGTCATTCTTTGAGCAGATGTAAGAAGCGCTAAACTAAGTGCACATTTCATCTATCTTCTTCATGATGTTGCCTGCCATTTTCAACATACTCTTCATTGAGTTGTCTACTCTCACCAACACCCACCTTCCACCACCACCACCCCTTTCAACTAGCTAGCAATCCGTTAGCCTCAACTGTCGCCTCTTATGTTTTAAACATTCCCTTACAAAAAGTAAAGTAAAAGAAAATGGCAAAAAAAGAATAAATAAAAAATATATGTATTAAACGGGCACGACTAACGGCGTGTCCAGCGCAGATACAGATACAGATACACCAGCATCAGTATGGCCTTATACCCTTATGCCACTCTTAATACCCTTACCCTTACCCTTACTACCTACTCTCTTTCTCTCTCTCTCTCTCTCTTGGCAAACGACCAAATTGTCTACGGCTGCTCTGGTTTTTGCTGCTGCTGGTTTTGCTTTGGGCCAAAAACATTTGAATTGAATTTGCAGCAGCAACTGCCTCAATTTCCAGACACAGCCGCTGACCTTGTCACACATACATACACACTTAGAGAGAAGGGGCGGCGGCCAACAACGACGACGACGACGACAACGTCGCAGCTGCCGCAATATTTCTTGCGCCAGATGAAACGCAGATGATGCCAGGCCATTCAACAACGGACAAAGTACAAGGGAGCAGCAGCAGCAGCAGCAGCAACTGAAAAACTGCGCCCGCCAAGTGGCAACAGCTGCCAGTTTAAGTATAACTGCCTCTTAGACTCCCTCTTTCACTCCTCTCTCTCTCTCTTTCTCTTTCGCGCACGCTTGCCGTCTCTTTCAGTGCTTGCATCTTGTAACTTGTCATGCCACAGTTGTTTGAGCTGCAACTCAAGTGCCGGCAACAGATTTTTGCTGTTACTGCTGCCCCAAAAGTTGCTGCTGCTGTTGCTGGCATGTGTTGCTGTCGTTGTTGCATCGATTTTAGCATGTGCCCAAAAGCATATACATATATATAGATATATATATATAAATATATATATAAAAAACATAGAAAGAAGCACAGCACATTTCACAGGTGCTACGTCAGCAGCAACAGCTGCAGCCCGTTGCTGTCAGTTGCAATTTTTTAATTGAAAAACGGCAGCAACAATCGTCAACAGCAGCCGCAGCAGCAACTGTCGACTGCAGCCCTGGCCACGACAGCAAACTTCAGCCTCAATGGCACGTGGCAACATGTGTTGCCCAACTCTTTCCGACTCCCCACCCGTATCTCTGGCTTGATGACTGTTGCAGACAACTTGGCTGCACAAGCAATCAACAGCAGCAGCACAAACAACAACAACAACAAGAATAACAATAGCAATGGCACGTGCTGCATTCAGCGTTTCAACTGAAAACGCTTTTCCAATCAGACAATCCGACAATAAGAACAGCTACAGCAACAGCAACAGCAATAAACAGCCAAATGCAGCTGGAAAATCTTCAATTGTCCGGCAAAACGGGATTTTTGTTACGTTTGAAATTGCATTTGCAGCAACAGCTGCATAATTGAAATGCTGGCTGGCAACATGTGGCAAACAGTCGCATTCTGTGGCTGCCAAAATGTTCTAGCTTGCAGCTGCAATTCCAACTCTTCAACTTAACTGGACGGCACTTGGCTAGTTAATGGCCAGTCTGGCTGTAAAACAGTTCATATCGGAAATAAAACAGACCATAAAGCCGATTAAGCGCAACACTCGCTGCTGTTACTGTTGTTATTGTTGGTTGCTGTGACACGCCATTATCTTATTATGCCTGACGTACAAACACACACACACACACAGTGTCAGAGGGAAAGGATGTAGAAAGCAGCAGAGACAAACAAACACGTGCGGTGACTAGTGCAAAAATTGCTGCTGTTGCTATTGTTGCTGCTGGTTTTGCTGTTGCTGACTGCTTTTGTGTTGTGTGTGTGTGTGTGTGTGTGTGAGTGTTTGTCTGATGTGTAATTTAAAATGACGTCGATGCTGCGGCACGTTTCAGTTCCACACTCGCACACATACAGTTGTGGGCAGCACAGCATCTGGCGAGGGTTGCTTAAAAAAGTGAAGCCAAACATTTAACAAACAATTCTTGTAGTTTTGAATAAAGCCAGCGATGTACAAAGCTCGTTTACTAAAAGCAACCGAACTTCAAACCACATTTCATTGTGATAAGAGCCTTGGTTTGATTTCTTTCTTATGAAGTTTGTATACTTTACGTATTTAGGTATGTATTTGAAGCATTCATGGTATTATTTTGGTTACAATATAAAATAAGTTTACTTTAAAACAAGTTTTTATCGATGCTGAAGCTTAAAATTGATATTTAAAAAAAACATGTATTTAAATGTCAAGCAAATTGCATTGTAAGTAAATACTTCTTTCCCCCCTTAAACATAAATATTAAGTAGTTGTTTGAACAAGTTGTACTCCAAAGGTCAATACTTAACAACTTTTCATGCCGCACATACCTCACATTTGTAGCGTCATGTGTAATGAAGCAGCTGACGCAGTATGTTGCAATATAAAGCGAGGAAAAAGAAAACATTTCACTGCAAAAAACACGCACACATCGTCCTTTTGTCGGAATGTGTCTGTTGTTGTTGCTGTTGTTGGTATGTTGCTGTTGCACAGGTGTCGTCGCCAGTAATCTCTTTCAGGCGGCGTTGGTGGCGAGGCGCCACTTGTGCATAATGACGCAGTCCGCCGAGCCACATACACATACATATATACAAAGCTGGACTGTGTGCACATGTGTGTGTGTGAACTGGACTCGTCCACACGGCTGTCATTTGCACACACACACACGCACACGTAGTGAGGACGTGAACTGGCAGCTTACAGCTAAAGCACATGCAGCTGTGCTGTGATTTCAACCAACGAGTTCCAAGCACCACAGCTCCCAAAAAAACAAAAAAAAACTTAACAAGTGAAATGTGCTCGGACTGCTAGATGGGAAGATGACCTGTACTTTTTCTGGCATACATTAAAAACAAAAATAAGCAGCAAATACTTTAAAATTTTAAAATAATAGTGTTATATCGATATTTATCGATTAATTTTGATAGATCAGAATATCGATTTAAACACACTCAAATTGTGCAGGTCAAATCCCCACTCAAAGTACTGTCAGCAGATGTGCATTTGTATCTTACGATTGGTTAAGCTATCGGAACAAGGAAATGGAATAAACAAATAAATAAAACATTTATCGATTTTTTAGCATATATCATTTCATTTATCGATACGTATAAACAGAAAAATATCGATAAATCAAAATGACCCTTGCGTACAAAAATAGTTCTAATTGTTATCATCATTCGTATTAGAAAATATCTTAATATTCTTTCCCTTGCATATGCTGATATACAGCCTGACCATTTCGAATGTGTACAGGGTATTAATAAAAACCCAAAAACCCCATCCATTTAACCCTTTACAGCAATTGTTGTTGTTGGCGTTGTTTCTGCTGATGTTGTTATTACAGTTGGCGCGCCTTTTCGTTAACTCTGCCACAACTCCTGCTTCTGCCACAACTTCTGCCTCCTGCTCTCATTGCCGATTAAGTATGTGTAGATGTGTGTGTGTGTGTTTTTGTTAGCAAAAGGGATAAAAGTATAAAATGCTTTGGTGTCCAGCACAGAACAGCCATATGGCTATTTCTACTGTTATTTTTACTGCTGCTTTTGGACTTTGTTTTTTCACAAGAATTAAATTAATGTCGTTGAATTTTTTATGATTTGTGTTGAGCCTAATTAAAAATTATGTGCAACTTGCTTCCACTGTTGCTTTTAATTTGTCATTGCTGGCCAAAATAGTTGCCACGCCTTGCCACGTTTAAATAATTGCTTTTGTCTTTTTTTTTAAGCCAATTTAAACAGCAGCCTTTGCCAACAATAGCAAGAGAGAAATAGAGAGAGAGAGAGGGGGAGAATGTGAGAAAAGGAGCAAAACTCGCATGCTGCCTGAACACCCTCTCTCAAGTTTTGTGGCAAAAGTTCTGTGGGCGACATTTTCCATTTTGGCCTGAAACTGAAGCTCAAGCTCAGGCGCTTTGAAGTGTGCCTGGGCAACTGGGGTGTTGGGGTGTTTGTCTGAGGATAAGATGGGAACGAGGAAGAGTAAGGGGGCACAAGCAACTCAAGTTGAAGCCTTAGACGCCTGCTGGCACCGACAGGCGACAGCTGCTTAAGCGACAACAACAACCACGACGACGACGAGATGGGAAATACGGCTGCTGCTGCTTTTGTTGCTGCTGTTCCTGACATTTGATTCATTCGTCATAGCCTGCTGCTGCTGCTACTGCTGGCGTTGTTGTTGTTCCTTTGCCAAGCAGCTGCTGCCAGCCAGCCAATGTGAGTCAGGCCAAAAATATAACACCAACCAACAGCCCGCCCCGCCCACACTCACCTGGCTGGTACACAGTAGGAGAAAACACTTGTTGTTGCCGCGTGTCACGCATGTTTCACTTTGTTAGTTCTGCCTGTTTGCCAGTTGACAAGTGTTATAGACGCCATATGCCGGCTGGATCCATCATTAGTTGGCCGACCCCCCCCCCCCCCATCTCTAGTCACCACCCCCTTGTCTTTCTCAATCTCTCTTTTGTCGGCACTTTGGCACAAACGGCAGCTGCGTGTCAAGTGTTTGTTTTTAATAGAATTTCATTTGCAGCACATTTATTAATTTGCCTGATGCGAAACAGCTGTCCAAACCTTCCTTCCTCCCTCCCCCTCGCAAACTCTTTCTCTTACCTCATAACCTATAGAGAGCTGTCTCATGGTATAACCTCCCCTTCGCAACTAGTGTAAATATTGCCAAGTGCGACGATTGACTTTAAACATTGCGCCAAAAAAAAAAAATGTTTTTACACCTCAGCCAAGCAGTTGGATACTAGAAGGGGGATCTGTGTGTTCGAGATTGATCGAAAACATGAATGAAAATGAGCAGATTTTTTCCTTTGTATTGTTTTCTTTTTCTGTTCTGTGTTCCTTTATAGCATTTGTTTATGCAGCCCGAGCAAGCTGCACAAACTCCCACAACTCAGTCCAGGTATTAACATATTTTAGTGATAAAAATCAACAAATTTTCCCATGGCTCGAGAGAGAGAGAGAGAGAACGTTGAACCGGACATGAACATGAACAAGTGGGTGCAATAAAAAAAAAGGGTAAATGTAAATGCTACTTACTTGGGGGTAGCAAACAAGTGTGGATGGAAAGGAAGCTCGTGTAAATGGGTGTGGTAAGTGGCGGTTGAATTAATGTGTTTGTCTGACTATCGTGTTGAAAAGAGGCAGTTGTTGGTAGTGCACGTACATATCTGTAAAATTCATTGAAAATCCAGACATTCAGAGGCAGAAAATTGGCTTAATTGAAAAGGTGTCTCGATTAAGACTGCGGTTCCATTAAATTTTTCATTTGTTGCGGTTTTGTACACGAATCTTTTATTTTTCTGTACAAATTCCGGATAAAATCTCCAACTTGTCAACTGAATCTAATGAACAATGCAATTTCTTTATTAAAATCAAAACTGCACAAGGATGAAATGTCAAAAAGGATTTTTGTAAGACTTTATAAACGCTTAATAATATAAAGTCGAATGCATAAAGTTTTAATTGAAGCACATTGTGAAAATTATATAATCAAAATATAGTTTCAATATTTAGATTTATCATTTACGACCCGTAAGGCTGCAAACATGAAATTATATTTCTGTATCCCATATTATCAATTCATATATTAATTGTTGGTTTGTGTGTTTATGTCTGCTCAAAAATTGTGCATGTACACAAAATAATGCTCAATTTACCGTGTGCGAGACTACAGCTGCCCTTAATGAGGCTCGGTCCCAGGCACCACATACAAACACATATACCAGCAAAAATGACAGGGCTCCCTGGCAGGGAATAGGAAGGAACTCAGGGTTCATGGTGCGCCCAATTTGCATGTCAGAAAACAATTTAATCAAATTGAAATCAAATAATTTTGAAATCATAATGTGAGAACTTTGTCACTTGATGTTTTTGTTTGACGCATGGGAACCTGTACAGGTTGTTGTTTGAGTGGGCATGGCTTATAATTACAATTTGTTGTTGTTAGGGTATTAATGTTATTGTTGCTGGTGTTAGAATTTTTTTTTCTTGAAGGTGGCGCCAACAGCGACAACAACAACAGCAATGTTTAAATTTACCCCAAAACTAATTTGTGACTACTATTTCCAGATGGCGCTCGATGGCAAAGCGATAATTAAGGAGGAAATAACCGACAAGGACGCATACGACGCAGCGGCAGCAGTAGCAGCGGCAGCGGTCGCAGTTGCCACATCAACAGCTGCCTCATCCACATCCTCCTCAGCAGCAGCAGCAGCAGCAGCTAACACAGCAGCAACTGCGACTGCAATTAGTCGACGGCTTAAAGGTGAGTGGCATTTGGACAAAACAGCACATGCCAATGGAGCAGGGGCAACAACATGGCAATTGAGTTGGGGATAAAAACGGCATGGAGCACATTGAGACATTTAATTAGGATTGGCATTGGATTTGAGCAGAACACAAGTGCAGTCAAGCGACAGGCACAACGATTGATGGTGTGAATGCCAGCAGCTGTATGTGTAGTTGTGAAAGAGTGTGGGTGTGTATAAGTGTCTGTCTGTGTGTGTGTATATGTGTGTTTTTAAGTGTATGCGCAACACAACCATAACGAGCAACAAAGAAAATCAAGTGCTTTTGGGCAAGAGTACAAAGAGTTTTCAGGAATGTTCAGTAAACAGCAATCATATGAGGGATTTATCTGTTAGATTAAAGATATTGTGTTCCAATTCTGGCTCAAATGGTAAATTTACCTTAAAACAAAGAATAAAAGGAAATTTTTCAACGGGATGTGTTGCTTAAGCATTTCAAATGTATTTATGGTGTAGAAAGATTTTCAGGCGATGCGATATTAATATAGGTTTAGTGTACATAAAATATTTTCTTGACCAAATGCTGATGGAAATTTAATTGAATAGAAACTTTAAAATTATATATATTTACTTAAGTAAAAAATATAAATCTTTAGTTTATTACTATTCTTGGAAATATAAAGCAAATAGTCTGGTATTCAACCTATATTGTACATTTATTTAAATTGTCTAAACATTTTTTCGAATAAATAATATTCCATTTATCTGTTGACCATTAAAGGATATACTTAGATTTTCCAGTCACTTGCAGCAGCAGCTGTCTTCTCCATTTTTAGTCGTTGTAGTCTAACAACTTATTTTGTCGGTTTTCAACAGTTCGTTCGAACTTCGAACCGCAGCCAACAGTTAAAATTTTGTGGATGTTTGGTTGTGTGCGGCATTGAATGGCCACAAGGTTTTTCCCCAATTTCATCGTGCTCTCTTTCTCTCTCTCGTTTTGTGCCATTTTGGACGTTAGCCGAAAAAATAACAGCCGCTGTTGGCGTTCCCAGCAGCAGCAACAACAGCAGCAGCATCATCAGCAGCAGCCACATCAGCAACAGCCACAGCCCGCATATATGGGCAAAAAAGCGTAGCCCGCTTTTAGGGGCTGTTGTATTGTGTGTATGTGTATGTGTATGCGTGTGTGTGTGTGTGCTGTGCTTTGCTTTGCTTTGCTTTGATTGCTTCTTCTGCTGGCGTTGTTGTTATAGTTGTTGTGGTTGCTGTTGTTGCTGTTGTTGCTGTTGTGCGTACCTGTGTCACTTGCTGCAACAATTCCCAGGCCAATAATGTGTGCGTGTCTGTGTTTGTATGTGTGTGTGCTCCGCATTTAAGGCGCTTAAATTCTGTGAAACGCTGCTCTCTAATTAGCATTCAAAACTGAAAGCTCTTCAACAACAAAAAAAAATAAATAAACATAGGAATTAAAAAAACAAAACGTTTGTTTAACAAATGTTTGTTTTATGTTGCAGAGACGCCCACTAAAGCAATCACAAGAACAACACAGCAGTAGCAACTTCATTATGACCGCCTGCTGATGATGATAATCACAAACACAGCGCATGATGAATATTTGCCAAAATGATTGTTCTCCCAAATGACTATGCCAGCAACAGCAACAGCAGCAACAGCAACAGCAATACAAACTAAACTTGCCAACGTTTCGTTTTGTGCTCTCGACTGCAATCTATGGGACGCAGCTGTGCAAATTCTGTTGCCCGCACACACACACACACACAAAATAGACTGCGCACTGGCCCATGCTGCGTATACGTAACCTTAAATCGATGGTTGTTGCTGCTGCTGCTGTTGAAGCTCACTCATGATGCTGATGTTGCGCCAGCCGTTGAGTCTCCCACAATGCCGCATTGCCACACCCCGGCCCCACCCCCCCTGCGTCCCTTTTTCCTCGAATGCACACTGACATAGAAAATTGCCAACATTATGTTTTAGAAAATATGTGAATTGTCAACACAAAATTTTCGTAAATAGTTTTTCGTGACCGAAACATTTTTCGTGCCCAGTCACAGCTGGTAACTACAGCAAACCCCACTCTCCCCGCACCTGCTCGCCTTCGCCATCCCGTCTCTTGGGGTAGCACAACTTTGGGTCAGTTGCGGTTTTTGTGGGTCCGAAACAAAACTTTTAAGCCTCAACCAACTGCAATATTTTACAATTGTACACAGTTAGCCAGTTAAACACAGAGCTCAGCTACGAATAGATATATTCAGATACAGATACAGATACAGATACAGATACAAAGATACATATATAGTGGACGACACTTGCTTTGCCTATATTTATTCTCATCAACAACTTTTTTTTTTTAGTTGCTTTTGCATAGCAAGCCAATTACAGAGCCCGACAATGACGACGACAACGGCGACGGCGGCGGCGGCGGCGGCTGTGGCATCATGTGATCCATCATTGTCTATGTTTGGCGTTTGATAAGCCGCCGCCAACTCAGTTGAGTAATGCCTCCAACTCGCACTTTGTATGCTCTTTCTCTCTCTCTCTATCTCTCTATGTGTTTGTGTCCCTTCGATTGGCGTGCCTGAATGGCTGTGAAAACACAGCCAGTTGCAGCTGTATCCACAATCATTATCACAAAAGCAAACTGTGCAGCAGCCACAGCAGCAACGGCATCAGCAACATCGACTGGCTGCCTTCAACATCGTCATCGTCATTGTCAGCAGTGGCAACATTTGCACCCTCCAACCCCTACACAGCAGCCAACGCAACCACCCCACCCACACATTCTTACACTCTCTTTCTCTCACTCACACTCATAAACAATTTCCATTAGCTTGTGCAAACAAAGTTTGGTTTGTGTGTGTGTGTGTGTGCTTTTGGTTGCCAATGCGAAACCAGGCGACACATAAACACGTTTTGCAAAACCAAATTTCAATTCAACAAATTTTACAGCAAGTCACACTTAGAGAGTGAAAATGAAAATAGAAAACATTTTCATTTAAATGCAAGAGAGCTCAAGAAAATTACTAACAGACAAAGGAAAAAATATCAAGATAAACATTTGATGATTTATTAAGCATAAAGGCTCTAGATTTTAGCTTGTCCAAAGACTTCTGATCGTGAAATGATCCTGATAATTGAAAACACATTTTCTTATATAGTTTTATATATTCAAAATGAAAAAATGAATAGAGGCTTAGCATACTTATGAGATTATATACATTCAGAGAAAAACACATTCTAAAATCTCTGTATCTCGGTATCGTTCTATACTTTTCGTTCTTAAATCAAAAACGCTAGTCATTATTGGGTACAAATTTGTTCTTGTACGAATAGATCAATTATTGGCAATACCAATTCAACTGCTATTCATATAAGAAATACAGCTGAGCACAAAAACATTTCCTTTTTCATTTGTCGCCTGTCAGCCAACACCCTAGATCAACTGGCACTCCCCTTTCTCCTCTCTTCCAACCGAGTTGTTGACCGTCCATCTGCGCTTTTGCGGCTTTTCCGTTAAGCTTTTCATTTTTGAGCTACAGTCGAGTGTGACGCTTTTGGCAGCAGCAGCAGGATCAGAGCCCGACATCAGCAGGCACTAACCAGGCACAAGGCATGTTGCACACACACACACACACACAGACATCGGCTACCCCTTGCCCCTTGCAACTGCAATTAGTGCGTCAGTCGGTTGATTTGCTTGCTTGGCTGGTCTTTTGGGTGTGTTGTTGTTGTTAGCCAGTTTGTTGCTTGTTGTTCGTTGTTGGTAACCAAAAATGTTTGCTAATTTATTTCCCATGTTCAAATAAATTTGTTAATGCTCCCTGGCTGGCGAGTGGTAAGCAAGCCAGACAAGTGCTGCAGCTTGTTGTGGTCCCAACAGAAATATGTATATACATATATATTATATAGTATCTGTGGCATGGCTGATGTGGCAAACAGCTTCTAATGCATTTGTAATACGCTTGGCCTGCACATCCTGTCTTGTTCTACACTCGCACACTCTCACCCTCTTCTTGTGTGTCTTGTTTATTGTGAACTTACTAAACTAACGAGCTTCCTCTTTTCGTTAACACACCAACAGCCAACAGCAGCAACAGCAACTGCAGCAGCAACAGCAGCAGCAGCAACGGCGACAAATGTTCCAACAACTCAACAACCAACTCCAGCTCCTCCAACACCTCCTCCAGCAGCAAAGATACAGCCAGCAATGGCAGTCGAGAGGGGAGGGATAGACTCTGCCGTACGCCGCCAGATTCACCGCCAGAGCTGGCACGCAATTTGGTTGCTGCACCACGCTCACCACACTCGCCACCAACATCGCTGCCACATCATCAGCAGCAGCAGCAGCAGCGACCGCAACGCAATTCAAGCGCTTCACCCGTTATCAATGGCAGCAATGCAACATCGCCAACACCCGCAGCGGCACAACAGCAACAGCATGCTGCATCTTTGGCTGCCGCTGCTGCTGCCGCCGCCGCTGCTGCAGCGCATGTGGAGCAGGCACGTCTGCTGGGCAAGCTGAGAAAATTCCTGGGTGCCCTTTTGCAATTCTCCCAGGAACTCGGACAGCCGGAAGTGAGCGAGAGAGTGCGTGCTTTGATATTATCGCTGTGCAGCAGCTCAATATCGCTTGAGGAATTTCGTTTGGCGCTGCAGGAGGCCATCAACTTGCCACTGCGTCCATATGTGATGCCACTGCTGAAGAATAGTGTGGCGCTGATGCAGCGTGAGATACTCGCCTTGTCGCGTGCCACAAACCAATCGGCCCTGCAATATGTGACAAGTAATGTTGAGGCTGTCATGGAGCTTCAATCACATAGCGCCGAATTCGCCGACATCTTTGTGCAGCTGGAGGCGCCAGCAAATGGTAACGGTGGGCCATTGTTCAAGCGTCGCAGCTCAGACTCAATGATGGACGGTGGACACAATGCACATAATGGCCTGCAGGAGTGGAGCGATTATATGGCAGCCAATGCATCCTATGGCCCGCCCAGCAAACGTCTGGCCATGCATCCAAATCCGGCACCAGCTCATTCCATGATCGCTTTTGATTATAGCGCTGCTGCAGCGGCAGCTGCTGCTGCCGCCGGCGATGCTGGCGGGTTTATGCAGCGTGAGGAGCGCGAGTTGCCACGTCATGCACCGCCGCCACAGGTGGCACGTGGAGGTGGTGGTAATGCTCCAGCCGGTGGTGGTGGCAGTGGGGGTGGTGCTTGTGGCGCCGCTGCTGGCGGCGAGGAGGAGTGGAAAAACATTCACACCATGCTCAACTGCATCTCGGCCATGGTGGACAAAACAAAGCGTGCGATTACCATATTGCAACAGCGTGGCATTGAGCCGCAACATGGCAGCAACAGCAGCCAGGATTTAACACCAGCTGCAATGGCTGAACTCAGACGCCAAACCGAGGAGAAGGTTGCCGAGTTCAAGCGAAATGCCGAGGATGCTGTTACACAGGTTAGTGTTTAACCAGAGTGCAAAGATTTTGCCAACAACAGTTTATTTGATAATACATTTTGACAGGTCAAGCGACAGGCTGTCATTGAGATACAACGTGCTGTTGTTGCCGCCGAGACACGTGCCGCAGAGATCATGACCCAGGAGCGATTACGCATGGAAAAGTTCTTCATGGAGATGAGTCGGCATTCGAGTGGTGAACGCGATTTGGACAACAAGTCACCATCGATAACCAATGCACAGAATGTAAGTTGAGTTTAGAAGTTCTTATGATTTTTCGACTTTTTAACACTATAATTATACTTATACTTAAATATGAATATCTTTATACTAAATGGCAAAAAATTTAATACTTTATCTTATAAACATCATAAGTGCATACGCGTATCAAGCGATTGACGTTTTTGCTGTTTCAAATCGAATAATCCCAAAAATGTTGTCATAAGAATTAGTTTTAAACATTAATATTCTTTTACAGGGCAGCAATTTGCAACAGCAATGCTGGAACTGTGGCCGAAAGGCCACCGAAACCTGCTCCGGTTGCAATATGGCGCGCTACTGCAGCGCCTCATGTCAATATAGGGATTGGGATAGCCATCACCAGGTGGGTACAACGAGCAAAACTTTACACAACTGCCACAACTTTTGACTAATTCACATGCCACACAATTTTCTTCACTCTATGTGTCAACTTTAAAGGTTTGCGGCAACTCACGTGCCACCGAGCTGAGCGCCAAGCACTTGCAACATTCAGCCAGCGCCAGTGGATTGAGAAGCGCCATTTCCACCCGATCACCACCCACACCAACAGCAGCAGCAGCAGTGGTGGCAGCTGCCGCATCAGCCCACCTACAGGCAGCTGCTGCCGGTGCCCGTGAAGCAGCTGTTGCGGCAGCTGTGGCAGGTGCTGGCTCGGGTGCCGTAGGAGTTGGTGCGACTGCCGGTGGAGCTGCTGTCAGTACTGGGACGCCCAGTGCGCTGGTGCCAAATGGATTGGGCTCCAAATGACGCATTCGCATGATGAAACCCAAAAAGAAGTACTTGTGCTAGTCAAATTAAATGGAAGCGATAAATGATAAATACCACTAATATTATTAAAAATTATACTACTATATATTTATATATATATATATATATATAATGTATGTGTAATTATGCAGTTCAACTAAAGTAAACCTTAACCAAAAACAAATAAAAAATAAATGATAATGCACAAAGAAACATTATCAGCATTATTCAAATAGTTTTTTTAATGCACACTTAAAGATATTACTTCAAGTAAAACGCAAAATAGAAATGTAATTCCAAACTCAATTCCTTTTTGCATTTCAGCACCCAAAATAAAAACAAGAAAATATCTAAATATACAAAAAACCAAAAAAACTACTGTTAAATGAGCAATTAAATTATAAATTGTGTGTGCACTTAAAAATAAATAGATTAAAGGTAATCAAAAAAAAAAAAAAAAATTTTTGCACCACTTGAAGCTCATTTATTACATTATATATAGTAAATGCAAGTTAAAAAAAAAAAAAAACAAAAGCTGTAAGTAGTGCTTAGGATCCAGCCAAAAAAAAAGAAGATAAAAATAATGTGACAAAAGCAAAGAATGCATAAACTGAACATAGTAGTTTTTATTCTGTATTATTATTATTATTATTATTATCTATAAAAATATATATTATAATTATTATGAAATATTATTATTGCTATCATTATGGCTAATTTATTGATTATACATAAACGTGTATGTACTATTTAATTTATTGATTAGTATTTATTGTAATTCTAAACAAACAAACAAAAACACACATATTTAACTGTACTCTATCTATAAACAAGCAAAGGAAAACCAAAAGCAAATGCGCAGAGCAAAAAGTAAATGTTACAACCACAAAGAAAAGGCTAAAAGAAACCCAAGAAATAAAGCGTTTTAAACCAACAAAATCCGATTGCAGCAAATTCGATTTCGTCTATTCCTGCAGGACTGCAGCCTAAAAGCAGGCAACACAAAACTGCAAAGCCATGATTTGCGCATTAGTGTAAGTGTGTGTGTGTGTGTGTGCGTGCGTGTTTGTATGCTACAAAACCACAAACTACTGTGATGAAATTTCAATTATCGTCACTCAGCTGTGCCATGTGCAAGTGTGTTAGTATGTGTCGGTGTGCTTTTGGCACACCTGCTGCTGTCGCATTGCAAGCAAGCAAGCAAGCAAAAGCTCGTTAGTGCCTTGCCTCGCCTAGGGGCGTCCACAACATTTGTTGCACACATACACGGACATGGTTTGTGGCTGCCACACACACACATTTGCAAACACTTCAGGATCAGCTTGCCTTTACTTTGCTTTTGTCTGCGACTGCTGTGCGATTTTTTTTGCAACCCTTCACTGAACTTGGATCTAAAAGGTTGGGGGGCCTAATACCCCATCATCATGATGTTGCTGCTGATGTTGATGATGATGATGGCATTTTGCTACCTGAGTGATTTTCTAAAGTCTGCCACGGTTTCATAAGGTAAAGGAAGAGAGAAAGAGAGAGAGGGAAAGAGAGGTAGAGGAGTTGCATATTCAAATAGCTGCATGTCCAGGCAAACAGAAGCATCAGCATCCGCTTCCTTGGATGCGTCTCCTTCCGGTCATTTAGCAGCAGCAGCAGGAGGAGCAGCAAAAGCATATGCTGACGTTTTGTTTGTTTCTGACTTCACCTCACTTCCCTCAACTTCTCTCTTCCCGTTGGTTAGCTTCTATTTAACATGCAGTTATCGTTTGTTATCGCCATAGCTCAGCTTAGCTTAGCTCAGCCATCCAGCCATCCAGCCAGCCAGACACAGACATGGACATGTTGTCAACGGCAATAACAGCACTTTAGACTCCCTTTTCTTTTCCTACAAAGGAGGTAAAGACTTTGCTAAGCTGCTATGCGTTGTATACCCTGTAACTTGACTCAGATAGAATTTTACTTGATTAAGGAAGAGTTTTACTTAATCCAAATAGGTTTTTTATTGATCCAAGATTCGAGATTAAATTTTGAATAGATTTAAGAATCGCCAATACTGAATTCAGTTGAACTTTAAGAAATAACGAATTATCTATTAGAATGTGCGGCTCGAAACACAAGTTGTGCAATTAAACAAAATTGATGATATTTTCGACATTATTCTACTTTGCCTAAAATCTGTCTATTTGTCATGGCATTTCACATGTCTAGTACAAGTATGCCCGCTAGGAAGAACGACTGTTTCAGTCACTACTTTGACGTCTGTTGTTGCTTGGCCATTGTATTGTCTTTGGGCTTCGATTGGGTAAATTGCATTAACATTAAAAACGTAAAACTTGAAAACGAGAGATTTTAATTAAAATGCCAGAGCAACTAGCGAGCACAATGTGCGATGCCTGGCAGTTTGTTTGTGTGTGTGCCTGCCACAAAAATATTCATCATAAGTGGCAGCCACCAGCAGCAGCAGCAGGAGTAACAACAGCAACAACAACAACAGCCGCCAGCTGCTCACAGAAGTCGACACGGGCAGCGACGCGAGCAGCAATTGTGCCATTTCAATCGACATCTGTTACTGATTTCAAAGAAACTTTTGTTGACAACACAAACAAATGCCAAACACAGCAACAGCAGTAGCAGCAACCAAGCGAGAGAGGGATTCACGTTGTCGCCTAAGGGAGGCCCCATTTGAGAAGAGGGGCAGAGTAGGGTACAAGGTACAAACGTTTGACGCTTGCCTGCGCACGACTCACAAGTCCGGGGCCAACTCACGTGTGGCCCCAGACCACAACACCCTCTGCATGCCTTTGCCTTCTACGACCATGCAAAAGTGCCGCACAGCTGACGTTAACGTTATCAGCAAGCAAGCAAGTGGCTTGTGTGTAGCTTTCTCTGAATTCTATGTGTGTGGATGTGTGTGTTTTTGTTTTTGCCGGCTACAAACAAAGTTGACTGAGGTTGCCTGCATTTGAAAGCTGTGCAGCAGCAGGGAATAACATGTGCGTGCTTTACATGTGTGTGTGTGTGTGTCTGTTTGTGTTTTTGGCGGCGCCATTGTCGATAATAACGATTTGACTGGAACAAGAGGGACAATGAGAAGAGCGGGGAATCGAAACAGAGGCGCAGTTACTGCGCAAGTTGCCGTTGCCGCTTTTGTGCGCGTAACATGTGTCAATTACAGGCACACACACACACACACACACATAATCAAACAAACTGCTCACACACAGACACACTCACTTGCTTTCTCGCTTCTCACCGTCTATAACTCAAAAAGCTGCCAAAAAGTATGCGCACATTTTTTATATACGCTACGCCTGAAAGTATGCACATATTTTTTTATATTCTTTTCGCCTGCCGGCATTTGACAGCTACGACCCGACGACTGCGGAGCTAACTGCGCAGCTGCTGCGTTTGCTTTGCCCGGCTTTATGCTAATTTATTTTGGCATTGGGATTTCTTTTCATATTTTCATTTGGCGGCAAATTGTTTTTCTTTGCTGCCTTTGTGTTTGGCTATAGGGTAAGAATGTGTTTAATTAAAAAAATGAGTAAAAGTTTTGCACTTGGTAGTTATTTTTCTTAATAGTAGCTTGTTAAATGTTATAGCCAGACATAGGTTAGTGCCTAAAATAATTAACAAACTAACTGAGTCATATATTTTATGGCTTTACAAATTATGTTCTTATCAAATCAAATATAAACTAAAAGTCGTTTGTAAAAAATAAATAACAAACAATTTATTATATATTTTTTATGTATTTATTTCAGTTTTCATAGACAAATTAAAGCATTTTCATTTGAGCACAACGACAATCAACAGTCGATATATCTTAAACGAACCTGATATACCGTGAAGAGGAGGAGAAGCGATCACTAAAGCATTCTCTCTCTCTCTCTCCCTCTCTCTGTGTCTCTTAGTTCTACACTCTCTGAAGCTCTCTAGCACAAAGTGCTCACAGTGACTGATATATAAACAGAGCCGGCAGAAAATGCTCAGTTTTTATTAGTTGTTTCTATCGATTAGAACAACGTCACTTCGGTCTGTGCTTGTTGCTGAATGTTTATTGTTGCTGTTTGTGTTGCTTCGACGTGAATTTTTTCAAAAAGTATGTCAGTCAATTGATGAATAAATGCGATAGCATGCTAGAACTTGAACTGAACTGAGAACTGCATTGGCCAGGCCAGAGTTAAAAACATGAATTGGTCGCTTGACAGACAGTTGAGTCTCTAACTGAATATATATATGTATATATATATAAATATATACGATTAATTATATGTGTGCAACAATGTCAAAACCAAAGTCAGTGTCAGGCCCACGTAATCAACAATCAGCTATTAACATACAAACCACAGCGCATAAGCAATGTGAACCAAGTCCATGTTTTACAGCCAAGTTAGCCAAGTGAATCAATCCAACTGAGAACGCGTGTAGAACCGTTTAATGTTTTGTGCGTTGCATACGAAATAAGTCAAGGTCCCCGGCTCCGAATCATAGATGCCAAAACATATGTACATAAATATATATGTACGAAAAAAATAAACAACCCCATTTATATTTATGTTTGACGCGCATTTTAAGTGGTACAAGCGCACTGTGGAATAAGTCAATCATGCATCGTTTTCTATATAACTTATTAGTTTCCAGAATCAGTCAAGATGGTTCAATGAAAAACCCATTCTATATTGCGAATTTTCCGTATAACGAAGTTTTTTCTTGTCCCTTTGAGATTTGTTAAATGAAAGCTCGGCTGTACAGAAATTTTATAAGTCGCATAGTGACAAAAAACAGTTTGCAAATAAAAAAAATATATCAAAATAGTGTGAAATAAAAGTACTTGAAAGTTCCTTAAAGCTTTAAATCTATTCGAAAACAATATATTTTAAAATTAGAGTTTTCGCTTTTTTAATCACTTTTAATCCACTGTGCAATTGCTTGCCACAAATGAAATCTCTGCGCGAGCAATGAACTTTGTCAGATGCCTTTTGCTATTATCGTTGATTCAGTTTTGTTGTTGCTGATTTTGTTATTGTTACTGTTGATATCACATGATAACCCTTATTTGTACAGATTAAGCAGACATTATTGAAACTTTCAGTAAATTGTGTTTATATCTGAATGTGTAAAATCAGGTAAAAAGATATTTTATATTTCCCAAAACACCTTTGTGTTATGTTATCAACAATCACATATGTACAAACAGCTGTTTCCTCACAATTATGGGTTTGTTTTTGTTGATGTTTTATAACATGGCCGATTGCGCTATCAGCTGTGTGAGTCGGGTCTGGTTCAGAACAATTGCAGGTTGGGCCTTTCGCTTTTATTAACCGTCAAACAATTTTCTCATCAAATTGATGCAACTTTGAACTTCAGAAGCATGTGTATTTGGAATTGTTTATTTGATCGCCTTATAATGTTGGCTAGTATTATATATTTTGTTCAAGATTACTTAAAGCACGTCACACATGAGCTGTGCAAAATAACTCCTTAGAACGATGATTGCTATCATATTGATGACAGAAATGTCTTTTTATGCCATTTTCATCCAAATATATGAAAATAGTTGAAACCTCTTATTACCAAATGTCATTAAAAAATTATATAATAGATTGACATGTTGTACTTTGATCGATTGCGTTAGAAAAAACTAAACCTCTCACAATGAAATTCAAAGTTGATTAACCCCAATCGACAAAAAGGTTCTCAAGGTCTTAATGTTATAATATAAAATGTCCACAACAGAATGATTTATTAAAACAGGAAATAAATATTAAATATTTAAGTTAAGAATTCTTGGAAAAATGTCTAGAAAAAAATAAGCTTATATGAGAGTATGCACAAAATCACGTTCATTGGAAATATAATGCAAATGAACAGTTGTTAATGAACAATGTTTAATTTCTGAGTCCCACAATTCACTGAAGATCAAATAACAACAGAAGAAACTGTTTTATAAATGATAAATGCTACATTAAATAAAAAAATATAGTTTGAAAACAACAAACTTAAAATTTAAAAAATTTATTTCAAAATAAGCTTAAAACAATAATGATCGAAAAATTCTAGTATAATTGTGAAAAAAGCGTCTGGCGCTCGATATTCGAAAAATATAGCATAAAGCGACGACGCTTTTTTCATACTCCCCCCTCTCATACATACCCCGTATGACTTATTAAAAAATTTGATAATAATAAAAAAAAAAGATTTCGTTTGAAACCTGGACAAAATCACTTTACGAAACCTTTAAAAACTTATTTCTTATTTAATAACTTTCTAGCTTTTCTTTTATATTTATTTCTTGTGCTTCGTAAGCAGTTTCACTGTACTCTACTTAACGTTTCATACCTCAAACTAGCACAAAGCTTTTATGACAATTTTAATTTGCTTTGCTTAACAACTGCCCGCTTATAGTAAACCCCCCGAAGTACTCCATAAACGCATGTGAATTACTCATAGTGTTGATAGTGTTCGGGTGTTTGGGTTCCACACACACACATTAAGTACTGCCATGCTTGGCGCTAATAACAGTAACAAACGACGCTGATAAGAATGTTTGGGTACATACGAGTAGGTGTGAATGTTAAAGGGTGTTAGTCAGTCAGTGTCATTTGGTCGCTTGTGCAAGAAATACTACGCTTCAAATATATCGACATTGAGTTATAATTCAAAATACTCTCAACTCAAACATTGTACACAATATATACTGCAAAACTAATAAAAAAAAATGTGTCTTCTTCTTAAGTGAGCGAGTCCAAACAGCAACCAGTTGTAGAGGAGAAGGAGGACGAGAAGAAAATGGAGATTCTGTTAGTGCTCAACATGAAACAAAAGTTTGCCACACGCCTCGGCATCATGTTAGTGGGCAGCACTATTTTTTGCTTCTTTTGCTGCCAAAGCACTTTGGCCTGCCTCATACTTGGCGCTATTTTGGCCCTTATGCTGCGCAGTCCCACAAATGTCTTCGCTTTCGTGATGACCTGCCGCAGGGATCTCATGTAAGTTGCTAGACTTAGTTAAGTAATCTGTATGACATTGTTTAAATACCTATCAAGACGATAACCTTCGTTCAGATAAAGTTATGAAAGTATTCAGATAAGATTAGAAACCAGCGTGGCATACAAATTAAATTTGTGTTATACAAAGTTTTGTTTAAGTCGATTAGTTTAATTCATAGAGTTATTATCAGTGTTCTTTCTATCTTCCTTTTCTAGCGCCTTTTATCGCTTTGTGGCCTTGAATTGGTATCTCCTACGCAAGGATCGCAAAGGATCGACTGTGGCACATTGCTTTCAGGAGCAGGCACGACGGCACCCAAACAAGATATGCTTTGTTTTGGACGAGCGTCGTTTAAGCTTTTCGGAGACCCTGCTCTTGAGTCAGCGTGTGGCAGGATACTTTCAGCAGCGTGGCTTTAAACGTGGCGACTGTATTGCACTCCTTATGGAGACACGTGTGGAGTACCCATGCATCTGGCTAGGTCTGAGTCAGCTGGGCGTTATAACAGCATTGATAAACTCTCATTTGCGTGGGGAATCGCTGCTGTACTGCATCCGTATTGCCAGAGCTACTGCCCTGATTGTGGGCAGCGAGTTTAGTGATGTACTGTTGAAGCTGCCAAAACTTGACATAGATATCTATCAGTATACAGATGTGGAAGGCCATCAGCTGTTGCCCCAAGCCATTGAACTATGCAGGGCACTCGATATACAAAAGCCATTGCCCCTAGATCGCAATAAGGAGTGTTCGGCAAGGGACAAGTTACTCTATGTTTATACCTCTGGTACGACCGGATTGCCCAAAGCAGCTGTGATAACGAATCTACGATTTCTGTTCATGTCAGCAGGAACTTTCTATATGCTGCGACTCAATCGAAACGATGTCGTATACAATCCCTTGCCACTTTATCACACAGCAGGTGGCATTGTGGGTGTGGGAAATGCTCTACTCAACGGCAGCACAGTGGTACTTCGTAGGAAGTTCTCTGCATCAAATTTTTGGAGTGATTGTTGCAAGCACAACTGCACGGTGGCACAGTACATAGGTGAACTGTGTCGCTATCTACTTGCCACACACTATAAACAGGATCAGGACAAGCCACTTCATAATCTACGCATGATGTATGGCAATGGTCTGAGACCTCAGATCTGGATGCAGTTTGTTGCACGCTTCGGTATACCACATATTGGGGAGATTTATGGTGCCACGGAGGGCAATTCCAATCTCATCAATATCACAAATCGCGTTGGTGCAATTGGCTTTGTGCCCGTCTTTGGACGTAATCTCTATCCGGTTCAAGTACTGCGCTGTGATGAGCGTACATGTGAACCAATCCGCGATGCCAAGGGCCATTGCATGCGCTGTGTTCCTGGCGAAGTGGGTCTTCTGGTGGGTCAGGTGGATGCACGGCGAGCGGTAAGCGCTTTCCATGGCTATGCAGACAAGGAAGCCTCTGAGAAGAAACTACTACGCAATGTCTATTCCAATGGGGATTGCTATTTCAATTCTGGTGACATGGTCGTCTGTGATATATTGGGCTATTTCTACTTTAAGGATCGCACGGGAGACACGTTCCGATGGCGTGGCGAGAATGTTGCCACACAAGAGGTGGAGGCCATCATTACGAATTGCATTTGTCTCAGCGATTGCGTCGTCTATGGCGTCCAGGTAAGTCAGCCCTTAAATTGGATAGGGAACGTTGAGGAAAACAAGTGAAGTGTCTAAGTTCTTGAAAACCTTTTGAATTGCATAGACCTTTAATCCTTTGATCCCCCATCATTCCGAAGACTAAGTCATTTATTAAATAACCTCTACGTTTGAACTAACGTCCTGAACTAAGAATGTGTAAAGCTTCGAACCAATCGCAATTCGATATTATTTAGGCGGAATTGGTTCTTTGATTTTCACTAAACTTCGGGTTTTTAATTGTCAAAGGAGCATGCTTGAGAGGCCTTGCTTTTGACAATCTGATAAGGTTCAAAGGCTTGAAGGTCTCCAGAAATAAATCTTACAATAACGTTTTAAATTGCTATGCAACTTTTAATTTGTTAAATCCTCTTTCCCATTTGCAGATCCCACATGTGGAGGGCAAAGCTGGCATGGCAGCCATTGTGGATCCCACACGTAAGGTGGACATTGCATACCTTTCGATTGTGATACGTGGCAGTCTGCCACCATATGCACGTCCCCTTTTCATAAGGTTGCTCGATGAGATTCCACGCACGGCCACCTTCAAAATGAAGAAACGTGAACTTGCTTTAGAGGGCTATAATCTGGAGGCAGTCAAGGATCCCATATACTTTATGAATCGCGATGGTGTCTATCGACTGCTTAGCAAGGAACAGTATGACTTAATCCAGGCTGGCACGGCAGGACTCTAGAAACCGACACGCTCACTTAGACTTTAGTTATAGCTTGTATATATATACACCAACAAACACACACACACAAACACACACTTACTTGCAAATGTATTTTTATCACTTAAAATGCAACGACTGATGAAACTTTAGCCAAAGCCGAACGCGTTTCATTCCCATAACTTGGCCATAAAAAAAAAAAAAATGGCAGCTGAACCGATAATGGCCACCAATACATTTCCACGCAACAGCAAGGAGGAGAGCACACAAGAAGACAGCGATGGCGGCCAAGATATATCGAAAGTGTTAAATCCCCAAGATTAAGTTCTCGCTCATTGGCAGCTGCTGTGGCCGTTTGGTTGCATGCTGCATTTGCTATTGCTACTGCTACTGCTGTTCCTGCTACAGTTGCAACATTAACGCCATTTCCGTTCGCTAGCGCCAGCTGCGACGCAACAACAACAACAATAGCAATAGCAAGAGCCAACAACGTTTGCCGTCCTCTAAGATAAACGATGTGCAAAATCCATACAAACAACAACAGCGCAGCTGTAGTCGGGAGTAAGTGTTGTTGTTACTGTTGCTGTTGTTGTTGTTGTTGTTGCCGAGTTGAAGTTGCAACCGCAAGCAGCGTCGCTGCCAAAGCCGCTGCCACCAATATCGATGGCGAAAAAGTTGTGGCAGGCAATCATAAAAAACGAAGAAATACCAACAAAAGCCGCTACTTCCATGAAATTGTTTGCTGCCAGTCGTGGCCCAAAAACTGCACGAGAAGGGAGAAGTGGGGGCGGTGTGTGTGGTGTGGCGCAGGAGAAGGAGGCGGAGGAGACGCGAAGCTTAAGCTCAGCAAGCACATAAAAACTATAGAGACACTATATCATCGTTTTGTGCAGCATTTTGAATATTGTTTTCGGTTTGTTGAAGTTCTTGTTAATGTTAAGAATCCATAAAAAAAAGTACTTCAGCTGTTAGGTGCAGAGGTATTTATAAGAAAGATGTTATTAAAATTAAGATAATTGAAGTAGAGAATCAACGAATCCTGAAAGCTTTTGAAACTATTCGATGAAAGCCCGGCTTAATTTATATCACTCTAAACCCTTTTCCTATGTTAAGCCTTAAGCTATTTAAAAGTAAATTTTTGTAGCTGTTTACCGTCAGTCATCTTAGGCACTCACGACGTAATCAATTACCCTATCAACAATCCACGAATGTGCCACACTCACACACACATATAAACCAACTCGCTCGCAACAGCAGCCGCATCGAAGAAACCAACAACAAAACTTAATGCTGCGAGCATCAAAAATGCGCATAAAGTTTCATTGGCAGCAGGATACCAGCAAGAAGTGAGGCGAAAGGTTGGGAAAAAAGTGTAGGAGAGGAGAGATATAGGGAATGGGGCAACCGGTGCAGCTGCCACTGGCACTGCCATTGCCACAGAACGCGAATGGTGCTAGTTTTGTCACTATAGTGGCACGGCATTCGCACCCAGTCCTTTTGCCCCCCCTTATTTTTACACTAGCACCTCTTTGGCCCTCATGTTGCATAGCTTCCTCAGCTGGTTGCATCGTCGCCGTCATAAACAAAATGGCAGTTGCCAGCGGCCAAGGCACATGCATAGCTAATATCAATAAAAACAACAACAGCAACAATAACAAACGCTTTTAGCAGCTGTTGCAACAGTTATTGTTGTTGTTGTTGTTGCTGTAGTTGCAACATCGCGTGCATCGCGCGCACATTTTAGAAGAAAAATTAAAAAATTTTCAATAATTTTTCGAAATGTTCGACGATTTTGCCGCCATCGACCTTTTCCCCTTTAAACCCACCTCTCTCCCTCACTTTCTTGCCATTTCTTTTGCACATTTTTGGGCGCTGGGTGGATGGCGGATAGCAAATGGCGCCACAGCTGCCATTGGAATTTCAAAGCTATTAAAACGCTGCCAGGCGAGCAACGACCAAACGGGCTTCGTTCTTCCTTTCTACGACTTCACATTGAAATTGTACTTGCTGCCTTCCTTTGAGTGTAACTAAGAGTGGTGGGAGTACAGCAACTATGACATAGATTTGGTAACACACGTGAAACAAATGTAGCTCAAGATGGTTAACAAGTTTTTATTGAATCAATGTTTATCTAATTCTTTTGACAATTTGAGTTTAGATTTTTAGTTTGCCATTTTTAGAGAGTATTTTGAATTTCAACCATTTCAAGCTAGTGCTAATCGAGCAGTTGTTGCTGTTGCTTTTGCTACTGCTTCTGGCTTTCGATTTGCTTGTATGCATTTGGGCTCAAAGGCTTTGCTTGCTTTTGTTTTTTATGTGACGCATTGCCCTTTGCCCTTTTTGCTGCCAATGTTGCTGCTGCTGCTGCTTTTATTGTTGCAGTTGTTATTTTGTAGTTACTGTTGCTGTTGCTGCTGGCTGTTGGTGACTGTTCGGTTGCTTTGTCGGTTCGTGCTAATTACATTGCACCTGTGCGTGACGTTTGATGTTGCCCTGTCCAAGCTTCGACTGTCGCAACTGTTTGTTGTTATTGTTGGTTTAAGCTTAGGTTGTTTGGTGTGTGTTGTTTTGTGTGTTGTGCATGTTTGGGCTGCTGCAGCCGCAGCAGTAGCAGTAGTCGCCTAGCAAAAATTAATTAAAAGCCAACGTGCGGCAATGCAATTAAATTCGATTTGGCTCCGGCCATCGATGCTGATGGCAACTGCGACTCTGAGCTCAGCTGGACGGCTGTTGTTGACATCATATAATACAACAGTACAGCAAAATTATATTTCCAACACACACACATATCGCAAAGTTCACACAATGCAACTGCCTCTCTCTCTCTCTCTCTCTCTTTCTCCTTCGTCCTTTTGCTAGCCTTTGTTTTGTTTGTTTTTGTGTGCGTGTTTTTATTGTGAGCTTTGCGCATACGTTTGCAGCTGTTGGCTGATCTGCCTATTTGCCTGTGAATGTGTGTGTGTGTTTTTGAAATGGCTGACTGGTTGCTGTTGTTGGCATGCCTGTTCTCGTACATGTATGTGTGAGCTCGCGTTGTTTGTTTGCCTGCTTCGTTCCATTCGTTTCGTACATTCATTTTCCGTTGGCCCCGTTGATTCGTGGCACCTTTTGGATTTGACAGTTTTGTAATTAACTGCAGTCAGCATGTGCGCCATTGGCAGCGCCAACGAAAGCGTCGACGTCGCGTCGAAGTCGACATCCGAGGCTGTATGAGAGCGGTAGAGTGAGCAGTAGCAAAAATATGTTGCATACTTCCAGGCTGTTCAATCGAAATTGCCAATAAGCATGAACGTTTTGGCATTTTTCGCTGCTCAATTAGTTTTTTTTTGTTTAAAAATTTCAACTTCAGTTAGCTCAATGGGGTACGTTGGTACCGCAGCTGCAACTGATGTTTTATAATTTTCTGCGTACACAAAAATTAGAAGAGCAATTGAGCTCATTTACTTATGTGACTGTGCATTGTTTTGATATCAAGCAAGAAGCTTGATATTTGTCAAATTAACAATTTCAAACAATACAACATAATCTAATTAACAATATTAGGAAACATATTTAGCGAGTTTTAGTTTAATTTAATCTTACTCAGTAAACCATTTTAGGTAAAGCTAATTTTAATTAAAGAAAAGTATGCTATGCGAATCGATTGATTACCAGACATAAATCAACAAGTCTTAAGTTACCTGTTCAAAGTGTTATTTCTCTTATTGTTCTCTCTAGTTCTTAAATCCAATAAGTCCAATATCACTTTCGATCAACCTTTTATATATTTTTTTATTCGTTAAGTAAAATTCCCAAATGAAATACCTGCAATGAAACGATGACAAAGTTTCTGCTTCCAACAGCAGCTGATACTTGGGCCGGCTGCAAGCAAAAGCATCGATACACAGCTGTCTCTTCTCTGTCTCACTCTTTTGAGTCAACCACAGGGCAAAGGGACGACCGGAAACAGGAAACGGGATACTGGACACAACACACGTGTGGCTTGAAGCTAAAGCTTTGCTTAGGCTTCTCATTGCTCCGATGACTTTGGCCTGGGAGCACACTTTGGCCTCTTTCTATGGTTGCCTTAACAGTGGTTGCTGCTGCAGCTGTTGTTGTTGTTGATGTTGTTTTTTTTATGACCAGTCCTTGGCGGCCTTTATGCGCCCGCATATTAAACAATTATTGCCAAATGGTAAACGACAGCTGCGTTGTGTCACCATCGGCAAAGTCGTTAGTGTGGGCCGCATAGCTCGATGAGGAGAAGGCCTATGCCACGATGGCCACGTTTTTTAGCCAGCAAGCAGCAGCAAAAGCATCAGCATCAGCAACACCAACACGAACAGCAACTCTCGGATTGGGGTTTGGATTGGATGCTGGATGGATGTGGGACTCTCTCTGTGTATGGGCCAGTTTTTGCTTGCATTGGCTTACAGACGCTGTTGTTGTTTTTTTTTTGTCTTTTCGCGTTTCAGCGTCTGCTGCAATTTATGTGTATAAATGACAAAAGTACCGTTATTTATGGGCAGCAACCGCAACGCAATTTGGCAACACTTGTTGGCCAATTGGCAAAATGTGAAACGAGCTGCGCTCAGATACAGAAAAAAAAGCAACAGCAAAACCACCGCATTTCCCCAAAAAGAAAATGTAAATATATGCATGTAAATGTGTATTACAGCCATGTGTACGAGAGTATATACAAAGTGACAGACAGTATTGTCCATATTCCATAATGCTCAATAGAATGGAAGCAGAAGCCAGAAGTACGGCATAGGTAAGCCGAATTAGTTATGCACTTGTAAAAGAAAAAACATTCAAGTTATATATTTTTAGTTCAAATGCTTAACTTACAAAATCATTTAAATAAATAAAGAACTAAATTTAAATTTAAGGGTTCGTGGATATATTAACTTATCATCATATATTTAATTTGTTTTTAAATATAAAGAAATTTTTCTAAGAAATAACAGAATAATAACTATTCTTGATGCTTGCCTATCAGCAATTTTTAAATAAATATCATATAATAATAATGCTTAAAGAGTTCTTGTTCTTATATGCGTATGAACTGAAATGCATTCATTCCAAACGTTGCAGTTATCAATATACTCTAATCTTGAGAGTATTTACAAAAAACATCTGCCTAGTATTTTTGGAGACTTGGGCGTAGATATATATATATAAGTTTTTTTTTTGTGACGTCCTTGGCAAAATTTGAATTTTTATTGCTGATCGATGCGCGGCCATGGCCCATTGACACGCCCACCGCCCTTGTTGCATACACTTCGCCCCCCCCCCCCCCACATCCCGTCAGACCAAATTATGCGTATTTAGGTCGTTGACTAAATCCGGGTGTCGTAGTATTCGACAGCCGCTTGTTGCTGTCATAAATTTTGGAGCCCAGTACGCTCTGTGTGTAAATGTGCCAATGTGCTCAAAGGAATTTCGTCCTTTGGCTTCGTTCTTCTGTTTTTACAAGTGTGTGTGGCAATATTGACCCTTCTGTTTGGCTGTCGCGCTTTTATTATGCTAATATTTTTTAGGAGGCATTGCCAAGATTTATTGAAATTACTGCGGCGCGCACATAAACCTAAATGCTCTTATCCTCCCCTGTTGCAGTGGGAGGGGTTGCGAGTGGTTCCACGCGGCGTATGAGCATTAATTAAATAGCCATTTAATGTGAAGCTTGTTGCTTGTAGTTGTTGCATGTTGCTTGTCATCCTGTGTTGCATAATTGACGCATTTTTTTCTTCTTCTTGCAATTAGTGTTACAACTAATTGGCAGCAAAAACTATTGTTGCAGCCAGCAGGCAACAGCTGTTAACTCGCAGTGTGGAAACAAAAAAAAAAAAAATACGGAAAAATTGACAACAAACCTCCCTTTTGGTAAAAAAAAATTAGTTGCATAAATTTTAGCCAACAGTTTAGAGAGTTGTCCGGAAAACAGTTTAAAAATGAGGCTTAGAATGTAATTTGTGCTTTAATAAAACTTTAAAGAACAAGCGAAGCAGATTTAAACAAGCAAGAACGCTCTAGTCGGGAGAACCCGACTAGAAGATACCCTGAACCCAGTTGCAATAAATATATTAGATTTATGAAAGATTTTGGTATACGGACTTAACTTCAATCGATTAAATTCGATATCTCCGGTGTTTCTTAGCCGATTTGGACGAAATTTTCAGAAAAGTTTTATCGTTAACCATTATTTTAACCCCCATTTTTATATTTTCCTAATTTGATCTTTTTTTGTTATCGATTCCATGTGTATATCGGAAACCAGAATAGTTATCGATAATTTGAAGCAAACTTGTTCTGCTCATGGTATAGGAGAACTTATATTCGAAATCTGAAGTCTCTAGCTCTTGTAGTCTCTGAGATTGACGCGTTCATACAGACGGACAGACGGACGGACAGACGGACATGGCTATATCGACTCGGCTGTTGATGCTGATCAATAATATATGTACTTTATGGGGTCGGAGATGCTTCCTTCTGCCTGTTACGTACTTTTGCACAAAACCATTATACGCTTTTTACCCATTTTATGGGTTCAGGGTATAAAAAGGTGAGAAATGATATAAGTTACATTAAGAAGATATTCATACAGAGGTTTAAAATTAATCAGTATACTAAACACCTTATCCTTAAACGCAGAATTTGAGAATTTAAAGCAAGGTTTACAATGTCAGCGTGAGATTGGAAAATGTTTTGTTCCTGTCTGACACACATATTTTTCACATAAGTTCGTCTCCCTCACTTCCAATCTGTAACCGTCTCGCTTGCATCTCAGCTTGGAGTGGAAAAAAGCTATTCAAAAATTTAGTTTTAAAAGCGTCAATAGATGGCGTATTATCGAAATTAGGTTTTTGCCTCTATTTTGCTCAAAACTGAGGTAAATGATAATAGAATTCACTTTTTTTATATTTATTTGGTCCATATTAACGAATATATAACAATAAAATCATTGTTAAATGAGAAAAAACGTTAATTTTTGCGCCATTGCAAAGGTGTTAGCTGAGTTCGAATCAGCTGATTGCATTGTTCACGCTGACATTGTAAACTATCAGCGTACATTTCAGATTTTTAAAAGCTTCAATCCAAGCTAAGCTGACATTGTAAACCTTCCTTAATGTTTATTATAACCTTAAATAACTTTAATATGCAAAGCCTCTGTAGAATACTGCGCCATAGATATAAAACATCTATTATTCAATATCTCTCCCCCTTTTGCTTATTGACAAACAGTTCAATCTGTTTGCCAATTTCAATGGGCTTACAATTATTATATATGTCATGTGATGTCATTTGTATATGTTTCTGCCTGTGGCAGTTTCTTTGCTGTGCAAACAAAGCGCCTCAAAGTATGCCACACACAAACACAACAAATGGCAGCCACAGCAGCAATATTTTGTCCTTTTTTTCTGCACACATTTACACAGGCGAAGCAAATGTGGACAGGTGGTGCGCTTTTGTTAGGCTAGACGGCGTTTTTATTTTGGCCAGGCAGGTGTGATGGATGCTTCGAAAACACTGGCAGGCTAACATTGAGTACGGAACAGCCCACAGGCGGAATTGTAATGCTTTTACAACAATATTATTTTTTCATCAGCAACATCAGCAAAAATCAATCAAACTCAATTAAATTGCAGCCAAAGGATACAACAAAAACTAACAACAAAAAATCCACAAATTATGCAGAATTAATTTTATTTTAACAAGGAAGTTGCATGAAGACAAAAAAATCAGCCATGACAACAAAGCATGAAACATATTTTAAAATACGCATTAAAATTGAATAAAAATATGAACCAACAAAATAAATTAAAATTTACCACAGCCCCAAATTAATCAATTAAGCGGATAAATCGGAGAATGTGCAAAACCGTTTTGTAGTGCTGTAAATGCTCTAAAAACACAAACAACAAATTGATGGCAAATTGGTTATTTTTATTATATGTTTGCATAATTTTTGCCATTATGTGTGTATGCGTTTGTGTGTGTGTTGGTGTGCTGCGTTGTTACATTTACACAAGTGCAAAAATTCCCAAAACACAAATCCTAAAAAAACATTTGTTACTTTTTGTAAAACGTTTCATACATTTATTTTGAGGGTGGAGAGATGGTTGTGCCTGTGGGGAGTTTAGATTCGACCACACACAACAGTTGAGGCAGGCCAAACGAGTCAACTTAGTGTTGGTGCGTTTGTGCATGTGTGCGTGTGTGTGTTTCTGTTGTTTTATGCGTGTTGACACAAGCGTAGCTTGTTTTGAAACTAAAGCCGTTCAAAAAAGGGGGAAACAGAAAAACTTTAAAGTCCATTAACAGTTGTTTAATCTTAAACTTTAAGGAAATACAAAATTACACAAGAAAAGTTAAGAGCTTGAAGAATTAAGCTTAATAGCAGTTAAGGCGGGGCATTAATTAAGTAAAAGTTAAAGATTTATTTAAATTAAGAACAATTTTAACAAAAACTTATTATTTATGATGACGTTAAAGAACATTTGATTGTTGCTTTCCGATAAAATTTGTTAGAATTTTTTTTTATCCCCCCTCAACAACTTTTTTTGAACTACGTCTGACAAATGTCAACAGTCCGCCTGTATTTTGCTAACCAAAAATTGTCAAAGTGTTTGTTGCTGCTGCTGTTTGTTTTGGCATGATACTGGACTTGCAACAGGGATCAGAGGGACAAGGGAGCCATACAAATTTGTTTTTAGATTGTAGCGCTTGTTGGAAATAAATGTATAACATTTTATAACTATTCATGCTCGTAAATATTGAGATTAGTTTGTGGTGCATTTAAATTTAGACATACACAAACATAAACAGGCCTGCAAATTGCATTAATTTGAGTTAAGTGAAAAGCACTTGAAAAGCATCGGAAAATGCAAGTCAAAAAGCAATAGCAGCAGCAGCAGCCGCGTGCCTTTCAACTTCAAATTAATTAGAAAGTTGAGCGACTACAAATTGTCTTAAATACTCAACTTGACTCGGGGGCATTGATTGATTTCCAAGGAAAGAACTCGAGTGCCACTAAACGAAGCGAAGTGCTACCAAAAATAGTTGCAAGCAAAAACATGAGTACAAAATCTGAATGCTCCTAATGAATGCGGTGACACTTTTGTGGAAGTGAACACAACACACACACGCAAGGAAAGACAGAGATAGCGAGAGAGAGAGTAGTATGTGTGTGAGTTGCATACCTGTGCATGTTGCGCTGATAAAATTAGAAACGTGAAAACGGCGGCACTGCAGTTGACAGCGTGAAAATTTGTGAACTTAGAACAGGAAAAGGCGGCGGGGCGCCAGCAGCCATCAGCTTAGCTGCAAAAGCGAACAGCCTAATACACAAAGATACAGAGACAAATGCAAACCATCTACAGTTTCATGCAGTTGCTGTTGCAGTTAGATAGAAGCACATGCACATTCATATACATTGATGTTGTATTAATGTATGGATAAACCAAAATAGACGTTTCGTTACATTGGTTATTTTGGATTGTGGCCTGTCATGTTCAAGTGATTGAAGCTGCCATAATAAACAAGTAAATCTTAGAAGTCAAAGCATCTGCTATCTTTTATACCCATTGTGGCATTTGTCACAACCTCATAGATTAGTTATGTGTGTTAATTAGTTTAAAAATAAGATGTTAAATTGAATGTGTTTTACACTCTAAAAAAAACATTGTTGTCACTTTCTTTTTGCAAACTCTTATGCTAAATATACTTTTTACGTGTGTGTTCCTTTTTAATTTGTTCAGAAAATATGGCAAAATATACTGCATAATAAAAAGCGAGTCTCTTTTCCATGCCAATGAAGAATTTAAGTTTATTTCATATTTTAATACTACTTTTCTCAACATCGTAAACTTTATTTTCATTTTAACAGAGTAAAATCAAAAAAGCTTTGCCATTACAAAACTTTACGATCAGACCCACTGTGTGAGCATATTTCCACACAGCACAGAATTTAGTGACTCTCATTTCACAAATGACGTACACTGCAAGTCGTTCGAATAGGTACAGAAATTTGTTTGTTACTGAAACGTTTTCAATAAAAACGAATTGTTGGTTGCACTTTTAAACATTTTTTTTTAATCAATATATTTTTTTAGCTTTTGCCTGACTAAAAAATTACTTGTTATAATTACTTTGAAAAAAGTATCTTATAAATCTGATGCAAACTTCTTAAAAATCAAGTAAAAAAAAATTCTCCACAGTTTCTAAGTAAAGAACATGTTGTGTTTGTGTATGTGTGTGTGCTATTATCTGTCTCGCTCTATGGCAACGTCTGCCAGTCAGCCGAAGCAACAAAAGTGACGTCGACGTCGAAGTCGCTGCCATCGTCGTCGTCGTCGTTGTCGGTCTGTTGGGTTGGGAAGTTGGGACTTAAACTGGGGATACGACTCTGAGGCCTTTGCCAGCGCTGTCGCTGCGATCAGTTGAGTTTTGTGCGTTGTGCGGTTAAGTAGTAGCGCGTTCTTGTTGTTCTTGTTGATCCGGCCTCCCCCATTATTTCAAGACTCGCACACAAGTGAGATCAATCAGTGCACACCAGACACACCACAGAGTATCCAACTAGGTTCAGGTTCCATTGTAGTTAACGTTGAGCTTTAAAGGACCACGCCTGCAAGCGACTTGTCGGCCATCCCACGCATTCAGAATTTGTTAAATTGTTAAATTAAAGACCATAAATCAAAATGAGAGAAATTGTGCATCTGCAGGCTGGACAGTGCGGCAACCAGATTGGCGCTAAGGTAAGTCTCCTTTACCCTTCCTATTTTTATTTTATACGCAATTCGTTACATTTTTGGTTTTGGTTTTATTGGGTTTTTGGCAAGCGCAGCTAATTTATGCACATTGCCCGTAAACGTTTTTCAATGAGTATCCAAATTGATCGCAGCTCAGAGTCAACGTTGCCGACGCCTTTTACAGCGCATTCGGCGCAATTAAAGCAAAAAGAAAATTAACGCTAAAAAAATACAAAAAAATAAACATTAAGAAATGAATAAAAAAAAAAACATAAAAAGCTTTAAATCAAATTAAACTGCAAAGGAATAAAAAATAATACTAACCGAATCGAGGCAGCGAAGAAAATAAAATTTGTTTGGGCTTGTCAGGCACTCAATGTGCCCTTTGTTTAAGACTCCAACTTCCAACTGTGATTATAGTGAAGAGAGGCAAGGAGAGGGAAAGAAAGAGAGATTCAGAGACAGCCCCTTTAATAAATGAGACGGAATTTTACTTGCTCTAATATGGGGCATTATTGCAATTGTTTCCACGTCATTTTTTTTTCTCTCTTTTTACTGCATTTTACGGATTCTAAAAAGGTTTTGGAATTATCATTGCGGTTGTATCTTTTCGCTTTGTTGGTTCACCTTTTTAGCGGCCCAACCGCAAGAGGTGTTCAAAAATATGCCATTCAGGTGGCCCACCAAAGTTAAAGGCCAACTTCAATTTATGAGCGAAACAAATAGAATAAGAAATTAAGGTTTATTCGTTTTTAAAAGAAATATCATAAAAAGAAAATATTTTTATCACTGTATCGATTAAGAAATATAAAATTATTTTTAAGCAAAAGATGACTTTAATACTACATATTTTCTTCAACAGATAAATAATATTTAAAAACAGACTTTGGCTTAACTTCAAGTACTAAAACAAGACTCTGAAAACCATATGGCTTATAGCAATTTGCCATTTGCTGCCTTTTAATCAGTGCTTATTTCCCACTTACTAGTTAATCAATTGTAAATGCTGGCAATTAAAACGATGCACAATAATTAGTGCTGCTGCCCATCAATTATATGGTTAATGGTTTAGTACATGGTGCAGCAACGTCAGTCAGTTAATCAATGTAGCCCACCAAAAAATGAGCAATCAACGATCCATCGAACGTGCCACAAAAACAACAACAACAACCAGTCTGCCTGCAACTTGACGCATTTTAATGCAACTGCTTGCAGCTTTTTTTTGGCACATGTAACCGGTTTGTATTTTCGATTTGGAGTGATCGGAAATCAATGTCAATTCTTGACTGTTTGACCAAAATGTGTGTCACGTTGCATGTTGTGAATGCTGATAAAAGCGAATCAACGCGATTATTAAACTATGAGCACAAATTTAATTAAAGATAAGCAAACGTTGTGCTTTATTTACTTTTTCTTTTATACTCTACACACATTCGTAGTATGACTCAAACGAGGTTTGCGATTTGTGGGAAATGTGGGGCGGAGAGAAGGGCTCGCTTAATTTAGCGCTAAGAGTTTGTAGTTCTGAGAAATTTGGCGTAGTAATGGTTTTATGAAGCGTTTGTATGTATTTATGTATATTTTTTATATCTGCTTACTTTTCGTTTTGTCCATGAATGAGATACTCATAGTGCTTATATACTATAAAGCAGACGATGTCGTTGAGGCCGACTTGGTAATTTGAGCAAGCCGTTGGTTTCACATTACCCAAGAGATATGACAAAGAAAGAGACAGAGAGAGACAGAGTGACAAAAAAACAAGGAGGAAAACAGCTGAGTGGACACTTTAAATGTGAGGCAATACAACTGAAGTTGAAGACTGCGCTACCTATCCATACCCACATGCTTAATTATGAATCAAAACCCGCACAAGTGCAACCAACACAAAGGAAGTGACTCACAGTGTATCAATATATATAGATTTGTATGTATATATAAGGAACTCACAGTCCATTGAAGGATTGCCTTCTACTGTTACAGGATAGGGGCTGGCCGCATATAAGTTTCCGTTTGCATTTTAAATAATCAGCAATACATAATATTATAATTTGATATATATGTACTACAAAGTCAACAAACTTGAGGTCTGTTTTCAGTTGTTTTCTTTTCTTTATTTTTGTACATACTGTAAGATTTATTATCGCCCTCGTCAGACTTCGAGAAAACAGCTGCTGAACAAAGACAAATGCTTTCGATAGGATCATTTGGAGCAGGGGTGGGGCGGCATTTGTTGCCCAAATGACAGTCATCATGTGAAAATGCAATTTTTGCATATTTTTCAAGGGCTGGCGGAAAAGCTATAGCTAAAGCTGCAGGCGATCTTTGTACAGCTGCAGAATAACCGACTGGCAGACTGGACTTCAAGACTTCTTTGTGTGCCTCAGACGTTGGCTACAGCTCCAAAGTTCATGCCCGAGTGATTTCAAGTGGCAGAGACTGTAAGACATAGCGTTTGGGGCAAGCTGCTCACAGACATGCAACACTTAATGAGGGCGTCGGCAGCATTCGGCAGCTGATCGCATGCGCTCAAAAGCGCTAAGAGGGGAAGACAAAAGTAGGCGTAGCATTTTACAACTAATTGGAAGTCTCTAATGTTTCTAGGCAGTGTGGCAAGTGGCAGCCTCAAGACAGACAACAACAACAACAACAACAAAACAGCAACTTGGCAAATAAATTACGACAATTTTTTCTTTTCCTAGTGATTTTCATTTTGGCCTTTAGATAAAATATAATAATTTGCCAAGCATTTGCAGTCAGACACTAACTGTTAAATTTTGATCATGAAATATTAGTTTATTTTTTGTGTATCATTAATATAGGATTTTGGGGAATGCTTTAAATGAGTCGTCTAAAGCATATATGGTTTTTCTCGCTTGAACGCTTTCTTCTTGAAATCTTTTGCTACCAAAGGGATACTAAAAATCATTTTATTTTGTCTTTTGCTACACAATGTTCTTTGCCCATTTATATAATTATTTTCAAGATCTAGAGCAAGATTTTCTGCTTATGAAATGACAATGAAAATTGTTTTAAATTCGTGCCATTCGCATTATACGAATAACGAATTTTCAACATTTTCTTTTTAAACAGTCTTAAAACTGCAGCTTATAACTATTTTTCAATCCATCTTTTGCCTCAGATCGTGTTGCTGATAAATCCAAATGTTTTTTTTTTTTTTTTGACTCTCATGACGTTCCCACAATTTGCTTTATCAAATCTAATACATTCTTCTATCAGAGGAATATGACGCAGCTTAAACCAATTTATACAGCTGGACTTGGTTAAGATAGCATACCATCCCCCACTTCTCTCTCCACTCTAGTGTCCATTTTCCAAAGCAATCACTGCTGTTAACAAAAAAATAAACCAATTTCCCGCAACTATCAACAGCATCATCAAAAGGTAAAATAAATCTAATAATAAAAATAAGTTAGAAAAAGTTAGTTGAAAGTGAGGCGATCGTTGGGTATAAAGAAAGAAAGAGAAAGATGAGAGAGAGAAAGAAAAGAGTAGTAGAAGAGACATGAAAAACGACTTTTCACTTCAACAGTTTTGTGTGCTAATTTATTTTTGTTGCTGCTTTTGCTGCCCCAAGTCAGTTGCATGATTTCGTTGTTTGTTTTGTTGTAAGCGCTCTCGTCCGGCATATAAACTGCGCTTTATTGTTGTGGCTGCTGCATTTTGCTGCAAGCTTCATAATTGCAACGGCCACACTCCAATTAAATTTGATGATCTTGCGGAGATTGTCGAAACACACACAAATTCATACAAATATATACATGCAACTAGTTGAGCTGCCTTTCAAATAAACAAAAGCAAATACACAAGACACAAGCCATCGAAGCAGGCCCAAAACTGAGACAGCAACTGTTTCTCCTCAAACACACGTCAAGTTCAAGTGCCAAAGGGAAATGCGACAGACAGCAAGAAGTGCAAGAAATTGGGAATCTGGAAGACAAAGTGAGCAAGGGCAACTTCTAGGGTTATTAAGCGGATCGTGCAGCCACTTCAAGCGATAACATTTTTATTATTTCCTCGCGGGCCTTTGTTGTGTTTATTTTTGGGATAATTCGAATTGGAATTTTGGGACTTTAGTTAGACAATTTATGTGTCTCGCTTGAATGGCATAATGTCTCTGATCTTGTTAATGAAAAACTAATGCGCTCCATGTTTGGACAAAAGTAGAAAAATCTCGAAACAAAAAAAAAAGCGTCTGGATCGGTTTGTTAAACGCAGCAAAACATTTGCAGCGCGCTTCCGCAATAAATGCTACAGTTAAGAGCAAACAACATCAATGAAATATTCTTCGTATCTAAAAAGATACGAAAGTATCTATTTGCTTCAGTTGCAAACGGAATTTGTCTGACTGTGTCTGTGTGTGTGTGTGTGTGTGCTTTCTTTGGCTGCCTTCTAATGATGTTGTCGATGCTGTCTACAAAAACTGGCGTCTGCTTGGTTAATTTAGTAGCTGCGAGCTGTGGCCGCCTGGGTCGTTGGCCTGCAGTTCAGCTATGACTCAGCAGATACATTTGTATCTCTATGCAACAACATGCAACAACGCGCGCCTCGAGGCAATGAGTGCTATTTTTAACACTTTCGCCTGCATAAGGTTGCACATTTCACCCCAGGAGCGCACTTTTACATATACTCTACCAATGAAGTCTCAACTTGGAAATGTCCCATGCCGCGACACGCTGCACTGAAATACATATATATACAATATATATATTCAACTTAAAAGAAAAAAAAATATATATATATATATAAAGCCCAAAACTATTTCTGATTGCATGCGGTTGCTTCTTTTTCTCCATCTCTCTCTCTCGCTTGCTATTTAAATTTAGCACTAAATCAGGGCATGTTGGTTGGAAATACTACGACGAGAGATCTACCAAAAACTCTGACGGCTAAGCTAAACATAAATTTTCAGCCTCAACAGCGTACACACAATGTGTCTCACTTTTCCAACTGTCGCATAGCTCGCTTTTCTACTTCTTTTTAGGGCAAAAAAAAATATCTACTGTGCCTACTGTTGAAGAGAATAAAAAAGAAATTTTCTAATAATTTGTTTAGATTTTTTTTTTTTTTTGGCTTCTGCGGCTGGCAACATGAGCTCTGACATGGCTCGCTGTGTGCACTCACACAGCTATTAATTCTATTTGACAAATGTCACACATAGCCAAAAGTCAAGAATATGCGGCCAAGAGGTTGACAGATGACTGACTGCAGTTAGTGCTATATATTTAAAGATAAAAATGAACATTGCGACTATGTAAAGTTAAGAACCTCTCTTATCACATTGTATATTATATGCACAGTAGCTGATAGCTAAAGAAAAAATGAATATGCATTCTCTGTTTGAGATTAATGATGCTGAATTTCTTGTTATTTTAAGTCTATCAAATGTTTCTTTATGCATATGCTTAGAGTTGGTTGTTTTCAATGGAAAGAGATAACAAAAATAGCCAAAAAAAAACTTAATACACATTTGTGTATAAGTATTCTTGTGCTCCCCCTTGTGTGTTCTAAATCTGAGCCCCTAACAACTATCATAAAAATAGCTGCAGCAGTTCTCATACATGCGTAGCATATATCTTTTTTATGATGACACCGGCCAAAGTCATTAAAATGCTATGAACATGATCATTACAATTGTACTACAAACTCGTAAAAATCGAAGAGGTATCACATTAATTTGTTTATAAATAAATACGGTTTGAAGTAGTCTGATGTTTATTTACAAAAGAAAACTCAAGCCGGCGATTAAAATTGATGTAACAAGGTCTTTAATGAGAATGAAAAGCGATATATATTATTTCCTCAAATACGCAATGATTAAAGTTGTTTTCATTTTTTTGCTTTTCTTTTTTAGTTCTGGGAAATCATATCGGAGGAGCATGGCATTGATAGAAATGGCATTTATGCGGGTGACAGCGATCTGCAGCTGGAACGTATCAGCGTCTACTATAATGAGGCATCTGGTAAGTGCTTCAGTTATTCCCTTCCATTCTTCGACTGACTCATGCCTTTTTTTCGCATTCCTTTAAAGCTGTGAGTCGTTCATCGGGCGGCAAGTATGTGCCACGCGCTATTCTTCTGGATCTGGAGCCCGGCACTATGGAGTCAGTGCGTTCTGGTCCCTATGGACAGCTCTTCCGTCCGGATAACTTTGTGTTTGGACAATCGGGTGCCGGCAACAACTGGGCCAAGGGTCATTATACAGAGGGTGCGGAGCTGGTTGACAATGTTCTCGATGTGGTGCGCAAGGAATGCGAGAATTGCGATTGTCTGCAGGTTGGTTATACAAATATTTGAGGGAGTATAATAAAATAGTCTCCCAGGAATCGGCCAACGCAGAGGGGAAATAATGAATGGAAACATTTTAAATATACAGTCGTACTTCCATATAACGAATCTCAGCGAGACAAGCAAACACATAGTTATAGAGAAAATTCGTAACATAGAATCGATTTTTGCTTGAAATGATTTCGTTATAAAGAAAACTTCGTTGTTAAGAAGTTTGACTGTATAAAAATGATAGCCCGTCAATTGGCCTACCTAGAAAAAGTATTATGTTAATATATTTTTGTTTCCATTTTAGGGCTTTCAATTGACGCACTCGCTGGGTGGCGGCACTGGCTCTGGCATGGGTACACTGCTCATCTCGAAGATACGCGAAGAGTATCCGGATCGTATAATGAACACGTATTCGGTGGTGCCATCGCCCAAGGTGTCCGATACGGTTGTGGAGCCTTACAATGCCACACTGTCGATTCATCAGCTGGTGGAGAACACAGACGAGACGTATTGCATCGATAATGAGGCACTGTACGATATCTGTTTCCGCACACTGAAGGTAGCGAATCCAAGCTATGGTGATCTTAATCACCTCGTCTCGCTAACCATGTCCGGTGTGACCACCTGCCTGCGCTTTCCCGGCCAGCTGAATGCCGATCTGCGCAAGCTGGCTGTAAATATGGTTCCATTCCCACGTCTGCATTTCTTTATGCCTGGCTTTGCGCCGCTCACGTCAAGTGGATCGCAGCAGTATCGTGCTTTGACCGTGCCCGAGTTGACCCAACAGATGTTCGACGCCAAGAATATGATGGCTGCCTGTGATCCGCGCCATGGTCGCTATCTGACTGTAGCTGCCGTCTTCCGTGGTCGCATGTCCATGAAGGAGGTGGATGAGCAAATGCTGGCGGTGCAGAATAAGAATAGCTCATACTTTGTCGAATGGATACCGAACAATGTGAAGACCGCTGTGTGCGATATACCGCCCAAGGGTCTGAAGATGTCATCGACGTTCATTGGCAACACGACTGCCATTCAGGAGCTGTTCAAACGAATCTCTGAGCAATTCTCAGCCATGTTCCGGCGTAAAGCTTTCCTGCATTGGTACACTGGCGAGGGTATGGATGAGATGGAATTCACTGAGGCGGAGAGCAATATGAATGATCTGGTATCGGAGTATCAGCAGTATCAGGAGGCCACTGCCGATGATGAATTTGATAGGGATGTTAACGAGGAGGAGGTCGAGGGCGATTGTATTTAATGGTGTGGCCAGAGGAATGAGGTGCGTGCGTGAGCGTCTCGCCTTTGGTGGTGCACGGAATGTGTTTTTGCGTGGCATGCGGCAACAACTACGCGCCAAACACTGCATCATACTTTAAAGGCGACAGAACACACAGATACAAACACACACACAAACACACTTACAGGAAATGTCAAGCGTAGTTTGACAGCAATCGAAACATCATCAGCCGGAAATGGTCCAAAGCTCTCATTTCAATTTACCTTTAAACCATTCACTATTCACTCTTCTCACTATTCACTCATCTCACTATTTACTCTACTCACTTTTCATTTGTACTTCAACTTCTTCATTCTACGCTACACTTTACACGGAGGCACGTCTATCGCATTTCTCACAGCCATTTTTTATTCATCATCTTTTCTCTTTCATTTTACATCTGCTTACCCTTCATTACTTTCAATACACCTATACCCCACAAAACTCAGTAATTTAAGTCTCAATCTTATAACATTTTTAATATACATCATTATTTATATTTACAAAATACAACAAACGTTCGTTCAGTAACGTATTATATTTCAAATATAAATTTAACAACAACCGGAGCAAAAAATACGGCACAATTCTCCAAAAGAAAAATAGTGCTACATATACTTCAAATTGCACCGAAGACTGACGACAGGCATAAGTTTGGACTCAATGGCAATATTACGAGTACTTCGAAACATGAGCACACCCAAAGATTGATCCTATTGAAATCAAATTAAAAAGAAAACTATTTAAATATTATCAATGTATTATTCTTAAGCACATCACCTTACACATACATCATATGTTTTTGTATTCCTGTGCATAATTCTTTGGTAGCCTTTAAAAATTACCCAAGTAATTAACTAATACTAAACTTGAATAAATAATAATATGCTGCAAGAACTTTTTCAATAAATATGCAATTCGCTAAAAAAAAATCGCTTTTGATCTGCATTCATTTAAATATTATGAGAAAATTTTCAGAGAACCTAAGTTCAAAAACTATTTAAAAAATATGTATCTATGTATTTTCAGTTTGGAAATACAGAAGGATTAGTCATTTGTGCTTAGCCAAGTTCCCAACCTGGGCACATTTGTGCTGTCAGCTCAATAAATATTGTTCTCGCTAAAAACTGAAAACTTTGCCGCCAGGTGTCGCTTTTACTTCAAGAAAACGGTGTGGCAGCACAATCAAAGTTTTCATCACATGAAAAGCTCTTTAGTAAAAGCTTTTGAGTCAGCAACGCTTTATTTTTAACAGTTTTTTAAAAACGAATAAAGTAGAGTTAAATGCGATTAACAAAAACACTAAATTTTAAAAAAAATTTTAATGCTTCAAGAGATGTATAAAGATTTCTTACTTAAATATGAATACAACAATGAAAAATATTCAAACAGTTGGTTCTCAGCTATAAAAATCTTTAGAAAATTGTTTAACTGCTTTTATGCAAAACTCATTCTTTGATATTCTTGTTTATCTGCGTAGCTTTCTAACTGCTTGACTTACTTTACCAAAAAAACAAGTCTTAAAGACTGAAGCTTGAAATATCTTTTGTTGATCACACAGTCGTACAAGCTTTTCCATTAACTAACTTACAAGCATATGCCACAAAATTCAGCAGAACTCAAAGACATTAAAGTTGTTAAAAGTTTGCTCTGCTCAACCTCCCGCTTTAGCGGTCTCGTGACAAAAATAAAACACAACTCGCATCATATTGTTAAGAACATAACAGAACCGAACACAAGCAGACGCGGAAGAACAAAAATAAGAAGAAGAAGAAGAACCATTACAATAAAGATTGAAACAAGAAACCAGTTTTTTGCTAAAAGAGCCGGCCGGCGTTCTGAATGTAGACAGCAACCACGTTCTTCCGTCTAGACTCGAGACGCGGACATTGTTGAAGTTCGGCCAAAGCTCGGCCAAAGTGCGTTTAACAGTTATGTCACTTACAATTAAACGAAACGAACAAAGAACACGATCCGAGCGGGAGAGAGATAGAGAGAGCAAAGGTTATTAAAGTCATTTGGGAACGGAAGTTAAGCTGAAAATTGCTCTGAGAATTTTGATTCTCTGAAGTATTTTTATTTTTTTAATCTTTTTTGTCAACCAATGAAATAGATAAATGAAAAAGCAATAAAAAAAAACTTTGCAATTAACACTCTTTGACGCTGTGAACTCCCTGTCCCCCGGGGATCCCTCACCGAAGCCCCTCCTTGCCCCATAACCAGTTGTCCATCCAAAATCCAGTCGAACCAGGCAACAAGATGCAAGACACAACAAAACTAAATAAATACGTAGACAACAGACCAAGCAGCGATTGACCCAGTTTTCAAGACGACAACAACGACAGCAAAAACAACAACAACGACGGCAACGAACGACCGCCGAGCCAACAACCTACGTGCCAAAACGGAGACGGACAAGGCACACTGGGTCTGTAAGTTAACTCTAAACTTTATTGCTTGTAAAAAAAACATTCGAAATGTTGGAAATGGACAAATTTTGCTTAAGAGTTCCGTATTTTCTAAGAAAGATTTATAAAAATATTAAGTCTCTGTCGTTTAATTAGTTTTTAACTATTTACCATTGTTATAATAAATATTGATGAATTCGTAAAACTGGTTAAGAATTTTTTGTTTTTTATAGCCAGAGTAAATTAGGCTACCAGCTAAATAAAAATAAACCAGCTTTTATAAATCAACAGAATATAAATTGCAATAAAAATGCAACTCTGTTGCACTGTGCAAAGCATCGCTGCTTGGCTCTATGAAGCATACCTGTATGCGGCACCGATCCTCAGCTTGACTACCACTACTTATACTACAACACCAACACTTTGACGGAATCCAGCTGAAAACTGTAGCTGTACGCTACAGAAGTGCAATGTACTCGATGCCAGCCAAATCGAACAAAAACAAAACAAAAATCTCGTTTTCAGCAATTTGCCGATTCTTCAGAAATAAAAAAAAGCAACAACCAAACTTGCTTGGCTAGAAGAGTTAGTTGAGCTATGCATGTATGCATGTATGATGAGGTGGAGGAAAAAAAGGAGAACGGTGCACGGTATAGAGCCAAACAGAGATGGGCAGAGCTTTAACTTTGGCTGCTGCTGGTGCTGGTGCTGTTGTTGCAAGCACATGCAAACAACACGTCAATGCACTCTGATGTTGCCAGTTGTTGTTGCTGCTGGCTTGCTAGTCGCTCGTTGCTAGTTGCTAGTTGCTGTTTGCTTGGCCACAACGACCGCAAACGCCTCGACTAGTTTAGATCGGACTGGTAGTACTAGTAGAAACAAACGCTGACTAGACTTGATCTGGGCGCTGTATGGGTTTTTTTTTTTACCATCAATATTTTACGATACTTGTGTACTTGTATTTTGCTAGCTTGCGGTTTTACTTTTTGGTAGAAGAACAACAACAACAACTATGCCACACATTCACATATGTACTAAATGTAATTGCAGTGGTTCGAAAGAAAAAAAGCATAAAACTCTGGTCATTGATGCGACCGCACAGCGTGCCCAAACTTCAACACACGCACACTTGCATATAAATAATAACATATGTACTTATATATTGTTCAGCTATTCGATTTGACTAGAGAGGTGCATTGGAGTCAAGCCAAAGCAGACGTTCACTTTGCAACGTTGCCAAGCTTCTTTTGGCAGCAAGTGCTTTATTAAGTGCAGCGGAAGTGACTCAAGTGCACTTTTTTTTCTGCTGTCGTGCGGGGCTGGGTCTTAAAGCTGTTGTTGCACTGTTGCCAATTTGCATACAGTTTTACATTAAGAGTTAAGAGCTGTCATAGCTAAATGATATATGGTCTGCTTATTTGTATTATAGTCGAACTTAGATTTTTTTTCTCTTAAATAAAACTTAGCCAAGGCTACATTTTAAAACATTTACTAAAAGTTCTATAAGCTGTGTCAAATCTATTTGATATCTAAGACATATTAATTATGTTTGCAAGACAATGCATTTAAATGTTTAAAGCTTAAGCAAAAATTTTTATGTCATTTATATATATTTCAACATATAGTTAATTTTCTGTTTTCAGATAATTTCCCTAAGAATTTGTGTCACAATTGCATATATAAAACATTTTCAAACAGTTTGTTGAGTAGAATAAGAAAAGTTCAATGCATGCCGCTTTTTATAAAAGATGTAAAACTATTCATTTCATTAGATACTTCTGGTGCTGGTGCTGCAGAACAAGTCTCATAAATATGCGTGGTTTTGTTATTGCTTTTACAATTTGTTATGCTCAGAAGCTTTGAAGAGTTCAATGTATACCGCTTAAGTTGTCGAGATAAGCCACAAACTTTGCCTTCGATTTGGTGCCGGTGTCGGTGTAGGCTTCATCAAAATGCGCATTTATTGCAAGCTCGTATATCTATCTAACCAACTATCTATTCCTTTGTGTGTCTTAAACAGGGGATGGATGCATTGAGCCTCTGCTGCATTAGCATTTGCTGCAAATTGCATTACAAATGCGACGCATTGCAGCAGCAGCGGCAGCAGCAGCAGGAGCCGTAATCTGGACAATTGAGTTGGATTTCATTCAATTTGATTGGATATTATTAGCACCTCAGTTACTTACCACTTTGGCTAACTGTGGCAACAGCTCATTAGACAAATTGACTCCCATTCGGTTTTGATTTGATTGATTTGCAATTGCAGCAGCAGCAGCAGCAACAGTTGCCAATAGGCAGAAAATGTTTGTCTGTGTGATTGCGTCTTTTTGGTCTGACTTTAAGTTGAAGTTTTGTAATTGCTGCGCGTTGGTAAATGGAGCACACTCGGTCTGGCTTTCTTGGGAATATGAAAATGTGCCATAACGGCACAAGCAATGCTTTCAAATTAAATGTATAAACAACATACAATATAGAGCTCTAACTGTAAGCGACGTGTGCGTTAAACAAATGTCAACGGTTAATAAAAAGCCCAGGCAGGCTCTGTTCATGTCTGAAAATGACATTATGACTGCTGCTTCCACGAATTTGGCAAGTGATAAAAGAAATAAAAGCTCCCTTCTCCCCTGACCAGTAGCTGTTCTCAGCCTGGCCAAAACAAGAAACACAGCCACATTGTCTGACTCTGACTGATGCCAAAGTTAATTAACACACAATCAACACACACACACTCGCACAACCAAGCCTAAAGCCTGCACCTCAGCACTGCAACGGTGGCAAAAAAGAAATAGAAAACAACAAAAAACAATAGCAACAACAAGTGGCAATCTAAGCATGCAATAATAACAAAACATACGAAATTAGCCTCACGGCGGGCAAACTTCAATGCGAGAATGCACCAAAAATCAAAAACTAAGGAAAATAAAAACTCGAGAAAACAGAAATTAAAGTTTGTAAGATTACAACAGTGGCGCTGACGATGCCACCACCACTACCACCACCACCACCACCACAATCAACAGTAGCACCACTAGACAGTCAGTCAGTCAGTCAGTAGAGTCAGGCCATGTGAACCAATTTGTGGCATCAATCTCAGGCATAATGCGAAATTGGCCAAGCAGCTAAGAAAAACAAAATAACACTCTCACAAAGCATAAAAATAATCCACTCAAATAAATGCACTGCCTCGAAGTTCTCTCAAAAGACAATACTATATTTGATTTGAAAGAAAACCTTTTTGGCTAAGCTTTAACATTCATATACAAATTTCAATGTTTAACAAACTTTTTAAATACTTTTGTTACTATAAATTTTTAATTTGCTTATATCTTCTAGTTGTTTTTTGTGCTGCATCATTGTATGCTATGAAAACTGTAACTACACACACGTTAACTGGAAACACAACGGGCATATGACATAAATAAAACAGAAAACCTTTGCGATCGTGCTTAACATATTTGGCTTAATGTCTTGTTGTTGTTGTTGTTGTTGTTAGTCTCATATCACATTGAATCATGAAAGGAGAGCGCTCAGAGTTAAACTGTTTTGTTTACATGTGTGTAAAACTTGATGAAAATGTCAAATGTTTTTAGCTTAAGACAAAGGCCAAAATCGTACAAGCACAAAAAAACAAACAAAGTAATAATAATAATAATAAAAAAAGGGGCAAAATGTGGCGACAACAACAACAAACAGAAATAGCGCATAATCCAAAACGAAGATACGTGAGCTCATGAACGTGATGACTTACCAACTTCCAGTGACCGATTTAAACCAAATATCCGAATACCAGAGTGCTGTACCAAAACAGCCCTAAAGTGCACCACGATGAATCACAAGACGGCGAAGCGAGAAGAAAATTGTCTATGGAATGAATTCGAAGCATAAAGCACAAAGCAAAATGGGCTAATTATGTGAGTAAGTAGCAGTAAAATTAAGTTAACAACCTTGCAGATTGACAACAAATTCCAGAAACTTGCCAACGTATCATGTAATATCCAGTAAAATCCAGTAATATTGTTATTATTATTATTGAAAATATATTTATTTTTGATTAAAATTTTTCTTTTCTAACGTTGTTTACTAAGCTCGAAAAATGAATATTTTCAAATAATCGCAGCATCTTCCTCTCAAGGACATTTTGATGTATTTTTATATAATTTCCAAAAAACAAGCCAGAGTCAGACTCACCTTTAAAACAAAAAACCAATAAAGATATGAAAGAAATACACTTTGTATATTGTTGACTGATAAAGTAACAAGATAGATAGTCTGGCAATAAAGCCTGGTCAAAATTGACGCAGCTATTTTGGACTTTTTTTCTCTTTTGTTAATATTGCTCCTAGATACAAAACAATTTTAATGCGCGAAACATTCAACCAAAATGATTTTTGACAGCTTTTCACACGCAGAAAAATGCCATTTAGACAGCTAACAAATAATCTACTCATACAAAGAGTGTACAAAAATAAAATATAAATAAAAGTACTATTATGAACGAAAAGAAAGAAAGAAAGAAGACGAAAATAAAAATGAAACAGCCAAAGGCATTGTTGACTTTTCAGCTGGGCTTTTGTTTGTAACTAACTTTTTTTGTCAGCCAAAAAATGAAAGAAAAAAAATTTATAAAAAAAAAGCGCGCGCACAATATTCGAATTTAGGTCAAACATTATTCAAATGCAGGGACAGGGGCTAAGCGGAGTGCAATGAATGAATGAACAGTGAGAGTGAGAAGACATAAAAAAAAAGCGAAGACGAAGACTCGTTGGCTGACCAAGCAGTCAAAGTAGCCAACCAGTTGGCCAGTCGAGCATTTAGCGCTGCTGCTGCTGTTGCTGCTGTTGTTGTTGTTGTTGGTTGGTTGGTTGGTGTCCCGCTTTGAAAATGCATAAAACGCGCACGCGGTCTCCTAAGTCGGTCGCTCCAGCCCCGATCCGTTCCGTTGCTGACCATTTGGCTGGCACGTAAGAGAGCGCCGACGCTTGATGATATAACCAGGCCCTGGCGCGCTAAACAAAACAAAACTTAGCTACTAGCAAATCGTAGTATCTGTGTGCTGGCAAAGCGTGGCGCGGTGCAGGAGGGGGGGCTGCATACCGTGGGCCGACTATTTGACTGACTGACTGACTGACTTAGTGACTTGATGGTAGCCCCAACTTGGCTTACAGCTTGTGCTCGGCTCGACTTGGCTTTGCTTGTCTTGGCCTGGCTTGACTTGGCTTGGCTTGGCTTGGAGTATCTTCGTTTGGCTTTCGTAATCGCGAGTTTTTTGCTAGCTTAACTATTTTTTTTTTTATATATTTTTGCAGCGCTTCGTTGGTTTTAGCAGCTTGACGGCTAGTCCAGCGCTATATTGGCTTAGCCGTTCTGCCCACACACACTTTGCACACACACACACATACACACACACTGCATACCATTAATCGCTGCTTGTAAATCTGCTAAAACGCGCTTTCTTGTTTTGGGTGTGGTTAAACTCCTTGAACCGGTTCAGTCTTTGCCACTGAAGAGCGCCTTGAAGCCTTCCTTCGCTATGCTGTTATCTCCCCTTTATTTTTATTATTTTTTTCGCCTTTCAAACGCTGCCAACTCGTAATTGCCTGATCACGTTTAAGAGCCTGTGGCTGCATTTATTTAATGCTTTTTTTTTGTTAGCTATCTGCTGCATCTGGCTTAACGGGGGCTTTGTCTATGTTAGCCTCAATTGTTGACACATTTTATTAACATTTTTGTCGGGCATCATCATCAATTGATGAGCATATCCAAAACCAATTGTCTTTCAAATCGATAAACGTGCGCCAATTTTCACATTCAAGTCGATTCGATTTGGTTTCTTTGATTTCTTCTTTTTTTCTTTTTGTCTTTTGTCTTCACTAGTCCTATTATGCAACTGGCTTGCATGGCGTATGTGTTATATCAGGGGTAACTTCTTCAAGAAAAGCCCAATGCTTTATTTTTGTTGGACTTTGTTTATACCCTGAACCCATGCAGTGGGTAAAAAGGGTATAATAGTTCTGGGCAAATGTATATAAAAGGCAAAAGGAAGAATCGTTGTTCGCATAAGATATATACATATATTCTTGACCACCATTAACAGCCGAGTCTATATAGCCATGTCGAATAGACATATGTATGTCCATTTGTTAAATGATTTTTCTCACTACGTTTGGTTCGAATTGGATTTAAATTTGTTAAGACCTTAAACTAAGAGCAATATTTGTCGAAGGAAATGTTTTTTTTTTTTTAACTTTTTATAACTTTTTTTTATTGCCGTGTTTTTGAATGACCCATTAAGAGTTTCACGTAGCTTATATACTTTTTTCTTATTTATTTTTTTATTGGCAACAATATATTTCAATGGTTTTTTTTTTGTGATCATTAGTTTCCGCTTCTTTTTAGCTAGTTGTGGACCTTAAAACTAGCAAAAGCAATTTGTTTTAATAATTTTTTGCTAAATAACTTGTTTATATTTTAAGCTTTCTTCAAAAATATACTAAACACTTGTTTTAAATGCATTTGCCTTACTTTCATTATGTTTCTTGCAATCTAAAAATCACATTTCCTTAACGCTGTTTGTAAAGAAACAAAATACAAATTAAATCTAAAACTTTTTGTGTTAATCTGGAATAAACAAACAATAAAATGTTTTCTACTCATAAAAGTCGTTAGTAAAACAATATTTAGTCCAAAGCTCCTACATCCATCAGTTAATTCACCTAATCTTCTATCTTTGCTTCAAATCTTTTGAAAAATATTTTTACAATATTTATTACAATGTAAGGAATTTTAGGCCTATAAGTTTTTTAAAAGGGCGTTGTACACATTTTTTTTTAGAAATTTTTGGGTGTCCAAAAAAAAAGGGAAAAAAACCACACAACGTGCTTAAATTGTGCCTCGGTCTTTTAATTATCATTTATATATTTATATTTATATATTAACAGTGGTGCGTGCATAATTTTTCCAAAATTATAATTCAGTTGCCGCTGTTTAACGCTGCCTGTTGCTGTCGACGGCGATTATGTGATTTTTCTTGCCGTAAATTCGTCATAGTCTCATAGCCATTTTGTTGTCGTAGTCGCTGTTGTAGCTGCTGTAGCTGCTGCTGTTGTTGTTGTTATTGTTACTTCGTTTTCACTTTCTATCGTGCGCTGCCGGCAAAAGCAAAAGCAAAAGCAACAACAACAGCAACTTACATGTGTGCATATATTTGTTGTGCTCTCGTGTTAGTAAATATGTGTGTGTGTAAGCACAAACGACACGCTGACCCAGTTTCACACACAACTACAAACGAACGTGGAAGCACACACTGGAATTAATATTATTATGGTTTGCCTGGTTGTTGTTGCTGGCTGTTGGTTGTTGTTGTCGTTTTGGTTTGCTTGATTTTCTTGCTGGGCTTCGTGCCTGTTCGGCCTCTGCCTGATTCAGTTTTCTTATGCAGTTCACAAACACACAACCGAAATAATCGAATCGAGTACTAGTATATGCTATATATATAACCGCACACACACACACACACACACATATTTCCTTTATCAATTATCATGCGTTGATCATTCAGATTTTATGCAGGCGCTCCATGTGGGCTGCTCTCCGTTAAGAATTTAGAAAAAATGCAACTTCGGCTAAAGTTTTTATGTTTCTTGCTTTAATTGACCAGCCAAGAAAAATCAAACCAAGAGGCCCAAAAAACAAACGGCACATAACAAGCGACAAGTGGTGATATGAGGGGAAAGTAAGGAGATGAATGGGGGGGGGGAGGCGGCACAGGGCAGTTAGAGGAGCATTTTGTGTTTCTGCTTCGTTGATTATGTCTGCAATACAAAAGCTCTATTAACTATAGAGAGACTATAGAGACGCTCACTGCCGCTGGCTGGCGATATCGATCAGAATCACGAAAATGTAATGCACTTTAACTAAGCATTTTGATACGCTTCATGAAGAGCATTTAACAATTGCCATGCGTTATGTAACGATCTATTTATCAAATAACATTCATAAGCACATTTCATTTAAAGAAGATAAAAGGTCGGTTTTTAAGCTCATATTTACAATTTTATTTTGTTAATCAGAGAGATCATCCTTGTGAATAATTTAAGAAAAATAATAATCAATTAAGAATTCTTAAAACTTATTTATGGGCTTTTTTTTTATTAATTATTGAAAGTTTGTTTATTTATATTAACATAAACTCAATTTTATTCTATTCATAGTTCTTAAGATCTTATTATTTTGAGATATTTAAACTTAAATTTTTAAAGTTATTTCCTTGACTTAATACTAATGGATAGTTAACATTGTTTAACTATCCGTTTTTATACTTTATTAATTAATAGTTTTATAAATTATTTAATATTTATTCTTAATATATAAGTTATATATGTTCGTAAATATTAACCTAGGTTATTTGTTCATATTTTTTGAATAAAATAGAAAAAACTCCTTATATAATTCATCATGTTAGAGCATCTAAGCTTTGACTTTTGTCAGCCCAATTTTATTGCTGCTTGTTAATACTATTGCTTATTGTTGTTGCTTTTTTGCTTGTTAACTATTGTTGGTGTTATAGTTGTTGTGCTGCATACGATTCCTGCCCTACGCTGAGGCGCTTCACGCGTCAATGAAAGCGAAAGGAAAACATTTGCAGTGCGGCAGAGGGGCAGCTACAAAAAGGCAGCGCTTGGTGAGGAAATGGAAAATATTGAGCAAATACTTAGTTAAGATTTTGCAAGCCAACAACAAGAACCACGACAGCGTGACTAGCCAAAATACACAACAAAAACTTTCAAACGTGAGTGGGGCTAAAAGGAGGCGCTCACTCGAAAAGTTCGACTGCCAAGCGATATGATGATTAAAATATGAAATTATTTTTCGTTTTTGACTCGTCTTCGCATGCAAATTAATGTCATACGCATAACGGTACAAATGATGTAACTTGCCAACTGCCAACTAAAACTATAAATATATTCACGTTGTTGTTGCTTTATAGCTTTCTGTGAATTTAGTTAGGTTGGTTCCATAATATTTGTGTGTGTGTGTGTGTGTGCAAACAAACGAGTTTGCTTGTTGTTGTTGTTGTTGCTGGTGTTTAATAAACAAATAAATCTACAAATTTTTGTTGTTGTTGAAAAAACATGTTAGCATGCAGTTACAAGTGTGCATGCCAAACCACTCTTCACCCACCCTACGCCACCACCAGTTACCCAATTTTAAGTCTTCCAGCCAACCTGTCATCCTCACACCCCCCTTCTGTCTTCCTGTGCGTGTTGCAGTTGTCGGTTTGTTTGTTTGTTTGTTCAAGACAACACTTCAACACTTGAGATTGAGAGTTTAGGCTTTTTACTTTTACGTATTTTTTTCTTCTTATTTTTTTCGTTTCAATTTCCTTTCTATAGTTTTCCTTCACAGATAACCCATTCCAAGTAAGTTTTTTTGTGGCGCTCCAAAGCAGCAGGCGAGTACAAAATATTTTTACAATTAATTTATATGCATATTTCGAAATTCTAATGAGCTGAGAATGTTTGAACATGTTGAAGAGATTGTTGAAAATGAATTCTTTTGAATTTACCTTTCAAAGTTATAACTTAATAATAACAAGAGTTTGAATTTGTACTAAAACTGAATAAGTAACACAATATGAAAATGTATTTAAAAAAAGTCCATGGCTATGCCAGGACAGATGATAAACTTCAAAAGGTTATAATTTTTGCGTTTTTACTCTTAAGCCTCGAATGAGTTGTTCGTTTGCGACAACAACAACAACAATTTGACAATTTTTTGCGTTATACCACTTTTGAAGTAAAGTTTTACTTAGGACTAAAAACAACAATTGATTGTACGATATGGTCAATTTGTATGGTGGCTATGTTGAAGAATGGTTCGAGCGGGATGAAATTTCATAGTGAAAAACCACATTTTAAGCAATCTGTGAAAGTTTCATGAAGATAGGTTGAGATTTTTTAAATTGTAAAATTCCTAAGCTCCCTGTTCATTTTGTAGTGCAGTTTTTATGCATCAGGTCACTAAATATTTTTGGGTTAAGTATTAACTAAATCAAAAGATATTTTCATATCCTGTTTCTACGATAAGAAGTTTTCTCCGACTTTAATTAGCAGAATCCATGATTAGCTTGTCTGCCACTTCCGTTGACCTAGACAAGAAAGTCTGAAACAACAAATTGATTAACTTTTTTTTTGCCGCATCATGGTCTGTCTAAACAGTGCCACCACATTTTGGCGCCAAAAGACAACAACAACAACAGCAGCAGCAAACAGCAATAATATCAGGCAACGGGCCAAGAGCAGGTCAAGCCAGTTGGCCAGGCCTGAGTCAAGTCGAGTCGAGCCAAGCCGACATTGCCTCATTTCGCCGGCTTGAGCTTGAAAGTAAAAGTGGTTTGGCTTTCTTTTGTGGCACACGCTTTTGGCGCTGCTTTCCAACACAGCGGCGACAAGTTGTTGTTGCTGCTGCCGTGGTTGAGTCCAAGGTCAAGAGGAAGACTTTGAAAATGCCTGAATGCGGATGAATAATGCAAAAGCCACAACACAACAGCGTTAACTGTCTGCGAGTGAGAGTAAGAGTAAGAGTTGAGTGTATCTGAGATCTGAAGAGTTAGTTCGATTCGCTTTTCGTTCGTTCGTTTGGTTCGTTCGTTTGGTTCGTTTATTATTACCGTTATGCGCACCAGTTCCGGTTTACAAACTGGTTGGCGCATCTTCCCAAAAAACAAATGTAGTTCAGATATATGTATGTATGTAACTGGCACATAGCAAGTTTTTTTGTTGTTGTTTGTGGAATTTATGATTACGCGAAAAATGATTCGACTTGGGTCTCATCTCAGTTGCACGCCTTTGTGCCGTATCCGTCTAAAGATGTACATATAAATATTAAGATACAGATCTGGGTATCTGAGTAAATATTGTCGCCTTGTTTGGACTGTTTGACTGTTTTATTGGCTTTTGGCTTACAGACGCATAACTATTATAATTTTGGCCTTTGCATAATTAAGCACCGTTAACGGAACTGTATTTAATTATTCATTCATCTACTATTTTGGGTTTTGTTACAGAAAAATGAAATGACTTAGTTTTTGTTTTTGGCTCTTTAGATATTTTGTAATATTAAAACGCATGTAATACTACTAAGCTGGATAGTTTAAAACAATTATATGTGTGCTTACGTGCCTGCCGCCTTATATAATGGGCCGCCCAGTTATTTAATTGCCACAAAATGTTTAACTGCAACTGCTTATGAAATGAGGTTGCCAGTTGGCCATTTAAGCTATTTTGGCAATTAACTTGCAGCTCTTTGACTTTACAGATCTTATGGAAATGAGCTTGAGACTAACAAATAAGAAAAATAAAATAAAACAGCATCTGAACAAGAGACAAGCTAACTTATGTGTGGGCGACTGCAATGCCTGACATTTGATTTGACTGTCAGACATTATAAGAAGTGTTAGAATTGGCGCGCCATTTAATTGTTGTTTAAATTGTGCACTTTAAAGCACTGACAGCAGCTCAGCTTCAAAACGTTGTCTTAAAGCCCACACAAACACATTTGTGAAGATGCCTGAAAAGCGAAAGTTCCCCGTTCGATACATTTTCACTTTCAAGGCCGCGAAATCGACACACACAGTTGTCACTGTGATACTCACAACATACACACACACACACACACATGCATACTTATAAGCAATTCAACAAATCTGAAACTAACACACCCAATCAAATCCAAACGCGAACAAGACAAAACGCACGCATGTGACCTGAAAATGCGGAAGACAGACTACGACCAAATGAACAAACGATAAACAGTCGACTCATTAGATACACTAACTGAAAATTTATAAAAGTATGAACATGTTTGTGGCACAAAAAAGTCAAGGCAAACATAAAATACAGTGAAAATCTTTAATGTTAAACATATCTCAAAGAAATGGCAATATAAGAAAAGACATTCAGAAAATTAAATAAATAAAAGAGATAAGTAAGCAATTTTACAAAGTTCACATATGGTACTAAGAGAAATTTATATTGAGGGTATTCACTTGTTCTTGTAAAATCGTAAAGCGTAAAAAAAATATTGTAAAAACTTAAACTGGACTGAAAGAAACTCTCATTGTAGTATAATTGAAAAATATGTTTATATATCGAATTTGTAAATGAAAAGTAAAAATATATATATATAAAAAATATAGTTGTAGAAAAAATCATCTTTAAATAAATTAATAATTTACAAATAAATTTTACTCATTTTATAAACAAAGTCATGTTACCCTGGCATAGGGTAGCATAAAAAAAATAAATACATATAGAAATAGTAGAAGCAAACAAATAGAAAATTGTGTGATTGTAACGCTCGGAGCGCATCGAATTGATTTCATATGTGAGTATTCGATCAATGAGCAGGCAGCGCATAGACAAGCAAACTGATAATACATTAGAATCATGAATGGGATTGAGCTTAGAGAGTGCTTGTTTTGCTTTTCCTTCGTTTTTTTTGGGCCCTTTACATTCGCTAAGAGTGTGTTGCGTAACGCACGTTAAACAGGCTGCTTACGTAGCGTGATAGCTTAGGTCAGTTACGTAAATCGTGTTTTAAAGTTATTAAGTTGGTTAATGATAGCAAGTTTGAAAAACTTGATAATTGGATTTGAAAATTGACAGGCAATCGAACAATAAACACTATAAAATACAAATATATTAGCGAACTAACTAATTAAGTTACGATTGGATAAGTAAGCTTGAAGTAATGTAAATGTATAAATGAGTAAAATATAAAGGGAAATCTTAGATGAATTGTAATAAATTTTATTAATCACACAAAAGTCCTACAGATTTGTAGCTTGTGACACTTATTTTTAGACATTTATATTTGCATTTAACGTGGAATATATTGGTATTTCGGGATGCTGTTAGAAAAGATTTATGTTTTTTCGAATACCAAGCTAAGTCAAAGATGAATCGGTTTTAGGAAAAACTATATGTTTTTCCTCATGGAAACTAAAAGTCTTACCTCAAATTCTTGTCAAAACTGAACAGATATTGGGAAGTGTAATTTTGGAAACATGATTTTGAGTCTTGTAAAGGTTTCCAACCTCCCATTAAGTTGATCTTGTCATGGTAAACTTAATTAAAAAACGAATTTGTTCATTTATGTTATTTTCGAACTATGAAAGCTATATGCAACTGTACCTGAACTGTTGAAGTTAAAACGCATTGCGAGAAAAAACGTTTCTTTTTATTTTGCATTTGATGTAATAATAAAAACTTTTGATCAAGAGAAACGAAAATCGCTATTTAGCTGTTGCTGACCTAACAGACAGTGTCTGGGGAGTTTTGAGACCTAGAGTAAATGCCTAGACAATATCTATGGAAATGTATCTAGACCATATATACGAAACCAAAGATACTCGCATTCCCTTGCCCATTCTAAGCAATTAACAATACCAATTTCAATTCCCTTGATGCGCCTGCTATCGTTCAGTTCTCGACACTCCGTCCCTTGCAGCTAAAATAAAAACATTTTTGTTGGTTTTCTTCTTCATCTATGAGTCTATTTTACAGCTGCTGACCTACTTAGCTCAAAGTCAAGCGAACTAATTCTGATATTATTATTGTTCTTGTTCTTTAGTGTTCAGTGTTCAGTGCAGACATTTCTTTCAATGCTCCCAAATTGAAAGTGAATTTTGCTGTTACGACTGCACCACAAAAGAATCTCCCCCACCCACACCAACAACTGCAAACAACTCAACAATGCTGCAAAGCAAACAAAAATTAACAACAATTTCAACTTCGGTTCTTTAAGGGAGCTTTTTTTTTTTTTGTTTTTCTTTATGGCTAGGGCATATTTAGGTTTGTTTGTGTTTAGTGTGTGTGTGTTTGTGTGTGTGTGCGTGCAGTAAAAAAAATATGTTTTTGTAGTTGTTGTTGCTGTTTGAAAATTGGGTCAATTTCTGATCGTTGTTTGTGCGTTTTGCTTGCAACAAGTGTCTGGGGTCTGGGTCCCAAAAACTCAACAACTTGGGACCGACGAGCGGCATCGGGTCTTGCCCTAAGATAACTTGCCCACGCACCTCTCTCCTCTCTCCCCGCCTCGCCTCGCCTTGCCCCCTGTTCACCGCAGGCCGGGCAGATTGATAAAGCAGCGACTGCGACGCCAACGCGCGTGCAACTGAAAAATGAAAATAGAAGAGAGCGAGAGAAAAGAATGTTTTTTGTTTCTTTTGTAAAAAGGGCGCGTTGTAAATTTTGCTGCACGCATTTCTTGGTTGATTAGCGGCACTCTAACACACACACACATGTTTTCGAAGTGTGTGTGTGTGTGTTGGCGTTGAGTTTATTTTCTAGCGTATGTATTTTAATGTAGTATTTCCTATAAAGTTGTTGTTGCTGGTCTGGTAAGAAAAGTAGGCCAATGGGTCTTTGGGTGAGTGGTTTAGATTTTTGTTTTTCTATGTGTGTGTGTGTGTGTCTGTGTGTGTGTGTGCATGCCCTTGCCAATTAGAGAGTATTTGGGCTACTTAATAAAGCTCGTCAAGCTAATTAAAATACAAACACACACAAAAACACATTCGTTTTTATAATAACAATAATAATAGCAATAAGTACATATAAATAATTAATAAAAAATAGAATAAAATTTTTAGCTTTAGTTTCTTATTTTTTAATGTGTATAACTTTCCTAAACAGTATTTTAACACATACCAACAAATAAATAAAGTTTTGTTATTGAAATATTTATTTATATAAAACAATAAATTATAGAGCTAAAATTTTTAATATTTTAACAAAAAGTTTTTATTCATTATCAATCCAAGTGTATACAAAATGTCGTTGTTAACCAAAAAATTAGTTTTAAATAACTATTTGGAAGAACTTCTTATATGAAAGAATATCTATGCAAGCGATTTTGCACCCTTAGAAATACTTGATACATCAATTTGTATAGCACGTTTTTAAGTTTGAAATATATTTGGGTTAATTTTTTGCCCTTTCTATAAAAAATAGAAATAAAATCGAATTGTTGTTGTCGAGCATGGCATTAGTGTTAGTATATATATAGCATATAAGCAGATTTATATGTTTTAAATTGTGTTGTTGTTAGCTGCTTGTTGTTATTGTTATTAACGTTTGTGCCGCCTGAGTGAGCCACGAATAAACTCAATCCAGGCGATTGCATTTTGATGCCGAAATTGCGTAACATGGCCCAGAAAGGGAAAGGAAAGGGCAAAAAGGGGGGTAGAAGAGATGTGTCTCTATTTTTGCGTTGACGCTTTGATTTATAACGGTGGAAAAATCGTTTAAACAACATCAACAAAAACTAAAAAAAAAAAAACAAGACGCAAAACAAATTTTTGTAGGCCACGTTAATAAGCGCAACATAACGAACATAATATCTTAACTTGGTCATCAGCTGCACAACAAAAGAAAAGGCATCTTTTACAACAACAACAACAACAACAACAGCAGCAGCAGCTAGCCGATTACATAAGAGGCCTACACTCAGATGCACACTAAGAGACGCAGCAGCAGCAGCAGCAAATCGTAGGGGCCGTCGAAAAGAAAATAGTCAAAGCATTGTTGGATCCAACAACAACAACAACAACAGCAACAACATCAGCTTCAGTAAAAAGAGGTGAACAGAGCAACGCCGTTAACGTCTGAACACCCTGTGGTCATAACATTCATAAAGAGGGTATATGCATGTATGCTTATGAGGAAAAAACATCAACTGTTTGTATGGAGTAAATGCTTGAACTTGCTGCTGGGGTTCTTTATTAAATGTGTTTCTTGACCCATTTCGATGAAATTTTGACATATGATCAATATTATGTTGGAGTTTTTAAGGCAATTATTGCAATCGATAACGATAGCATATCAGAAACGGCAGAAGTAATCGGTAATTTAAATGAAATTTTGACCTATGATCAATGTTATGTTGGAGTTTGTAAGGCAAGTGCGAAGTCTTGCAAATTTTGCATTTTATTGCAATCGATAACATTAGTATATCGGAAACGACAAGAGTTATCGGTAATTTAAAATGAAATTTTGACATATGATCAGTATTATGTTGGAGTTTGTAAGGCAAGTGCGAAGTCTTGCAAATTTCGGTTTTTATTGTAATCGATAACATTAGTATATCGGAAACGACAAGAGCTATCGGTAATTTAAATGAAATTTTGACATATGATCAATATTATGTTGGAGTTTTTAAGGCAATTATTGCAATCGATAACATTAGTATATCGGAAACGACAAGAGTTATCGGTAATTTAAATTGAAATTTTGACATATGATCAATGAATCAAGGGCGTAATTAAAAGAAATCTTGCAAATTTTGGAATTTTAAATATTTTTTATTGTAATCGATAACATTTGTGTATCGGAAACGACAAAAGTAATCGGTAATTTAAAAATACTAGATATGCTCCGAAGTTTTTATCTTTTATAAATCCTGAGAAAAACGCGTTTATTCTCTTGAACAGATGGATGCTATAGGGAGGGCGTTGCAGCCTTTCAAGAATAAAGTAATTAAACTTATCATGAATAATTAAAAATCCATTCACAAGTAGTTTTAATATGCAAAAGTTAGTTTGCTGAGTATGTCATAGTTATACGCTCTCGACTAGAGAGCAAACTTACTAGTTAATAGTTGTTGTTGCTGTTGCTAGATGCTTGACGGCCTCATTGTTTGCTGCTGTTGCTAGCTGCTGCTGCTGTATAGATAGCAAAAGTCAGAGGCATAGAAAGTGAAACCACGCTTGCCGCAGCAGCATCAGCAGCAGTTGTTGTTGGCCACACGATCATTGCTGCTGCCAACTCAAGAGAGGAAGGAGAGACACAGAGAGAGAGAGAGAGAGAGAAAGATAGGGGAACTAGAGACGTGAAAGAGAGGCTTGGCTTTAGATATATAAACCAAACAGCAGCTAGCGCCAGCGCCAGAAACAACAACAACAAACTATTACTCAATCTGTGCTAAAAAAAAATGAAAATGGAAAAGAAAAAGATAGACCGATAGATGCATGAATGTAAAGCTGACTTTAGTTGCTGTTGTTGTTGTTGTTGTTGGTATCGGTATTGGTGGCATGAAAAAGCAAGAAAATAAAAATGAAGTAACCCACTTTTTTTTATAGTTATAGCTAAAGTTGTTATTGTTGAGGCATAAAAAGGAAGGCAACCAACAATGATAAAAATTTAAGTTAACTGAAACTGAAACTAGATTAAATGAAAGGAACCTGTATTAAAAGTTTGAGCGAATAAATTTGTCCTGACAATAAAAAACTAACTTTTACAGATTTTAACGTTTAAAACGTAGGAGTATGTTTAATATAATAAACAAAGAATAATTATTGAACAATAAGTTTTGTTGTAAAATAAAAAATATTAAAGTCAAAAAAAATTTTAATGCCAATTTGCCATTACAAGTTGTTACATTATAATTTTGCTTGCAGGTATATAAATATATGAAATCTTTTATATTTGGTGAAAAAGCATTCTAGGTAAGTTTAGTGGATTTTTTTATGTAATCCACCCAACGCCAAATTGACTATTTTATAACTTTTAACATCCTTACTCACCGAATAATCGTATATTATTATTATAATTAATAAAAGTATAGCACATTAAATACATTTATATTCAACGTATTCGTACAAACGTTGCAAATGTTACGTATACGTCGATAAATAGTTCGAATTATACTTGTAGGTGCCCCGTTTCGTGATATGCTTAACTAAACGGAAAGTTAGTGCTGAGTTGTACTGTTGAGAGCCTAGAAAAACTAAGATTTTATGGCTTAGTTAATCAGAAGACTTTCTGCTAAGATTTTCCGCGTACTTAACGATTTGTTATTTGATAATACAATAAAGCTTATGTAGCTATGTCTGTCTGGCTGTCTGTCTGTCTGTCCATCTGTCCGTCTGTCCGTTCTTCCTTCTTTAAGTTGCAGCTATATATATTAGATTTGGAGCAGAAACTCTCTTATACCGTAAACATTACAAGTTTGATTGAAAATAAATTCTTAAGTTTGGCAGCCTTGGGACTTGCTTTCATTTGTATTTACATCAACATTGGTTGACAATCACCGAAGATTTCGAAGATCAAAACTTTGTCAAGTCTGTGTACTTTGCCTGATCTTTAATCATTAGCATCTTCTCGTTTCCATCTTTGCTCTAATGCACAACAGGCAGCCCAACACACGAAAATATGTATTAATTTGAGAAAAAAGAGAAGCAAATTGTGAATGTTTACGATGCAAAATGAATTTATGCGCCGCGCGTTGCAAATTTATCACTTGGCGCTCATAACTCATACGCCGTGTGGTGCACGAGTGCTTGGCGCTTAGTTGGGCAGTAATTATGCGTCAATTTGTTGGCAAAAGGATGAAAACAGATGGCTGTCAAAGAGAGGCGAGAGAGAGAGAGAGAGAGAGACACAAATCTATAAGCGTTTGAAAGTTTTTGACGCTTGTTTTTTTGACAGCCGGCAGCCGCTTTCACCTTTTGTAAGCAGCTTAGAACCCTTATCAAAGTCGCGCTTCAATTGGAAATAGTAAACCTACAATTGTGGCAAGCAGCTCCCGGTTGCAGTTGCAGCACGCAGTGAAACACCCACATAGACAATTTCACTTTTCATACCCTAAACTCCATGAGAATGCGTAAAAGGGCATGATGAAGTTATGCGTGTGTTTGTCACAGGCAGAAAAGAGCATCTTTGAATGTAGAGAAAATATATATATAGATATATATCTATTGATTAGAATCAAACAGGGAGGCGATATGGACATGTTCAGGTGTAATTTTGTATATAAAAGCTGGAGACTTCGATTGATTGATAAATCTGCCCGATTTCGATATACCTATACTATCGATAACAATTATAACTTCAGTATTAGTTTCTTAACTCTTTCAGAAAGTTGTAAGTGATATTGCTTTCGAAACATGGAAATTATAGCCAGCAATTGCAAGTATATACTTCAGGGTATCTTCTAGTCGAGGTTACTTGACAGCTAGAGTCGTCTTACTTGTGTTTTATTCACTTTTTTTTTTTGTGGGAGTCTGCAATTAGCTGTCATCAATCAAAGTGGCCAACACTGCAGCCTTTTAAGACTGAAAAGCAGTTAGGGCAAGGGGAGCTGGTGCAGCGGCGAAATGTTGCGCCTAGAAAAATTGAATGGTACGCAGGCACAAATGAAAGTTGTTGTAGTTTTTTTAATGTTTTTTTACTTTTTGGGTCGCCTGAGGTCTGTAAAAGGGCTTAGCCCGAAAAAGTTTTTAAGTGATTATCTGGCCTGCAGTTAACTATGTTGTTGTTGTTGTTGCTGTTGTTGTTGTTGCTGCTGTTTTGGCTTTCTCTGTGCGTTAATTTGTCTTTTTAGTTGCATTAATTTGGCTGCTTGTCGTTTATAAATTTGCTTTTCATTTCGCTGTTGTCTTACTGTCAAATTGTGTCAACAATTGTCTGGGGGTCCGCACACTGACACACACACAAACGTGCCACTAGCCCATCAAGGGGCAACATGTCGCACATGCCAAAGAGCTTATACATTGCCCATTGTAGCATCTTTTGCCACCTAAATATGGCAGACTTTAAACTTGTAGATTCGAACAAGTTTTTTTTTTGTTTTTGGCAACACTTTTGTGCTTTTGTCAGCCGCCCCAAAATGTGGCTCTAACCAATTGCAGGTGCGCAACGCAGCTAACAGTAATCTTGCTATCAAAAGGAAAAGTAAATACAAACTCTTTTTATCCCATTAAATAAAATAATTTAGAAATTCAATAATTAGTTTTCTTACAAATTTTATTAAAATTTATTTATATATTTGCTTTACAGTGTTTGATTTTGTTTTGTTTTGTTGTTTTGTGTTTCTTTTGTTGTTTAAATTATAAATTAAAAATGAGAACATTGCGTTTGCCTTACAAATTAATAGCATTTTCATCTAAGATGCTTCTAAGCAATTATCTTGATTTATAATTAGTTTTTTTTTTGTTTGTTTTTGTTTTTACATATTTTTGTTGGTATGTTTGCATTCTCAATAAATTTGCTAGACATATACATATTTATACATTAATTCATTATTTAATTATTTTGGGGTATTTGTTTCTCTCGATTTCTGTGCAATGCAAAAAAGAAAAGCAGTTGAAATTGCTTAGACATATAAATATTGTTAAGCTTAAGGCTAAAGATTTGCTAATAAACGGTTTTGTTGTTGTTGTTGTTGTTGTCGTTTGGTGGACAACTAAAGCGGGGCGTGGCAGGGGCAATCAGAAGCATAGCGCAAGCTGCACACCAGTGTTCTTGTTGTTGTTTTTCTTTCTTAGTACATTTAAATAGATTTACATAAATAGATTTTTGTTAAATTTTTTTTTTTTTTTTGTATTTTGTATTTTATGTTTTCTTTCCTGCTTGCAGACATACATATACAGTATATAGTTTTTACATAAATATATATACGTATATATATATATAAATTTAAACATTTTTTTTCTTTGGCTTAACTTATGCATACTATGTTATATAATTTGTATCAAAATGTGCAATAGTATTTTATAATTCGCTAACAATTAAGTACAAAACAGAAGCAAAACAAAGAAATAATAAGAAACGCCCAGCCAAAAAACATAATAATTATAATTACAATAATAATGTACAATATTGAGGAATGCCATAGGCAGCAAAAGTTGATGTAGAAAAGTATAAGAGAAGAACAGTTAGCATACAAAGAACTTATACTAGTCATGTTATATAGAACTCGAAACTATATACAGTTTTTTTTTTATTATATTTTTTTGCATGTGATGCGTTTCGAGTCGTTTGTTTTTTGTTTTATAACATCCTTTGACTTAAAAGCTACCACACACAGCTTTAATTGATTCAGTCACACACAGTCACACACACACACACACTATTCGCGCTCTCTCGCGTTCAGTCACAGCGCATGCTCGTTTGTATTGAGAAAGCTGCGACAGACGCGACTTACTTCGGGATTTGTATGATTCATGAGCTGCATATATATTTGTTTGTGCAGCGAAAGCTCATTGGTCATTTCGCTTAGCTGACGCAGCAGAGCATCCTTCTCCTTAAGCAGCGACTTAACACGCTCCTCCACTTCCTTCGAGCGCACCTTTGCCTTCTCGCGACTTTTGCGCACAGCAATATTATTGCGCTCTCGCCGCCTGCGATACTCCTCGGTGCCCTTGTCCACATGCTTGTTACTGTGCTTGCGATGATGCTGTTGCTGTTGGTGTGCATTGTGTTGTTGTTGATGCTGCGACTGCTGAAGCTTACTGTGATGTTTGAGCAGCTGTTGTGCGTTTGCCGTTAGATGCGGCAAACTGTGATGAGCCAGCACATTCGCTGTGGTCAAATTGGTGAATTGCGTTGAGTGTGTTGAGTTTGTTGAATTGTTGTTGCTGTTATTGCTGCTGCTGTTGTTACTGCTGCTATTGTTGCTCTGATAAGCATTGTACAATCCATTGCTATTATTGATAAACGCTGCTGCCACAGCCTGACTGCTCACCGACTCCTGCAAATGCCGCCGATAATCGGGATCGATGGGCTCCTCTTTAATTGTGCTGCTCGAATCGCTGCCAACCGAACTGTTTTCATCGCTCGAATGATTGTTGTAGTTGGCATTCGAGTGTACCGCTTGTGGCATATACGCCAGAGCTGCTCTGCCGTATGGGTTGGGTTGTTGTTGTTGTTGCTGTTGTTGTTGCTGCTGCTGCTGTTGTTGGCGTGCATTTGCCAGCGTTTGTTGTTGTTGCTGCAAGACCTTAGCCGCTGCACTCACCATGCCACTGGGTGGCAATGTGGCAGATAGTCCGCCGGGACTCGTTACCATATCACTGAATATGCCCAAAGTTTCTGTATCCCTAAATTGATCATCAATCAAATGTTGCAAGTCGAGTGTTATCTCCTGTGTGGTAAGTTCATCGAGGTCTGTCTGTGTGCTATATTGTTGCAGCATTTGTTTTTGCAACAAGTTGTTGTTGTTGTTGTTGTTGTTGTTGTTGTTGTTCAGTTGCATTTGCTGCATTGCTGCATGCTGTTTGACAAGCAATGCTGCATCCTGCACTGTTGCATTATTATTATTTGCATCGGTTGTCACCTGTTGTTGCTGCTGCTGCTGTTGTTGCTGTTGCTGCTGCTGCTGTTGCTGTTGTGCATTGGACATCGCCGTCAGCGTTATCTGGCCAATTGTTGCCTGCTGTGGCAAGGATGGCGGCGGCTGCTGCTGCTTCTTCAAATCGAGCTGCGCAAGCGTTTGTACCGCATCCGCATACATCTGAGGCGATTCCATGTTCAGCATTTTGAGTTGTGAGAATGAGGGTAAAATTTTGATGCTTTTTATTGTTGTTATTTCTAATTGAAATCTCTTTGATTATTTCACTTTCAACACTTTCCTTTTTTTGTTTTGTTTTTTGATCACTTTATCATATTTTGTTTGTTTTTTGTTTTTATGAGGTAAATTGTTCTTTGGAAATGTTTGAACTTTTATTTTTGAGTTTCAAAAACTTGTTAAAAATTTTTGAATGTAATTTATTCTTTTACATTTTTTGGCGGCTGCACTTTGTCACTTTTTACATTTTTAATGTATTAAGATTTCGGTTTTTCCAATAAGAAGCTGCTTTTAAAATTGTCACTGCAGCTGCGCGCACTGCTTAATAATTTGTTGTATTTATTGTTGTTGTTGTTGTTATTTGAAATTTGATGTTGTCGCGGTAAGAGAGTGTTGCCTGCACGCACGCGATTCAACGACTGAAGTGTTTCAGCAATGATGCAACAGATTTTATATGCGAGTGTATTTCTTTATTTACAAGTCGACAAAGCTGGCGACGACGTCGCTGCTGACGCTGCCGTTGCCGTTGACGTCAACGCCAACGCGAACGCGAACGCTTTGTATTAGAAGCTGCAGCTCCTGAAGAACCGTTATATGCGGCCGAGCGCGCAAGCTTTTTATTTTGCCTTTATGTATTTGGGGAATTGCGCGCTTCGCGTCCGCTGCTTACAATTGGTAAATTGTAACTGTGACAAAAAAGTCTTTAGCGCAGCAGCAGCAGCAGCAGCACCGCAAAGAAAATGAGACGCAAACGCAGCAGCGACGTCAACGGCGGCCGAAAAATAAGCATAAGCAGCAACAGCAACGGGCAAGAAGCACACACACACTCACGCACACACAAACAAAGAGAGCAAAGCGCCATAAAAGCCCCAAAATGAATTTGTTGTTGTCATCGTCGTCGTCGTTGTTGTTGTTGTTGTTGTTGTTGTTAACGAAGTAGACTGCGCTGCTTTTACAGCAACTACCTGTGGATGGTTGCCAGGCCAAAGCGCACAGACATCGAGAGAAAGACAAACAGTGAGAGAGAGAGAAAAAGAGAGCGGGAGAGAGGGTGAAGCAAAAGAGCGCGCAAAGGCAAGTTGAGAGCATAAGCAAACGATCGGCAGACAAAAGCAAAAGTTTTTCCCAAACACTTTTACTCTCAATGGAACGCCAAAATCAACAGTAGCAACAACAAAAACAACAACAACAACATGAGCCGGGCGACTGCAAGGCAGTTAACTAAGCCTAACTTATAAAGTCAAAGTGCTGTGTTAAAAAGTTTAATAAGTGAATGATTGGTATAAGTTGTTACATCTTATTAAGAAAGTAAATTGTGAACTACATATTAAATAATAATAATAAATAATAAAGATTGTAATATACTTAATAACAAGCATATATAAATATATGTCATATGATAATAAAACCTTTCTCTCTTTGATTTGCGGGCATTAAATTCTTGATTCATTTATACAAAAGACGTAAGTAAGTATTATTCTTTTCTTAGTTATAAGCTATAACCGCACGTTTATATTTGATTGCATTGCGTCTGTAAAAATGACACAGCGATTTGACTATACGAGCATTGTGACGTCACAACAACCTAGTCAGTCAAAGACTCGCACACATACACTCACACACTAAAAAGCTAAACATGAACGCTGTCGACGTCGCTGCTTCGCTCGCTTTCATTTTCGTTCGCTTCTTTATTTTTATTTTTTTTTTCCGGGAGAGTAGTCGTGACAGCAAGAAAAAGAACTGCAACAACAACAATAGCAACAACAACGAAAACAATAGCATTGTAAGCACCACGCCCGCTTCCTCTTCTCACCCACCCACACACCCAATAGATGATTGCCTTGCGCACTTTGGTTTGTGTTTAGGCTGCCTGCTGTTAAGAAGTTAAATGAAGTTGTTGTTGTTGTTGCTGCGCATGCGTGACTGAGTGTGCGCCAGAGAGCGTAAGTGTTTTGTGTGAGCGAGAGCTTTCACGTAATATGTTTTGTTGTTGTTGTTGTTTGGCTTTTGCGTCTTATACATATTTAAATTAAAACGTTGTTATGAAATACATTAAAATTAGCACGCTTCGTAGTTTTATGTTGATTTAAATGCAACGATTTGTATAAGCCGTCTCTTTCTCTGTCGCACCCTTATGCGCATGCCTGCCTCTTGCTTTCAATCTGCATATTTAGGTCAAGTTGTGTTTGTTTTTTGTTTTTTGAGGTGTGTGTGTGTGTGTGCCTTTTTACCGTTTGTTTATACTCAACCCGTTGGTCATACGTTGCACGATAAGCGTTCATTGCTGCCATTTTGCTTATCAGTCAAAACATCATCAGTGCACAAAGATATCGAAGTCATATCGATATCGATGACTGCATTGTGCAAGTTGCAAGCAAATGTTGCAAACTTGCTTCCTTATGCGTTGTATTGCTGCACATCCATGTTATTGCCAATTGCCCTGCCCTGCCTTGCCTTGCCTTTGTTGTAACATCATTGACACATGACAAAGCTGGTTAGCCAATCATCTTACTAATCAATTGATAAGCGCTTATCACACACCCGCATTTTAGCATTACAAAGAGCAGGTGAGGCAATCGTACAACAACAATTACACGATCAACTAACAACTTACAGCAGCACTTAACAATTAAACAATTATTAAACATATTTTAACAACTGATTCGTTTTTTATTTTTGGTCGTTTTTTCGCTGTTTGCAAACGACTGATAAGAAAGTCGTGAAATATAAATAACATAATAAAACAAAATAAAAATTAATCACTACGTGTGCGAGGCTAAAACAAAAACAAATACTACTCACAGACCAAAAGAAAAATAAAGAACAACAAATACAAAATAATTCTTATAAATGCGCGTTCATTGCACTCAGGCCAAAAGTAAAAAGAAGCGTTATTAACGTGGCTGAAACGCTGCAGACAGCGATTTGTATTTTTGTATACAATCAAAATTACAACTTGACAGCACAAAGTGCATTTATTGTAATTTTAGAACTTAGAGAAGAAGTTTTATTCAATGTTAAAGTAAAAATTGCTAAATGGAACATTGAAAAAAGGTTTGGAATTATCAAAAATTGAAAATTTAGAATAGCAAAAACACTTTTTTGAGCTTAAAAATTGTATTTTTGTTGAGCATTAAATACTTATATATTTAAGTAACTATGTTAATGGAAAATACAAAAATGTATTCTTTCTTTTTGTAACATGTATTAAAAAGATATAAACTTAGGGTTAATTAGTAAATATTTTGTTAGGAAATCAAGAAGAACTTTAAAATCGAATCTATGCCTTAAAGATTCTTACAATAAACTCGAAAGAGAGGAAATTTTATTGACTTAAATAAAAACTGTATAGAAATATCTTTTATCTAGCCTTTCACAACTGAAACAACTTTACGGGGTATCTATAAATGAGGCACATCAACAATCTTTATTATAGTTAATTGTCAGCTGTTCTAGGCAAGTTTTTTTCATTTGTTGCGTTCTTTGATTCTTCAGTTAGTCACCGATAAGCGAATCGTTTTTGTTACTTCCTTAAATTCGAACTGATTGCATTGAACCCGATACACGTGTATACATGTATATGTGTATGGTGTGTGTGTGTGTGTTTGGAGCTGTCAAAATTCTCACGGCACTGCAACACGATGACTTTCAATTGAAAAAATTGTTTTTGGCTCGGAACTTTTCGCCGAAGTGGAGTCAACAAACAAAACTTTCATTGTAGAATTGAGTAGAATCAGCATTAAATACATAAAACATCATCAAAATTGACGAATTACAGTTATTATGGGGAATGGTTCGGGCTGCCCTTCTATGGAAGAAGAACTGCTGTTAAAAAATCAAAAAGAATAGCTTAAAATAGAGTTCAATGAACTTTGGTGAATTTAAATAGTGCATAATACACTGTAAGTACATATTTATTGTATTTAATGGTAAAAAAAATTGCTAATAAAATAATGTGGAATCTTTTTGAGAAAAAAATGTATATAAATAGATACGAATTTCAGTTAAACTGCAAACTTACCTTAAAGTACATACTTGCTCATATAAATATTGAAATTTTCTTGAATGATATCTTTGTAAATGCTAAAAATAAACAATTTGTTTTCTGCTTAAAAAGCCGTTTAAGTAACTGCCAACGAAAACACTGCTTACTACACTGCTTGTTATCAAGCAGTCGAGCTCAAGCGCCATCTATCAGTCAATGTAGTGCAGTGCAGCAAGCAGTTTGTTTGAACTGCTTGCGTTCCGATTTTGACATCTATGCCATAGACTCTTTGGGTTATGTAAATATTATACATATTTATTTTGAACAGTTCTAAAGTAAATATCTTTAGTCTGCAGTTTCTCTAATCATTTACATATAACAAAATTTCTATATAACGAAGTTTTTTCTTGTCCCCTTCAGATTCGTTATATGGAAGTTCGACTGTAGTTTGATGAGAATAGTTACATATAATAATAACAGTTCTTGTTTGCATTTAGTAAAAAAAAAAATACCAAACTACTAACAAATTATATGTGTATACAGATTTCGATCATGAAAATATTTGAGAAGTTTAAATAAAGCAAAATATGTACTTGTCTTTTAAAAGTGTATTGAAGCGTTAAAAGAACAATTTAAATATATGTTGCAGCTATTAAATTTATTCAATCTAATAACTGTAACCAATGTGATTATATTAACAGGGTGATCAATATAATATAGAATATGCAGAATGCACTTACCGGTAGCAGCAACAACACAGATACAGTTAAATGCAAGTGCTCTCTCACTCTCTCTCTCTCTTTTTTCACTGAGCACTTTCACAAAAACAAAAAGCACACACTCTCACACAACAATAATTAAATGAGATGCTCTCATCTTTCTTTTCTATATACATACATATGTATGTATAATATTTTATATTATTTTCACTGCACTTCACACACAAGAAAAAAAATAAAGAAAAGTAATTAATACCATCTTCAATGCTTTGCTTATTTTGGAGATTTTCTGCGCGCTTAACGCAACAACAACACACTCGTTTGGGCGCTGTTATCCTCTCTCTGTAATTTTTTCGCGAACCGGCAAAGCAGCAACTAAAATGGCGCGCGTTTGCCAATTTTTCATTTGCTTAAAAACACTTTAAAATGCAATTACACGGCGATTGTATAATGTTATAAACACTTTGCATATGTTCAGTGCGTTATATAAACACAATTTGACTATTTATATAGGGCGTATCAATTTTAATTTAATAAATAAACGGACGATAAGCTGCCAGCGATGTAAAGACGCGCAAAGTTCCAGGCTTACTGCCCTTACTGCTTGGATTAAGTGAAACAAGTGGAATTTGTAGACTTGTGGAAGGTTACGATCGCTCTCTGCAGTTAGAGCAGGACGATATCTCTATTCGCGAAGTTTGTTGTTTTGCTTTTATTTTACTATTGCCAGTGTTCTTGCTTTGGATTTTATATTCAACAGATTACAAATAAAAAAAATAAAAAGTCAATGAGTGTTGGAACTCACGGGCGATGTGTTAACACCTGTTTGTTGTTGTGTTTTCAACTGTATTATTGCAATGAGCACGTTTTCTTGAACAAAAATAATATTTTATTGAATTTGGGTTTACTTTTTGAATTTGGGTTCATTATTCATCAGTTCATTCTCTTATTTAAGAAGTCCGCTATGTTAGTCTGTAAGTGTGTGTGTGTGTGTGTATTTACAGAATTGCACTAGACGAATGATAAATGTTGGATGCTCTTATAATGTTGGAAGATGATATGTTATTAAACTGTTTTTAGTTATTTCTCAATTGCGTGCTAACGCCAACCTTTGCTAATCAAAATAATCATGCGTTTTCTATTCATTTTATGTACGAATTACGTGGAGAATGCGAAAAATAAAACAATAACACATTTTTTCATTTACCGCTTTGTTTTCGTGCTATGTTTTGCTTATTCTCTGATCTTCGGCGATACTAATGCAATCGTTACGGACACACCAACAATGCAGCAAACATCTTCAGCTGTTAAAGTACTTCGCAATTTTGTGGAGAGAAAAAAATTAATTGAAGTATTTATCGAGAAGGAGAAGTGGAAAAACCATATACAAACTAAAATTACTAATTATTTTAAATAAAACTACTTAAATAACACAAGTTTTCAAACATTTCCATATTACGAAGTTTTTTCTTGTCCCCTTCTTATTCGTTATATGGAAGTTCGACTGTAATATGAATTGAAAAACAATAAAATGTTTTGCATGATTATATTCGACTTTTTCGACACCCTTTCTGCTAGAGATTTGAAACTTTGCAATTATCTGGGTCCATGTGTTCGTCAGTATCCTTCACGCCGACTGGAAAATATATCACAAGTCGATAATCTCATATTTCACAGTTTTAAACAGCCAAAGTTACTAAACTTGTTGAGAAGATAGCTGGTTATTTCTCCCAAAAATCAGCATCAAAGGTTTCGAAACTCTAGCAACACTTCTGGCCTTAGGCTGCTAAAAGAAACTCAAATATATTTTTGAGGTAAATGTCAATTTTTCTATGATTTATTTGTATCCCATATACTTATACATACTTGCTTAACAATATCTAAGTATAAGCCAATACCATTTTTTCTGAAGTCTTGGGATTCCCTAATCATAATTCTAAGCAGATAAGATAATATACATTTTATGTTACAAAGGTTAAATTAATAATTAAATAGATTTGTTTCATTAAATCAAAGATAAAACGAAGATTCCCTTGGCATATGATCGATGGAATCCAGAGAGAGAGAGAGAGAGAGAAAGAGCGAGAGAGACACAGATAGTTAGAGAAAATGATAGAGAGGGCAAAGAACTGATCCCTGGACTCAGGCCTGCAAGTTGCAACACACACATTGATTGAAATAGTTTATTTGCAGCTTCGATCTGAAGCTGAAAGCTGAAATGTCCAGACATGAAACCTGGAACTCTGCGTCTCCGTCTGCGTCTTGAAGATGCAATTGTTTTTTTGTTTTTTTATTCCTTTTGTTTTTTCATATTATTTGTGATGTTGGCAGCGCAGAGATAATGATGACGAGCTGCCAGCGAAACGTTGATGCAGAGAAGAGGAGTGAAGTGATGCAGGCGTAGACTGGAAGGAGGTTGTTGTTGTTGTTGCTGTTGTTGTCGTCTCCGTGTGCCTTACCTGAAAACGCCACAGAGACTGGCTTCGAGACTGATTGGGATGCCTTGTGTAGCGACGTGCGCAGAATGACATTTTGTACCTGGTAACTCTGCCGGGGCACAGTGGGCGCGATAAGGTCGAAAAACAAGTCCTTACCAACTATTCGCATCTCTCCCTCTCTCTCTCTCTCTATGTCTTTCTCGGTCTTTGCTCTGATTTTATTCGCACAAATTAAAGTAAAAGAAGCAACGAATCGATCAACATTGAGAACTTTTTTAAGTGGAATTTTCATATGAGCGCTTGATTTCAACAAAATTACATACTTGTAATTTTAAAATGCTGCCGAGTGCCGGAGACTTGCTAAGAATTAAAACAAATATCTACGTAATATAAAAAACTAAGACAAAAAATAAAAACTCCAAGGAATTTTAACCCCAACTCAAAGAGAGTCTTCTGTCCACTGATCACTTACGCACATTTTATCACAGCCAGGCTGGAGACATCGCAAACCTGGCCGCAGCTTCTTTCTGTCTCTTCGTGGCCTCACAATAAGTGGAAGAAAAGCAAAAGAAGAACAAAACAAGAAAAAAAAAAATAAGTTACCGTTCTACGCGCTGAAATTTGTTGCGCGTTCGAACGACGATCGACAGTCTGCGCCAGCTTGACTGCCAGCCTCAATGCTTGCCACACACTGTTGCCACATTTAGCCGTACCGAAGTAGCTAAAAAAAGCTAACATTTTAATATGTTCCTTGTAGTTAAGGAAGCTTATTTTCAGCTGCTTAACAATTCTCAGTTTATCTATTAGTAAAAGTTTAAGACTTTCAAAAGCTTGTCGAATAAAGACTGACTATTCAGCCGTTCAATAGCGGGGCTAAAGAGATACGGTATATTGCTATTTTTGTGGTTTGTCGAATATCTGTCTTAAAGTGTGCGATATAAGCTTTCTAGCACGTCTGGTTAGGGAGAAAAAACATACTCTTAACCCCATTTTTCTTAAAATTCCGAAAACGGGATCGTGTTTTGGGGAAATAACTCCGATAAAACTCTTTTGTCTTATGTAATTGATTTATGGGAAGCATTTCCAAACAATTTTAATGTGGGTTTAACATAAGATCAAATTTCTGAAGACCTTGGTTAAAAACTGTTTTTAAAAACACAGAACTGAAAATTAGGAATTAAATTATAAATGTTTAAGATACAAAATTGCACAATATGGCTTTTCTTTCGTATAGCGTTTCATAACTAAAATCCTTTACTGTCACAATGCCAAAAACACAACTCATAACCATATTGCAGATTATATTCGATAACAAATTACCACATCTATTATTGAAAGAAGTTTTTTACAGGAAAAGAGCTAAAAACTTAGCTTGAAAAATTCAAATATTGATTATCACTATTTGATTGCCTTGTGCCTTGCACTCAATGTCTATCCTCGCTGTCTGTCTGTTTGTTTGTCTTTCTGTCCGTCCTGACGATCAACGTTGTCGTCGTTGTCTGTTGTCGTCTTCGTCTGCCGTTGTTGTCAGTTTTTTGCTCAGCAACAACAGTAGCAACAACAACAACAACAACAACTATCGATCACTGGCAATCGATCAAGCATTTCGCGTACATTATCCGAGATGCGTGGGATAATTCTGTTCTAATTTGTAGCCGAAGAGCAGCCGAAACCCGCCACAAGCTGACGTCAGTTGAAGTCAGAGGGGGAGAGGGGATAGATTATCATTAGCCACATGTGGCATGCAAAGCACGCACAACACACACACACACACACATACACACGTGATATAAATATTCACATACATTTATTATTGACTACTTAAAATGCTAAAAGGAAGTTCTAACTGGTCAAGTCGGAAGGCAGTAAAAAGGTGTGGGAGAAGGTAGATTGGTTGGGTAGCTAAACTTCCGTTTCGTGCCGCACTTGTTGCCATGCCACTTGACTCAATCACTCCCCGCCAACCCCTCCAACTGTCTGCTTCACTGGGCCAACAGCTTTTGCATGCAAATGAGTTGAAAAAATATGAAGTAAGAATCAGGTGAAATGGTCACGACCTGCTAATCGTTTTATGATTGTAGCGGTGCTTTTGCTTCCTGCAAGACAAACGGTAAATTGAATGCAACACTCACACACACAAACACACTCAATACTTGCCACAATGAAAATAAGTTAAACAAAACCCTTTTGCTTTTGTTTAGCTCATTTTATTTAAATTGTAACACAAGAACAACGCAACGATCCCAATCCTCAAACTTTAGCTTCAACTTCAATCCGTAACCGCATCCCAATTCCGATCCCAATCCTTTGTTGCTTATGTGTTATTCATGAGTTGCAGAAAAGAAAACTGCAAAAAAAGAAAAGAAAACATAAAACATTTTGCAAGTTTTGCCTTCTGCCAATTGGCAATTGGTAGCAAACGCTTTTTGGTTTGTTTGTTTTTTGACTTTGGCCTTAATGCGTTGGCGTTGCGAAAGCACTTGGATAAAAATTATGTGAATATCTTGAAACTTTATTGATAAAAAAAAGGTTAAGTTGAAAGCTAACTTAACTTATTCGAAGAGCTTTAAATACTTTCTATAAAACATTAAAACAAGTTAAAAATTTTATTAAAATTACAATTTAAAGTTCGAATAAAATTTTGCATGCATAATTTTTTAAATGTAAATTAAAATTTTATAAAAAAAAATGTCCGAAAAGAAGAAAGTTAAATCTTAAATCACAATTACTTAAGATAATAAAACTCAAAAAAAACTACTTTGTATTGTAAATTGATTCTTTTATTAACAAAAAAATTTATTTTTTAATTCCTTAAAATTTTTCTGAGTGTACCAACTTTCGACTGACTTGCAACTTGCAACAAAATGGGCAACCGGTCAGGCAGTTGCTGTATAAGTGCTTCATTGTCACCCCCAGCGCCCAATTAGACACCTGAGCTGATCTGAGTTGAGCTGATCTCAACTTTGCTCCAGAGTTGTCATCTCCTGCTTTATTTGTAAGTCGAATACATATGCGTAGATGTGGCATGCAACTAACAACAACTGTGGATGATTGACTAGCAAGCATTCCAATTGAATGTTTCTAACTTTCAACACATAATACAAATCTCAAATTATTCTTTGGGTAATGTTTAAATAAAGTTATACACGAATCTGTTTTGCAAAGATGTTATTTTATTGATAATGATACGTTTATGCTCAATTTAATGATAATAAACTATTGATGTACAGAGAAAGACTGGAAACTCATAGCAATAGACTGGCCAGGAATCTAGTACAGGAGGTAACTATACGGCGGCTGAAAGGGCGCCAATTCACTAACCTGTTAACATAATATCATAAACATTTATTATCCCTGTACCCTTAGTCGCTACAGACATGGCTTTTTCTAATAATCAATGACGGATTTAAGGGCAACCTGAGCCCTGTTTTCCGCCAAACAAAGAAACCCCCAAATTTATGTACAGAATGTTTAATTTATTTGTTTTATTTAAGTAGAACCAACGCCTGCCAACAAGAAAAAGCACAATAACTGTTCATGTGGAATGTGTGGAATATGTGGAGTGTGTGGTACCTAAAGATCGCTCTCATGCTGTTTGTTAAGCTGCTCTCAGCATTTGCAAGCTTAATACAGGACAAAGCATTTGATTTGACTTTCAAGAGTAAACGAAACTTAACAAACATGTTGTTGTTGGAGTGATTTTAGTTTTTGTTTGCTTTTCATAATCAAAAATATTTTTAACGCTTTGGCTTTTGCTATAAATACTTTTCGTTGCATTTAGTAAAAGACGCTGTCAAACAAAGCATATCGAAAGTATTCGAAACGTAAATGGAACAAACATTTTTCAGCCAAGGCAAAAGTCTATAAATAAAATAGTAAAGTAAAACTACAGTAGGATTTCCATATAACGAACTTCCGTAAACGAAATCATTTACAGAACACTGCGATTTGGCTCCATCAAAAAATCTACTAAAAATATTCTCTATAACGAAGTTTTTCTTGTCCCCTTGAGATTCGTTATATAGAAGTTCGACACATAGTATGTTTAAGCTGTTACGAGTGCACTTTTAAAAGGTCAACTTTGTGTTTTGATTTGTTTTGCGATTACATCAGCGAAGCAGATAATCTTTACTGTTATCAGTGTTGCTGTTGCTGGCATAAACGCACGTAAAACGCTTGCGAAACGCGCACAAATAATTAACTATTAGAAATGCTGAGAAATTCCAAGGAACAAGGAACAAAATGCAATACGCAGCAAAAAGTTGTTCCCAGCTGAGATGTGAGCAAGAACAACAACATAGTTGAAGAAAAGAAAGGCTGTTGAAGAGAGGAAGAAGCAGAAGAGCTGGAGGTGGGGGCATCAGGCCAGACTAGCTGACGTTCTGTTAGAAATACAGCCGAACTGGAGCCAGCTGCAAAAGCTCCTAACAAACTTTCAACATGGGCATCGTTTCAAAAGGGATTAGATACAAATTTTAAGTTGATTAGAAAAAGTTTAGATATGTATGTTAGTATATGTATATACATACTAACAGCCTCAGATACATTTCTTATTAAGTTGACTGTTCAAATTGAATAAAAATCTTTTTGAATGTATTCGATAGATTGATAGAAGCCATATGCGAGTATTGAACCATCGAACTCGAGTATTTTGATTTGTTACTTAAATGTTAGCTTAAAAAATCTGACTTAACTACGCCTATGGCTTGATCTACAGTCAATACCAATTAGTAAGCGCTGCACAGCGCACATCAATACAATTGTGAGAACCTTGTGGATAGCGTGTGAGTATGATGAAATGTCAGGATGAGGCAACAGACGCAGCTACAGCTTGAGTTGAAGTTGAAGTTGAGGCAGAAGCTGGATGCACCCGCTGCGGGATCGAACCATATAGAGCCCCGACGACAGTCCAGGCTTTATACTAGTCTGGCTAGAAGCAAGCGTTCTATTTTGACAGTCATTATGATTAATTTAAATCATTAGGCAGCCAAGGCAGGTAGAGAGCTCTTCTATTTGTTGTTCGCTGTGTACTTGTTCTGTGATTTTTAATTAAATGCAGACGCTAACTTGAGCTGGCTCTGGCTGGACTGTTGGACTATTCCTATTCCGCGAAAGAGAGAGACAAGCTGGCGACAATGGAGATGGCAAGGCAAGGCAAGGCAAGGCTGCTGCTGCTGCTGCTGGCAAAATGTCTGGAAAAGGCAATGTTTGCCATTTGTAGCACGGGGAACGAGCCAGGAATGCGTCGATGTTGCAACTGTTTGACTGCTTGACTGTTTGTTGTGTTGTCTCGATTATCAACTGGGAGCAATAACTGCTGGCCAGCTCAGCAAAACTGGACAGTGTATCGATGGATCGATCGATCGATGGATCGATGGATTGTCGACTGTATCTGTTAGTCACTGCACGTGGCCAGCTCTGGTGCTGGATGGCTGGCGCGTTTTCTTGCGAACGGCTATTTAAGGACATTGCGCAAATACTCGAAGAATCGAAGAGGAGAACAAGGCGAAGGAGGAGTTGCAGTAACAACAACGCCACCACCGCCACCACGCAAATCCTCTAGAGCATTTGCTTTGACCATATTGAAGCTGACCAAGCTGAAATTCCTGGCATAGTTTAAGTGTATCGCTTTTTGTGTGCGCCTACGGGGACACTTCGTCTCTCTCTCTCTCTCTTTCGCTCGCTCGCTTTGGACTGTTGTCTGTAGCTGACATTCGACATTGAAGATGTTTTGGTGAAATTAACTTAATCAGTGCGCTGATAAGCAATATAACAACAACATCAACAGCATATCAAACTAAAATGGCCGATAATTAAAAACTCAATCACGCAATAACAAAATAACAATCGATCGAAACAGACGCGTGACGCGCGCTCAAAAAGCACCTAAAAAAGTAGGCGGAGTTGAATAAAAATCCAATTGCGATCTATGCGTCGGCGCATAGCCAATCAAATGAACGCAAATGGTAGATGTTAAGCACACTGTAAATTATGCATACACCTTAAAGAGCGAGCGCACGATCCACACACACACACACACTAACACACTATATACCTAGCTCATTGGTGCGCTTAATTAATTAAGCCATAAAGCTGCACAGCAACAACTACAGCGCTTATATACTAAAGCGCACGCTCTTTGCGCACTTATAAAGAGAGCTTGCGCAGGCGCACACTCTCTTTTGTGTGCGTGCTCGCGCTCGTTCGCGCTCAGTAGCTGCGACCGGTTGTGTGGGCTCCAAGTTTGGAGCGCATTTTAAACGCCGCTGCGCCGTCGCTTGCCATACGCGTGCTTTGTTATTAGGTATTTGCACGCCATCTGAAGCACAACGAAGGCAACAATCGATCGCAAAGTTAGCTCGAGACACCAAAAAATACAAAAGCAGCAGCAGCAGCAGCAGCGATAATAACAACAACTATAGCGCAACAATAGCAACAACAACAACAACAACACACACTTAAACGCGCAACGAATTTGGCTTTAACAACATTAAAAAAAGCTTATAAAGCAAATAAAGACCAAAACAAGTGTCAATCGCATCTTGCGACAAATAAGTCACAGCAACACCAAATCAAACAACAACAACAATAAACAGTTACAAAACTTCAATGTGCATTTAGATGTTTAGCATTTACAAACATTTTTGCATAGATTTTCAAATAAGCGCGCGCACCACACACACTCTTCACCAACCCTGTGCAACTCTGCGCCCTGTTAAGCAACTGTTATTAAAGCACGCTGTTAGCTAGCAGCAAAACTTGTCAGTCAGTTTTTTTTGTGTGCTTGCGCCGCGCGTGTGTGTGTGTGTGCGTGTTGCGTGCTGCAACAAAATATAAAAAAAGAAGAGTTTCGGTGTTTATAAATTGTTAATAATAATACACAAATATATCGTACTGATATTATTATTCGACGTGTTAAATAACAAACTGCAGCGATTGCAGTGAAACGCCTTGGTGCTTTTAACAGCCAGCAAACGGCAATCAGCAAAAAGCAAGCAAACAGCTGACGGCGACAGCGACAGCGGCGCCCGCCTCTCTGTTTGTGTGTGTGCGTATAGTAGTAGTGCGCGCATTTGTGTGTGCTTGTGTATGTGCGTGTTATTTTTGTGTTTATTTTTGGAATTAAATAAAGCTGAGCAAAACTAAAGCTAAAATCGAATAATCAAACAAGTAAAGAATAAGAAAAAGAACGCGAGCAAGAGCGAGCGAGAAAGAAGGGAGAAAATTGTGCCGCAGCGGGCAATAATAGACGCGCGTGGTGCCTTGGATTTACTGTACGGCTCCACGGTGGAGAACTTTTACCTGAGAATGGATCCGACGCGCGGCGATTCGCGCTATAACCTAAACTACTCGATGAGTAGCATTGGGTTAAGTCTAGCCGATCATACCGATATGTATGGCAATCCGGCTGTTGCGGCACTCGGCGCTCGCCCACCCAGCGGCGGATTGCTACAGAGTATGGGCGGCGGCGGAGGTGGTGGAGGCGGCGGCGGTGTAACCATGCAGCGTCCCGTTCCAGCATCAGCGGCGCAACAACAACAACAGCAACAGCAGCAACAACAACAACAGTGCCAAACACTTAGTCCACAACACCAGCAGCAACAGCAGCAGCAACAACAGCAGCAGCAACAACAGCAGCAGCAACAACAACAACAGCAACAATCACGTGGCATCAAACGCAGTGGCAGCGATTGCTATGAGGATCATCGCCCCAGCGGTGGGGGTGGGGGTATGACATTACAGGGCTTAGAAAGTTGTGCTGCCGTCGGCAGCGTCGTTGCCAGCAGCGTTGTCGGCGTCGACGTTGATGGTGTCGATGGCTATAATGCGTTGCCCAATAAGAAATCACCGCCCGCCAATGGCAAAAAAACAAAGGGACGTGTCAAAATTAAAATGGAGTATATCGACAATAAGCTGCGACGTTATACGACCTTCTCCAAGCGTAAAACGGGCATCATGAAGAAGGTGAGCTATAATCACAATAACTGTAAATTTTAGTTGGAGCTTTTTCTTTGCAAACTGTCCAAAACTTTCCTTTGGGAAATTTGACAGAGTACATACAGCTTTCAAGGCTCTTAATCTTCAGATCACAGCCATCTCATAACTGTTACAGTCAAACTTCCATATAACGAATCTCAAGGGGACAAGAAAAAACTTCGTTATAAAGAAAATTCGTTATATAGAATGGGTTTTTGACTGAACCAAATTGCAGGGTTCTGGTTTCTAACTTCGTTGTATAGAAAATCTCGTTATACGGAAGTTCGTTATATGGTAGTTCGACTGTAGTTGCGATTTTGTGTACAACAGTCGAACTTCTCTATTACGAACTTACATGCAACAAAGTTTTGTATATAACGAATTATTTTTCAGAACCCTGCAATTTGGAGTTTTCGAGTTTACGAGTTTTCTCAAAAGCGACGCTCTCCCTCCCTGACATTCCAAATATTTTTTAGCTTCTTCCGATCTCTGGTGATAATTAAATATTTAACTCAAAAATGCAAATCTCTTTTCTTAAGTTTCTAATTGTTTAACAATTCCTTGATCCCTTGTAGAGGAAGAGGTTTTCCTCTTGAAGTGTGTTGCACGTTTTGTGCTCATGTGCAATTAATAAATGCTACCGAATCCTCAATTCTTCCTGCCGCCGCATCAATTCAAAAAGTCCCTGCGCTCCCTCCTCTCTTTCTCTTTCTGCCTCTCTCATTGGCATTGTTTTCATTTGCTTTATCGTTGTGTTGGCATCGTGCTCCTTAGGCTCCCGTTCCACCTTCACCTTCACACACACACTAACACACACGCCCTATGTCAATCGTAACATGGCCAACTGTTGCCGTTTGTTACTTTGGCGGCGACGGCGCTGTGTAAGCGCGGTAGCCACGATTCCGATTCCGATTCCGTACCGAATTTCCCTTTGTTTTCGGCTTCATAAAATGTTAATTTGCCGGCCCTGCAATTGCATTCAAAGAGCCAGCAATTCAGCAGCAACCCAATACCAATACCAATACCAATACCAAAACCTATACCTTATAGCTATAGTTATACATACACTCAGAAAAATACAACAATGATATTGATTTTGACAGAAAATTTTACTCTCAAAATGTATTTAATACTAAATAATATGTTAACCTCTGATCATGATGTTTAAAGTATTAGTATTAATGATAACTTTTATTAAGATAAGATTTTTTTTATAGACATTATATTGTTATATTACCTTAAACATAATAGTAAAGCATTGAAAAACGTAAAATATTTTTATAAAGTCGAAAAAATATTTTAAACATATTATACTTCTCTCATAAATATTCCTTTTCATTAATGCTCTTAAATATTTCATATTAAATTAAGAATCGTCCTCTAAAAATCTTCCTTTTAAGTTTAATAAAAGGTTAACTATGTATTTTTTCTGAGTGTATTATAGATGTGTACAAAACAAAAATATATATATAGCTATATACCCATACCAATCTCAATTGGCGTCCTTTGCTTCATTTGCTGCAACAGTTGCGTGCAGCTTTGGCCTCATTGTCATGCGAAGATGCAACTGCAATTGGCAACAAACTGCCACTGACTTTGGCTCCTTGTTCTTGGCCTGCTGCTACTTGGGCTGCTTCTTAGCCAACTTCTGTTTTTCAAATGACCAATTTTCACACGCAAACTTACATAATGCGCCGAGTTGGGCTTCGCATATGAAATGCTTAACATTTTTAAATAGACTTCTTGGCCTCAAAGTCGCTACGATCACAAATAAATAGTAAAAGCAACAACAACAACAACAAAAAAACAGAAAATCGCCAGCGCTAAATCACGATCTCAGCACGATCTTAACAGCGCAAAAATCTTATGAAATATTTTTGGTTAAAAAAAAAAAAAACAAAACAAAAAACGAGACAAAATGTAAAAAGGAAAATTATCTCCAAAGCCTTGGCTTCGAAGCCGTCAATATCCTTTAGGCCATAGAGTAGGGGTGTGTGTGTGTGGGAGTAGGTGTGTATATGTGTGTATGTTTTGCAATCTGATAAAAATTCATGAGTTTTTGTGACAACTATTAAGAAAATGTTTGAGTTAAAGTTTTGTGATTAAATTAAATGTGAATTAAGTAACTTAATTTTTTATTAGTCTGTATTTAATCAACAATCGAAATTCTTTTTAGTTAAATTACTGCTTAAATAGAGCTCTTTCATGAATAACTATACCCTAACTTAGTTTAAGTCGACGTTTAAAGTTTCATTAAAACTGCACAACTTTTGTTTTAGTTTTTCTGAATTTTTTTTTTTGTTTTGTGGCATTCAGTTTTAAGCGCATTGCAAAAATATTTGACCCCAGAGACAGACAGTTTCAGGCTGCTTTTTATGTTTTTGTAACTGGTAACTTTTGGTATTGTTGTTGTTGTTTTCTGTCCGTTTGGCTTTGGTGGACTTTGGGGCCCCACTTATGACAGGCGCGCGCCTGTTGACAGGGACAAAACTTTTGTTATATATTTTCAGTGACTTTGATGTGGCCCTCATCGATGTCCAGGCCGCGGACAGTTGACAGGCACACAATGGATACGCTTGGCGCTACACACACACACACACACACACACACGCACGCACTGTCCTGAACAACAAATTGCGGTTATTGAACTTGATCAGTTAGTTTGGTTGTTGCTGCTGTTTGTGGCAGACGCCAAAGATTTTTGTCAACCTGTGCGTGCTGCTTTCTTTGCCGCGTGCGTTCTTTTTTCTTTATAACCAATTTTGGTCATTTAGCAAAAGCTACTAACTAATACAATATTGGTATCTTCTTTTCACTTGCGACGTGGGCGTAGTTTGGCAGCCGAAAATGGCCAAAAGTGAAAAGTGAGCTAATGTCAACGCAATGATCTCATTTGTTGGCCTGGCCTAATTGCGTAGGCAGCCCCAAAGGCGTTGATGTTGTTGCTGCTGCTGCGTCTTTAACTTCAATAAATGTGTGCAACAAAATGCAGACAATGTTTGTACATCTGTGTATGTGTGTGTTTACTGTGGGCAGAGTGAATAGTTTTGCAAAAAGATTTAAGTCCAAACATGCATAGAAAGGTAGTTAAAAGTAAAGTAATTTCACGATCGTTGATAGATTAATAATTCTTTCATTTGATATTTCCATTTTATGAACTTCCATAATATATAATTATTATTGTAGCTAATAGTTTGAAGCCAAAAATTCGTTTTTGGTATTGATTTTGATTAAGAAATCATTTTAAACCTACTTTTGAAGTGGCAAGAAATACAATTCTTCAGTTATTCCGTTAGTGTTCAAATATGATAAATAAACCAATTCTTTGCCTGAAATTATCAAAAATTTTAGGCACATGTCAATATTTTAAGTATTTTTAACAAATGGTTTTCAAATCCTTACAAAACCGTAGATATTTCATATCAATTGTTTGTAAATCAAAAAAGTAAAAGAAGAGGATTCAGGAAAGTTGAACACTCAAACTTTAGATTAGGAATCCTTGAAATCCCAGTACGTAAAATCCTTTTAAAGGCAACTTTTGATTCGAAGAGTGAAAAGTTGAACTTTGGCAGTTTTTAATATATTCACTTGCTCTATATAATATATGATTTTGTTTAACATATGAAAAAAAATGTTTTTTTGATATAGTGTACTTTTTTTGTCAGTCTGTTTAAACTTATTTTATTTTTTGTGTCCAGCTGCCTGTCGTTTGCCATGTAAAACTTTTGCAACAATGGGGCAGTGCCACAGGCAGGCAGGCAGCCAGGCAGGCAAGCGCAAAATGCCGCCAAAAGGTGTTAAATTGAAATCACGAGGCGCGCGTTGCCTAAACAACCGAGAAAGAGAGACAGAGAGAGAGAGAGAGAGAGAGCGAGTGCTAAGGCCAAGCTGGAGGCCAAGCGCATTTTGGTCTTTGGGGCTTGGGAATTGTTTGTTGCGCTGCGCGTCTTGTGGCCAAAAGCACGGAAGCGTATTGATACCAAGTAGCAGCGCGGCAGATTGCGCACAGATAAGAGACATACAGGCTAAAAGAGTTGGCAGCGGCAGCAGCAGGGCCAAGTCGGCTCGCCTTTTGGCCACATGCAACTGTTGTAAGAACAACAATCGCCTTCTAACAAATGACTCGCTGCTGCTGCTGCTGCTTCTTCTTCTCTTCGCCTGGTCTCTTGGGCTTGTCCTGTCAACAGCTGCAGCAAACCCAAACCCCCTCACCCTTAAGCCCTTACTCTCTCGTGTGTGTGTGTGGATGTGTCCTTTTGTCTTTGTGTTCGAAATTCAAATTGACATGAATTGTTGGCAGCAGCAGGCCTAGTCCCAATACCCAACCATATCCGAACAGAAACTGAGACACCTACTCAGCGAAGTGGCCCGGGCCGTGTCAATTGTTTGCATTTACACATGTTACACATAAAATTGGCAGCCACAGTGGCAACAACAACAATCAGGCTGTGCCTGATCTGGCCGTCTCAGTCTGCCAACAATGTGTACAACAATTTCATTAATATTAATAAATGCCTATGCCTATGCCAAACGCGAGCGCGTTTTGTGCGCGTTTCTTGCGCGATTTTCTCTGCATTGCGCCTTGTTTATTTATGCATGTATGTTCCGAGCCAATGCATTGGCTCTACTCAGCCAGCTTCGTGCTGCCGAGACAAGACAGCGACTTTATCGCTTTTGGAGTAATTACGAGCTGTTGATAGGCAGCTTAAGCTACCGCCTTTCTGTCTGTCTGATGCCTCAGGGCGCTTTCAATAATCTTTGCATTAGCGATGAGCTCGTGATATGAATCACAAATCGCGTGCTGGGATATTGAGAAAAACCTTTGATTATTCTCTTTGTCTATACTTAATAAGGGATTAAGCTTCTAGCATTAAATAGCTTAAGATTTATAAATAATTTCAACGTATTTTGTTTTGAAAAGAACTTATGTAAAAGAAAATTATTTTCAAAAACCATAACCAACGATAATACTCAATGCTTAGAACACAAATGTTGTAATGCCTTAATCCACAAATACTTGCCAAAATTGGCATTTTTGTCTCACGCGGCCATCTCGAAAAAGTTAGTATTTTTTTGGACTTGGCCGCAGCAGCAACATTTGGCTGATCCGTTATCGCTGCAACATAATCGCATAGTTTAACTGAAAATTTATGTGCCGCTTTCAGCAAAGTAGTTAACACAACTTTAAACCACACTTCATCCACTCTCTCTCTGTCTTTCTGCTTGCAGGCCTACGAACTGTCGACGCTGACTGGAACTCAGGTGATGCTGCTGGTTGCCAGCGAGACGGGACACGTTTACACATTTGCAACGCGCAAACTGCAACCGATGATAACGTCGGAGGCAGGCAAACAACTGATACAGACATGCCTCAATTCACCGGATCCGCCAAGTGTTGGTGGCGGTGATCAGCGCATGTCCGCCACCGGTTTCGAGGAGACCGAGCTCAGTTACAACATCGCCGACGAGGACTCCAAAGTAAGACAATTGATTTACGGCCATCATGGGCACGCTCATCTCGCACACCCTCAAGCGCCGCCCACGCACTACAGCCTCGAACAGAGTCTGATGCAGTCCGGCTATAGTGGTGGCCAGGCATCGCCTCTATCTCATGCCCAGGCATACGGCGGGCATGCGCATCATGCGCATGTGCCGCACGTGCCACCGCCACACTCCACACACTCGCACATGTCGCACACGCATGCGCAACGCTAAGGCCATGTCCCTACTATATTATTATTTTTATTTTAGAAAAATATATATACATACTTTTTGAGTTAGAGCTATATAGATGTACAGTCGAACTTCTTCAAATTGACAGCAACTTGTAGCTTTGAGATTGCGAAAAAGATTAAAAATGCAAATCTTAAGCAGAGAATAAAAAAAGTTGGTGTCAATTCAGTAAATATAAATTCCTTTGTAAGAAATTGTTCATAAAAATATTCGAATCAAGTTTAAACGGAAACAGAGCGTTCGAACCTAAGACTGTCTTTTCAGTTTGTGAATTTTGAGAGTAATTTAATCATATTCACTTTATGATCAAAATCTTTCTAAGGATCTTTTTTGAAAAACTCTTCTATAACACAAGCTTTAATATCTAGTAAATTTAGCTTACGTTCCACATCTTTTTCTGAACGTTTCCGATTTTAATTGTTCAACTAATAAAATAAATTAAAGAAATTACAAATTCTAATAAAATTATAGTTTCTCAAGTATCATGAATTAAATAAAGTTAAGTTGGATCAAACGTCTAAAGCGAAAAGAAGTTTGACTGTTATTATATAGCTTATCTGTATGTGTGTGCGCGTGTGTGTGTGTGTATATAGACAGCAAGTTGCTAGCGTTTTTTTAAAATAACATAAGCAGTTCCCAAAGTGCAGCATTTGGCCATGAATTTGTTTGTCACTGCAAAGTTGCAATGGGTAGATAGAAGTAGTTAGATATTATGATCATGGCCAATATCGAAGATCTCGCCGCTCGTTTTGTTGTTTAGCGTTGTGGGCGTGGCAGCTCATATAAACATATACATAATATATTTTTTTAGTAAACAAACATAGTTTTGTTTATGCTAGTCAAAACTCTTACTTAAAGGCAAACTGTGCCATAGCAAAGCTTACAGCTCTCATATATATTATTATGAGATATGTGTGTGTACCCATATAGCAATATCCATTAAAGCCATATATATTTATATACAACTATCGTACCGTATCGAACCCAGTGCCATCATTCTACAGCTTATCTACCACAAACAAGAATCTTAATACAAATCTCGTACAGACAACACTTAAGAACACAAACACAATCAACTTTTAAACAATATATACAAACAAACACATAGCCGAGACTGCATTAGTTAGTCCTTAAGCATAGTGCAATAAAAACATGAAGAAAACAACTAGATGAACTTAGTTAAGTACTAAGAGAGAGTCCACTCTATAAAGTTTTGCTGCGCAGAGTCTAAACAAAACTACTTTTCATTAGTTATTAAAATGAAAAAAAAAAACAAATCATATCGTTTAGCAAATGTTTTTTTAATTTGAGGCATGGTTGGTGATGGCCTTAAGTGCGATGAGCGTGCTCAAAAAAGCAAATCTTATTTATATATAAATCCTAAATATATATATATATATACAAGTAGTAGTTGCAAACTATTACCTATTGTTTTGTTTTAGCTTAAACTTAGCGCTATTTATAATTTATTTTTATGTTTATTTGATTTCACTTTATTCCAATGACTTTAATATTTGATTTGCTCGCTGGAATTATTACTGAAAACGGTTAATTTACATAAATTATTATCGATAAAGTTTATGCGTGGCAGTAATAATGATAAATATATTAAAGTTGTATGCGTGATAAAATAAAACAATTAACAAATTATAATAAAAATGCTCAAAATCACTGAATTAAGCTTAGGATCATATATTCGTAAAACGCATAAACCTAAAAAAAAATCAGTTTTAATTCTCAAGAAGCAAATCGAAACAAAATGTACTTACCCTTTGAGCTGCTTGCTGCTGCTCTATACTAATATTTATTGTATATTTTTTAAAAAAAAAAAAATTAAAAAAAAAAAAAAAAACCAAATTAAAAAGCAGCTCAAAGCATTATTCTTATGTGGCATGACAGTAGAACGTAGAAAAAAAAAAAAAAAACAAAACAAAAAAGCAAAATAAGTAGTTTGGCAAGCAATTTAATATAATTTCTTAATTAAAACCTATTTAAATTATAATTTCAAGTTAATTTAGTGCAGATTGCAAATCTGTCAAACAGAAAAGAATATAAAAAAACAATTTTCTTTTAATTAACCTTAGTTAAATTAATTTTAAATGCTTGTGCAATTAGCTAAAAAAAAAAAAAAAAACCAATTTAATTTTAAAAATTATACACAAAAAACTAATTTCCCTAGGTTAAGCGAAAGACATATTATGTTAAAAAAAAAAAAAACTCAATATAGTAACTATATAAATGCATATATATATATTTTATTTAGCGCAATATTATAAATTAATAAACAAAAAATATATGAATGAAAAGTTAATGAAAATTATACATAACAAAAAAACTCTTAAGTCGAGAGCGTAAAACAGAGCTGTTAACTAGTTTTTCAGATACATTTTTTCAAGAGCAAGGTTAAGAGCTTTACATAACCAGCCATACAAGCTGCACAAGTTTCTTGTTAACCTACACGCCTGAAAAGAAAAAAGAATTATATATTACAACATTATCCAACAGGCGCGTGGGCAGCTCCCTGAACTGAATGAATTTGTATATCTTTCGGTATCTACACATACTATATTTGTATCTGTATCTTTGCTTCAGTTTCATCATTGCGTTGTAAAAGCTTCCGCTTGTTGTAGTACTATGTGAAGAGGGGGTTTTTTTTGGTTGTTTTGTTTTCTACTTATGAACAATAGACATTGCTGATAACTGCATGTGGGTTTTGCGTGACGCTTGTGACGTCATGAGCGCTCGATCGCTAGCTCGCTCAACGAGTTCATAAATCGATCAACAGCAATTGGCTCGTCCAAAGAGGGACCCCATCAAAGTCCAAGTCCAAGTCATGCATCAGCAGTTAGCCCACCTCAGCACTCTCCTTGCCACAACACTATCACATCTTGGCATGCAAATAGCGCGCGCGCGCGTTCGGCATTTTCAATGCCAGGCCAGCTGCCAGTCGTGTAGGCTTCATCGCATCTCCGATGACGTGTGCCACACTGAGCCACTCTTTTTTTTCTGTTTTGTTTTTTTTTTGTATTTCAGTATCGGTTTGGCAACAACAGCAGCTGTCGTTTCGTTTCATTTCGTTTCGTTTCATTCAGTTAAACAAACTGGAGACGATGAATGAACGACGCCAAAGCAACGACGACGACGGCAGCCGCCACGCAAATGTTGTGGGTGTGACACCAACGCCGCTTCGGGTCACAACAAACATAAATACACACACACACAAAGACAACAAAGAGCAGTAGGTGTGTTGCTTTGTTAACTGATTAACTAAATGATGACCTGTAATGTGATTTAGGTGTTAGTTGAATAATTATTCTTTGTTAGTTTGAACTTTTATTCTGATTTTGGTTTACAATTTTCGCCCTAACATACTTTAATTTGGTTCCAGATATTGTTGGATGCTTACAATACAAATTGTGCTGACTCTAGGACTAAAATTTCATTAAGTTACAGGCTATACTAAATTCCCAGTTGTTCCACACTTTCTATTAAACCAAACTCCAACTTTCGTCATACCAAAATCAATATGCATAACTTTAAGACATGCTTAATATTCGTTTCCTTTTAAGCTTCTCTCTAAAATTATTTTAGCTGCCGTTGCTTATACCTCGTTTCTATCAACTTTGAGGGTATTTCACGGGCACGTCATCACTGTTTGTTGTTGTTAATACTTACTGTTTGCTGATTGTTGGTGTTTAGTGTTTTAAGTTTGCCAGCTGACTGATAAACTTCAGTTGCTAGCTGTTGTTGTTATTATTATTATTGCTTTTGCCCGGGCCTGCTGTAGGTCGTTCTCTGACACTGCCGCCAACTCTTTCAGCCAAGGTTAATTATCTGCACGCAGTGGGTTGTACTCTATAAGTTTGCTGTTGTTGTTGGGCAACTTTGCGCCACTTTATACAATACTTATGTATAGCAAATGCTCAAATGCTTAAATGCGCGGGTGTCTTTTTTTCGCTCCTCTGCTTCTTTTTTTTAACTTTAGATCATTACCTTCTTTGGTCGCTCACCTGCGCATCTTAAAACTCCCACGCCCAGTCTTAAAATATATGTATATAAGTAAAAACACAATATGTTGTCAGTTTATTGGCTTTAGTTGAGATTTTTATTTTTTAGCGTTGTTTGTTGAATAGTCTTTGCTAATTGTTTGACCCTTTTGACTTTCATTTTTGTTGCTCTTTGGTACAGTTTTTAAGTATAGGTTAAGTATTTGATCTCTAAAATGGATAAATCAAACAATGCGTTATGGATTTGTTTGAATAACTTAGATAGAAAGAGTTTTTTTGCTTTAGTCTAATTTAGTCCTAACAATTTTTTCGTTTCATTAAGTTTATTTTTGAAAAGTTTTTTGTAATTATAGATTTTAAGTATGGCATCAAAGAAAATGCTTTATAAAATATTTTTGGCTACATTTTTCGCTAATTATTTTTGCCTAAGCTTAAAAATATGTTGAAATATTAACGATGGTTTAATTACTTTAATTATTTCAATATATGCTTTTGCCGTCAGAGATTTCCTTGATGTTTTTTGGAACTAGAAATAACTTAGTTTAGTGAGATTATATTTTTGTACTTCCAATTATTTATTTTCTGAGTTGTTTTTAAGTTTTTAAAAATAATAGGTATGGAAATGTTGTTATATAATTAATCTCATTTCAAGAATGCGAACTTCTTGAACTATTTAAAGGCCTAAACACACACGCACACACACCTTAAGCTAGCCAACAAACATTGTGGCCATCGGTTTCGACGTTGCTGTTTTCTACACACACACACATTTTGACCTCTCCCCTCCTCCCCTCTTGCAACTCTCATCTTCTGGCTCGGCCTGCACTAAGTACACATATCAGTTTGAGAAATTAAAAGCATTTTGCGGTTAGGCTGACTATCGAAAGCCGCGTGCTGCTCGAGCCTCTAACGACATTTCAATGATTTGCTGCTGCTGCTGCTTGCAATTGGTGCTGTTGCTGTTGTTGTTGTTGTTGGTTTTTGGGGCCAAGCGTCACCAAGTTGGCCACGTGCGCAGCACAAGGCAACAGACAACAACGGAGCACAAAAGCAATGCATTTTGCAGCAATGTGCTTCTCTCCACAACGATTACGAGTACGAGGGCGACCTCTGTCAGCGAGAGCGGTTGGGTTTTTTTTTTTTTGCGTTTTTGCGTTTTGGAGGTTTGGCGATTTTTACCGACGCGCCACCAACAACGCAACAACGCAAAGAATCTTGCGTGGCAGCCCCTGGACAACGCTAAACCATGAATCCACTGTGCGTGTGTGTGTGTGTGTGTGTGTGTGTTAAGCCGGGCTCTGTGTTCTGGAGTTCTAACCGCATGCCGCCACAATGTCCTCTTAATTTCCTAGGCCGCTGCAGCTGCGCGCGATGATATCGTCATGTTGTCCTGCTTACTCTTGCCTACTCCTTTCCCTGTGGTTGGTTGCTGTTGTTGTTGTTGTTGTTTTTGTTTTGTTTTTGTTTTTAATTCAACTGATTGTACTGTGCAGCTTCTGGAATTCGGCATTTCTTAAAGCGACGGCGTCGGCAACATCTTGGGGCAGTAGCTGCAGCTACAAAGACGATACCTGAAGTCTGAACTGTGGCCAAGCGCTTCTGCTTCGTGTGTCTTCGCCGCCTTCGCAATCTGCAAAGCACAAGAGATACAAAAATAAAAAACAAAATAAAACAAAAACTTTAAGAAATGACAATTTGTGAGCTGCTCTTTTGCTGCTGTTGTTGTTGTTGCTGTTGTTGTTGCTGTTGCTGCTGTGTATTGTATTTTCTGTGTAGCTTTGACTTGTCTGCTGTTCGTTTGTTGCTTTCATTGTGATTATTTAAAAGCCAAAAACCCGCCGCCAACTGTTTGCAGCCTTAACGAGGCGCTTGGCTTGGCCTTCTTCTCCATCAGGACTCTTCGCATTTAGTTAAGCAATTATTGGTTGGGGCAATGCAAACAAATAATGCGTACATTGTATGCAACTGTCTAAGCAGCGATTGTGCAACAGAAACCCCAACCTCCCCTTGTCACGATGCAGACTGACTCCAATGATTTTCCAAGTTAATCAAAATTCTTTGCTATCGACTATGAAAAATCTCAACGACCTTACCCCCCAGGCGTGCCGTGTATAGCTGATTGCTGCTACTAGCTAGCGCCATGTGGCAACATGCCACGCCCAAAATGTGCTTTGCCACTGAAGCGTGGCAGAAGCGGCGGCAAACCTAACAGACGACTGACAAAACTATCAGACGGAGGTTTTTTTCTTTCGTTTTTTTTTTTAACGCTTCACTGCGCATTTTATGGCTGAGAATTAACCTTTTTTTTAGTGCCGTTTCCGAGATTAGATTTATTAAGTTGTTTCTGCTTTTTTTTATTAGTCTTTTGCAATCTTTCGGAAGCTCTTATTTATATGAGTCGCTTGTCTAATAATCTAACGATTATATCAAAGTTGTAGAGCGATTGTTGAGATAAGCTTTTTGAATATGATAAAGAAAATAATATTCAGTAATAAATTTCATTAAGCTCTTTCGAAAAGCATTTTCTTAGTTATTAATTGATAAAAACAATTCAATTAACTTAATAGAACTATTGCTTCTAACAATTCACATTTTTTTTACAACTATTTACTTTAGCCGTATCTATATATTAGAAATATATGTATATAAAATTGTGCTGATTTCAACATTTCAATTTGATTGTGGGCAGGAAATGAGCTGAGCTCTCTTGTCATTTTATTGTACTTTTAACTGGCAACTGCGTTTCGAACATGTTGGCAACTGTGGGCAGCGGTTCAGATTGGCTTTTAGTGTGGGAAGTCCGAGCGCTTCGTTATATAATAAAATAAATGGTTGAATGCCACAAGTGGTGTCGGTGTTTGTTGCGCTAAGAATTTATTACTGAAGATGTTTCATTATGTTTTTTTTTTTGTTAGTTTTTTGTTTTTCAATAGAACCAAAAGAGTTGTTAAGTTGTCTCATTTAGTTTTGTATAGAACGTGTGCGAGAAGTTTTTGGAAATATTTTTTAGAAAATTGAAAAAGTTTGATTAAAACTTAAAAATTCTTTTTAACTAATTTTGTTTGTTAAAAATTAAAAAAAAATTTAAGTTACCTTTGATTAGATGCCTGTTTTGTAACTAAATTTAGAAGTCAGTTTTTTGGAACTCGCCAAAAAAATTAAGATATGAATACTTTTTCTTTTGTACTAAATATGTTTTTATACCCTGAACCCATAAAATGGGTAAAAAGGGTATAATGGATTTGTGCAAAAGTATGTAACAGGCAGAAGGAAGCATCTCCGACCCCATAAAGTATATATATTCTTGATCAACATCAACAGCTGAGACGATATAGCCATGTCCGTCTGTACGAACGCGTCGATCTCAGAGACTACAAAAGCTAGAGACTTCAGATTTTGTATATAAGTTCTCCTATACCATAAGCAGAAGAAGTTTGTTTCAAATTATCGATAACTATTCTGGTTTCCGATATACACATGGAATCGATTACAAAAAAACATCGAACTTTGAAAAAGGTAAAGATGGGGGTTGAAATAGTTGGTAACGATAGAACTTATCTGAAAACTTCGTCCAAATCGGTTAAGAAACACCGGAGATATCGAATTGAATCGATTGAAGTTAAGTCAGTTTACCAAAGTCTTTTATATTATTGCAACTGGGAGGTACTTTCGGCTCTCCCGACTAGAACCTTCTTACTTGTTTGTAACTGAACTTTGAAGTCAGTTTTTTGGAACTTGAATACTGTTTCTTTTGTACTAAATATGATTTTTTAAATAAAATATTTAATTTAGTGAGTAAAACTCAAGCCACAAAAGAGGTATATACATTTCATAATTAATGAAATGGATTGGAATATCACAAACAAAATACTTTTTTATGGATTTATGCCACAAAACTATAACGCAAAAAGAAAAGATCTAAAGTTAAATTATCAAATCTTTTCACTACTTCTGGTACATAAATCGTCGACACTTCGATTTAATGAAAGTGCCATAAATTTTCAATTAAGCTTTATGCTTCTGCACAGCTTATAATAAACTTCTATGACAGCTTATGCAATCTTCAGATTTGTCTAGACAACAACGGATAATTATGATTATGGTTGAGTTGTGTTAAGTTGAGAACCCAACCCTAGTTTTTGGCTGCAACATAATTCTGATCATCTGTTGTGATTGGCGCCGATTAAGCAATCCCAGGCATATAAATGAATAAAAGTCTATGCATAACCGTTGCCTAGCAATTATTTGTGAATTAACATTTATAACACTTGATCCTGTGTGTGTGTTTTAGGTGTTGCTTGTTTATTGTTGCAGTAGCTGTTGTTGGCTGGTTTGTTGGTTGGTAGAAGGTAGAAAGCGTTGCGCTTGACGCTTGGCTGCATTTAAAAAGTATTTTTCGTGCCACAGAGAGTCGAGAGAAATATTTAGCAGCAGCAACAGCAGCAACAAAGTCTGTCCAATTGGGCATTTGTCCATTTGGTTGGTGTATGTCTGTTATGCGGATTCATTGCAACCGCAGCCACTTGTTCAAGTTGCCACATGCTGCTTAGCTACTGCTGTTGTTGTTGTTCTTTTTGTGCTAAATTTCACACCAACAATGAGCGCGCGCCACAATGAATGAAAAATAAGTGACGCGCCGCATTGCGTTGCAAGGCACTTTAGTAGTGCCTCTCTCTCTCTCTCTTTCTCTCTCTCTGGACTCTAAATCGATACCTTAATTCAAAGGCACGCCAGACCGCATTTTTGGATAATCAACAAACACAGAAGCTGCTGCTGCTGCTGTTGCACAGAGCGTTGTGGCACGCGTGAGATTTCCTGTCAGCCAGGTATCAAGTTGCAAGTAACCAAAAAAAAAAATATTTAAGCAAACAATAAAAGTAAAAACTTTAGCTTATATATGTATATAAATATCGGTTGTTGGTTTTATTTTTTGGCGCTTCCGATGGCTTATCTGCCACTTGGGCCTGGGAATTGTGGCAAGTAGCAAGAGAAGCGTGTGTTGCTGTTGTTGTTGTTGTGCAATTGCCTTTTAAAAAGCTGTTAACATGCGTTGTCATCGCTGCCATATGTTGCACGACACAGCAACACAGCGAATTCAACTCCTGCCGCGACAGAGAATCAAAGTGACAGAGAGACAGAGAGCGAGATCGAGATAGAGAGAGAGACACAATTGCATTGCTTTGTGACCGCCACCTGGCACAACTGAACCCATTTTGCTTGGCTTCAATCAACTTGCGAGAGTGCAGTTTGTCAGCATGCGTTGATTTCCATTGAAATCTATGCGAAAGTGCAAAGCCCACAGATTTGCGTAGCTCACAGCGCTAGTTATAGCTTCCTCAGTTCACATGTGCCGTCCCTTATTTGGAAGCTTGTGTGTGGTGCGCAAAAAAAAAATGGAAAAAACAAAACCAGCACAACAACAACAACAGCAACTCAGCGTCGGCGGCCGAGTCACACAGCAACAACAACAACAGCAACATCAGTGTGAAGAGTAGAGGGAGAGGCACTGAGCTGAGCTGAGACCGAGTGCAACGTGGTCGCCACATTGGCTGACTTATGACGAAAATAATTGCGGCTATCGCGACTTGGCGATCGCGTCATCGACATGGCTTCAGCTTAAACTTTAACAACAGTAGCGCGTTGGCCAGTGGAAAGCTTCATTGAAACTGTCTCGATGACATATAATATCCTGTAAAATGCGTGCAGAACTATAGTCGTTAAGCATGAAAAACTAGCCAAAATTCCAAGTCAAAACCATGAATTTTAAAAAATATCCAAAGAAAACAATTCCAAGTCAAACATTACTAAATTAAAACTTCAACATTCATAACTTTCTTAAGAGCTGGAACTTGGAGAAGTTTCTTAGGAAAACTTAAGTATGACACTATAACATGTTTTTTCTCTTTAATAAGCAAAGGCAGTACATATTTTATTTAAGTCTTGCTTGATATTCTTTCTGAATGTCATAAAAATATCCTATAAAAAAAGCTATAAAAACTTTTTCTCTTACTTTTGCAACTCTGCATTCAACAACAGCGCAACTTTGTAGTCGTGCACTTTGCTCTGTTGCATTTTGAGTAGGCTTTTAGTTTTTTAACATTTTCTTTTTTTTTCAATACTTTGCTTCCTCTAGCTGTTGTACGTTGCGTATGAGCAATCAATAATAATTTTATCGCCCAGACTTCGTATGTGTGTGGTCTACGCATTTAATTTTCATAATGTTTGAAGACGCACAATCGATTGTCATAATAATTTCACGCAAATATAGCACAAATTGTCAGAAAGAGAGGAGAGAGAGAGAGAGAGAGAGGGAAGTTAGGCACAAGCACGACAATTTCACATATTGTAATTTAGTTAATTCGCATCGTTTGGCGTACGCAAATTCGCCAACATTGTCTATGCATTAGCTACATGTCGTAGTGGTTGTTGTTTGTTGTTGGCTGTTACTGTTCTTGTTCTTGTTGTTGTTGTTGTTGTTGTGTTGGAATCGAAGGCGACTGTGCGGCGTCTGTTGTTGACTGCGTTTGATATGCAAATTTTCTGTTTGCTATTTGCTTCAGAGCAAGGCACAGATACAGATACAGATACATGGGGTACAACGATAGTTAAAGCTATAGATACAGATAAACAGATACATGCATATGTAAATATAGTTCGCAGTCGTTTGGCTTAAATCGCCAAACGGCATCGGCGTAGCAAAATTATAGTTTTTCTTTTCTGTAAAGTTTTTCTCTTCCCTTTTTTTTTTTTTTTTTGTATCACACTCGCTTCAAAATTGTATTTATATTGTTGAATAATGCTCACAATTGAGGGTCGTAAAAAGCACATCGATTATCCTTTAAGCATCCTATTTATTGCATTTATTCAGTTGCGTGGGCGTCTGCCAAGATATTCAATGTGTTTGAAAACTAAATGTGGCGCTAGAAAGCTCAATTTGTTAACATGGGCTGTTGACTTTCAGAAAGTCAAAGTCTTTCTTTGTATTTAAGCTTCCAACCCATAACAGCAACAAAAGCCAACGAAATTCAGTCAAATATAACAATTTAGCTTCGACTTGAGATTGCCTAGAAATGTTTATAAAATGTGCAAACTCACTTCTTTAAGTATTCTTGTATGTTCGATATTATGCTGCATTCACCGCACATTGATCAAGCAAGAAATCCTCAACTAATAGTGGGTACAGTTGACTTTCAGCTAATAGCTACACTTTTCACATTTTATTTCCTTTTGCGCGTGTGTGTGTATTGTGTGTGGGGGGGCCAATAAAAATTGCACATCCATTCCACTTAAAGCGATTCGCGTAAAGCGCAAGAACTATGCAATGATCGGGCATCAGCAGCGGGAGCAGCAGCAGCAGCAGCAGCAAATAAACGCTTTGATCGCGTTCTCAGCATTTTCGGCGCTTCATTTGTCGCATTTCATTTGGCCATTTTGTAGCTGATTGACTGCGAACAACTGCGTGCAAGCCAGCCAGCCAGCCAGGCAAACCACATGGCGTATGCGCAATATGCGCAAACAGCAAACAGTAGAAGTAGCAAGCAGCGTTAGTGAGTGCCACTTACGCGACGCCTTGACATGCCCACACGTAGCAACAACAACAACTACAACAAACACCCCAACAACTTTGCAACATGCCACGAAACTTTTTGGAATTTATGTTGCGCTTTTTCTCGCTGTTTATTTGTTTGTTGTGGATTTTAGTTTTTTTTTTGTTCACTCTTTCGATGTTTTTGAAGGGGCGGCGTGTGAGAATTTCTTTTGAAATGCAGCGTGTGCAACGCGTGTTACGAGGCATCGACAGCTGCAGCGACCTTTATTAAAGCCACGTTCAAAATTTATAATGTGGCACGCAATTAATTCACTGCCAAAGCTGCCACAAGGCGCAAAAATTATCGCCACCATTCAAATGACGCTCAATGTTACGTTTGTCGCCCAGTTTGTTTGCTTTTGCTTTTGCTTTGGCGGCAAAACATTTAACAAGCTCAACTGGTGCTGCTGCTGCTGCTTCTGTCCAGTTAGCCAGTTGCCACCACAGATGCGGCATGCCACCTAGAAAGCGCACGCTAGGCGTCCAATTGGCTGACCAATGCATTCAACAATGGCCGGTGGTCCTTTGTCAAGAGTCGAGTAGAGTCGAGTCTCGAGTTTGTGCTGCTGTCAACGCTAATTTGTGGCAACTAGAAGTTGTAGCTGATGCAACTGCTACTGCTGCTACTGCACAACACAAAATATAGCCATAAATGCTAAGCACTGTTCAATAAAAATCTGCATGCAACGTGCGAGTTTTACAAATTACAAATCGCATTTAAGTACCAAAACGAATGCTGACCATTTTCCCACGTCTCATTAAAATTGCAGTTCAAAACCTTAAAAAAAAAAAAAACACAGTTGCTGCAACAATGAGGAACGACTCATGCTGTTCTTCTTTTACTTTCTATCGCTGCTGTATCGTCCCAACGTCCTCATCGTTGTAATTATTGTCAACTCAGTCAACCCGGTTGCCAATTCCTCTGTCCAACTGTCTTTCTTTGTCTGTCTGTCGGTCCGTCTGTCTGCCTTCTGCCTGCCTGCCTGCCTGCCGTTCTAGATTGATGTCTGGCAAAGTCAGAGCAAGCAGCCATCAAGAGATTCTCCGTGAGATTCGAAGCTGCTGCTTGTTGGCACAGTTTGCGCACTTTGGCATCTTTTTTTTTTTTTTACTTCCACGAAAGTTTTTTTTTGCCTTGGGAGTTAATGCTAGTTGGCAGTATAAAGTTTGTCCTTCACTAGGGACTCAGGGTAAGTTTATAAGTAAATTTTCGCAACTTTTTAAATGATTAAATAGTTTATGTACTTAGTCGAAAGTAGACAACTATAATTCGCAACTATGTAGCGTTTCTTGTTGGCCTAAAATCTTGAAGATGTAACCTTTTTCCGACATTTATTTCGTACGCATTTAAGATTGCTTTAAGTACAAAGTTGAAAAAGCCATAGCATCGTCAAAACTGTACAAGATCCTATGAAGATCCTGTGACAAAATCATGATTAAATCATTTAAGGTCGAAGTTTGCATTGAATTGCAATTCGCAAATCTATTTCCAAACCTGCAAAATGAAATCTTCGTTCAAAGTTCTTCTTAAAAATCTGCCATAAAATCATTCAAAAGGGGCAAAATTTTGAGAATGGTTTAAGGATTTAATTCGCTTCAGATTTATGTAAACAGTAGATTCAATCGCTTGGAATAGTTTTTAGAGAGTATGCTAAGATCGGTGCGTATTCAGTTGCTTTGATTCTTTTGTAGCATTTAGCGACAAGCTGTTTGCTGTTAAGTGAAATGCTGCCCACTCGCGACTCTCGTCAACTTGATTGTTTTGCTGCGGCGGCTGTTAATATACAACATTTGATTCGTGTATATAATATACTCAATATGTATTTAAGCATAAGCATTTGCGCCTTAATTAAAACTTTCGCATGTGTGTTTGCTCGTAGGAGTTAATTAGACTGCGGAGGTGTACGCCAAGTCAAGTATCTGAGAAGGGTAAGCGGTGTTTGCTCTCCTCTCCTCCTCTCCTCTCCCTCCTCTCAGTGTCTTTGGCCATTTTTCGTTCACTTTCAAGTCAAGTTTCAGCTATTAGTCGCTCAATATTACGCGTTTTGTGGCTGTTGCTGCTGTTGTTGTTATTTTTTGTACATAACATATACAGATATTGTTGTTGTTGTTGGTTTTGTGATCGATCTTGAGTTGGTGGTGTTCTTGGGGCCTTGCGGTCTCTGGAATAGTAGTTGGGGGCACCGCCGTTCGGTCTCTGCTGCTCTCTGTTCACACGCTGCTCATCAACAATTGCTGTCACGAATTTTCCACTCGGCGCTTTTTGCGCGCGCTACTTGTTTGTATTTTTAAAATTTATTTATTTGTGCAGCATCCACACATACGCACAATCGCTGAGAGTCAGCAGAGTCGTCCTCCTGGAGCGCACCAAAGAATGCATTTGATCAGATAATGTAATTCGCATTTTAAATTGAGGCGCATTCCCAGTTAGAGCTTCTTCTCACATGCATTTACCGTGGACTGGACTCCCCGGCCTGGCTGCCACTGCCACTGGCACTGGGACTGTGGACTCTGTGTCCTCCGCTTTGGTATCTTTCTCTTTACTCTTGGCCCGTTCCAGCGTTGCGGGCGTTGCATTATTACGCACAAGTAAATCATCGCAAACGATGTCGTCGTCGTCGTCGTCGTCTCTGGCTTCTTTCAACGGCTTGTTAAGTAATTTAGTTGGCTTTTTCTTTTCTCTCTCGTTTTATATAATATTTGTATTTTTATTTATTCTTTTTTTGTCTTTTATGTTTGCTTTGGCATATTTGTTTAAGCGCTGCATTTGTTATTCTTTGCGTCCATTAAATTGGCATTCAATTAGAAGATAAAGGTGTTTTCTAATTTGAGCCTCTAACAAAGCAAGGAAACAACCAAGACTTCTTTATATTATTAGCATTAAGCAACTTTATAATTATTAAATTCAGAGCCGTCTCTGTTGCCTTAAAAGGCACTTTTCAATTAATCAATCATTGCATAGTATATTATTATTGCTCGCTTTGAATCAAATACGCTGTGTTAATTTATTCAATTTCAGTATTTTGCTTTACTTTGACTTTTGTAATCAAGTTTTGAAACATTATTTCCAACGATCTTTGTGTATCATTTTTCTATACCATTTTAAGGCATGTTCATAAAAATTGAGATTTATAGAAATGTGTTTACAAGATCAAGTTGTATAGTATTTTTTCTATCAATTCATCGTGTAGTTTTGTACAAAAGCGCGAATGCACAGTAAAAACTTAATCAAATATTGGTTGGTTTTTTTTTGATGCAGGTTTAACAACACTTAAAAATTATTGACTAGCCAAAAGTGTAATAAAAATTGAATTAAAATTCAGTTAAGTTCATAAATCTTGAGATTTTTCATAAAAACTTACAGGTAAACAATTAAACTAACAGAAAATGTGGTAAATCTGCAAATGTTTAGGCTAAAATGTATGTCATAAATAATTGTACATTGCTAGAAAATTGAGGAAATACATACATAACGTTATACAAAAACTAAGAACAAAGACAAAGGACACTTTGGTACTTTATTTACTGAAAATCAGTTGAAGATGTCAATTGATATCCAGGAAGTAAGAACCTGATCAAAGATAGAAAATTGTGAATATTGTTTTTTTTTCAGCTACTCAGATTGTGCGCTTTCTTATTACTGATAAAAGGCTGCTTATCATAGTACAACACGTATGTCCCAATGCAACTTTTCTCTTTTTCTGATCTGTAAAATCATATGCTGCAAAACTAAGGCATTAACATATCGCTGTTTGAAGATCTATAACTAGGGGAAACTCACTCACTGCAAGACAATTTGAATGTCAAAGTCTGGAGTTGAAGTTTTCAGCTAGCAGCAGAAGCAGCAGCAGTTAAGGTTCGATCAAACGGATCTTGGTTGCCCATAGTTTAACGATTGAATTTTGATATTTGTGACACGCAGATTTTCCATCAGTGTCAACAAGGCATTGTTTGGGCCACATCAACTCAACAACAACGTGGTTGGTCCACCAGTCTCACTGACTGACTGACAGAGTTGATCTCGTCAACTTTTCAACGTCATGCAAAAATCGAACAACGCGTTTATTTGCATAGGACACAAAATTGCGAGCCACAAACGCAGGCTTTCTGGTGTACCGTTTTATTTATTTATTTCTTCTGAACTTTTTTCTTTTCTTGAATTTATGTACCCACACAATGGCTAAGCGAAGAGGTTGAGACTCGGGTCGGTCCGTTTTGGCCAAGTGTTGCTTTTAAACACCATTCTAGCGGGTTGCTGGCTGGCTTGCTGTTGTTTATTGGCATGAAAATCTATCAAAAATGCATCATGCATTTATATTTATTATACGTTAACATAAAAATAATGTGCTTGACATTTGACCCGCGCCCCAAAAGCAACAACAACCACAAAAAAAAAACAAACGCTGTGTGTTGGCCACATGTTGTTGCCACGTCTGTTTGGGCTGATTATGAAACGGCTTTCCGTTTGTTTGTTTGTTTGTTTTGCTGGTCTGTGAGCTTTGTCGGTGTCTTTCTTCGACGTCTTTCCTGCTCACCGCCTTCTTGTTGGCCATTGTCTCTGTGCCTGTTTTTGGGGTCTCGATGTATATTTTGCATTCTAACACAAATCAAATCTGGTCTCACTTTGCGAATTGTTGGATACTCGCTTCTTGCCACTTAAACGCTCGTTTATAATGTTGTTAAAATACAATAAATAGTCAGGATTCGCAGCAGGCGGTTTTCTCAACGCGTAATCTCTATCTCTTTTTTGTTGTCTTCCCCCCCGCCTGTGAGTCTCTCTAGAGACATGCTGATTTATGAAATGTGGTCGCCGACTTGGCGGCCAACCAAAATGCCCCCTCACTCCAATGTTTTTCCATTCAAGCCAAATCTTATAGAGACCAACTGCTGACTTGTAACTGTTGACTGTTGACTACTAACTGCTAACTGCTGTTATGGCGATTGTGATTGTAATTCTTTGATTGAGTTGTTGTCCGCTTGTGCTAGGGGCTACTGTTTACATATTGCTATAAATGTCGAAGGACCCTGAGCTACTTAACAGCTTTGTGTGTTTTATATAAATGAAATATATCGAGTTTTATTTAGTTGGATAGCTTATGTATAGCTTTGCTTAGTTGTGTCAGCAATAGTTAGGTTGGCAATAAAAAGATTTGAGAACTAAGTATAAATCTTTAAAGCATAAAGCTAATTGCATATTTAAAACAAAACTATGTAAGTGAATTTTGAGCTAGGTATTGAATGGATAAAACTTATTAAATTTAGAATAATTCGACTTTATCTAAAAGCAATTCATATAAACCATGATAATCGCTTAAAGGGCTGCTTGGAAGTTGCTTAGCATACATTAAGCAATGTTGAATTAGAACACTTACTAAACATAGCACCGATTAAAAAAACTAAGCTATAACTGATTCCTTAAGTTCTTTTGGACTTATATATAAAATGCCACAATTCATAAATAAATCTTTGAAGCTAATCACTTAAGCAAATATTTTTAAGTTTTTTGCACAATTTTTATATACAACGAAAAAACATTTAACTAAAATCAAAGTAGCTAAAAAACCTTATTTGATTTAGTTAAGTCTTGCAATGAGCACGAAAGTAGTAAATATACAATTTAGCTATAATTTATATATTAATTATTCGATGAAATAAGAATTACTCACCTCTTTATTGATCTCAGAACTTTCAATGAACTTTAAACTCAAAGTCCTTATTATAACTTTTACACGATAACTTTAACATTTTGTCTTTTGGTTTACACATTGGCAGAATTAACTATGCTTCAGGCACTTTTAACGTTTACGTAATGTTAACTGTTTCTGCCAAGAGGCACGAGATCAACGGCACGATCGTTCGCTGATTCGTTGATCGTTCGTCGTGCGACTCACGCAGTTGCTTACAGACTGAAACCACAATATCCATGACAGCAACTCTTGAGCCGAACATTGAGCTTGCCATTCTCTGAGCAAACAAGTTTTAGCTTATTTTTGTAAAGACTTAAGAGCACTTTTCCTATTTATTGCTGTGTGTGAAAGCGGGATGGCTTCTGTAGTGAACTCTCTCTTGGCTTAAGTTGCGCTCTTTGCTTGACGCTCTTAAGTTGTATTTTTATTAGGCACCATAAAGTATATAGCCAGAGCTGCTGTGGGCGTGGCTTGCGTGTTTGCTTGTTGTGCTATAGTGTGTGTATGTGTTTGCGTATTAGATTTTATAGACTCGCTTTTGACTTGCTTACATGTCCATTTTGGGCCAGGCAGGGCCGGGCCTTATGTACATTGGGCCATGTTTGGGGGACTGACGCGACAAATGAGCAAACAAATGAGTTTCTTTCTAGTTGTTATTGCTGCATTTGAGTATTTAATTTACACGAATTTCTTATAAGATCACGTATATAAATACATACGTCTACTTCATATATGTTGGGTGTAACCAGTTTTTCATTTATTTTATTTTTTTTGTGAAATTTGTTGTGCTTACAATATGAAATCAGCTTTGACTTTTGTAGGCGTGAGCACGAGACGCGATTTTTTTGCTTAGTTTTTGTTGCTCATTTTTGTCGAATGACACAATTTGATGAAATCTTTTAGATTTGTCTAATGATCAGCTAGAGTCTCAGAGCTATAAACATAATTTTCGTTTTTTTGTTTTGCGATTAATTAGTTGGCCGCTCTAAAAGTTTTTAATTAAGTCGTTTTTGCAACGTGTTCAATAGCTCTTAAATATCACGATCTTCCTAGCAACGATTTTTTTAGTTTTTGTTGGAACATAATACAATTTTCAATGTTAAAAAAATAATTGAATGACATTTGAGTAAATCAGTTGTTTGTTCGTGTGACTTGTAAGTCAAGATCACAAAATTCGAATATTATCTACTAATTTTTATTTATTTATATTTTTGTTCATTGACTTTCTCTTTGGTGAAACTACTTTTTGTTTGTCAAAGCTTAACATATTAAGGTAAGCTTTTGCAGAATGAATATTTACATTTTAGCGAAGCTTCATCATAGGGTTTTTTCAATGCATAAATAGAACTCGACGTTGTTTTTATGTGAATCATTTCCATATAATTTTTCTTATGTAAATTCAAAAGCACTTAAGCTGACACTTAAGCGGAAAACTATTAATGCCAAATGCAATTTTGTGATGTTTTTTTTATTCTTAAAACAAATTTAACATTTGAATCATTTGATACATAAAAATTGGTTGGAGTTTTGAAACAATTGGCATAATCTAAATCTAAGAAATATTGCTTTGCTTTTGAGCCATTTTATCTTTGCTTAAGAACATACTTTATTATTGAGCTGTCATCATTTAAAATTACTTTTTATATAATCCTTAAATAAAATAGTTCACTTTATTAGAAGATACTTAATCTGCTGTGCATTGCCCGCATTAATCAATACAAAAACAATTGTAAGCATCTTTAGTGTATTTTTCAACTGACAATCGGTTGGCATGGAAGTATAACTTCCATTCTTATATAGATCGTACTGATTCGCAAACTGAACAGGCTGGTTGTTGTTTGCCGCTGTTCAGATTGTAAAGGACAGTTACGCCGCTTTGGTTATTGGTTGGTCGGTAAGCTGTTTTGTGGCTAACCAAATGCACCCACATGACTAGGCAGATTCAGTTAATTGTGTGTGTGCATGTGTGTGTGTGTGTGTGTGTGTAGATAGTCGTTTAAATGCAAAACAGATATTCGATACACTCTCAATGCTTGTGGTATAATTGCAATGTCCATTCAACTGTTTGTTTGTTTGCGGCCAAGTTCATTTCATTTTGTGTTTCGCAATGCTTTTGGCTTTTAGGCCCGTTGTTAGTGCCCATCATAAATTTGCGGAAAGCGGGCGCCTAACCAAACGCCAGGCTAATCGGTGGCGTTTCATCTGACTGCGCTCTTGAGCTCCTGCTATTGTCTCCCTTCCCCCAATCCTCGGGACTGTCCTGTTTTAGTTGTTCCTTGTTATACCTCTTAAGAAGAGCTAAAATGGGTAGCTTGAAGTTGAGTCAATGTAGGTATTTGGCAGACAGAAACATCCTTCTGTCGGTTAAGCTTTTATTGATTGACTATCAAAAATATCGATAAAAATCGAAATTCGACAACCGTTTTTTAGGCTTTAAGAGCTTATGCATCGAATTCTGTAATAATAGCGTTCGTTACCTTAAACAAATGCTCAATTGGTGAGAGAAATCGATATTAATCGATCCATTAGTTCTTCTTCAAGTGTCTTGCCTTATCGATCTTGAAGGTAATCAAACGATAAGAAGAAGAATCTTCACATTTTGTATGCGTGTAAGGAGCATCTGTAAGTCTAAAACTCTCGACTAGATCAACTTCTTATGTTGTCGTTGTCGCTGTCGTTGTTGTTGTCATTGTTGTTGTCATTGTCGTTGTCGTTGTCGCTGGCCTGTTGTGTTGTTCTGTTGTCGGCGCACGCATAATTAGGCCTGGGGGCCTAGTCTCTCTCTCTAGTTGAGAAGGAGGCAGCAGGTTGATATCGTTGCACTGCATACAATTTGGCCAAATAATTGCTGGCCGAGAACAATAAGGTAGCGTTCTACGTTGAGCTCGTTGAGCTCGTTGCCCCAATCGTGGCATCTTAATGCGCGCCTGACATTTAAATAGATGCTAATTCTCATCATCTCATAACTGACTCAAGACTTAAAACTTTCGACTTGGTTTACTAATAAATGGATTTTCGCTCACGATGTGCAAACTTTCTTGCTGCTGGTTGGCTAGTAGCTATTTGGAACTACTTCCCGCTGGCCGCTTTCTTTGCGCGTGAATCCGTGTAACCGCAAACTGTGATTTGACCAAAAACAGAAAGCCGCCACCGCCACCGCCGCCGACGAAGATCAGGCCTGGCTTGCGGATATAAACGCTTTCAAAGTGCATGTTTTGCTCGCCCGGATGCGACCGAATAGCAATAACAACAACAACAAACCCCAGAAACTCCAACTTTGACAATGTCTCTCTCTACGCAGTGTTTGTTGTTGTTGTTGTGGTTGTTGCTGCTGCTGTTTCGTGTCAACTGGCTTTGGCTTTGTTCGCCAGCCGCCCCATTTTGGCCCCTGCTCAAGTCGTCCCGGCCAGGCCATAACATTTTCTTAACGTTTCCTGTTGAACTCTTTGCGCTGCACCTCACTTGGCATCATTTGGTTTGGTTTAGGTTCGGTTTCGGGTTTTGAATTTTAAGGTTTGGGTTGTGATTCCGCCTACCCACACACATACAAACACAGTGGTTGCGTCTCGGTCTCAAATATAACAAATTTAAGAAATGTGCAAAAACACAATTTTTTGAGATCTTCGTTTTTAAATTCTTTTTCAATCAATAAAGCTGCGTTATTTCACAACTTTATATTTTGAATAATCTTAAATGCTAATTTTTTATTTTAAATATTCATATTATAATTTGATACTTTGTAAAATTATTTATTTATTTATTTCCATTGTAAAATACAATTTATGGATAAAAAAAGGATAATTTTTATTTGATTTTAAACAAAATAAAAAATTGTCTTTTATATTATAGCTTTGATGTAACTCAAACTATTACATATTTAATTATGAGCTAAAAGTCTAAATAGATTTGAGCAATTTTCAAACCTTTTTGATCCAAAACCTAACGTAGCTCACCTTTAACTTTGTCTTCAGCTTGTGGTATTCCTCTTAGACCCTTAAATCATTGAATATATATTACTTGTTTGATACTTGCACCACTGTGGGTTGTTGGATTTTAGTGTTGCTGTGGTTGATTGTGCTACTGTTGGAATTGTGCGTTAGATTTAAGTGCTTTCATTGTGGAGCTTAATTTGCATTTTTATTTTTATGTTTTCATTGAAAGCGCCAGCATCAATGGAGCCCGCAAAACGCAAACCTGTGGGTAAAACAAAATCTACCAAAAGGCAGACGAACATATACATTTGGCTATTCCTTTGTTTTTGTGTTAGCGGCGGCTCCTATCAGTGTCGGTAGATGCACACGCCATCAACGTTAGCAACAACAACGGGCAACATGCAAATGCAAATGTTTATTGCCCAAAATACTACTAGGAGAGGAGAAAAAGAAGGGGGAGTAACAGAAATTGAAGTTGAAGTTAAGCGGGTGCTGACTGTCAACAGCTTGGCAGCTTGAGGCAACGTGCAACATGCAACATGAGGCAACAGCAGTAGCCAGGCTGCACAACTGTTGTCGCCATTGTCGTAGTGTAGCCATTTTGGTAAAAACAACTAATCAATCCGCAAATGTGCCATCCGTCAATCATTGAGTTGTGGTGTAGGTCACACGACACCACACAGAAAAATTGAATTGAATCGCATTCACTTTGGCTAAAGCCAAACAAAATGCCACCTTGGCTGTGAATGTCAGTTGGCCAATTTGGATTTGCAGGCATTCATTCATTCATTCATTTAAGTCAGCCTGCGAGTGTATTCATTTTGTTTGGCTGCTTGGTTGGTCGGCTGACGAACTGACTGCGTTTGTTTGTTTGACTGACTGGCTGACGGATCGGCATTTATTATTAGCCTTTCCCAAATTGACTATTTTTGGCTCTGTTGATGGCCACACACAACAACAGCAAACAGCTAAAATAACAATTACAATTACAATTGCAACTGCAACATGCCGCACATATCACAGCAAGACAAATTTCTATATAATTGCATTTTGTAGGCAGGCTCCATTCGAGGCCATACAAAACAACAACAACAACAACAGCAAAAATATCGCCACAACTAAAATAAAATACTAAAAATACTAAAAAACAAACACAATACAAAACAATGCTGCATTATTTTTATAAATTGCATGCCACTGGCCGTTGCATTCCACGCATCTACTACTTGCCACACTCGTCTCACATTTGGCTGGGTTGCGTTGGGTTTGGTCGGGTTGAGCTACTCCAGCCCCTCTGTCCAAGATTCCCAGCTCCAAGCTCAACTCTAATTGTCATTTAATGAGACACGCTCGGCATTTGCGCACGACACACGACTATCAATTTTACCAGCTTTGTTCCACTCTCCTCGCATTGATAACTTTTCTGCGACTCTTTACCTAAGCGTGTCCTTCTTCTCAGTCTCCACCCTCGTCGCCTCCTTCGGGCTTTTGTGATTGTTGTAAATTGATTTGTTCTCGAAACGGTTTGCAGCTGGCATGCATTTAAAGCAGATAAATATTTCATTAAATATTTGAATCGATACATTTTTTAAAGGACTTTAAGGTATACTTTATTAAAAGTAATTACTGGCTGTTTATGATAAACTTTTATTTATATAGCATATGGCTTGCAACTCTTATACAAAGAACTTAATATTCCAGCTGTTAATTCAAATAGTTCACCATTTTCTACATCTGTTTAAGAACTTGTTAATCTTGTGATCAATTTATGTACCTCCGACAACTAAAGTTTTGTAGCTGACTGACAAGACATGACAACTAATTGATTAAGCTATAAATATTTATGGCTTTTAGCTGTAGCTTTTTGCTTTCTCGTATATTATTTTTCTTAGCTAGTCAATCACTTATCTGGCGTTTATAAATATCATATCATCTGCTTAAATGTATAACAGCCCTGCACAGTTGTTCTTTGTGAATTAGTTGTGTTTTTTGCCGGTCATTTGTCAACTGCCTCCGTGGCGCAATTGGTTAGCGCGTTCGGCTGTTAACCGAAAGGTTGGTGGTTCGAGTCCACCCGGGGGCGCAACATATCCTTTTTTTTTTTTAATTTCCATAACAAAAATATCATCAAAATACATACATACTTATATATTTAGCTTCATATATACATATATTCATTTAATAATGCTTATTTTCTGCACTTTGCATTATATAGAAAAGTTAACAATTTGCATACTTTGTATAAAGATTACACGCTTTTTTAACACCTTAAGAACATGAGTGACAAATGGTTAAATGTGTCTTTAAGCTTTGTGGCACCGTGCAACATGCGTATCTTCTTTTGTTTTGGGCTTACGACCGTAACAACAGTTGCAGTCTGCAGTCTAGTAGTAGTTGCAACAGTTGCTGCTGCCAAAAGTCAAGTTGCACAACTTAAGAGACACTTTGTCAGCTGCTGTTGTTGTTGTGTGTTATTGTTGTCTGTGTTTGCTAATTAAAATGTCTTGAAGCTGTCACTCAAAAGGCAGTCGCTCAAAGCCAGGCAGACGACGCCCATTTTCGGTCAGTTGTGTGTTGCAGTGTTGCAGTGGCAACAATGCAATTTAACCATACGCGTCACTGCTACAATTTCATTGGAAGTTGATGCTGATGCTGATGATGGTGTTGTTCATGATGATGTTGATGGTGGTGGCATGACGCTGTCGGCGCGGCGTATGCGCAACGGACGGACAAAATGGCGAACGCATTGTTACAGTTCGCAATTATTTGTATTCCCTTTTTTTTAGCGAGACACTAATCAAAATTAAAATGATGCGACGACAATGTTGATGATGACGAGTTTCACTTACACAGACATAGAGATAGAGATAGAGAGAGAAGGTGAGGGCAAGGGCGAGAGAGAGAGAGAGAGAGACAGAGATCTCTGGGCCAGAAATCAATATTCTAAATTCTTTAACGCGTGTGCACATTTAAGGCAACGAGTTGTTGGCTCATTGAAATGCGCGCCGGCGTGCAACGCGGCCAGCACTTATACGCAATTTCGCGCCATATTTGGGGCAAGCATATTGCTTTTTTTTTTTTGCTTCATCTGTTTCTTCTTATTGCTGTTTTTGTGCCAGTCAGAAACACACACACACACACTTACATACATTGACATTTACTTGCCCCGCATATAGAACAGTTGACTAGCTCATCTTTGGCTTAAGATCACACCAGACTGTTTGGCTGCAACCAATTTTCTAATCGCTTGTTTTCTCTCTTTCTTTTTCTTGCAGGATGAACGTTCACCAACATCGTCGGGCAACGAATCGGATGATTCTTCCGATGTCGAAATGCCAATGCCAACAGATGCAATCGATGTTGTTAAGTCAACGCCTCAGGAACTTAAGTCTGAGACAGTAGCAGCAGCAACATCTTCAGCTGCTGCCCAAACATGCCCCAAAGCAACAGCACCATTGAGCTATCAGACTGAATCCGGACCATCGACGTCCATGGCAGCGGCAGCGGCATTAACAGCACCGGATAGCAAATACGTTTATCCGGCTACCTCGTTTGCCAATATACCGCCGGATATGTTGCGTCAGCTTATACAATCAGGACAGTTGCAAGTGCATGCCGAAGAGGGTAAGAAATGTCAGAGAGAATCGATAAAGTTATCTTGATGATGGTCGATTAACATCGATAGAGAAAACTTTTTGCAACTCTATAACTATATTTTTCCCATTTCCAGATGGCAATCAGTATGTAACCATACCACTTAGCTCTTCGGTAGCCAGCTATATTAAGGGAAAATCAACGTCTGCTACAACAGTCAACCAGAAGTCTGAGAAGAGTGCCGAAAAAACCTTAACCATTAAACAGGAATTTGATTAACCGTTCTTAAATGCATTGAAACGGCATAAATGGATATTGCTTTTATGACAAAAACATTTGATTATAATAATATACCATATTGTAAATCCTCATCCAATCGCCCACATGCATACACACACAAGTCTAACCATAGTTTATATGCGATTTTAATAATTATATACTGCTTCCATCACACACACACTCACACATAAGTACACCCCTATGCTAATATACATTTTTGTATAGACTATTTTTATACCTATATAAAACAACCTTAGCTGACTGTATAAATAGTTGGCTTGGGATCTGTCTCAGTCGGAGGCAGATGATAATATTGCATAAGTTATAAAGTTTACAAGTTCTTTGATATTGAATACCAGAAGAGTTGAAGTCAATGAGAAAAAGATGAAATATAGATGATGATACAATGCTGATGATGTTCCTAAGCTGCCGAATAAAAGTTGCTTTGTTAATAGTTTTTATTGTTTGATTATATTAATTATTTACACACACATAAACCAACCTTTGTTTTTGCCAACAAAACCCAACAATATTGAGAAAAGTGTTTTGAAATTGATTTTCTTTTTTTTCTAAATAAACCAGAACAAACAAATGTAATGCAAGCAATAATATTATGTAGTTGTTTTTAATAAGTTATATGAAATGGGTAAGTATTAAGCGTAATAAAAAAGGTCAACAAGATTTTGAATAAAAACATGATTATGCCATCATTAAAATAAAACTTTGGCATACATTTCTTATTGAAAGGGACAGTAATCGAAACTTGGAAGGAATTTTTTTTTTTTTTGGTTTTTTTTTTTTTTTTCCGAAGGAAGGCCGAACCGCGATCAAAAAGTCTCCTACTTCTCAACATAAATTTGTTCAAATGCAGTTTTGTGAATTTTAATGCAAGACACTGTAAGGATATGTATGGAAGATAGAAATTGTTATTTAAACCCGACTACATACATTTTTGGGTATGTTTGAGTCAATTTGAGAATTGTTTTCAGGAGTTTTAAGCAATGTGTGCGATTAAGTATAATTTCTATATGCATGTTTATATCAACATAAAATTTATTTAGCTTACTTCTAGAAGAGGTGGCACCCGCTTGCTTGCGACAAGCTCGTTTGTGATGACAAAGTTGATATATATATATCTATAGATTTATTTTACTAAATACTAAATATGTAGACACTCAAGCATTCGTAGACATATGAACAGCGCGCACTATGACACATAAAAAGAAACATAGAAGATACAAAAAAAAAAGAAGCTAAAAATGCCTTTTGGTATTTAGCTAGTTGATTGATGTGTGTGTCATGTGTGAGTGTTTGTGCAATTGATTGATTGACGACATTATCTTATTGACACTTAACCTAATTAAACGTCGCTCATTACTAAGGTACTAGCTATCTCAAAGAGGGTTCTCTTTGCAATTGAATGGCAGGCACCTGTTGTTGTTCCTCTTCTTTGTATCCAACTTGTGCTTATACTTATTTCATGTTGCAGAGGTTGGCAAGAGAGGGGCACAGTCGGCATCGCTTCCGCTTTTAAGCCATTTGCATGCCAAGTAGCGGCCACTTGACCACAAACACACACACACAAAAAAAACGAAAGAAAAAATCACCACTAGGCAACGTGTGGCACATGCATAATGTACGATTACTGTGAACGCTTTGGGCGGTGCTTGGCACGCGTCGTAGCTTCCGTAGGTTCAATTCTTGGCCAGCTTTCCAAGCCGGATGCCGTTAGTGTCTTTTTGGTGCCCAATGGCACTTTTTATGGCCAATGCGACACAGCATTGACAATGGCCAACTGTAAAAAATCAAATAAACCGTAAAGAAAAAAAAACTTTACTCTTCTGGTCAAAGTTGAGTGGGTCACTAAACTTTGGCGGTTAAAATAATGGCTATCATGTAGGTGGGTAATGCATAGCTGTGTATGTGTGTGTGTGTTTATGGAAGTGTATGTAAAAGAAACCACAATTAGCGTTGATTGCGCCCAAGAGCAGGGAGTTGATAGACATTGGTCACTGTGTGGCTAGTTTGTCCACTCACTAGGTGTTTTGTGTGTGTGTGTGTGTGTTAGGGTGTGTCATTGTCTGTCTATGTTTGTTTTGTCTGCCTTTATTAACTGCACCCACGCAATTGCACGCTAAAAAATAGTTCACCAATTTTTGCACAAGTAACCAAACTAGTTTGTAAGAAACAAGCTTAAGCCGCCTTTTTAAGTTGGTAGCAAACAAAATTTTTGATTACTATGCACTTTATATAGACAAAGAAACCTTTATTTAAATTTATGTAAAACACAAATTTCTTAAAAGTCATTGAAAAAACATTATCACACTTGTTTTCAGTGTAGTCAAAGTGCGAAATAGCTGGAAAAAAATAATAATATACATATACAAAGCTTAGACATATGAGTATTGATCCTGTTAGCCGGACAGTTGTCCTAGGCTGTGCCCCAACAATTATTGTTAATGAACAGCGCTAAACTTTGCATTGCAATTCCGATTTCAGTTCCCATTGCGACGCGCTGTCAAACGGCCGCACATTCTAAGCTGTTGCCATCCATACAAAAGAAAAACTCTCACACACATAAAATCAATATTAATGAGCTATTAAAACGCTGTCTCTCAAGCTGCTGCTACTGCAAACGCTTTAATAACTAAAGCGGAAATTGAATAGCCGGAGCGTAGAAGCGGAATCGCAGACTTCGAATCGGATATAAGGCAAGGCTACACTGTCAGAAACCGGAAATCGCATTAGCATCAGCATCAGCATCAGTGCTCAAAACTCAACACATTTCACGTTTAAAAAGTCGCTACCGTCGTAACGGAAGTTTTAGCGTTATGCCTTGCGCCTGAATAGGCAATGGGCTGCTCCAATTCAAAGTCCACAACAGCGTTTGACGAGACCGAATCAAAAGCAAGCAACAAACCGACCAGCAACAAAATGGCTGACTTACCCAAGCCGGAATACCGTAAGTAGGGTTATCATTTATATAAATTTAACATAATCAATAACGCATTTAATACAGCTGCCTCGGAGGCATTCATTATACCCCTCGATGATGATGTTGACGTGCTGACTAATGCAACGGATCAATTAAATGATACTCTACGTCAGCCACCAAAGCGACTTCAAGAGTTGATGCAGCAAGCAGCCGAAACGGAGCCAATCACCATCGAGGAGCTGGAGGACAAGCAACAGCGTGCGGAACAGCGTCGCCAGGAACTATTGCAACAGAAACTTGAAACTTTACAAAAGAACGCACAAATGCTTATGCGCGGTGGACAGCAGGATGGAGCGGAGCGGGTAGAAGATAATGAGGAGCAACAACAAAAATAATCTCCAGAGAAATTAAACTAAATACTTTATTCAAATACCATTCAAACTAGAGACACTAGAATCAGTGCTTATGTTTTAAATATTACTTCAGTTTGTAACTGAATGCTGAGTGTTGAATGGGGCACCTAACAATTTCAACTAGAATAATCGAACACCAAATAAATATACTACAAAATATGATAAAGAATTTTTAGGCGAGTGAACTTTTTAGAAAGAATTATTTTCCTTTAATTTATATATTGCTTAGATTTTATATTTTTGTTGAATAAAGCTTACAAATCGCTTGCCTTTCAAGACAGACATGAGTTAAAATTTTTACAGGGCATTTTATATTTTCGAACCTAATTAGTTTTAATCTGGGCACCTTGAATTTGATTAATAGGATTCAAATGTTTTTAAACCAATAATCGTTGGTTACTAATCATGTTTTAAATGAACAAACAAATAATTGAAATTGACAAAAATTAAACACTTACTGATAGCGAAAGCTTATAAACTTACTGAACACAATCAACAGCAAACTTACCCAAATTTATACGCAAGAACAAAAAGAATATAATAAAATCAATTTTCTTGAAGATCTTTTCATTCACATTGTTTTATTGTTGGCTTTAATTCATAAGTAAATGTATTTTAAATTTTATTTTATAATTCTTATTATTATTATTTATTGCATACATATATCGTAGTATAAGTATATTTCAAACAATTAGATTGTATGCGTTTTAAATCTCATTTCAATATCAATATTATGAGTGCTGACTTGTTCTTTCTCATTGCCTTCTTCGAATGGAAGTACGAGTTCAAATTGTTGTCAAGATCTATATATATATATATATGTATTGTATATAGTTAGTTTGGGCTTGTTTGCAGAGATATATTTGTTTTGTATATGTATATAGTATTTATAGTTTCTATATGATTCATTTTGGATGTGTGCGTGGTTTGTAAATCATGTCTTTTGGGTTGTAGTTTGGTTTCTTTCTCCATTGTTATTGGCTAATGCTTTAAACTGTTAGATGTCATTGAGACTACAAATGTTGCTTTGATTTCAGCTGCGGATATCCTTAGCAGATCCTAATTTGTTAATAAGTTAGCTACAATTCGATAAAAAGGTTGTTTTCCCATGTTCATTTTTTTAAGATTAAGTTATGTATCCGTTTAGTATATATACCATATATGTATTTATTTCTGTGCCTGTCTTCTTTGCTTATGCTATTGTTTTTTTGTATTTTATTTGTCATATGCTTTTTAATTGATACATATGTATGCAAGTTCTTAATTTGTTTTATTTTGGTGCACTTTGGAAAATTTGGTTTTTTAATTAAACTATTAAATGGAATACAAAATTCGAAGGCAGTCAATGGAGCAATGTTTTATATTTGTTTAGTTTTAATTCCTGCTAAAAAAACCTACATAACTGAAACCCAAACACTTAACCCAATGCTTGACAAGCTCGTCTTGTGATATATGGCATTCGAAAAACCCCTTTCTTTAAAACAGCACAACCTTTATGTTAAATATTGCTAACTATTTCATTTGGCCTAAACATGATCTATTTAAACGTTTTGTGCAGGTCTCTTTGTTAGTTTTGCCAAGCAAACTTCTCGCTCTTTCAAACTCAAATACTAAAGTTTATTTTTAAGAGATTTGCGTTTGGCTTTTCTCTAGTTTTCTTATTGCTTTTTCTCCCATTGACTACCCCTTTGTGATGTGATCTGCGTGCCTGATTTTCTATTGCTTTTTGCTGTTGCTGTTGTTGTTGTTGTTGTTATTGTTGTTCAATAAACTTTAGTTCTTTTCTCCTTATTTTTGTTTAGGTTTATCTTATTTTTTACAAAGTTTTCATCAAAAGTTTTTGTTCTTAGAAGTTGAACTATGGTGGGTTACGTTCTTAATAGATACATATACTTGTGTTCGTCTTTATTATTTTTATATAATACTACAAATTTGCTTGGTTTATGTTTTGAATGTCCTAACCTCTTTTGCTTCTCGCTCCACTGGTACTTAAAAATAACGTTTTTGCTTAACAAAAGATAATTCAAACACAAAAAAATTTATCATAAACAACACGTGCAGTACAATCACATTTTTGTCCGCATTTTGACTAATCATTCTGCTACAAATTTCCATTCCCATCTTCCCCCACAACCCGGAAAATTGCAATGTTCGAGATTCGTTGCCACGCCGTACAAATATCTCTGTAAGTTTGAACTGTATTAAAGCTTTTCCTTTACGTGTTTTGGGTACGCCAAAAACTTAAGCTTAACCATATTTAAAGATATATATATTTAATGTATAATATAGTATATATGGTATAATATATTTATATATAATGTATTCCAAATCGTAATCCTTTATATTTGTATTAAATTCATTTTGCATGGAGCATGTGCCTACCTAAAAGTAAACGCCTAACAAAATTTTAATTCTTTTTCATATGATGTGGTTTTGTTTGCTTTTTATAAAGAAGCTACGAAGGCTGCTTAACAAGTTTTCAAATGCCGTGTGCTGTGAATATTTTTTGCAAAGTTCAGTTACTAAGTGCTCTTGATTTATAATTGTTTTAAGTGTTATCGGTCAGTTCTTTAAAATGCAAATGGAATTTTGATTACAGAATTTTGTTGGTATGCGGTAGAATTCTAAAGATGGAAGACGCATTTAAACGGTTTTTTTGTACTTAAGGAGAATGTATTTGGTATTTATTCGCTTCATTAAAAAATTTTGTAAATCTGCTTTATTTTCTTTAAACTTAAGAAATCTCGAAGATTATTATATAAAAAAAATAATATCTTAATGATAAAAATATTTTTGACAGCTTTTTTGGCACTATAGAGCGTTAGATAAAGCTTTAAAAACTACTTTCTTCGATTCGGGACACTTTTCAGTTGATATTACAAATTTATTATTGTTAAACTTTGGCATATGGAAAACTTGGTAAGCAACTCTCTCATATTGTAATTACATATAGGCAGATATATTAATTTTATATATATATATTTGGGGGCTAGACATCAAAAAATCAGTACTGCTTGTCAAAGTGTTTAACCTAAGCCTAGTTTTGGTTTTTTTGCCAACAGTTTATTAATTTGTTTTTTACGTTTTGCACACAACATTTATTGCAACTATTTGTTTGTATTACGAACTGAATTTTTTTGTTATTTTATTCGAGGGGGTCTTGCGCTTTCTCTCTCTCTCTCTCTCTCACTCACAATCGCTCGCCCTTTAGTTATACACGCCCCTGACCATGCCCTCGCGATTGCGCGTATGCCACTTGCAGGTGAGTATACGTATATAGGTGCGGCGAAAGGATGCATTGCACAAGGCATAGCACATGGGATTTATGGTGGAGTTGATGTAGCACAACGCATAGAAGAAATCCCACAGTTCGGTGGGTATGCAATCTGAGCATGTTGTCAGCGGCTTGATCAGCACCAGAATATTGTATGGTGTCCAGGTGATGATGAAGCTCAATAGTATGGCTGAGAGTGTTTTGGCCGCCTTCGATTCTTGCCGTTTTTCCTGTGACTTTTTCTTCTTTTTGGCCGCATTGCGTGCAGTCAACAGGGCATGTTGAGTTGCCAACACGCCCGCCTTGCCACCTAGCTGCTTGGGTATGATTTTGGCGTTGAGCAGTCGCATATCCTGTGGGGCATGCGACATGCGTCGACCCAGTGGCAAACTGAACTCCGAGTCACGCGATGGCAACGGTCGACGTGTTAGCGGTGGGGCGGTGACCACGCCCATTCCCACATTCGGTCCGGTGACTGTGGTGTTGGCAACAACATCCTCGTGTATCATTTTAATGGAAGGTGCCCTTTCCGTTTGGGTTGCAACATTGCCCACAGTTGGTGCATTATTACTGCCGTTTGCCGTGCTGGCGCCATCTGGCGGCAGTCGTATGAGTATTGTATAGACAGAATCCTGGCTAACCGAACGTGATCCAATGCAGTTGCTGACGGGCAGCGAGCGTGAATTAGCCGCAGAGATGCTACAACTACCAACACCATTCACATTACTATTAGCACCACCAACACCACCGACTCCGACTCCAACGCTAACATTGCTGTTGCCACTGTTGATGCTGATGTTAATGTTGCCGTTGCCATTGTTGTTCACCGCATTCATATCCTGCATTTGTAGCTGCGAAATTGAGTTGAGTGGCGGACGCAACGGCGTCGGTGAAACATCCGCCAGCATTATGCTCGGTGGCCGGACACCACTGACACTCCCGCCCATTGAGTAGTTGTCCCTCATCACGTTAATCGAGGTGCATCTGCAAACAGAACAAACAAGCGCACAGCAAAACGAACAACAAAAAAACATAAATAAAAACAATATATGCGCACAAAGGTATGTCGCACTTTAGTATCGCCAGAAGATTCAACACGACACCTGACACAGCACAGCACAGCACAGCAGGCATCCAGGCATCAGGCGTCAGGACATTGACAGGCCTTACAAAACTGTGACAAGCTACGACAACAACAACAACAAGAATAACGACAAAAATGGATCAATATGGAGCAGCGGATGCAAACTGCCACACACACACACACACTCACACCATGAGTGATTAGCACAGAGGAAAGTAGAGAGAATGAAAAAGTCCTTTAAGAACTTAACTGAAATGTTGTAAGTAATTTAAGGGTAAAACGTTCTAAGCTCACTAAACTGTATCAAACGATGCCTACAGTCAACTTAAAAAGCTTTTGAATATTTTTATGACTACGGATAGTATAATAATATAATTGAGATAAGAAAAGATGCCGAAGAGGCTGCTTGTAAAAAGAAGAATGGTAAGAAATTTTTCATGCCGATTCCTGTTCTGCAAGTCGGTCGACTAGAAGCTATCTACCAAATTTAATAACATTCGATTAAAAACTGTGAAAGTTATTTCTTATCATTAAAGGCGAATGCCTAGGGTCGGCAAGGGTGTATTTAGTCCTAAGATTTTGTATACCGATTTTCGGGGGACGTCATCAGCTATCTTCGCAACAATTTTCTGAAATCTAGCTGTAAAGATTTAGCAACTATGTTTTTTTCTTCTACAGAGTCTCAATACTATCAAACAAAGAAATTGGGGTTTTAAATTACCCATTAATAAAATACCATTGCATTTGAAAATTGGTTTAGCTTCAATCATCTTAATCTGAATTATTTGGAATATATTTTTAGTCAATTCGTAAAAACTAGAGTTTAAGACATGCATTAAAAGTCTTTGCTTTAAAAAATGGCATCAGGCTTAACCAGTTTTTGGATACAAACGATTTGTTTGGGATTTAAGGTTTACATTGATCACAAGTCGATTAAAAATCGTTTTTGTCGACTTTCAATGTGGTATTCATCTATGGGTCAAAACATTTTTAGAAACCCTTATCACATTCGGATAAACTACATGAATTTCGACTACTTTGTTACTACTACTACTAATATTTATCTTGTTTTGACCTAATGTTCGTTTCCACATTCAAATTAGGTATTGTTTTTAATAATCGTTTAAGCTATCATTTTATAAAGATTTTGACTTCAACTAATCATTAAATAACAATTCAGATACGGATTCAAATGGTTTAATAACAGAACAAAAGCCAAATCAAAATCCAATAACCAAAAACACAAAAAAAAACATTTTCACTCAATGGAAGCGACAAAAGTTGCCACAAATTGAGTATGCAAAGAAAAAGAAAAAGAAGAAGATGAACAAAACGAAAGGCGTTTCCAATTCTCGCAAACTGAGTTTCAACCATTTCTGTGCTTTCGTCTGTGTAACTGCAGCACACGATGTGTCTGCGCGTACTTTTCGGGTGCTCTGTGGTATCTACTGATGGCAATGCTGGTGCATGGTGTGCTAGTGCAAAATAAGACCTAAGTACGTGTGTGTGTGTGTGTGTGTGGGTGGCAAGTGAAATTATTTTCCTGTATATTTGTTTTCAACTGTGGGGCAGGCAACGAATTGAATTTGTGTTGTTTTTTGTTTGTTCTGTATGAAGTGCTTGGAGTGCATTTGAGATGCGAAGTCACACGCACACTCACACTACGAGCTGTATGTGTGTGTGCTTCTCTTTTTTTTTTTGTTTTGGTGCAGTTTTTGCTTACACACGAAAATTAGACGATTAAAAGACAAATAAGAGCTGTTTTTTTTGTACTACCTGGAGACGGAGCTTTGTAAAGGAGTTTCAATTGTTACTGGTGTTGCATACCCTAAATCAGATGGCTCCTCCTGCTCATACGCAAAATCATCGGAATCCTCGCGGCCCGAATGCCACCACGCGATGCACCACTCCTTGACGTTGCCAAAGCATGAATATGGCTTTTTGATTGTGTTCGTGCTCTTAATCTGCATAACAAACAAAATATATATACATGTATACAAACAAACAGCACGAAATACCCAAATGCAAATGAAATGTCATGAAAAATTCATATGCTAAAGGGTTTAACTTACGCTTGACTTGCGCGAGTGCATGCCATGATATCCGGAATCGATGACCATATTTGTCATATAAACACTTTCCGCATCCGCTGAGCTCTCGGAGCGTGGTCGACGCCAGGTGTCGTGATCATTGGCACCCAGTTGGGCAAGCCCCAGCAAACCTCCACCAGTGTGATTTACAACAGTATTTTCATCGCTTCAAAAAAGGGGTTGAGAGAAGGGTGAGTTATATTTTTGTAAGCTCATAAAAGTATGCTACATAAAATATGCAAAACTAAATGGGTTTTTTAAAAGCTGTGTAATTATATTTATTCAAATGTTTAATAAGTTATTTACTAAGGTAATTTATTTTAAATGAAACTGTGCTTATTTATGTATAAGCTCATTTCATTTGTAGTCAAATATTTAATTAACTTTATAATCATACTGAATGCCCAAAAGATTTAAGAATAGCGGTTCTATTGAATTCGACTTTCACTTTAATTCCAAAGAAGCTAACAAATAACACTTTTGCGATTTCTTCGAATTGTTTTAATTGCTAATAGAATGCCTAATTACTGTTTACCTCAAGAAATTTAACTTAGAAAATTCCGAGAAACAGCGACGCCCATTCAAGTTAACACAAACAACTTAAGCCGTGTGTGCGAGTCAATAGAGATATAATTTTTAAACTTGTCAATTGTGTAAAGGGAATGAATAAATGTTGTAAAACAGATTGAATTTAATGAGCAAAATCACAAAGGTTAGCGCCCACACAATGTTTAATCTACTCACCTGCTGTTGGAACGCTTGCTGGAATCCTTTTTGCCCGCTTGCAAATTGGGCAAATCCTTTTGACGTTTCTTTGTCTCGCGCCAAATGCGAAAGTAGAGAAAACACATGATCGTAACGGGAAAATAGAATGCCGCCAGTGCTGTGCCAAACGTAATATATTGATTTGTCTCTATAAACTGTATATAGCACTCATCCTTGGGCACAGTACGCTTGCCTTCAATGTAGGGCCAGCTGTAGATCCAGGGTGGCCAGAGTAATAAGCTTATGCCCCAAGCGGCGCTTATCATAACGGCCGCCTTATTTGTTGTTCTCTTGGCGCGATAAGTCAGTGGTCTTGTTACACTAAAATACCGATCAAAGCTAATGATCAATAGATTCAAAACCGATGCATTTGAGGCCAAATAGTCGAGCGCCAGCCAAGTGTCACAAACATGCGAACCCAATGGCCAATAGCCCAATATGGTTGTGACCGCAAATAGTGGCATTGAAATCGCACCAATTGCAAAATCCGCAATTGCCAGCGAAAACAAAAAATAATTACTAATCGTCTGCAGTTGCTTATCAATCTTGAATGAGATCATCACCATAACATTGCCAGCAACTGTTACCGTGCTCAAAATCGCCGCTACGAAGCCCATTACCACCATTGAAGCCAACGAGTAGCGCGGTCCCTTTGTCTCAAAGCCCAATGTGCCATTCGTTTGATTGCCATACGGATCATAAAAACTACTTGCCGCTGTCGACGTTAGATTCTCCAGCAGGGCTGTTAATAGGGTGCTGCTTGTGGTGGGGCTGATTGTGGGGCTTGCGCTGCTGCTGCTTGTACTTGGTGCTGCTGTTGTTGTTGTTGTGGTTGTGGTCGTAGTAACGGTCTTAAACAACGGCTCCAGTATGCTGGGCGGGCCATGAGCGGCCAAGGCCAAACTCATTACTGGCTCCATATCTTATGTGTGTGATATATTGTATTTTTTAAGTTATTTTTTTGTTTTGATTTGCTTTGCTTTGCGAAAGAGATAATTATAAAGAGCGAGAGAGTATTATTTTGCTTGGCTGCTGACTTCTAAATAGCCTCATTCGGTTTTTTGTGCTGCTTATCCTTGTTGCACCCACGCTTTGGCGCTGGCGCTTTTTTTGTTCGCATTTTTATACTGGCCCTGCAACGAAAAAAATCACATAAAATATATATGTTCATACTATATATACATAAGTATATATAAACAGAGAGAGTTATGAGTTGTGGCAGGCCTTTGATACATGCCACCCATCTCCCTACCCGACCCGCACTCCCCACTCAAAGGCATTTCTGCCTGCAGCCCTCGGCCGCAAAGAACTGCTTTGTCCTTGTTGCAAATGACATTTTCTGTGTGATTTGTTTTAATGAAAATGTAAATGAAAAACTGCTTGAATGCGTTTCCTTGGCAAAGTCGACCCACACACACACACACATTTACAGATAAACATGCCACGCCCACGCTTTTGCTTGTATTTATTGTTGTTGTTGTTGTTGGTATTGGTATTGTGCCAACAATGGGCCTGTACATGCAACAGTCAGTGTAGGCAATAACAACAAGTACAAGAATAAAACAGAAACTTGGCTGGCAGACTCACAAAATGCACCTCACTCCGCCACCCCCGTTCCAGTTCTCCCCACGTCCAGAACACTTTGGCACGGAAATGTTCAAGGCGGCTTCCTCTGACACTTTTCAAAAACTATTGATGCTGTCATTGGCTATATACATATATATATCTATATATATATATATAGTGTATGTATATGAATGGTCTTCACAATTGTGTTTTGATTTGGAAAGTTTTTAATAAGTTACGCATACGCAGCGTTGGCATTGGAGTACTTTCTGATGTTGCTGCTGCTGCTGTTGCTGCTGTTGCTGATGGTTTTGACATGATATGCGACATGATTGATTTGTATTGAGTGCTTTTGGCAGTTTATTCTGTGCTCAGCTCCGCTGGCATTGACAGCATTCAACTCATTGTTTGAACGTCTCTCGAAATGCTCATCCGTGCATTGTCCTGCGCTTTATATATTCTTCGACGGCACAAATCACAGGCATAACAGACGAAACAGCCTGGCAAAATGTGTCAAAAGGCTTTGCGTATGAGCATGAAAAATGTCTAATAACAATAACAACAACAACAACAATATCTTTATATAGAACATTAGCTAATAATTGAATTATGGGTTTTGAAACTTTGAGAGCTGTTTGAAAATAGATTTCAAATACAATTGAATTATCAGTGAATGGAAAGCTTTTAGCCAGACAATAAGGAATGCAAGTATTGTTTAGTAAAAAGGGAGTCCTGTCAAACAAAAATAAATTTAATTCCATTTTTATGCTTTATTGCAATGAACCAGGATTAAAAATTGTTCGGGCTTTGCTTAGGTAGACTTAAATTTGAGAATAAATTGTTTAGTCAAGCATAGTATTTAGTCAAGTAAAGTATTAGGTAATTACTTATTGGAGTTAATAGTTTTTTAATAGTGTAGAGGAAGGTTAATTGACTTTTTGAACCTCTATCTTTTGAGTCTCTTGCGCTGACTGCTATTGTCCAGAAGCTGGAGCGCAAGAATGTTACCGTGGCTATCCAATCTGTTTATATATCTTCTTTGACAGTATTCTGTTTTTGAGGTCATTGTGAAGAACAGCATTTCCATTCCACTAATCATAGCACCAAATTTTAGACTGAAGATCTTGAATAATTCTTATGTTGAAGTGCGACGCGGTGCGCCACAGTTTGATGCCGGCTTTGACATTTTAAACCAGTTCAAGCAACAAAACCTTACATCTTAGGCTTCTTGTTAAAAGTCATCGACATAGTAATTGAATCTCAATGTTTAATCTTAATTGCAACACGTCTGAATAAATGTCTATTTAATATCTTAAGTAAAATACTGAATTGCGGCATAAGACACAGACAAACACCTTCAAAGTCTGTCTGCATTAAAACCAGACATTTAAATTAAGTAAATTGAAATCATATATGTACTAATTTGCCACACAAGTGACACGCTTCTAAATGGAATTGTGTGTTATTGTTCTCTGTTTGTTTTAACTAAAACGAGCAAAGATAGTAAACTGCCAATTAGCTTTAGACGCTTTCCACTTAATAACACAGAACAATTGCTGATACCACTTGCCTCACCACATCATTGTGCCATACTTATGGGCGATTTAAATGAAATTCAAATGAAAGTGCTTGTGAAATGTTGGTTTTGCATGTACTTATGAATAATAATTGACATAAAATTCACCAGAAATATTAAAGTTGCTTAAAATAGCATGGGTTTGAACTAGCTTTGCTAAACTATATTTGAATTCCCTACTTGTGCTCATTGCATAAATTAAAACCAGTTAAGGCCGCTACACCCACTTCAATGCATAACAGGGCACTTGGCAAAAATGCATGCTTAAAACAATGTGTCTCCAACGAAATTGTGAGTAAACTTTTTTTTTTTGTCCACAAAATATGTTGGGAGCTTAACTTTTTTTTTTTGTTGGCTTAAAATAGAAGCTTGTGCCACGCAAAATGCAAAAATGTGACAAGATAAAGTATTTAGCAAAGTATGCGAAAGGGCAAACAGCAATTTAAAGAACATCACATAACGAGCGCATAATTGAATCAAGACCAACTTTTCTACATACAAAAATTAAAAAATTTTAATTACATTTTTGAGCATAAATCTTGTGAAATGAAAGCTACTTTTAATAACAATAATAACATGACAAGTGCTTAGCTTGTAGCTTTTGGCATGTCTGTCAAAATTCTCTATGCACTGTCTTAATTTGAAAATCTTGTGTTTAACACAACAAGGATAACAAGTAAATAAATCAATCTTAATATGTATCTCAATTGCCGTCTGGCAAACACACACAAACAAATATAAATCAAAGCCGCTAAAATGAGTGGACGCCAATAAACTGTTGGGCAACAAATAAAACCAACAACAGCAGCAATAATTGGCCACAAACAAAGTGGGAAACAGTTTCAACAACTTCTAGTGTAAGTCTGGCTAACCTGCCAAAAAAAAAAAAAACCCCCAGCCTTTTAGACGCGTCAGCTCATATTGGGCAAGGCCCTTTTAGCCGGCCAATCTTAACCAACTGTCGGCTTAGTGATACATTCAAATTTGTTAGCGTCAATTCTTGGCAAATAATCGAATTGCCTGGCGCGCCCCGTTAAAAAGGATTTATGGATTTATTATGAAAACGCAAGAACAACACCACAGCACAACACATACAAGCACACAAGCAACCTGCCGCATTCATTTGCCAATTTATTAGGCTATTTTTATGACAGCCAAACACACACATGGAGAGTCTGATCAGGGCTCATCAGTAGAGCTGAGCTGCCTTAATTTTTACCATCTTCTGTTTGTATTTTTATTTTTATTTTTTTTGCACTTAATGCGGGCGCTGTCAGCTCAGCACAAACCAAAACACAGACACACAAAGACACCCACTGAGATCTTAAGCTTTTATCAAATTGTATAAAAAAATACACGAACAAAAAACAAGAAGAAGCAAAAAGAACTAGCTGCCGACTTTTGTGCGTTTTGGCTGCTTAGCTTTTATGCTAATTTCTTTAGCCTTTGCTTGTTTGGCGGAAATTAAATTGCTGCTGGACTGCTGCTGGTTTTGCTGTTGGTTGCTGCCGCTGCTGCTAACACCTTATGCTGGTTGGTCTGGCACTCAATGCTGAGCATATTGCGAACACACGCATTGTAGTTGCCGCGCCCCACCGACAACCGACCCGACCCGACCCGAACCATCCATCCATCCATCCAAATGACCGACCAGCGACCTACTCGCTGCTTTAATTAAAACGAGAGCATTGGAAACAGAAACAGCAAGCAAATACTCTCCCTCTTTCTCTCACACACACAAACGCAATTTACATCTTTACTTACGTTACAGCGCAAGCTCTCGCGCTTTCGCTCCGCAACTGTAGCTCTCACTCTCTCTCGGGTTTAACTGTTCCTGTGTGTGTCACTTATTTGTGCATGCTCAGCGTTGGCATTGTTGTTGCTGGTTGCTGCTGCTTATGATGGTGCTGGCTGATGCTGCTGTTGATTTTGGCCATTTGCCGCTCCCAAAAGTATGCTTTGTAATTTGTTGTATTGTGCGCGCACATCTTTACTTTTACATCAGCCTCAGCGTCGCCGTCGCTGTTGCTGTCGCCGTCGCCGTCAGCTTTAACGTTAGCGTAAGCGTCGCTGCCTGCTGGCTCAATTCATTTCTTTTTCTTGTTTTTTTTTGGTTTTTTGTAATATTATTTTATTTTTGCAAACATTTTATTATACACAATGCGTGCGGCTGCGTTCACGCCGCAACGTTGACGTTAGCGTCGACAGCACCGTCAACGCTTTAAAGCGCTTCGCGTGTGTTTTTTAGCGCTGCCCAAAAAGTTTTTACATTCAGCCTGCGCTTAACATTGTAATCAAATTTATGCTTTTGTGTTATAGATACAAATGTATAAACTGATTTTGCTTTTACTATTTTCATATAAACTAGAAATGTTGCTTTGCGTGGGATTTACACAACAAACAGCAGCTTTACTTAATTGTTAATTGCGCTTATTATAAAAAAAATAAAAATGGTTTGTAGCGTGTATTGTTTTGTTGTTTGTGAGTTTTTGTTTTTTTTTTTTTATCGCAAATATTTAATCCGTTGTCCGCCCCATGTATAATCGTTGCTTTTTTCACGTTGCACGCGTTCGCCATCAGCTGGAGCTCGAGCTGGGGAGCTTGATAGTGAAGCCAAGTGCACGTTTCTAAATCTCGTCCGGGACTGAAGCTGAAAAGCTTCAAGCATATACCTTAACGGTACCTTTTGGCCACGAGAGCAAACCAAACGAGCGCTTGCTCGGTATCTTGTTTACTCTCTCTCTCTCTCTCTCGCGCTCTCATTTTATAATCTCGCCTTTGTCCGAGTCAGGATGCTGTGTGTGTATGTTTGTATTTGAGTGTGTGTGTGTGTGTGTGTGTGTCAAAGCTGTTATCTTTCGTTTTGTGCTGGAATTTGTGTTTGTTGGGCAACACAGAGAGCATCCTCAGCAACACCCTCAATAATGGCCCAAGCCCGGCTAATGTGTGTGTGTGGGTGAGCGAAAGCGAAAAAACTGTTACAATGTGAGTGTGTAGATGTGTGTCAGCGTGTGCGATTTTACACTGAGCGCATTAATATTAGCGAAAAATCATTGAGCTTTAACATTTTAGGAAATTTTGAAATTATGTTCTCAAAAATAATAACATTTACTGAAACAAATTAAACTTAAAACATAAGAAATGTTCAAGAGATTAACTGTTTCCAGTTATATATGGTTATCAATTTTGTTGAGTGTATGTTGCGTGTTAAGCTGCTGCAGTAACACAAAAACTAAATGGATGAATATGAATGAAAGAGCCACAAACAGACAAGTGCAGAGTCCAAATGCTCAACTGCTGGACGGGGTGACTGGCTGACTGCCTAGGCTAAAACGCAGGCAGCAGGCAGCAGGCATGGCAGAAGGATGAGTTTGTGCCCCAAGGGGACATTGGCTCAAGCATGCTTCTGTTTAACTGTAGCACAGTTGCTCTTCATCAGCATGAACAGGCAACAGTGGCGGCAACTTGTGTCTCTGAATGGGACTCGCAGGATTGTGATGGAACGATGAGTAAGTATATAGTATGCATGTATGTACATTTGTGAGGGACGCGAACTTGGGGTTTTATTACGTCTATTCGCATGGGTGATGTGAAGTAGGCGCTGGAAAAGAGCATTCTCACATTTCAATTAAATAATACCACGAGCATATTTGAATATTGTTTTTGTTTCTTTGTCTTTCGCTTTTATTCCGCCAGCTTTTATTTATAGCAACAACTCGTGTTGCACTAAAACTGAACAATGGTCAGTTATGAGTTATAACTGATGCCAGCCGGCAGAGCTGACATGGCTAGTGGCCATCAAATGCCCATGGACACTTTCCTGCAGATGCTGCACACACACATTTCCTTTATAATCCTCGCGTATTCTTAACAAACTGTCCAAAGTTGGCACAGCTTTAATAAAACAAAACATGTTTAAGCTTAGTTTCGTTAAATTATTTCTCATAATTCTTATTTTAAAATATGAAACCAAATGTTTTTAATAAAAAAAAAAAACCATTTGTTTAATTTTTGTACATTTCACCTTTGACTAAGAATCGATAGCTGTCTCTCCTGGATTCTCCAGCAGTCCTTTCGAGCTCGTTCCAAATCGATATCCTTAACAGAAAACCCCATACAAAATAGTATTTTAATAAAAAGACTTAAATCTGATGTTTTTGTCGTGTTGTTTTTTTTATGTATATTTTAATTTATGTTTGTTTTTGTATTAAATTTAGTTTTTATATATGTATATATAAAATATATAAGCATAAACGTTTACAAATATAAATATCTTTTACCATTCTCCAGCGGCTTGCAAAGCCGGGCTTCATTTTTTTTTTCTTTCTCTCTCTCGTTTTTTCAATATCTCTCATTCGGTTGTATCAAATCTTATTTGGAGTTTGAATCCGCAAAGATCAAACATACTACGTATTATTTTAGATGTGCCACAATAACTTTTGCTAAAAACTCTTCATCTCATCATATTGTAGACTTAAGTTATGTGTGTCTGTATTTTGAGTTTTAGGCATTTTTTTTCTGTTTTTACTCTGTTTATACTCATCAAATATAATTAATACATGTGTGTGAATGTAAGGAGGATACATCTATGTACAATAGCGATAAGGTCAACAAAAGAACTGTGTTTTACTGTGTGTTTTATGTGTGTGTGTTTGGATAACAATTAATATATATTTATGTATATAAGTGTATGTATATTAAGTAGAATATTTGTTAGCTGCTTTAATCGATATGCATTTGCATATATATTACGATTCTGTTCAACTTGTGTGTATATTTTTATTATATAAATAGTTGCCAATTGCTCGAGAGATAGGACATGTATACATAGTTATATATGTATTTATATGAGTAATACAATGCAGACAAGAGAAAAAAAAATTTTATATTACTTATGCTTTAAGTTGAACGACACAAACTTTTTGTTTTACCCGAAAAAATAAACGCGCTGCTCGGCATATTTGCTATGTATAGTAATATATATGTAGCTATGTGTGTAAAATATGTGTATTTAATAGTTATGTGTGGAGAGGGACGGGGTGAAAAAGGGGTACGCCTTTTTTGTATAGATGGCTGACAGACAATTGTTGCATAGCTGCTATTGCTACTGCTACGGTTGCTGCTCCTCATCCCTCGGAATAGGAGCTGAGGCTGCTGCGCGTTGAACCCGTAAAATGATCGCGCTGCAATGTATCCGTAGGCACAGAAACTATTAAGGCGCCGCCATACAACGTTTCCATTTCATCCAGTTGCTGTGCAAATGTTTCCTCCAAACGCTAAATAACATAGACAAATTTTTCATCAATATTATGTTTTCAAATGAAGTAAAAAATTATATTTAACGACATTTTGAAGCAAACAATATTCAAAGTGTCTACTAAAGCAACTAGTTAAGCGCATATGTCTATATATTGAATATTTAAATCATGCATTTTAATCTACCAAATAAAGTTTTAGATAGATATATAAAGAGTTAAGAGCTTTTGTGCCCATAAACTAACCTCTTGTTGCAGCCGCTGTTGTAGTTGCTTTACGAATAGTAGTAGTAGTAGTAGTAGTAGTAGAAGAGAAGTGCCGGCAAGAAAAGGTATTGTTTTTTTTTTTTTTGGTTTTTGAACATAATTTTGATTGGTTTTGGTTTTTACATATATATGAATATAGTTTATTATCAAAAGCAGCGCGTTGTTGTATATAGGTTGTGGTTGTGTGTGTGATGTGTGTGGTTTGTGTGTGTTGTGTGTATGTTTGTGTGCGCGCATCAATGTAAACATGAACACGTTTTATATAGTATGATTATCAATATTGTTAAGTGTATGCTTGGCATTTTGATAAGTTTATGGTAGCTAAGTACTTTTTTGTTTTTTTCTTTGTAATACTGCTAAAATGGAATGCAACGGTTGCAGGGGCGGGCTTAAACAATTTAATAATAATATAAGAATATAAAGAACTTTGGCAAATCATTGTTTTGTTTCGTTTTGTTTTGATATGGCAATTTTACAGCGTTTAGAAAAAAGAACAGTTAGGTGTGGCAAAAAGAGTTTAAGTTAGATTTTGTTAATATATTTGTAAAGTTGATATGTGTGTGTTTGTTTTATAAAGCAAGCAGTAAGTATATAAAGGATATATGAAGCGCAGTTTTGTGTTAGTTGAGAGTGTTTTTGTTGTTAAAAGAAACGCTGCTAAAATGAGGCGAGTGCGTAGAATATAGAGTTGTAGTTGTTGTTGTTGGTTTTATTTTCTGTTTGTATGCGTGGAAGCACTTTAAATGGAAGCTCTCTCTCTCTCAGGCAGCGGAATTACCCTCGTCTAGGCTTAGTTGCCGCTGTGTGATACGCGGCAGCCTATATTTGGCGGCATACAAATCATGGTAGATATCATCGGTGGCACTGCCACCAGCACCACCATTAGCAGCACCATTTTGTGTCGACTTTAGCGTGTCACGCAGTTGGGGCTGCACCTCATCCAGCAAGGCGGCCGCCTTGCGTCCAGCATCGAATATCAACTCGGCATCGCTGCAATAACGCGTCGATGTGCTCAACTCATGCATATTGTACATGGACTGGGCGCTGCTCAGGGAGGAGCGACCGCTGCTGTTGCGACTGGCCAGCGAGGGTCGCTTGATGGCAAACGAGGTGGAATGCAGCAGGCGTTGTGTATGGGCCGTTAGCTTGGGACCCTCGTGTATGCGCAACTGCACCTGTTGATCAGCGGCATTGACAGCGAGACGACCAAAACGATTCGTTACCAAACCCAGGTCATCCGGTGTCTTGGGTGGCGTTGGTGTGCTGCTGCTGCTGCTCTGCTTGAAGGTGCTCATTGTTGGCTTGGTATTGTGCTCCTCGGCGCAGTTCAGATGCGGTGTGCTGGTAACCACCTTTACGAGCTCATTGCTGGGCGGCTGTGGGTTGGTTGCCACCACCGATGGCATGGTGGCAACACTAGCACGTTTCATTATCTGCTCTCTGTCATCGTCCTCCTCCTTCAGCACCAGATCGCTGCGCATCTGAGCCCGTTGCTGTTTATGCATTATTGGGGTGCTTGGCACACTGCGACTCAAATCGGGCGCCGAGCCACGGAAATTGCCACGTCCACCGCTAACGCCGCCAAGCATAAGTAGCGACGAACGCGATCTGGGCAACTGTTGCATATCGATAAAGGTATTGCGTGGCAACAAACGTGCCGAACGTTCATTGAAAATGCCACGCAAACGTATAGGCAACTCCACCTCAAGATCCTCAAATTCGGTGCGATTCGAGACAAGACCGTGTCGCCGCTCGTGCTCATCAATAGCAGCGCTAATCATGACATTAAGTCGCTGATATTTGGTTGTTGTTGTTTTTTTTTTTTTTTTTTTGAGGGTTCAGTATATATTTGTTTGTTGTTGTTAGCACACATGCAAGCCCGAGAATCATTTAAATTTTTTGTTTATTGTTGTTAGTAGTATATTGGAAAGCACAGCGGTTGTAAGCGTTTCGTTTGCATGAAAACAATTTCATTGTCATTATTATTGTTTTTTGGTTTTTATTTTTTATTTGATATATTTTTAGTTTTGTAGTAGGTAGTAGGTAGAGTAGTAGGCCACCAAAGTGTATGCATTTGCGTGGTGGGGGTGTAAAGAGAGAGAGAGAAAAAGTTGATCAAAATATGTATAGTTTTGTTTTTGTTTTTGATTCCACTAAAAACGTTTAAACATTATGCAATAATCGGAAAGAGTTGGAAAAAATCTATAATGATTGATAATTTTGAAAGGTATTTCAACATTTACTCATTGATTAAAGCTCATAACAAGCTGACAAATCGTATTTTAGTTTACTCATCAATTCTCAGAATTATATTTAATTAGCATACATATGATTAAAATATATCTTTACGACATGCGCTTGTAGTTAAATGATGTCATCGAAAAACTAGCTAGTCATTTTACAATTGTGTTATCTTTACTGCACTTGTAAGATACAGCACATAAGTCAGAGGCCATAAAGTTGTGTCCGATTATTGCTCAACTTAGTTTGTAACGTTTGACAGAAAGGGGCAAGTGGGCGAAGGCAAGGGCTGGGTCAAGAGGGGAGCACAAGACACCACAAAAATTAACCATAAACCAAAAATGCATATATATATATATTTACAATAATATTAAAATCTAAATGTTTAAATCAATTATAATAAACCACTACGCACAACTGTACAAAAAAACACAAAACACCAACAAAAATGAGGCGAATAGCTTTTCAATTTTACATTTTTTGACAAACTTTAGCCTTGGTTTGTGTGGGCGGAAGGGATTGGCTTGGGATGGGAGTCAGGGAGGAAGGTAGGTATGTTGAGAGTATGTGTAAAAGCGGCAGATAGCACACCAATTATGGGTTACACACCTGTTTGCGTGGCACCAACTGTTCGCGCCAATCGCGCAGCTCGGCCTTAAGGCGCTCATCGATCTCTGATAGCTTGGCATGCTCATGTTCAACGAGAGCCTTACGCTTCTCATTTTGCAGTTGTTCCAGTTCTCTGTGGAGCAAGTGAAATAAGAGATGTAAGTGAAGTTAAGTATTAAGAAGTTGTCTTGGAAAGGATTAGCTTCTTAACTCACCTAATCGCACTTTCACGTGTAGCGCGCAGTTCTTCCAATTGCTTTTGATGCTTGACCTCAAAGCGACGCTCCTCCTGCATATAACGTTTCTTCTCCTGCTCCTGGAACTATAAATAGGATAAAGTAAATTAGAAGCTCAATGTGAACAAACCAACACTAACCTTCTTTAAACGATCACGTTCCATGTCGGGATCCATGTTCATGGATATGCGCAACGATTCGCGGAACATGAGATCACGCGCCTTGCGTTCTGCCCTGATGCGTTTGGGCAATGCACGCTTCTCAAGCGTTTGCTTCTTGACCATATCCTCCTCTTTGCGCTGCAGCATGCGCTTGACTTGATCGAGCTCCTTCTCGTGGCGTATAATCATTTGGTGACGCTGCATGAAGCACAGCTCCTTGACATGCCGCTTGGACAGCTGATGGCGTTCGTGCAGCTGCTTCTCCTCCAGCTCCCACAGCAATGCTTCACGCGTACGCATTGCATTCTGTTTCTGCTGAAGGAAATTGCGATTGATGGTGGCCAAATGATCGCGATGTTTCTCGCTGAGTCGACGCAGCAGCAGTTCGTGTCGCTCCTTGAGAGAGTCCAAAAATGAACGCTCCTTCTCCTCATGATCGAGCTCCATGGCGGTGCGACGCTGCTTGAACTCATCCTTACGTTTGTCTTTGGGAAACAGATCGACTTCCTGCTTAAGCAAACGGATTTCCTGCTTAAGATTCTCACGGAAGATCTTTAGCTCCTGCTCTTGCTCGGAGCGTATGCGTTTCGATGAGCTGCGCAATTCATTCTCCTGCGTCTGTTCGGTCTTCTCAATCAGCTGCTTGTGCTGACGCGCCAGCGTATCCATATCTGACTCATAGGTTTTCTCCAGGGAGGCGCGCTCCTGTTCAAAACGACGATCCTGCTGCTCCTTGGCCAACTGCTCCTTGACATGCAGCTCTGTTTGCTGTTTCTTCTCCTGCTTTTGCAGCATTTTCAGTTCACGCAGCTCCTGTTTACGGAAATCATGATCATCATAGATTCGTCCGTTCTCTTCATCTCCATAGATCACACGACTAGTCGTTGTGGTCATCTGGACGCCATCAATCTCAAATTTACGCGTACGTTTGCGTGTCTTCTTGCGTAGATTACGCAGCTCAATCTCTTCCTTGGTGAGCCCAGCTGACTTGGCGGATGCGGGCACACGAGGTTTTTGTCTAATGACCACAACATCTGCCGCCTCCTCCTCCTCGTCAATGGCAAGCGCAAGACGATTGCTGTTGTTTGTCACTGATGGCGGTGGTGGTGGCATCATGGATTGTTGCTGTTGCAGCTGCAGCTTGTTGTCCACCTCATTGCGACTATCCTGACTAGTGTTGGTGCCAATGCTGTCCGCATCTCCGCCGCCGCTTGTTATCTGCACCTCAATGCCGCGTCTGCCGCGCACAGAGCCATTCTCGCTGGATCCAGAGCCCAGGCTGCTGTCCGGTGAGATGCGCTTCTCATGCTCTTGGCCGGGCTTAAAGCGATTCACAATAATGCTAACATCTTCTGGAACAATGCCATTTGGCTGCTGTTGCTGCTGTCGCTTGGTTTGCTGCTGATGGCTGCTATCCTTAACCTTGATGACCTCATCGCCAACCGTGACAACAGACACATGGCTGGTATCCATTAGCTGATCACTGTGATCATGACTGCCCGATGCTGTATTATATGCAGAATCATCGTCCGCATATGATGGACTCACTATTAGAACTTCACTCTCGTCCAGTTTGCGTGCATGGACAGCTGCTGATGACCCACCTCCGCCATCATGACGCTCATTGACCGCAAGTATCATGGATGATTGCTTCACCTGATCATTGAGACTGTCATCCAGCGAGGGGAAATCATCATCAGTAGATGATTCATGGAGATGTGTGCTCTTGTTCATATCATTCGACACAATGACGACTTCATTTTGTGCCGTATTGTCAATAATCACTGGCGGATGTGTGCTCGTCACAACAGTTATTTGACTAACCGATTCCAGACTATTCGGCAGCACAAAGTTCTGTTCAGGTGGTGGTGGTGGCGGCGGTACCGATTGCTGTTGACGTTGCGCTGACGAGGCATCGCTACTATTGATGGTTATCAGCGATGTGCTGGAGCTTAGAACAGCGCCAGTAACGCTGCCCGAACTGGAGGATACCGATTGAACCGAGATAATTGACGAGGCAGTGGGCGATGGTGGCTGCGGCTTGGATTCCATGGCTTCCTGGCCAATGCTCACTTCAATGGCGGTTGTTGGCTCCGGCTGTTTCTTGGGTGATGCTTCTCTTTCTATATCCGTTTGTGGCTGCTTAACACTTGCAGCAGCAGCAGCAGCAGCAACAGCTGATGGCGGTGGTGGCGCTTTGCCCTTCTCCTTTTTGACAAAGTGCTGCTGCAATTGGCGAAAAATCAGAAAAACAGTTGCAATCGATTAGAAAGGGAATCGTAAAATATTCATCATGATTAAAATAGAATAGAATTGGAGTAATTGAAATGGGTAACTCACCTTTTTGTCTGCTTCAGACTTTTCATTTGTTTCGGCAACATCTTCAATTGATTTTTGTAGCACAGCAGCTGCTTGTGGTAATTGTTGCGGTTGTTGTTGTTGTTGTGGCGATGGCGGCGCTGGTGCTGGCACTTTGGTATGCGTCGCTGTTGATTCGACCAATCCTGTCGCTTGGTGGTCATCTTGTTTGCTCTGGTTTGGTTTGTCTGATGTTGTTTTAGTTGCTGTTGTTGTCGTTGTAGTTGCTGCTGTTGTTGGTAGACTGCTACTTGGTTGGGATTGCTCTTTGGAATCCCGCGATATGGATGTAGGTGTACCTGGAACTGTATAAGAATTTCGTTAAGTATGGATTGTTTTAAATTTTATATGAAACTTACGTTTGTCAATGTCTTGGCTCCGCAGCGAAGCAGAGTCATCGTCCAGGTCGAGCTGGAGCGCCGAGTTGCGGGGTTCCTATGCAAGAAATAAGCATACAAACATTAGGCAAATACTTTGAAAAGCTTGAAGATTAATTTCTGTTAAATACTACTAAATACTTTTATGTGATTTCTAAGCGTTTACTAACTTATCAAAGGGCATGTCTGCTTGATAAGATATATGAGTAGAGTAGAGTTAACCTAAATAATTTGAATTAGTTTTGACTATAAAAAAGGGTCAAATGTTTATAAGATATAAGTAGCGTAACTGATTAAAATATTTCGTTATCAATACAAAAAAAATGTCTAAAGATAGTGTCTGACTAACGAGTCACAATAAACGGACAAAATAATTGTCTTGAAATCAAAGCAACTCAACAATTGGCAACATGATGACCAGTTTGATATGTTGTCGAGTTATATTTAGAAATCAATTAAACTAAATAAGAAAAAAAAAGCTCAAGTGAGTAGGGAATTCAAAAACGTATGTTATTAAAACTAATCATTGTTATCAATAAGTTTAATCTATTAAAGATAAGAAATTAATAATTAAATTGATGATTTTAGACAAAATTTATAAATAACATAAGTTTAAAATATAAACCAAATTCAAAATACAGAACGCTACAATAATGTTTTTGTGATTTCTGAATTAACATAAGAAACTAAGAAGTAGCAACTGGGCTGCGAGTACATTGAACAAGATAAACATATTTGGCAATTCTGATAAAATTATGTAAAAAAATAAGAGCTTGAATAAAGTGGAGCGTGCGATAGACTTATAGGGGAGCAGGGGGAGGTTGGCTGACTGTAGAACGACTTACCAACCCTCTGATAGAGCGAGCGCCGCTTCACTTGACGCTTAAGCTTCTAAATCAATTGCAGATAAACACACACACAAAATAATAAACGAGTGTGATATAAAACCACCAACAAATTATAGAAATAATGATAACAAACGCAACAAGGCCGACAATTGACGGAGAGTAAAGTAAATACATACATATATGAAAAGAATTTATCGCAAAGTGCGGAATGTCGTTATTTTTTTTTTTGTCAGTTTGTGTTTAATTTTTGTTTTTTGGGACGAGGAGGCAGCGTGTAAGAGAAAATATACAAAAGATAGAGAGTTAGTGTCATCTCTAGCTCTGGCCGAATTACAGGTGCATTTATTGTGCTGGCAACAACAGGTAAAGATAATGCATCATTTATATTATAACTTACCTCAGCCTCATCATCGACAACTTCTTCGACAACCTCAGCCTTGTACTCGAGCAGCAGATCCTTTATGGGTTTGGCATCCAAATTGCGATTTATAAAGCCATGCTGCAACAGCACTTCCGTCGCCGGACGCAGCTGTGGATCCTACAAAACGTAAAGCATACAAAATTGTTAAAATTTTATAGAGTATGACGATATGTAATAATAATATCACACCTTGACTAAAGATTTTTTGAGAAAATCATTAAATTCCTTGCTCCATCTGCTTGGTTGCTCCAGTTTGGGTGGTTCGCTCTTTTGTATTTTGAGCAGAACGCGCATTGGCGACATTTCGCTATTTGGTGGCTCCATTTGCGCCAGCTCAATAAGTGTTATGCCCAGAGACCAAATGTCCACCTTGTGATCATACGGATTATCGCGAAACGTCTCACACAGCACCAGTTCCGGTGCCATCCAATAGGGTGTGCCAATGAACGTATCGTGCTTTTGCATTGTGTGTTTATTTTTGGCCGACACACCGAAATCAGCTGTAACAACATAGCAAAAGGTCAATTAGTTGAGTTAACGACTGAATCAATTAAGAGAGAGCTTTGTACCGAGTTTAACGCCACCCTCCATGGTGAGCAGCACATTGCCAGCCTTCAAATCTCGATGTATGACCTTATTCTTGTGCAGAAATGTAAGGCCTTCAGTCATATGTTTGCAAACATAGGCAATTTGTGGCTCGGTAAGAGGCTTCTCCAGCTCCACCATAATGCTATCCAAGGCGCCGCCGTCACAATACTCAATAAGCATCTAATACAATAAATGCAAATAACAATTTTATAAGCATCAAATACTCCTACTACACAAACATTAACACTGGAATGTGGTATGATGTGTTGGATGACTCACCCACAATTTGTCATCTATTGAGAATGCCTCGTATAGTTCAACAATGTTCGGATGTTTAATTTCTGAGAGTATATCGATTTCGACCATGTGATCACTGAGATTTTCTTCATCCTCGAGCGTGCACATTTTGGCGGCCGCAAAGCGTCTGTGCTCCTTATGCTGGGCCTTATAGACCTTGCCAAAGGCGCCATCGCCTAATTCACCGACCATTTCCCAGACTTCCGCTGGATCCGTGTCCATTTTGATGTTGTTGTAAAGACGTTTCTTTTTGGCCTCACCGCCGCCGCCCAGGTGGAAGACCTTCTTCAAATTCGTTATGAAGGACATTTTTGGGCGTTTTTTTTTTTAACTCTCTTAGTGCCTCTAATTAAATTTTTGTTTGCACCAATGCTGTGTTAAGTCTTTGTAGCTGTGGCTTCTGTTCTACATGCTGCAAGGAGCAGCGGCCTCCGCCAAGTTTTAAACTAGATTCGAATTTGGTGAAAGCTGCGTAACAACAACAACAACAACAACGAGAAGAGCAAACACATGCATCATTGATTGAGCTTGAGTTTCATTGATTGATTTGAGCTTTGCGCTAGCTGCTCTTTTTTTATAATTCAAACTCTCTCGCAGCTCACCTGCTTCTTCTCCTTCTGTGGTGGTGGTGCTGCTGCTTCTGCTGTTTTTTGTTCAACTCTGTTCAAATGGAAATGGGCCAAAGCAACGCAGCCTAGTTTGGGGTCGTGGTTTTGGCTTTGGCTCTTGTCTCTTTTCTCGACTGCTTAACGCTTCTTTATGTTTATAATTTAATTAGCAGCTCTAATATTTGTACACCACATAGAAAGAAACACATACGAATGGCTGGAAAATGATTACAAACGAGAAAAGTAAAAGACGTAGACAAAAAAAGAGCGTAAAGCGACTGTCTGTGTATATTCGTTGTGTGCGTGTTTGCATTTGCATGTGTATGCGTACATGTCTACGAGCTGAAGCTGAGACTTTGCATGGCTCTTCTTCTTGGCTTAGGTCTGATTTTCATTGGTTTGACAGGTTTTTGGCACAGTCAGGCGCTTCGGACACAGCCGATAAGCACTTGAATTTAAACAATCCAAACACAATTTGTAAACAACACGCGCGCACTCTTAAGCCTCAGCCTCGTTTTACAGTTGCTCATTGATGATTACGCCGCGGCCGCCCATCAAACTGGGCGTGTGTATCAGTGTGAGTGTATGAAACTGTAGACGAACGCAGCAAGCGACGGCAGCTAAAAACAATTACCTCATCGTCGCATCACACTTATATTATCATATTAGTGGGCTACACACTTTTTCGTTCGACAAACGCGCACTCCGAATTTAATGGCGTTACTAAACTTTTTGCGTTGATAAAAAATCGTTTTGCACTCAAATTGCTAATTGCTTTAGATATTTTTGTCAATTTCTCTCGCGCAACGCCAACCAGTGTGACCAGTTATTATTTATCCAGCGAAGATATGGCAACGCGCATTTGTCTGTTTTGCTGACCGAAATTTACGTGTGAGAGAAGAGCACAACCACTGTGCAGATGTGCTGCGCCAAAGGCAAACATAAACAGCACTAAATAGCACGCAAAGTAAATACGATTAGGAAGTTAGAATATTTAGGAATTTTGCAATACATTTCGTTTAATCTTTACATTTATTAAAGTATTTATCAGAAATAGTTAACTTATCACATTGGAAAACGCTTAAAACATTTTCTTTTCGAGCAATTACTAACTATCGCCGCGTTATACATGTTGAATTAAACTAATCGATATGTTTTGTGAGTGTGCTGTATAAATATCGAAATGTTGACGATTTCAATACATTGATAAAACAACCATCGCTAGCCATACGTCAAAAGAAGAAGAATTTGCTTGTCATTTCGGTGTTTCGCTTAATTTGTTGTCGGCAACAACTAAGTATTTATAGCAAAATTGACGCAAGTACATTTTGCAAATACTCAAAACAAACATAGAACGCTGTGCGTAAAAACTTTTTCCGTCAGCAAGCACTTAACCATCAAATACAAAATGCCATCGCTTGAGGTAAGCGTAAACAAAGTGATTGTCCATCCGCTGGTTCTGTTATCGGTTGTGGATCACTTCAATCGCATGGGCAAGATTGGCAACCAAAAGCGCGTTGTAGGCGTACTTCTCGGCTGCTGGCGCTCCAAGGGCGTCCTCGATGTGTCCAACAGTTTTGCAGGTAAGTCAAAAAGCTATATATAAAATTAATTAAGTAACCAAAACTTTTTGCAGTGCCCTTCGATGAGGACGATAAAGATAAATCAGTGTGGTTCTTAGATCATGATTATCTTGAAAACATGTATGGCATGTTCAAAAAGGTGAATGCTCGTGAACGCGTTGTTGGCTGGTATCACACTGGGCCGAAGCTGCATCAGAATGATATAGCCATAAATGAACTAGTTCGTCGCTATTGTCCCAATTCTGTTCTGGTCATCATCGATGCGAAGCCCAAGGATCTGGGTCTGCCCACAGAGGCGTACATATCCGTTGAGGAGGTGCACGACGATGGTTCGCCCACAAGCAAAACGTTCGAGCATGTGCCAAGCGAAATCGGCGCCGAAGAGGCCGAAGAAGTTGGCGTGGAGCATTTGTTGCGCGATATTAAGGATACCACAGTAGGAAGCTTATCCCAAAAGATCACCAATCAGCTGATGGGTCTCAAAGGCCTCAATGCCCAACTGCGCGACATTAAACAATATCTGCAGCGTGTTGGCGATGGAAAAATGCCCATCAATTATCAGATTGTCTACCAGCTACAGGATATATTTAACCTGCTGCCCGATATCACCAGCGACCAGTTCACAGGCACCATGTATGTCAAGACCAACGATCAGATGCTTGTCGTCTATTTGGCATCAATGGTGCGTTCCATAATTGCTCTGCATAATCTAATTAACAATAAGCTGGCGAATCGGGATGCTGAGGAGGGCAAGAAGGTTGTTGAGGGTGCGGATAAGGATGGCAAAGACAAGAATAAGGATAGCAAAGATAAGGAGAACAAGGATACGAAGGATAAGGATGCCAGCAAGGACAAGAAGTCTGATGAGAAGTCCGACAAAAGCAAGGACGATGGCGGCAAGAGTGCTAAGAAATAGGAGCGAAAGAAAAAACGCAAATCACATCGCAAACGCAGGAAGCACCAGCAGCAATAATAACAACAATTACGAACAGCACCAACAGACATCCGCAACAACAACAAGAATGTGGCCATCACATCGCAACATATAGCACACATTATATCTCTTCATAACAAATGTTTCATACTTGAATATCGTACATACAAAAAGCTTAATGCTTATATTAAATACGCAGCAAGATCTTCTTTTAACTATATTGTGTAGCTAAGTGCGCTAAAAACAAAGTAATCAGCAAGTTGATGTTATTAAAAATTAACAAAACTATTTGAAAATTAAGCTGCGCTTGTTTCATTTATAGAATAGATTTAAAAACTTGATTTCCCCTTTTATCAAAATAAAACATTTGTATTCGTATTGTTTTGCTTTTTTGGTTCTACCAAAATTATATTAAAATCAAAAAGATTACAATTTGAAAAACAATTGTAAATGGCTGTTCTACAATTGTTTTTGTTTTTTTTTTTTTTTAAGAAAAAAAGAAGTTAAAGTTAAGTAAACATTTATATGTAGGCTTACATATGCATTGTACAGGGTGTGTTCTTAACATGTTGAGCTAAGTATTATTAATCTTGCGATAATGCTATTTAAAAAGCATTCGTTACCAATTAACTATGACAATATACAATTACTAAACTTAATTTCAATCCCACACAGCGGATTTTAATTTTGTTGCAATTTAACATGGTATAAATGTATAATTATGTATTGGCTTGTAGTATCCGTTAATTTTTTTTACTAAGTTACATATATATATTTAGGCTAGTTTAAGCAATGAGTTTTTGTTCTTTGTAAATTGTGCACTAGCAATTACAATTACGATAACTCGATAAGCTAAACACTTGAAGTTAAAAAACAAACATAAGCTGCCTCAAATTTAAACGAAAACTCCACAAATGGCTGTTTGCAGAGTTTTCGAATCAAATCGATTGCAACTCTTTTTTATTTAAGGTTAAACCAACCATTCACTGGTTAGTGGAAACTTGAGCGGCTTGCTGCTGTTGCTGCTGCTGATGCTGATTTTTTGGGCGCAGTTATTGTCCTCGGCAGCAGTTGTTGGATTGCTTTGGTAGCTTTTCTCGTTAGCCGAGCCGAGACTTAAACTATGGCTAAGACTAGCACTAGCACTATATATAATATCATTGCTATTCCGTAAATTTGTGTTTATCTGACGTTCCTTTCTCTCCGTATCATCCAATCCATCTGTCTCCATATAGCTTAGATTATTTGTGTGATAAGCGTAGTAACTGTTGAAATCAAGCAGCTTATTATTACTGCTAACAACTTCAGTAGTTTTTGGTTTTTTAGTGTTTGGTGTTAGGCTTTTACAATTTAAGTTATTGATATTTATGTTTGTTTTGCTAGTGTTTATATTCAAATGGACAGCATTGTCATGTCACACCGAAGTGCCCTGCTGACCCGGCACCACCGAGCCACAGCTCTCGTCTGGCTTAAACGACTGCTGAAATCGCTGCTTACAATTGCCCTTCGATGCGAAAAAGAACTTGTATATCATATACAAGGGTATGCACATTGTCGATGAACACGTGACCGCCCAGCCCAACTGGTTGCTCCATGGTGGATAGTAAAACTCCTCGCCCAACATTTCCTTGTAGCCCAATAGCGAGAATATAAAAATGGTCTGCGAAAGCATACAAAATTGTAATTGTTATCGTGGGATGTCCAATCTTGACTTACCAGCAGGAACACTGGACTTATGTAGGTCCAGCAGATGCGCCAGAAAAGTCCCGGCTTCGAGCCCAACATTTGCTCCACATCAGAGCTAAAGCGATCAACGCCATAAAACCAAAATACTCCAGCTGCTTCCACAAATACCACAAAGAGTATGGCCAAACCGGGTCCATAGACATTCAAAAAGTTTACCAAAACTACACCGCCCTGAAGATCATAATGAGAAATGGGTTATCAATATAGTTATAAATATAATAAATTATTATAATACATATAAACATCAGATTTACAACTTAACACAGCCCAAAATGCTGTTTGTTGGCCACCAAAAAGTGAAAACGTTGTGGTCGGACGCAACCGACTTCGGTATACTCTGATGCCTGTGTAAACACGGATAATTTGAATTTCGCTTGCAAAAAACATCATCGCCTATCTTGTAGATCAGAAGGCAGACGGACAGACACCATGAAGGACATTGCACAAAACCTGAATACGCTTTACTTTTGGTGTAAGAGTATAAACATGGAATATATGCAATTGTTTTTGATTAATGGATGCAGATTGAGTTTGTTTATAAGATAGATGCATAGAAATGGAATAGCTTGATCCATTTGACCGATACTAAGAAGCCAACACAAAATATGGACGATACAAAATTACAATTTCAAATGTAATCAGAGAAAGTGGCAAAGGTTCGTACAAAAGCAAATACCAAACAACAACTGCTTGGCTCGGCCAAAAGCAAACAAGCGAGCTGACAGGTGATAAAAATGCAGAAGCAAAAAGGATGTGAAGCCACTCGAGAGTGGAGACTGAGTTAGTATGTGAGATTAACTGAAGGTACGATAAAAAGCACTTAACATGGCAATCCATCGTTTCTTTCTTTCTTTTTTTTTTTTGCCTCAACTAAACTGGCATATTTAAACAGTTGTTTGACCAACCAAGCAACAAACCAACTGACTGACTGACTGACAGACAGACTCGAAGACAATCGCCAGTCATTGCCGGTTGTTGCGTTTAATGAGCCATGTTGGGGTGTTTGTTGTGAGCGCAGCAGCCCTTATGCATATGGATAAGCTCTATAAACTTCACGCACACTTAACAGTTAATTAAACGAATCACTTCCATTGATAGATAGATAAGCAATAGCTACTACAGTTACTTACATAGGTCATTGTGGGCAAAGCACACAGGAATATGAAGGCGAGCAGCAGCAATACAAAAAGTTCACGACGTCTTCCAATAGCACGTGGATATTCATCACACAGAGCCGTTATCATAGCCTCTAGACCACCAAAGGTGCTGTCCAAACCCAATGTGATGAGCATTAAAAAGAATATAATGCTCCAGAAGACAGAACCGCTCATCGTTGCTATGGCCTCCGGATAGACAATGAAGACAAGACCCGGACCTTCTAAGCCAACTTTATCAATCGATGTCTTTTGCACATAAGCCATATAGCTATAGCATGGTTAAGATTAATAAAAGTGTTTTTTTTTTTTTTAATATATTTGTTGGTACATATATTCTACTTACCCCAGCACCGAGAAGATAACAAATCCAGCCAGAAAACTAGTCAAACAATTAATACTGCTCGTTATGAGCGCATCTCTATAGCAATTGTTATTAAATTTATTATAGCTGGACAAAGCGAGCAGCGTTCCAAAACCCGGACCCAGTGAGAAAAATATCTGCGAGGCCGCATCGATCCAAACTTTTGAGTTCTTTAACTTATGCCACTCTGGAGTGAGATAATACTTGATGCCCTCATCAGCACCGGGCAATGAGACGCCACGTATCAACAAAATAATGAGCACAACGTAGGGTGCAAGAGCTGTTACCCAGACAACCTTGCCGGCACTTCGTACACCCTTCCACAATGAAAAATAAACGAGCACAAAGACGCCCAACACGCATAACGCCAATGTGGGCTTAACGGGCCCCATGAAATCCAGCCCATTACTCTTGTAGCTCTCCAAAACTTGACGTCTATAGTAAGAAATTAATAAGAGAAATATGATAAATAAAGATAGACTCATCTATACAAGACTCTTACTCAAAGAACTCCTTGGCTGGCGATGTGGCCAACTCTGTAAAGTTTTCATTGGTAACGGGCATACAGTTTTGTGTATTCCATGGATTATCACACGAGGTCCATGGCAATTTGGAGGTAAATGAGGCAAATAGATAATAAACTGCCCATCCAATAATTGTATTATAGTACATCCCCATATAGATGTCAATCAAACAAATCGCATAGCCAACACCTGAGCAAGGATCAAATTAAGTATATTATTTAATGCATAATTTAACATAAAATTCCCTACAGCTATGCTTTTCTTTAGAAGAAAACCATTAACTCAAATGCATTGTTATAAAAAAAACGTATCGTATGTATCAACAGGTATCCATTATAATTGTGTGCAACAGGGGAATGCCAATCTCTGATTGATACGATGAGTAAAAAAATCATCAACTTGAAATATTCCCACGTGACATTTTGCACATTTCTGCTTAATACGGTCCGGACAGAGGAACAAACAAATGGATAACTGAGATATCTTAACGGTTTCTGCTGGCAGGTATCTAAACGCACACACACACACACACACGTCTACCTCCTTACTCACACTTACACACCTCTTAAGAGTTTATTTGATGATGCCAATAAGACACGTCACATGATTTTGAATTGGTTTGCTGCTCTGCTTTTCTTAAGTTAAACGTTCGCCACAAGTATTCTCTATTATGCTATGATTATACCCTGTTTACATTTCAATATCACAAATAGGGAGTTTTATCAGTAAACTTTATCTTAGTTAAGGGTCTAGGTGTGGCAATGGTATGGTTGATACTAAGTCACTAAGACTTACTCCGTTTGGCAAATAAGTTTAGCAGTCAATCTTTTTTAATAAGATTTCTGATTCTTGATAAGGTCATTTTGGTTTTCTACAGGCCATCTATAAGTCCAGCAATCTTTTTAAGCTAACTTAAATGCTATCCTAGTAGTTTTTTTCACCCTTTTGCATTCGTTTCAATTCAGTTTTAATCGCCTGGCAAAAAGTTGGCGCAAAAGGTTTTTTTTTTTTGCCGAGCAAACACTTGTTGAGCAAATGATGGGCGGCCACAAAGTAATGTTTGCCTTTCAGCTCTGGTTGAAGCGTGAACAGTTAAAGTGATTCAACAACGTTTCCAAGTGCAGCAGCAGCATACTCTGTGAGTCAGCAAGTATAAAAGTTGGGACAAGTTTAAAGCGGCAATCAGCCACAGAATAAATCAACTTACATACATCATATCTAGTATGTACTAAAAGTACTCAAAAGAAGCAAAATCCATTTGGATATGCGCCATTTTGTTTTTTGTTCTTTAATGAAGTTATTAAGTTGATACGCAAAAACTTTAGAGTGTCGAGTGTCTACTGCTTGTTTATCGAGATAAGTCAATTTCGGGTAGGCGGCGCGGCGCGGCGCGTCGTCTTTGTCAACAATTTAATTATGGTGTTCAGAATGCGAGTGATTTGTGCGCTATTCAAAAATAAATTTAACTTCAATGCGGCATTAATTATTGCAACAATATTCACTCAGTCGGTCATGAGTCCCTCCCTGAGCCTTATCATTTTCAAAAGCACTGATATGTGATAATTTCATCAGCAAACAGTTTGAGTGGCATGTGTTGCAAACAGGCTGCGGGTGCCCCAAAACAGCCGAAAAGTAACAGTAACTGCTTATCACAGTCCAAGTATCTGCAACAAAATTTGTTGCTTCATTATTATTTTCATATTCGTGCGTTTACGTAATATTAAAGCTATTAAAATTATTACTTTATGCTTTACACAATTTTGCTTTAGGCATTTTGACAGCGCAAACATTTGGTATTGAACGTTTATTGGCTGCTTAATAGATATCAATAAGCAATTTCATTTTAATGTCCCAAATTCAATATTTGTGAATCATTTACTTAATGGAACTTCTTCTTTAACATATAACAGGTAACAAAAAGAAAAGTATGTTGCTTAAGGGTGTGCTAAACTTTTAGCTTTTAAATCAATGTATCCATTCTTATGCATAGCTGTTGGGAATCTGTATTAAATTACCTTTAAGAGCTGGACAAATACGCTTCCAGATGCTAATACAACCGCAACGATGAAACTGACCCAAAGCGAGCTCCATATAAAACAGAGGTAGACCGCCAAATATCAAAAAAACGCAGTAGGGCACCAAAAAGGCACCGCCGCCATTCTGATAGCAGATATAGGGAAAACGCCAAACGTTGCCCAAATCCACAGCAAAACCAATGACGGCCAACAAAAACTCGGCCTTTTGGCCCCAAGTCTCGCGTGGACGTTCCGTCACAGAAACAACCAAAACGCGCTAAAAGTTTAAACAAAACAAACGAAGAAAAATTGATATGTTAAGAGAGGATTTGAATAATCTTACCTCATTATTGATGAGACGCGGCGCTAGAGGATCGGTAACTTTGGCCGGTGTTGCATTGTCGCCATCATCTTCGTTGGAGTCATCCTCATTGTTGGGTGACTCCTTGTTGTTGCCCCATGGTGCAGTGGCACTTGTTGCACTCGTTGCCGCCGCATTGTTAGCGAACTCAGTGCTGTTGCTCTTGCTACTGCGATCCATGTTGAGCCTAAGTAACTCAGCGAATTCTTCTTTTGTGGGCTGTGTTGGCTTTGGCATGGGCGTGGCCGTGTATGCCGATCGGGGCACTAGCTGCGCCAGCCGGACTGCCTCACTGCCCTGTGGCTGTGCCAGAGCCGTAAACACTTTCTCTCTTTCCCACTCTCGCTCTTCCACCCTCTAGTTCTTCCACACGCACCTGTTTCAACTGTTTTGCCTCGCCGATTTTAGCGTTCGCTTTGCATTGAAAATGGCATTTTGCCTTTAGTGTTTACATGTTGGCCGGCACATCGCTTACAGACTGGGCGGAGGGGAGGTGAGGTAGCTGTAGAGGTGGTTTTGGTGGTGGTGACCTTGAAACTGCAATTGCGATTGCCATTAACTGAAAGCGTTTAAAGGATTAATTGTTACTTCAATGGATGCACAACTAATGAGGCTCCACCCAATTGCTGTTCAAAAGCACACGTGCAACGCACACAAGCACATATTTTCTGTTGCATTTGCAACATGCATATGTGTGTAGTAAATATGTACATGCACATCATTGAAATTCATTTTCAACGGTATGAGCTAATATTAGGGTACTTCAGGCTAGCAGAATATCATGAAAACTGGATAACATTTCAAAATTTTACTACAGAAAATAATTGAGAAAAACAGTTAAAAGTACAGGCAGTACAGAGATCCTGAGCCTACGCTCAAGCAATATGACTTAACCTTTGATATTTTCGATTGCGATGAAGTTTCCACAAATATTTTTATTACTTTTTCTATAGTTTATAAAGCAGTCGGAAAATTCTTCCTGTTACAAATACTTGTTCGAAAAGATTATAAAATTTTACCCATTTCATGGGTTCAGGATATAATATATCATATTTAAACAAAAGCTTATATATAGTATACTATGTTTATTACCAATTAATTGAAAAGAACTTTGTTATGGAACTGTTTTATTTGTATTCAAGTTTTATTCTTGATACTTTCAAGTAATCCTTTGTCTTATCTTATCTTTTCAAAAAGTCAAGTGTTAATCAATGTTTCCTTAACTATTTTCATCTAAATAATAAATTTAAAATTCACATTTTTTCTTCTCTAACTTAGTAGCACAGTAAGTGAAAGTTTTGCAATATTTTACGTTTAAATATTCAAAAGTGTCTGAGATACGCTTTGATTTGTGACGCCCTGCGATTTTCACAATGCAAGTTTTTGTTCTTAAAATGATTATGATGATATCAAATGTTGTCAACTAGCTTCACTCTGAGTTCCAAATATAATTAAAATTTTCTAGTTCCCTGCATTTTAAGCAATTACTTTTGGACTTTTACTGGCTGCCCCTACGGAGCCGGCACACATTTGCAAATATATGTATGTATATGGATTCCCTGAGGTGGCCTTTGTCTGGTAATCTATGGCCCAGCGATTGGGAGGATTGTTGCGTTTTGGGGCCACCGTCGGACATTTGGTGCGCATCGCTGACCAAAATTGACAATGTTCAATGTCAATGTTGTAAATACTTATTCATTGGTATTGGCGTTTGTATTGGATTTATTTTAACTGTTATCAGTTACAGTTACGTTGCGCGCAATGCCGCCGGCAAAGCTTAAAAACTGTTCTGGGGTCCGTGTGCCTTGTGTTCAATATTTATTTTGGCTGGCAGCGATTCAAAAATACCTGTTGAATTGTTTGCATAGGATAAGAGTGTAGTTATGTCTTTTATACTCGTTTCTCAGTAATTGAATGCCATTTGCATATAAATGACAATTTTGTTAATTACCATTTAATGTTACAAATGTTTTTGCACCTGTCGCATTTTTAAAACGAAAATAGCACAAAAATAAATAAAACATTTTTGTGTACATGTGAAGCTGCCTCATAAGATATTCTGATAAGACGAGAAGCACAACAGCGACAATTCGAAATAATTAAAAGGCACTTAAAGATAGGGAGGCAACAAATGACAAGTGTGAATCGCAATTTAATTGCTCTTGGTTATTCAAGAGAAAATAATAAAAAAACATGTATCAGAGAACTGCTGTGTTGACGGGAAATTAAATAAATAAATTAACTCGTGCACTTAACGCACTCACTAAATAATTTCTAAGAAAATTTATCTGTAAACAAAAGGTTTTATTTAAATTCGGAATATTCCTTAGCCTTTGTTAATTGCTAGGATATCAAAATTTGGATAAACTAAATCATAAAACGTTTTATAATTGAGTTTTTGCACTTACGTTTATTTAAATTTGTTTTATTTATATTACACCACTTTGCAAATATTGCATATTGAAACACATTAAGTCTTTTTCACCAAGTAAATAAAAAACCTTCACTATTTTTGCGGAGTTCACTTGGTTTTTGAAATTTGAGTGGCGCGCGCCGCTTCCTTGTGGCAACTGCTGCCAATGCGTGCGACGCACCTCTTTTTATACTCGTCAAGAGGACAAACATTGAAGACGAACTGTTATCCTTCGTGTTTTTTTGTTTTTCTTTTTCGTTTGTGCTTCGGTTAACTGAATGCGGGCTTTGTGGTGGAGGGTGGAGGGATTGGTGGCGGGTGTTGGAGAACTGCTGCCTGAGCCGGACAGGTGGCAAGTGTAACTTAAATTGCGACAAACTGTTGCTTGCGAAAGTTGATTGAATGACGAAGAGGCAAGTCAAAATTGGGGCAAGGGAAGTGTAGTTGGTTAGGGGTGCGGTGCGTGTTGCCATTAAATACTTGAGTTTTTACCGAATCGAAGACGATTTTTGTTTTACAAATTTTCACTAACCTTTAGCTATGATTTATTTTCCCACCATTTGTATGTAAATTTTTCGTATAAAAAACATCACATTATTCAAAAACAAAGGCATCTTAATATGAAACGATTTCACATTAAACGGAGAGCCGCAAATGTTGCGTTTAGTTTAAATAAAAGCAAACAAAAAGCAAAATACTTCGCATTGAACTTGAAAAACTACTAACTGATATTTGATATTTATAGAAATGCAAATGCTTGAAGGTTATTTAGTATATTCTTAATTTAAGACTATATGCACCTAGTGAGCAGATGCAGATGCAGCTGCTTCTTAAATTATTCAAGTCAAGCAAATCAGTTTAATTACAATTGAGTTATGGTCAACGAGCGACAGATAACGCAAGCGATGACTGCGGGGTAGCGGCAACAGTTGGAGACTGATTGTGCGCGCCTTGCGCTGCTCACGTTTTATATGGTTGAGGTAGACAATATTTGCAAATTTGGCGATCGTGCTCTCTCTCTCTCTCTCTCATTCTCTATCGCCTCACTTCTTTAAGCTTTTGTCAGCGATCAATTCACCATGATTAAGAATGGCGTTGAGGACTTTCTTGTTGTTTCTTTTCTTTATACTCGATACCGAAAATTAAGAGTATATTGGTTTTGTGTATTGTCCGTCATGATGTCCACCTGTCTGTGCGTCTGTCCATCTGTATGAACGCAAACTTTTTCGACACCCGTCCAGCTAGAGAATTGAAACTTTGCAAATATCTTTTTCTATGGCCGGGACAGATAAAGCGACAAAATTAAACTCAATAAATCAAATTTGGTAAGGAGATAGCTACAGGCATCTCCCAAAAAACCGCATTAGAAATTTTGGAGACACGCCCACCCATTCTGACCCCTGCAATTCGAAATCAGAAACGCCTATATCTTCCTCAGTTTTTGAGCTAGAGTCACCAAATTTGGTTGAAATATAGCTGGTGGCCTCTCCAAAACATATGCAACAGCCAATCTTTGAAAGCAGCGTACACCCCTGCCGCATTCGCACCTCTTTCAACCCGTTTTTAAACAGGTATCGAGTATACCGCAGTCGCTTGCGTTCGACTGCAACGTTTCCACGTGTTTTTGTTTTTATTTTGTTTTTGTTGAGGGCGTGTCTGTCAATGGGCATAAGAAGCGGCTTAAAGTCTACAATATTATTCTACATATACGAATTGGTGCCGCGTCATCGTATCTCAATACATTTATGCGCTTTTACACGCCCCGAAACTTATATAAATGTAATCGGATATTTGAATTTCCTAGCCAGCGCGCCCACGACCACAAACTGCTTACATACGTCATCGGCTCGATGGTAGCTCACGCAGAGAGACGCAGAATCAGCAACAACAATAACAAGACTAATCACATCTGCTTTAGTAGTTGTAATTATATGCAAATTCAATTGGCATGTCATTAGCTATATGCCACGTCAGTCAATTAGTTTGTTCACATACGAGTTGCAACCACTAACTGCATAAAGTGTACCAATTGTGCGCGAAATTATGTTAAATCGCGTTTTTTACTCAATTTATAAGACTTTATTTATAAACCGTTATCCGCTTTGGCGCCGTTGCCATACAGTGACACTCAAACCGTTTAACATTACAGTGTCATGTTGAGTATAACATTTGGACAACACTGTCATCACGAGTATTTAATATTTAGAGTGGAATTCAGAGCTGCCTACTAAAATAAACTTAAACTGCTAGATTATAAACTTTTTGGGCTCTGCCAGCTTTCAAAGTCCCGAAAAGTGTTCGCGCCATGGCTTTGAGCTGTGACCCTAAAACTGTATACATAACAGTCTGATTTGAGTATTACAGGTCGAATTTTAACATTTTAACATTGCCAGACTGTCAAACTCATGTAGTCATAATTTGTAAACAAACCAATATCAAATGTTGGCTTAGTTTAGTTTCAAATAAATTTTTACAATAATGCGCATATCGCGACATTTTTCGGCGTTGTGGGAAAAACGCAAACCCACGGACGGCTACCTTAGTACCTATTTCTTTTTTGCGGCTCTGCGTCTGGTCCTGGTATTTGTACCCCAACTGGGCTACGTGCATCCAGATGAGTTTTTCCAAAGCGTCGAGGTGATGACGGGTAAGTTAATATACAGAAACAGACTTGCAATCAAACTAATACCTTTAACACATACACACACAATAGCTGATCATTTTCGCTTGGAGCACACTCGAACCTGGGAGTTTAACAATACAATGCCGGTAAGGAGTATAACGTTGCCTTGGGCAATGCTTCGAGTGCCCTGGAGCTTCTATGAGTTTATGGCATTATATGTGCGCGAATACTGGCATCTGGAGCTAATTAATAGCTATGCCTATTTGGTATTTCCACGCCTCATCTACACACTAATCTCATATAGCAACGATTATTGCTTATATCGCATATGCCGTTTGTATGGATTACGGCATGAGATACGACTCCTAGCGCTGGGTAGCTGTTGGGTTTTACTCGTATTTGGCACACGTACTTTCTCCAATACCCTTGAGTTGGCCATGTGCGCCTGGCTGCTCTGTCTGGTATGCGAATCCATGCTGAAAACGAATACCGTTGTCTTCAAAAAGGAATTTCTGGAAGAAAAATATAACAAGGCTATTTCGATAAGTGAACGTGTAAAGATTTGGAAACTGAAGAATGCATTGCCTGCGCACAATTTGCAACATATGTTTGCCATGTCTTGTATATGTGTGGCAGGCGTCTTCAACCGACCAACATTTCTAGTATTTGGAGCGCCAATGGTATTCTTCTGGCTGCTGCGTGGGATGGGCACAAAGAGCGTTACATTTCGTGACTTTAATCTGCGTATTGGACTCTTCTGCCTATGTGCACTGCCAGCTCTATTCTTGTTCATATTCTGTGATTCATTGTACTATCAGCACTTGACAGTGGGTGAGCTGCACATGCTCCAAGTGGGCATTGATAACTTTGTGTTTACACCGTGGAACTTTATCAAATACAACCTGGACTCAGCTCGGACAGCATCGCATGGAGTTCATCCGTGCTATTTGCATTTACTCATCAATGTGCCGCTGCTCTTCAATGTCTTGGGACTTGCTTCACTGGGTGCATTTGGTCAGATTCTGTTACGATTCTTTTGCGCCGAGTATCAACTTCTGCCAAGATTCCAGAGCATCGTCTCACTGATGTCGGGTGCAATTTTTGTCCCATTGTTCTTCCTTTCACTCATCAATCATCAGGAACCACGTTTTTTGCTGCCAATCACATTTCCCATTCTGCTGCTGCATGCTCCAAAGTTAATAACAGGATTTACCATATCATATCCGTTTCAAACACAACATCCCGTACTTATTTGGTTCTACAAGAAGCTGCTTTGCAGCAAAGTATCAGCGCCACATCTGTTGCGGATTTGGTATGTTTGCAACTTAGTGTTGACGGTCTTCTTTGGATTCATTCATCAAGCGGGCATCTTTCCGCTGGCACAGCGCATGTCACTTGTAGTGGCCACCAAGCCGACGGCGACCCATGTCCATCTGCTCACCTCGCACACGTACACCCTGCCGCTGCATCTGGTGAATGTGCCCAGTTCACGTCTGCAGCACTTCAATCCACAGACACATCAACGCTATCGACGACAACGTGACTTTTTTCTGTATGACTATGGTGGACTTGCACTGGATAACCTAATGTACAAGGTGAAGCTTATCTCGGCCAATTGTGAGCTGAAACGGAATGGTGTGAATCGATTGCGCTACAAGATGTATTTGGCCATACCAGCAGCTCTAAGTGGTGAGCTCCATGAGGCATTGGAACGCTCTAATGCTAGCAGCTATCTAAACTTTGAGCTTGTCTCGGTGTTCTATCCACATCTTTCAACGGAAGCATTTCCACGCCTGCAGGGTCGTCATCCGTGCGATGTGGATGCACCACATTGGACGCATGATGATTTGCGAGGCACTTGTGATGTGGAGCAGCCGCCAACGCTGAGTTTTGCTTACTTGAGTCGCCAGTTTAGCTCCTTTGTGCATCAATTTGGACTCGCGCTCTATGAAATTGATGTGCAAAGGAAGCAGTCAAAAAAAGCAGTAACTCACACGTTAGATTTGGACACAGCACCAGCGACACCGCTGCCCGAATCCTCTGCGTAATCTTCTACTTCAGTTTCCTGTCGTCCAATGTGTGTCTTGTACCAAAGATTAAGCTAAGCATTGTATCAATCAATTGTTGGCATAAATTAATAGCAAGCTCTAGTCACATTCACCTTAGTATTTCATAACAATTGTAATAAAACTTCATCATGCACAATATTTGATCTATAAATAATAACATTCCTTCTTATCAAATGAAATTATTTAGTTTTTTAAATTAATGTTTATCAATAACAAAATTATATATTCAAACTATGCTGCATTCCTAAAAACAGTCTTAAGCAATGTGTAAATTATATAAATATATTTAAATACAATTTACTTTAATTGAAATATGTATAATAAACATTTAGTTGGTGTTGCAAACTAGAAAAGGTTTTTTACAATTAATTCGTAATAGCTACAAAAACTATTAAAAACCAAAATGGGTTAAGCTTAGAGCCGCTTAGCAACCGATTTGATCCCATCAAAAAATAAGTAACAAAATAACATTAGGCTTATAAATATTCAAAGCAAGTAAAAGTATGGCAAAGAACTTGCAAAGTCTTTTCCCCCTCTTTTTAAGCCATACGTCAATAAATCAAAAATTACTTGAAAAATAAAAACCTGATCACTTCTGCAAAGTTGTTTATCAACAACTTTTGTGCTTAGCTTTTTACTTGTACTGTGTCAAACAAATGCTGATAAGATTTAATTATAATTATTGAATTGTCGCCAGAGTTGGCAACATCAAATGGAAAATACGTTTTTAATCCATTTGACACGCCGCTCGTTCTTTTTCCCTGTACTCAAGGTGCGGCGGCATCCGCGTTCATTGAACGTTACTAGGCAAAATTGTTTGGGAGTACACACAAAAAATGTTCTCATTGCGTTCGCATTGTGCTCTAATTTAGTAGTTTTGGGTTCTGCGGCTTAAGCCGTAAACTTGTTTGAAATTGTCGTAGGCTGTGTTCGCAATTGACTATAAAACCATTCTGATAATTGGCCAAAAGCATCAGTCGCTGACAACTCCAACCAAAATCAACAACATGAACGTAAGTTGCAAGGATCTTAAAAGGAATTTATTTTAAATATTTTCTTCATTTGCAGTTCATCATCTGCTTTGTCGCTCTCTGCGTGGCTGCTGCCCAGGCTGGCTTTTTGGCCTCACCTTTGACTTATGCCGCTGCTCCTGGTTTTGCTGCCACCACCTATGGCGCAGCACCCGCTTATGCAGCTGCCACTTATGCCGCAGCTCCAGCGTATGCAGCCACCTATGCTGCTGCTCCAGTGACCACATACTCGGCTCATGGTGTGCCCGCTGCTTACTCCACCTATGCAGCTGCTGCTCCGGCCTACACTGCATACAGCGCACCTGTTGCCACTTATGCTGCCGCTCCCTATGCCACCTATGCTGCCCCAGCTGTCTTCAGCCCCTTCCTGAAGAAGAAGTAAGCTGCTTGACAAAAAATGAATTCTTTTCGCATAACTTACCTCATTCCGAACAATTGAATACTAAATAAACCGAGAGCACAACTCAAAATTAATGTTGAGATTATTGGGAGAGGGTATTAGTATTTTCAGTGTTGAGATCAAAAAGTAGACTTAATAGGAATTTTTGTATATTATTTTTCGGTTTATCAATGTTGATCTATTATTTATTTTGTGATTGCTTGCAACCTTAAATGCTTAATAGATATTGAATCGTTGAACTAAACTACAATTAACTTACAATCTATTAGAATTTTATTTGTCAAATACAAAAACAAATAACACTAAAAGGTTATCTAAGTATAGGAAACTCTTTGTTTTCTTCTTTACTGGATATTACGGCTCAAGTACATGGGATTCGTATTCGTATTCGGTGAGTCAACATCCTCGAAATCCAATTCCTCCTCCTCCTCCTCCTTATCAGCGGTCCAACGGACGCTACGTTCCCGATTAATTCTACGATAGAAAGGGATATCATGCCATTTTCGTGGGTTGTCGGTTGGCGGTGCGAAAAATAAAAGGTAAGTTCAGAATATATAGTCTTTGTCGCTGTGAACACATAAGAATTTGAGTGGTTTTTTTTCGATTGGTACTCTTTGTCAAGTAATCGATTACAAAAAATCATACAATGTATGTTGAATCAAATGGAACGAACAAAAAACAAAAGCTCATTCGACATAATGTTTCAATAACGTTGATAGAACCTGTTCATTCCAGTCGCGGGCGGTGGCGGAGGTGGCGGTGCGTCGCGTGGCGGAGTGCGACGAGCACTAAAAGATGGAGAACTTTGGATGATTATTGGCATCTTTGTTTTGTAATAAATTTATTTCTTACGCCGCTACAGCGTCAGCATGCAAATTTGTCCCAGTACCATACAAATCGCTCTCATCTATATCAAATTCATCGGTACCAGAACGTTGGCTGTGAGAAAAACAAAAGTTTAGGTGCAATAACGTTGCTTAAGTGATTTTCTAAGAGCTTTTACATAGGGATATTTTAATAAAAACGAACGGGAGTAACCATTGATCAAGCTTAAAGCTTTCAAAACTTAATTTAGATTTTCAAAAGCTAAAATGGATAACGTTTTGAATGGAAGCGCTTGAAATGGTTTTGGTGAAAATGAGAAAAAGAGATTTAAAAAAGTTTTTTAAGAAAAGAAAGCTTTTGAAGGTGTGTTGTTTACGTGCTTTTAGGCAGAGATTATAGTGCTTTGATATCGATAACGATCGATGTTTTACAGGGAAGACACTGAAAGCTCGTGCAGCGAGTCTTTGGGTAGTCAACTCACAGACGCTGACTCCGCTTATTAATAATATCCTGCACGGCTCGGGCAGTTAACGACACTTTGCTTCTCAAACGCATCGGCGTCCGAGGCATGGGCACTGCAGCGGGTATATCCGGATTGACGCTTAGTACGGGCGTGACCGGACGACGAATCAATTCGCTGCCAGATCTATCCACATTGTTAACACGTCTTAAATGGAGAATTGCGTGAGTCACTTACTTTGGTGGGTGGGTTAACTGGGGACATTAGACTCGCTCACTCACACACACTTACAACTTTGGTTTAGTACGCTGCTGATTGCGATTATCTGGCTGACGGCTGTTTGGCTGTTCGGGACTGACGCTATTTTTTGAATGCCAGCCGTTATCCGGGTGTTCATCTTCAAAGTCAAATTCGTCAGTGCTATGCCGTTTACTGGTCAACAACGGAGTGAAATCAGAGATAGGAAGTGATCTCAGCAAAGCAAAGGGCGGGTCAACTTACAGCGGTGGCTTGATCTTATTGCGGGAATGCCAAGTGTTGACTATATTTCTAGACTGACTGCTGTCGCGCTCATTGGAGTTGGCACGACTGGCCGCACTGGATGAGCCCCAATTGTCATCGTCACGTTGCCTGCTTGATGACATGTGAATGTCAAATGTGTGAATGAGTGAAAAAAGCTTGTGAGGATGTCTGAAGTTAACAATTGTTTGATCTCAATCTACTTACAGCTGCTGGCGACTGCGCACTGGTGTATTAATATTCGCCATTTCACGTCCGCGACTAAGCTCACGCTCACGACTACGCGTATCACGCTCCCGATCACGCTCACGATCACGCACACGATCACGCTCACGCTCCAACTCACGTTGCTCAGACTCCTGACGTCGCTGCAGCTGTGGTTGTGCCTGTTGCTGCGGTTGCCTGGTTGGCGTTGAATCATTATCGGTTAAGTCCAATGTTTCCTCAGTGGCAGTCCGTCGTCTGTTGGTTAGGGAATTGCATTAGGTAACACTCATTTGAAACTATAGAGATCAAGCGTTATTCAAATTGGTTTTGATTTGTTAATCGCTTCTGTTTTAGTGGGAAAATTTGGTTACGATCCTTAAGAATAGAATCGCGTTTCTGACTTAAATGCAGCATTCGTCTTAAGCAGTAGAAAGTTAGTGAAAATCCGAATCAAATTTCAATCTACTATTAATCTAAAGGTCATAACGTGATTTAAACGTAAGAAAAACTTGATGTGTGAGCTTTTGAGATACTTCTTACCATCCTTTTCTCATCCATCTCTTTCTCCATCTACTTACAGTTGCGGTCTGGTGGTTATTCTCGCTCTTGCTGTGCTACTGGTGCTTCGATCCCGCTGCTGTTCCCTCTTCGCTGAGCTGGTCGTGCGCTGCTTCTGGCGTCCACGACTGTCGCTTCGTCGGCTGCGTTCATCAGATTGATCGGTGCGATCACTTCGATTGCTGTGTCGCTGTTTGTTCTTGTTGCGTGTCTTGGCCAGCTGCATGGCATTGAGACGTGTCTGTATGGTGATAATATTTAGACCAACGGGCGTACCAATTGCCCAGAGGAGCAGCGTTAGGAATACAAAGAACCAGATTCCATTGACAAAGTCGATTAGATTGCGGCATAGAAAAATGCGACTGGCATCAAAAGTATCATAGAATGGACGACACTTGGTGGTGGTATCACCTAGTTGTGACTCCATTGTGGCTCGACTGCTGGTCAAATATGTCTTGAGGCTGTCGAAATAAGAAAAAGTTAAGAAGATTTCAGACGATTTTTGCTCTTACTTAAAAGCCCAAGGTGATTTATCTCACTGAGCAGTTTGCTGTTCATTCTGACTAACTTCTTGTCTGCTTGTAATTGAAAAGTGATTTCCTAGTAACCAGAAAGCTAAATGCCATCTTTCAACAATCTATATTGCTCTCCCATCTTTTGAGTTGTACTTCAGTTTGGTGTCGTTCTTCAGACACTTCAACTGAACAACACACACACAGAACAAGAGAGAGGCGAATAGAAATGCAATCATGACACTTGGCAAACTTAATCAAACGATTACGACTTTCAATTATCTGATAAAACAGCAAAAACGATGTACAATGAACAATGCCCGTGGTCAAGTGGAGTTGAGGTTGTTTGCTCGATGTCTCGTTTGTTTGGATTTTGCCTGCTGTGAAAAGAGCAACACAGCACAAAACAACAATAAAACAAACACACACACACGAGAGATAACTAGACAAGAAGGACTCTGGTCAGCCACAGGCGAGACGTAACGTGTGTTGATGCAAGGATGTGATTTACACATTGAAAATCACTCAGATTTCAATGTAATTAAACCCGGTTATCTGTTGCATGTACATATGTATATACATATGTAGATAGGTATATTTTTACATGTTGTATGTGCATGAAATTGGTTTAGTTAGAGAGAGTTCGACACTCACCGCTCTGTGTAGACGCGCGTCAGATTGTGACAGATCTCGCCAGCTTTGTTATCCAAATAGCCCTGAATGCTCTTCAAATGATTGAGCGTCTGATTGACCTGCTTTGCCCAGGGATCTCGTTGTAATTCCAATGCCGTCAAATGGTAGAGTATCTCATTTTGTAAATTCTCAAGCGGCTGCAAAATGGCTGCCTGCAAACGTTTCGATCGACTGCCCAATGTTGTCATCCGAGACGAAGTGGCAACGTCCTGAATCTAAATGGCATTCGAGTTTAGTTTGTGTTTCAAAAAACAATAAAAATAAGTTGTAGTTTTGAGCTGCTAATAGCAAAGAATGTTGTGCATTTGGTATTGGTTTGCCTAAATTACTGTTTGTTTCTGTATTCTGTAGTTTGGTGTATTTGCCATGTTGTTATGTTATTCACTCACCTGCAGTGCAACGCGTTGCATTTGATCGATGAATGTGGCTAAATCCTTTTCGGGTGTGGGAGCACCAACGCTGTTGCGGTATGTGGTTAAATTGAATGCGGATGTTTGCAGCATATTCTCCAAAATGTGCTGAATTGACTGCGTTAAAGAGAGCAATGTGCGTCCCGATACCGAAATTGCATCGATTGCAGTTGAAACTTTTGGGAATTGTTTCAAATCGGCGATTTTTGTGGTATTAACGAACGCATCCAATTGAAAGACATTGTACGATGCTTGATTTTCTTTGCAGCCTCTGAATATTGCGTATACGTTATGTATGTACGTGTAAATGAGTAAATGTTGTGAGAGTTAAGTTTGTTAAAGCTGTGTGCAGTGTTGTAAAGTGGCATCAAGATATTTCAAAAAGACACTCGTTTGCCAGCTTGCATTATGCGTTCATACATTCGGTTGCTACTTTTACCCAAAATCCAGCCACACACACACACACATACACTCAGAGAGACAGTCAGTTAGCTGGCATGACTACGGTGCTGGGCGTAGTAAATGGGTTTTGAGTGGTTGGTTGGCTTGGGTGGTGTCGTGCGGTCATGCATATTCTGCATCGGTGACATGCATGAGCATTTGTATCAGTGCAGATAATTGGAATTGGGCTTAAAATTTGTGGCTACAAGGGTTGTGGGTGCTCCTATATACAGTACACACACATACAAACATACATGTATATCGGTATGTGTGCTATTTTGCACTGGTTTTTTCTGCGTATAATTAAGTGGCGTGCGGCAGCTAGCAAATTTCCATGGGCTTTCAAAACTTTGCGGCTAAGTTGGTCCAACGTATCTAAAAAATGTCTGTACTCATCTCGACTGTCCGGTCAACTGTGCTTTCACAATGCGGTTTGAATAATAAGTGATTCGACAGTGACAAATATTTGATTGCTGGTCATCTCGACTACTTGCGGCAGACGAGTTCGTCAAGTGCAAACTTGTGATAGTGCTTTTTGTCTCTTGTGTGGTGGAAAATTGGACTTTATTTCAAGCAAAGTTTTGGGTAATCACGTTTCTGGGTTGAGACAGGATTAAGTTTGGTTATGTGGTAAAAGTTGGTAAAACGGGTGCGTTGAACTATTAACTATGTTAGTTTTGATTAACTTCCTGTTACTTGTAATTGATCGTTCTCAACAAAAAAGACCTAAAGCTTAAAAAATGTTTATAATACAGTCGAACTTTCTTAAAACGAAATTCAAGAGGGCAAGCAAATACTTAGTTACAGTGAAGGTTCGTAGTATAGAATGTGATTTTGATATAAAAAATTGTTGTGTTCTAGAAATTAATTCGTCATGTAGAAAAAGTTCGTTGTATGGAAGTTCGACTGCATAATGTAATAAGTAACAAAAAAACAAAAAAATGCTTAAGTGATTGATTATTTTTATATGACCGCAAAACGATAATAAAGAGCTTTAACAAATACATTTGATTTGGGAACACAATTTGACAGTTGATTAAAGTTGGCTAACAGAGATGGCATGTTGAGCGTTTGAGGGCTATCAAAATTACAGGCACGTACAGTATCAAAGTAATTGGATAACAAAATTCGTTACTTGTTGGACTTTGTTACTTGGGTAATCTCTCGCTCGCTCTCTCTCTCTCTCTCTCTGTGAGGTCTAAGTTATATGTACATATATTAGTGAGCAACAGATAAGAAAAACGTTTTTTTTTGGCTTTCAACTCACCTGAGCGCAGTGCCCAGACTGACATTGACAACCGAACGATTGACGCCAGCGGGACGCAGTAGCTCACCAATGATGCCTGTTTCTGGCTCCTGGGCATAGACATAGCCCGGCTTATCGAATAGCTTACCCAGCATCTCAAAGTTATTGTCGTTCAGGGAGCGACAGAGAAAGACTTCAGTGTTGCCACCAACAGCCAACGAGGTGACTCCATAAAATGTTAAGCAAATGCTGCCCAGGCATATGATCAATACTGCTACGAGAAAGACCACTCCAGATTTAACATTCGATTCACAGAGAAAGCAGCAGTAGGACATCATCATAAAGAGCAATACCCAAACGACTAGCATTGCTGCTATCCAACCAATGCTCCAGTATGTGTGTGCCCATTCTTTGAGCTCATTGTACGTTGGTTCCAGTGTTGGCCACATACGCTGCAGTCGCTCCAGCAACGCATTTATTGTCGATGTTAGCATCTGGGCATTTGCTGTTGTTCTATGCCTGATGCTGGCCAACTGTTCCAGCGTATCTGTCGACACACAGAGGAATAGTTAGAGAAGTCGGACAAGAAATTCAATTAGTTAATTGTGTCGCCCAGGTGACATTAATTACTATTGTGTTAAATTAAGCCAAACACGCAAACTTCCCAAAACCCAAAACCAAATTCTCTTTGTGTCTCTCTCGCTTTGTTTGTTTTGGGAAACTTTCAAGTCCGAAACATGAGCTGGCTTGTGTGTTATTGATTAAATAGTACATTTGAAGTGAGACCCATTAACAAGTTTTGTGCTTAAACAATTTATTTGACTAAATAGTTTTCTAAGATAAATGTAAAAGGGCTTCAAGACAATTAGAATTTATATCAATTGGGTTAATGGAAGCATTTTTTGAATATTTTTAACATGCAGTAAAATTTCCTTATAAATTTTGGCGTTAATCTCAGCTAGCTTAAAACATTTCTATTTATTTTTTGGCAGTGCTATATGAGTCTGTTTCCTTGTTTTCACTTGCTGTGAGTTATGTTAGCGGGAAATGTGGGAGAGGAAAAATAAGATAAAGAACTTACAGTTGCGTTCATATGCCGTGTCATGTTTAACTTGTTGCGGGAAATTGCTAAAAATGGAACGTGAGACGCCAACTTCCGATGTTAGATTTTTGACAGTGGCACCAAATTCAATTTCGCCCAAGTAGCGCATGCGAAAGATGCTCTGGTCCTCTTGCAGCTGACAAACGGCAAACAAAATAGCGATAAAAAATTAAAAACAAAACAAAATAAAAACCAATTTAAATAACAAATGACCAAACCTACCGTTTTAAGCGCGTCAACAACGCCGTTTTCCTCAAAGCTGCGTATACGCAATGTGTCACATAGCGGACGATCCCTGTACGTGCATTGGCGCTGTAGCACAGATAACTGTATCTGCAGCTCCTCCATGCGGGCGGCAGCCTCTTGCGACAACTTGAGGGCGCGTCCAACTGTCTCCTGGAGCATGAGGACGCGATAGATGAGCTCCGCGTTTGCTGCGACAAAAATCCAATGAAAATATTATTGTAGCACATACTATTTATTTGGTGGCTAGAAAGGAGTTGGGGTTGTGTGTTTTTTTGGGAGTTTGGAGTCCTGGTCCAAATTACACATTGTGTGCGAACATAATGCAGTTGTCCTCTTGGCATTTGCACTGTGCTTGTGTCAACTTGTCACCGGATGTGGATGCCAACTGCCAACTGCCAGCCTGACGGCTGAAACTGAGACTGCAACTCTAGAAAACTAACAACTCCATGAGTTTTCGATTTGAACCTTTTCAGCCCCCTAATAAAATTGGGCGCAAGCAATCGGGTTTCTATCTCAGCGCACTTCAATACATATATTGATATTGACATTTCATACGATTCTCTATGTTCCTTGCAATTGTTTGGGTTTGCCAAAAGTCGATACTTTAATTTAATGTGAGCTTTGAAATTGATGCCTAAGCTGAGAAGATAACTCGATAAGGCAATATTTGTTTGTACTACGGATACGTAGAAGGATGAATTCTTTGAATATTGGTTTTGAAGGGAACGACAAAGACGAGAATCCAATGCGAAAGATAAGCTTTTTAGGAAATATTATAAAATCAACTAAAGAAAATCAGAAAAATTAAATTTCTGCTTTTTACTCTAAATGCAGATCCAAAGTTAGTTACAGTCGAACTTCCATATAGCGAAAACTTCGTTGTTTCGTTCTGGAAATGAATATACGGAAGTTCGTAATAGAGGAGTTCGACTGTAGTATATATGTGCCTGTTGATCTCTCAGAACCGTTTGCATCCAGTACTAACCTAGACTTTAAAACATTATCAGTTCAGTTTTTAGCAAAATAAACTCAGCTTAAATCATATTTTGGCATTATTACAAGTGTTAACACTTTTGTAATTTTCAAATCAAAGTTTGGCAATAAAATAAATCATCGTTCCGAATCCGTTTAAATATCTAACACTCTTGCCAAGCCAATATCTAGTAAGGATTTAGCTGCCAAACAACACAATGGGAATTTGGGTCAAGTCCGAGCGGTTGGTTGTTACGCATTGAGGCACAGACAATCGCCATGGAACACTTAACTAAAAGACTCACCAAGGCTAAGTGTCGTCAATGAATCATATGCTAGCTCGAGGCCAGTGTGTGCAGATATTTCTGCTTGAATTGGCTCGCCAAGGAGAATATCCACGTCTGTTGGGAATATAAAAGAAACAGACAGTAAATTGACTAGAACTATGGACACAATAGGCAGAGTAAAATGGGAGAGGGGGGTGGGAGACAAAGACAGTCACTGCAATAACTCACAATGCAATGCATAAAGTTTTAAGCATATATAATACTACATACATCTGTACTATATGCATTTGAAAACTATAAAATGTGCGCAACATAAAGTTGGCTAAAGGGAAAAGTTTTTTTTGTAATATTTTATGTATGTATGTATTTGGTAGTTGCCACCACCCACTGACCTTCCAAGTCTTTGACAACCTTTTCAACGGAAACATGAAAGCCATTATCCAGTTTGTGTTTGATTTGTAGATGCGTGTCCTTTAAAAAGACCTCCACATCGTGCACGGCAGACTTGACCATATCCGGCGTCATCTCGATGCCAGCCGAGAGGCGACTATTCGCATAAAATATGCTAAAGTCGCTCAGCCTGCAAAGTGCCCAGCAAATTGAGTAACAAACTTCCAACAAAGTTCCAACTTACAACACTAAAACATTTCTTGCCACAACTTACACGAGCAGGATAAAGACAATCCAGAGTGTGACCAGACCGGCACTTTTGCGACATCGCAGATTCTCTTCCATCGTCTCGTCACGTATATGAACAGCCGCATTGCGTATGAGATCCACCTCATCCTGAGCAGTTCGACGTCCACAGCACCACGCACATGTGGCAATCAGCGGCACCAGCGACAATATGGCAAATATGCTCATCAGCGCAATGAAACCCGATTCAATCTTAATGGCCTAAATAAATAGAATAAGCACTTAGAGAAGGAAAGTAGTTATCTTTTTTTTCCACTTACATTGGCAGCAAAGTCAATAAGCGTAACATTATTGTGTAGTACATCGCGTATTGAATCTAACAAATATATATATTATTATTTTAGTTATTTTAAATACAAAATTATGTTGTATTAAATCTATTAAAAATACCCCTTTATTTGCTAATTCTTTTCGAAAAGTATACTTGATTTTTATATTCTATGTTCTAAGATGAAATCTAATTATAAAAAATTTAAGCTTTAATCAACTTGTTGTGTTGGGTCCTGCCGTTCCGGAATATGCTGAATGACGACCACATTAAGTAGATTAGACGCAGCCAGGTGTTGAGAATCGTCTTCGTTGAGTTCGTGTCGTGGAAATGCTGTCATGAGCAAAAACTGTTCACTCGCATATTCAGGTCGCGCCAATCGCACATATCTATAAAGATCACCCACATTATGGGTGGTATTAAACTGTGCAGAGATGCGACTGCCATCAGCCAGGCGAAACTGAATTGTGGTCAAGGCAGCTCGTTCGTTTAGTTGGAGCATGAGCTGAGCATTCTGTTCCTGCTGCTGTTGCAGCTGCTCCAGCAATGGGACAACTGCTGCCTCTAAATGGGCTGGATCACCGACCAGGGGTTGACCAAGGCCCATGAATTGTTTGCGAGAGAGTTCTCGATATGAGATGTTCGTGTGATCTCGCACACTCAACTCGATCCGTTGGCCAAACACATTCTGCATCTCAGTGGGATAATCTCCTTGCATTATGCGACGCAAAAATCGCTCGTTCTCTGGTAACTCATAGAGACGCAAGGTGCCGTCGCCAAAAGAGAAGCCCTCGCTCCACAGATGCAGCACAACCACATTCTGTTCGTTCTCTTCGGAGGATTCCAAGTCCGAGTCTACTGGAGTTTCACGTGTCGGCGGTGGATTAATGGGATGAGCGCTGCCCAAACTAACTCCATAGCCCCAAGCACGCAAACTTCGATCACTATCCACAGTGGTTAATGCTGGTGTGGAGCCATTATTAGCTTGTTGCCGCCTCGGCTGAAACGAGTCCTGTGCATTAATGACTTGATTGTTTGCCTGGTCAGCTTCATAATTGAGACTGGCCTCTTCCAGTGCCCAGTTGTTGGTTGTTAAATAATGACGCGCTACTGACTCCTGTGTGCCATGTTTCTTCATAAAACCGGCAACCATTTGCTCATCGGACATCTGACATCGGCTTCTCTTCAACCCGTCCCTCAACTAATTGATTAATTTTTGTTGTTGTTGTACTTGTTAAATAATTTTTGATAGACTCATATAAACATTGCTAAGTTTTGGCCTACTTTGGCTTTAATTCTTTAATGTCTGAAATAGTTTTTGGTTAGTTTGCGCTTTGACTTGCATATTTGATAAGAAGTCGGCATTGGGGAAATTCGTGTAGTACACGGCTTAATGTATGTATGAAGTGAGGGCCATAAAATGTACGCCAACTGAATTAAGTGTCATAATTTAATCCAATGTCGAGCAGTGTGTGGCATCCACAATGCTTACACACACAGTGGGGCTGGATGTGACAATGGAAATCATTCACAATTGAAATTGGGTGGCCTAAGGACTAGAAAAGAATGTTCGTTAACATTTTTATGAACAACGATAAGTAAACTAATAAAAAATCGAGCTATATTTAATATCCAACAAGTATTTTCAATGTTCTTTTGGGATTTGGTTGATTATAATCTATTTTTCGTGTATTCTACTTATTTATACTCTTGCCTTTTATATTGTACAAACTTCTCCCATTAACTTTGACTTTAAAATATGTATGTGCAAAATTGATTTACTATTTGTGTGCATTGCATACCAAATTAGAGGTATTTCGAATGTCCACCCGTTTTGTTGTTAACCATTTTGTAAATGATATGAATGTGTTGACCGTGCCACACATTCTCGCATTTAATTCCTCTTGGCTGTTCGGCAGCCAGCACACACTCATACTGTACTACAGGCAACATACATAGTAAGGGAAAGCGAGTGAGAATCCCTGTCCCTTCTTCTCTTGAAACTTACCAAGCGGCAATTCTTCGGGCGTGATAAGCGATAAAAATTCACTAACGTAGGTGAATATAAATGGTCCTGGCGCAAGGTCCATGCCTGGTATGCTGTATGTAAAAAATGTGGATGTTGTTGTTGTTGTTGCTGCTGCTAGTGTTGCTGGTGATATTGTTGTTGCTGTCGCACTAGACATTGCTGCGGCCGTCGCTGTTGTTGCTGTTGACGAGAACATAATTGTTGTTGCGGCTGGTGTTGGCAGTGTTAGATTACGTATACGTAGGTCCATCTTTTGGCCAGTCCCTTCGACTTGTGTGTGTGTTTCTATGTTTGACCACAGCACGCCTCCCTTATGTGAGCGAGTGTGTGTGTATGTTTGTGTCTGGCTAAAATGAATAAATGGGATAAGAGAACAATGAATGCCTGAGCAAAAGCACGCCAACAACACATATGGAACACTTTGTCACGGTAATATGTTGTGTGTGTGTGTGTTTGGCGGGGCTTGTAAAATATTTTCGGAATTTTATGTTCCAATTATGCATTCATATTTATACGAACACCCACCGCATCGCATAATAACTCACAGATTATATGACAAACACACACAGTCGCATATATAAATTAATAATTATTGCTTTCGCTCGTGCGAAATTTTCATACATACATATATATATATATATATATTTCTTTTTTTGCCAGCAAAATTAATTTACAGCTCAAGTTGCTTGTGTAATTTAATAGACTTGAGGCTTAAGAATGCTGTACAATACAATAAAGGTAATTGTAGTATTTATAAAAGGTTTTCTCTACTAAAAGGAACATAAAAGATTTTATCAAAGAGAAATTAAAATAATGTTCAAAGAATTTGTGATACGCATTAAAACAAAGTTAAGCTTATACATCTTTATAAAGATCAGTTTGATTTTAATTTGAATTTAATAATTATCAAAGCATATTGTAAAATCAACTGTTCAAGTCTGGAATGTTAGGTAAACAAATTTCACTTTTAATTGCCCGCCTTGACCAAGTTCGCATTTCATTTAACTTCGATTCTTCGCCGTTTCAAGGTGCCCCAAATTGTCAACACTTTTGTTTTAGTGGTTTTGTGTTTTGTTGGCCCTGAATATATGTATGTGACGCCTTGAATGGAATTTTTACACACGTTAATTCTATTAATTGTTCATTTTTTTATTTGTTTGGAATTGTTGTTTTCTATTCTTTTTTGTGTTTTGTGTATTTGTTTCGCTGCCTGTCAACAGTTGAGAATTGCATTTCACCTCGTGGGTAATGACTTTCACTGGCTGCAACATAATGTTGCACAAATATATAGTTGAACGTATATGTATTTAATTTCATTCTATGTTTTGTGTCTATGCTTTTGCTGTTGATGTTGCTATTTGTTGAGTGCGGCAACCCCAGTCGCTTGTGTGTGAAGAAGCCCCTCAAGCACTTGCCAACTCTTTCAGTTCAGTTTCCTTGACAATATTTGTATGTATGTATTTGTAGTAGTACTAATTGCTCTGCTCTGGGATTTGTCCACAGTTTAGAATTAGAACAAACCAATACGAGCAGAAACTTAAATAGTCTTGAGCTCAAAAGTGGGTCATTAAAATTCGATACCTCAGGGCAAACGATGAGCCTTTCTCCACACATTTCTCTCTTTCTCTCTCGTTGTCTCTAGCTCTATCTCTGTCTTTGCCTGTGTTTGTGCGATTATGGGAGCTCAATGGACACAAGTCAAGGCGTCTCGAATTGCTTGGCAAGCAAGCTCGTTTGAAGGCAACTTGATACGCAACTTCTATGTTCACGTTTGTTGTTGTTGTTTCGTACTGTTAGCAGCATATTAGTAAAAGCCGTTTTATGATAAGTACTGGTTCTATGGCATAAAGTGGCCAAAGTTCATGACTTGGAGTTATACTACCTCAGGTAATGCAAATAACTTTTAACACCATAAACACTTTGCTAAGTACCATGCTATGTATTAAGAGTTCACATAAATAACTAACAAAGCTGTGATAAGGGTAAAGTTATAAAGTAATAAGTAGGTATATCGATTTTAAAAAAGATCAATTAAAGTGCGAGGTCATAAGGGTCACGTGGCGTTGACTTAATATAATGTACACTAACAAATAAGCCAAAATAAAACCAAATGCCCATTTTTGACTTAGTTAAATGTAGAAATTGCTTGTGTTTTCGCCTAAACCATTCATTGCACTTTAAGCTCTAAAGAGAGTGTCTTTGTGTGTGTGTGTGTGAGTGTAACAACATCTAAAGTGGAGTCAATGGTTTCGATTAGTCGTGTCATATATGTAGTAAATAAATTCACGCTCCAATTGTCGCCAATGCGCAAAAATATCTACTAATTAATAAATTATATGCTAAATAAACTTACCTCGTTTGCTGTTTGAATTTGATTGACTTAGTTTGCTGTCGCTTTCTCTCTTTTTGTTCCCGGCACACCTGATGTTTGCGTCTCTTTCAGTAGCTGTATTAGCGTAATTGGAATGAAGCGTTAAATGCTGCCTAACATTCTACGAGCAAAATTTTAATTGAAACTCATTAAAATGCAAATTCCAGCAATTCGATATGCCGATTTATTTAGCCACACATTTAGTTTATCCAAGCATACTATACTATATTGTGTTTTTGTATTTGTTTAAACATATCGTAAATCAAATATCTAAATCCCACTAGTTTTTCGCTGGCATATGCAGAATATTTCTGCACTGTTTGTTATTCACTAAATTGCATTTTTCAGCTGGTTTGTCACTTTAATCGATTTTACAGCGTTAAAAATTTGTGTTATTTGTTGTTTTGACACCAGACCAATTTACACCATCATTTAATTTGCACTGCCCAGGAGCTGATGCAGAAGTGTCCTGGGACTCAACTATGCATCATCCATATCTATTATATATGTATTTGTAGATTTTGTATATAATTTTTATTTTATTTTAAGCTCGACACGTTTTGCAATTTCAAGCGCCCACAGAAGACTGAACGAAACAAATTGTTTCAGACCCAAATAATCGCCAAAGAAATCTTAGAAATTCTCTCTTTAGTTTATTATGTGGCAACAGGCGTGTACAAAAACCCGGCGGTTAAAAGCGTATGGTCAGATTGCCTATAAACAGTGGTGAATTCTATTCTTTCATTTTACTTTGTTGAGCAGCACGTGTGTAGCAACAATATTGGCGGCAAGATAAGAAAGATTCACAACTTTAGCTGGATGATCAATGATGTTTAGCTGGTTCAGAGTTGGTTGTTAATTATATTCCTTAACCAACCAATAGCGTCAAGTTATTAACTTTTTTACTTGCACGACTTAAAGCAACAGAAAATTATTCAATAAGTAAAAGTAAAGCCAGCATAAGCATTCTTTTTTTTAGTTTGTTATAAACTACTTAGTTCTTTGCATAAACCCCTCGAAGATTTTGTTTTTAAAGTCGCATCAACGCCAAGCCAGACAAACTTTTTGCTTTTTTGGGAAGCTGTGGGAGGCCCGGGCTATAAAAGTGGGGTGTCAGAAAATGGGGGTGGGTTGGGTAGATTTCCACCGAGTGCCGCTTCTAACATATTGTCACAGGCTCTCAGCGTGTGTCGAGTACGACGACGATGACAACGTTGTAGTTTTCATTGCGCCTCAGCGTATGCAATGCTTTACATGGCTAAAATTCAATTTTCCTTTGATTTATGCATTTTATGCTACGGACTTGTCACCCTTCCCACCCCGTTCCCCGTTTCCAACCCAAGCAGATTTAAAAGCTTGAAATACAGAAATTATATCAAAACGAACGTTGACAACATCTGCAATTGCAGCAGTAGTTGCATCTACAGTTGCGGCTGCTGCTACTCACGTAAACTTCCTTAAAATGCGAAACAGTTTTTCCAGCATTGACAAGGCCACTTTGCCCTTTGTTCGTGTATTTTAAAGAGCTCAACAGTTTTTCTGGCTATTTTGCAAAGTTGTTGGATTTATTTTATTTTTTGCTTAAAGATCCTTTGGATTTTCCAAGATCTTCCATTGCATGATATTTACATATATCTTAGCTTAGAATGCTATACGATTTTCAAAACAATCGTTAATAATATGAAAGTATTACCTCGTTATACAACATGATAATAAGAAACAGAAGGAATTTTTAAAGAATTTTACCATTTCTGTTTAAAGTTTTGTAGCTTGCTTAAAAACAGACAGAATGATTATAGAAAATTGCCAACTAGCATACTGAGTATTTTCTGATGCACATTTAAGCGAGCAATTAGACTAAGTACATGCTCCCCGAGCAGCAAGTGTGTGACATCCCACAGGAATGCACTCGTGGAACGCACCCATTTTAACGCTGGCTATAAAACCGCAGGTCGCACAACTGTAAAAGCTTAGTTGAGGCAGCAACGTTAGCGGTGTTGCATACACATACATAGACGAGGTAAAGCATGGCCGCAACCGTTGAGCCAAATGAAAAGCCGAGCTGTCTGCTGCCGGGTCCGGAACTGTTAGCCCTGCCCGGATTTGACCATCAACGGGCGAGCATCACTTCGGCGGCGTTAAGCGATGTGCCCAGTGATGTGATTATCAAATCCCGGATTAGATATGGCAGTCGCTTGTCCGCCTGCAAGGGTCTGCTGCTCGAGTACTCCAAAAGCACAACCATCCATGGCATACGTTACATATTCGAAGTGCATCGTCCCATCTATGAGAAGTGAGGGTGTTTTTAGTCTGTTTTGATTCCAGTTTGCTTTAAACGCGTCTTGTGTCGTCGCTAGATTGTACTGGCTGGTGTTGACCTGCACATCGGTTTACTTTGCTGTGTCGTTAATTTGGGCCACCTACCTAAAGTGGCAGGATTCACCAGTTATAATGGGTTTCGATGAGACGCTGGTGCCGGTGCATAAGATACCCTTTCCCACCATAACCATTTGTCCGGAAATTAAAATGGAACGGAATTTTTTTGACTATGCGAATATTTCGAAACGCATCTGGCAAGAATATAAGGAAAATAATAAAATATCCAGCATTGATGAGGAAGAGTTGAGTATTGCGGCTTGGACAGAAAATTGTGAATCATATTTTAAACTCTGTTTATTTATTTTTATCTTTTTCTTTTGACAGTTTGGAGCGCTTTGCGGCCACTATGCACATTTGTGACTCTGATGTGGCAGCCAAATTTGCTCCCATCATATCCAAATTGATGAGTTCACAAACGGAAGATGTTACCGAAACACTGGTGGATTTGAGTATATCGAAGAATCAGACGGGTCCGTTTTGTAAATGGAATGGTCGCTTTTACTTTTGCAACAAGTTGTTTGACTTTGTGGCCACGGATGAGGGCATCTGCTATCAGTTCAATGGATTGCGACCCAAGGATATTTATCGCGATGAACGCTTTATCAGCTATGTGGATCCAGATGTGGTTAACTTTCAGGATTACTTTGATACGTCTTTGCCAAGACTCAATGAGATTACGGGCAATTGGTCCTTAGGTTCAGGTTATGTTGATCAGGGCCTGAACTCATATCCCCAGCGTACTGTAGTATCCTCGGTGCGTAACGGTTTCTTTGCCTTTCTGCAGGGGCTGGAGCATAATTACGACTACGACTGTCGCAGTTTTAAACAGGGCTACAAGGTGAGCTTTTTTTTTTTTCAATTTAGGTGTGCGTAGTTTGTTAATATTGTTTTTGCAGGTATTTTTAAACTCCCCGGAGAGCGTGCCGCTTACCTCTGGCAATTATATACTTGTGCCACATGGCCACGAAGTCATGGTTAGCGTGCTGCCCAACTATGTCGTGTCTACGGATAATTTACATGAAATTACTGCTGAAAAGTGAGCACATCAGAGACATACTCATACCAAATTGAATATAATAACATATTGCAGTCGAATTTCCATAGAGCGGATCTCAAGGGGACAAGAAAAAACTTCGTAATAGAGAAAATTCGTTACATGGAATGGGCTTTTGGTTGCAGGGTTCTGGAAATGAATACTTTATATGGAAGTTCGACTGTATTACTTAGCTCAAATATTATCATTCATTAACTTTTAACATTGAAAACATTTTTAATTTTTATTCATATGTTAATTTTTTAAAATCAGAATATTTATTTATTATAATTTTTATCGATGATAGCATATTAATTCGTAACGTTCTTTAGGCGACAATGCTACTTCGATGATGAGCGCGCTTTGACATACTTTCAAAGTTACTCGCAGAGTAATTGCCAAACCGAATGCTTGGCCAACTTTACCATGGCCAAGTGTGGTTGCGTTAAGTTCTGGATGCCTAGTAAGATTTTTGACATGCCAGCGTCGTACACATAAGCCCCCCGGTATACGCTTTATTTTTCCGCTTACAGAACCTTTGGATGTTCCGGTTTGTGGTCTAAAGGATATTGCCTGCTACACTGCTGCACAAGATGAGCTTTATAGTATACTGCAGAATCAGACAATACAGCAGATCGTCGATGTTAATGCCAAGGTAATGTGTAACTGTATGCCAGCCTGCACCTCGCTGGAGTACAACTTTGAGATCTCGAGAGCCTTCTATAAGGTGGAGAAGACCATCCAAGCGTTCCGCGAAGTCTACGAGCTCACAGAGTAACTATTTAATTTTAAAACAGCTTTGCGTTTTCTAACAAGTATTGTTTAAATAGTGCTATTGGCTCTCGTCTGACTGTTTACTTCAAGGAGCATCAGTTTACGGCTATTAAGCGCACAATTCTCTTTGGTGTATCCACATTGATCTCTAATTGTGGTGGCATCTTTGGCTTGTTTATGGGCATCTCCAGTTTGAGTTTCATAGAGCTTGTATATTTCTTTTCGATGCGCATTTGTGGCAGTTGCAGTCAGCGACGCAAGCGGAAGGCAATGCGCCAGATATTCCCTCAGAATCAAAAAGAACAGGATGAGGTTACACTTGAACCGTAAGGCGTTTATCTTCTTCTTGATGAGAAACTTTCGACCATTAAATGTTTGCATTAAAAAAGTGTTGTATGAACTATTAAAGCAAAAGCTGAATTCGTTTAATAATGTTTATTTCTTTTTACTTTAAGTTGACTCGCCAATGTGTTCTAAAATGACTTTAAAATGTCTCAGATATTTAAAAGATCGATAAGTATATATTTATAAAACTGTCTGCTACATAAGGAGGAAACTTAAGTGGGTCAGGCAGATAAAGCGTTTGTGTGACATATGCTAAACAGCCACGACCCAGCCTGAATAGGAAAGGGAGTTTACATTTAAACATATTTTATTATTATTAAAAATTCCACTGACAATGTGCGACAAATATCTGATAGCTGGCAGGCAGAAATAATGCAATTTTTGTGGTCGCGCTAAATTGAATTTAAGTTGTTAGGATACAAGCTCACTGAAAAACATCAGCATACACAACCCGTAAAACCTCAGGCGAAACCAAAGCCAAAAGTACCAAAACCAAACATGAGGAAAGTGAAATTAAAGCCGCACTAATGGGCAGAGACAAAGCTAAAAGAGTGCACAAGTGTGGTGGTAACAACGCTCTGATGGGCCCTGCCATTTAGTGGGCGTGGCAGCCGCAAGCATCGAGGCGGCTGGCCAAAAGCATGCAAAGTGATTTTGGCCAAAATTATAAAGGGCTTTTTCCCGTTGCCTGCAGCACTCGTCAGTGTCATCCGCTCTACAAAAATGGACACAAAAGTCACGTTCCAGTTGGTCAGCTGGCAAAAGCATGCGAAATTATAATGCCAAAAAGTCTGGCTACAAATGACGTCAACTCCGCATACAAAACACACTCATACGCACACACACACATAAGTGCCCAAAAGTACAAATGCGTATTTCGGCATGACAGAAAAAAAACTAAAATTACAACAAAATGTTGTGTAAATTAAGTGCTCTAGTGATGCCAAGAGGATGCGCCGCAGCACAAAATAAATATATATAAGTACTCCCACTATGCTTATGGAGACAAAAAATTAAAGCGAAACTTTTTTGCATATTTCCATGTATTAAATTAAAATAATGTTTTTTCAAAGTTACAAAGATTTGAATTAAAATTTCAACAAAAGAGAAAAGTGACTTGGAGATCAGTTAAACAGCATCTTAAGATTTAATGTGTACAAAAATAAAAACATAATATTTGCAAGAAAAACTAATAATATTAAGAGCCTTCTCTATGTACCTATTAAAAAATTGTTCTTGGTTACCATGCCCAATAAAAACAGGTAGCTAAACAAAGTTAATGACGAAAACTTAAAAAAAAAAAACTTACTTTAATTTGAATAATTTTTAAATTAAATCCACAATGCGGTTTTATGAAGTTATCTTTACAACGGATAGGCAAGCAACCATCAAAAATATTTTAAGCGGCTTCTGCTTTAGCTTTCCTTGGCCTTTGCAGGGTTAACTCATCGACGGACATGAAGCCCGCATCGCCAAGACAACGGAGTGTCACATAGCCCGATGGCCAGACAGTTAGCCAGGTGATAGAGCCATGATGCAAGCTGAAACGTGTCCAGGCATCAGGTGAGAACTGCAGAGCTCGACAGACCAGATAACGAATGACATTGGCATGTCCAATCAGCAATAGGTAGGAGTCTTGCTTTTGCTCGGGCGAGGCACGAAAGAAATAGCGACGGAAGGCAGCCTCGATGCGCGGTCCATCCCGGCGATAGGCCTGCTCCACCTTGGTGACGTTGCGGTTCTGTGGTGGATCTGCAGGAAAGGGTGTGCCCTCGGGTAGCAGTTCGCAGCGCTTCATCTTTAAGTGGATCAAAATTAATTTGCTTAAGTATAATCATGGCCGTCTCTTGGGCGCGTGTCATTGTTGAGGCAACCACATGATCCCACATCACGCCCATCTCATGCAGTCGCTGACCAGCACGATGAGCTTGAAGTCGTCCCAGATCCGTGAGATGTCCGCCACCTGGCGAGGATGTATACTCCCCGTGACGCACCAACACAATGTGACGCAGTGCAACGGCTTCCTCTTCAACATCGCTGTTCTCGTATCCTTTTAAATTATGTAGCTGTTGCTTGCGCTGATCCCAGTCGTGGCACCAGCCACTCTTGGTCGACGACGCCCCCAAATGGCTGTCATGTACTTGTCGTCGATCTATCAGCATGAGGCTGCCATATGTAGCCAAGGAGCCAAAGCTGAAAGCTCCTAATGAATGCCAGAAGGTTTGTAGTCTCATTGTTTTCAAAATGGATATCTTAAAAAGCTTATTTGACATAAGAAACTTGTGACGAAGCATTTCAAAAAGTTTGTTTCTAGTTTGCCGAAACTAAAGGTTGAACGATTCATCGATGTATAGATGTATCGACGATTTATCGATGTTTCGGTAAAATGTTCAAACATCGATGAATAAGTATATCAAATACACATATAGGATTGTCATATATAATGAAATATTTTCGCTTCAAAACATCAAAAACATTGATGGGTGCAACCGGCACCCTAAACCTTCAAATCCGATTCGGATTATCCAAATCAAGAAATATTTTTCAATAGAATTTAAATGCAGATAAAAGCTGGTATAAAATTCATTATATTTGATTTGCAGAGTATTTTATCTAGATTTTAGACAAATTGGATTTTGGTTTAATTCCATCTTTGGAATTCCCTTCTGCAACTATCAATCGATTGGTCAATAATTGTATTAATGCAATCAGAAAGTACAAAGTGTTCTTGACTTTTGCATTACTGAGCAACTTTACACTTTATGCAAATCTGACAGTCGTCGATGACAACTCAAAACTCAGAGCCCACAGTTGATTAGCATTTGAAAAGTGGGCTTGTGGGATTGTTAAGAGACTTTGCTTGCTTTCGTTTGCGCCAACTTGATATCAAAGTTATTTCTCGCCCCTTGGCAAAATACTTATGAGCAACTTTGAAGCGGTGAACTTTGCGCCTTGCACAATCAGCAAACCGAATCCGAACAAGTTTCAAAAGGTAGCGCAACCGAGAGATAACTGACAAAGTAGTTGACTATATAATACCCTTGATTTTTGAATATAGACTGAAACAATTGAATGAAATCTAAAGTGATATAGAGCATATTCATTTTGATGGTTACGAATTTATCCCAGCAAAATAGTCGAACCTTCTTTTTGTTTACACCAACACAAACCTACACAGAAAACAAATAAAGCCTTTATTTAGGTTGATTCTTTGTTGCTGCAGGCTTTAAATTGTCTAAAGGCCTATCAGCAACATTTGCACTGGCTGCAAATACTTGTGTCAAGTTTCTGGTTCATTTAATTTTGCCGCCCATTATGAAAATCCTTAAGAACTTTAGCACGTCGTCATGGCAATGTGAAAATCAGTACTCAGACTACTGACGACAGAATATATACAGTGAGACATATCCACAAGTGGCTGCTGGCCGTAAAGGGATTCGCTTTTGCGCTCAGTTGCCTGTCAGATTTCGACTTAATGAAGTTCTCAGCAAACTTTGACATCTTGTCCGGGTCGCCTTCGGACCAATTCCAGTGCCATGGCATTCGCAAGCAAAATTAAATGAAACGAATGAATTGACAGCGCACTGAAAGAAATATGTGGGTAAGACGAGAACTCAGCAAAATATATTTAAAATAAAAGTTATATTTTTTAAATTATTACTTAGAGCGTGACCTCCATATAAGTTACATCTTCTACGTTATGTGTCATACTTATCTTGCAGTGTATTGAAAGGCTGCCTTCAATGTGAGATTGTGCCACAAAATATGTGCATAAGGTGAGGCTTATAGGAGCGCATAAAGCCCTCATCAATGGCAAAGGTAGAAAATAGTGTGGTTGCATCCTTGTGGCGCCTCTTACATGCACTTTTGTGTGTTACTTGCCGCATTCACACACTCACACACACTCGCGTATATTCTCATTCAGAATTTGATAAGATAGTACTTTCGCCGTTAACTTTTTGTCGGGTTGTTAAAGTAAGCCACTTGAGGTAACCATAAAATAGACCTGCTCCACATTGTTCGTCCTTTTTGTGTGACCTAGAAACGTAAATCTTATTACATGCGAGATGTGAATACACAAGTAAACGCCACGTGTGAGCATATGTGTGTGTGTGTGTCATTCAAGTCAATTTAAAGTTGTAATTTAAGTTGAGAACTAGCCTAAAGCTTCAATATAAATTGCATGGAAATATTACACTTTTGTATAATTGCATTTAACTTTAAAGATTTTAGAAGTAACTACTAAAGTTTTAGTTACAAAGTTAAAATATGAAGTAAAATAGAACACTTAATATACATTTATTTTTGAACCTTGATAAGTGTAATCTAGTTTTGGCAATATTTGTAGTACTTTTTCAATAAGTTTTAAGTTCGCTGATTTCTCAGACGCCAGCAAATAAATAACGTATGTAAAGCACTTAATAGACTCAATTAAATAAATGAACAATCAATTTTCATTGCAAGCTGTTGTCAAATAAACGTCGATCAGTTTGTCTGCCAGCAGCCATAGCCTGATGAGTTTAAAAACTCTGCAAGCTGCTTTTCAATGGCAATTTGTGTGTTTAACAGTGTGTGCGTGTGTTGTTGCAAACAAATGAAAAAGGGAAAAAGTCAATGAAAGTTTAACAATGTTTGCGGCGCTGTTTTCCTTTCCGCAACAATTTCTCGATTTTGCCGCCTAGTGCCTTTAGGGCGTTGTGTCCTTGACACAATTCCAGATGCTCGTTTCTCCAACTGACACGCCCATTAAAGACCCTCTCTGACCCCCGGAACTCACCCCGGGCAGAGCCACATAAAAGCGCCAGCAAACTTTTGATTTTGAAACAGATAATTTCAGCGAACCTACGCTGGAGCGGCAAGAGAAATGTGCGGTCGTAAAAGGGAGGGGCAGGTTGCTTGGTTTGTTGCCACTTAAAGTAATGCAACGTTGGCAGATAAAATGCAAAAGGCAAAATGAATGCAAAACGCGACAAGGCAAATAAGGAAATCAAAATGGCAAAGCGAAAAAAGAGGCAAGCGAAAATTGAACATCCTGCTGCAGGATGCTGCCGGACGAACGAAGCGTGCACGCGAAGGACGTTGTCGCTATTGCTGTTGCTGCCACAAAGTGCGTCATAATTATGGGGCAACCGCGATAAGCGAGAGAGATGGCAACAAGACGACACACAGCACATCTTGTAAAGAACTATAAATTCCCGTTAGGTGGGAAGGCACAATTGATGCCAAGGACTCCCGCACTAACTGCACACACACAGGGTACACGATGCCACCATTGACCATAGCTCAATGGCTCACTTGCCATTCGGCTGGACACCCTGTTTTATTTTGTGTTCTGGGCCACTTTGCGCAATGAGAAATTTCCGTTTGTCCAACTCTATATTTTCTATTTCTTTCTATATTTTTATTTCTTTCTTTGCTTGAGAGATGACATTTTTGCAAATTGCCATCATAATAATAATCAAATTCGTGTAAATTTTGCGCAAATTCTAGAGGGAAATGGTGCCAAGGCGCAATTCTCCCCCTTTTACAGTTTCACCCAGCTGCACATTCAATCCCTTCTTTTCTAGTTAAGCTCTGGCTTCAAGCTCATCCATCCACTCGGACGCAGTTTGCAGTCGCATTTCCAGTTAATAGCTTTTTCGTTTTAGTTTATGTTGATGAAATTGAAAACATCAACTTACAACTTGAATCTCAACATTTGAACACTCTGTCAAGATGAAGGAAGATACAGTGTAAATGGAAGAAAAAATACAAATATTATGTCAAATAAAACAGCTAATTACACAAAAAATAATGTTGGCCAAGTTTTGTTAGAGTTGGATGCTAAGAAAATCTATCTCAATTTATCTAATTTATTTGTAAGGCTTTGAAGGGTAACAAAAATTCTACAAGACTAGAAACTAATTAAGTTTGCAGTTACTTAGTCGGAAATGAAATATTTTGTCAACCCTAACATGCATTAAATAAAATGCAGGATAAACTGAAGGATTTTTTTTAGTTATTTAGTTGAAACGTTTCTTTTTTCATTCCACGTGCACATCTCATATATTTGATTTAATACGAATTGTTGTTCTTGTAAAATAATACTTTAAAGGTTCTTTTATTCATTTCAATCTGTTTTCTTAATTGTTTAGCAAGGTATTTCACATTTTACTTCTTGTCTATGTATTTTGCAAGTTTGGTAAAGTGTTTTATAATTCATTTCATTTACTTTGTAACCATTTAATAGAATAAGAAAAAATGTTCAGTCATAATGCAAGAGACAACTTAACATTAAAGTTCAGCTTCATTTATAATCTTAACTTATTTTGCTTAGAATGTTAGAAATGTGTTGCAACTAACAAGATAATAATCCATCTCAGTTCCAGCTTTAAGGATTCTCTGTGTGTTAGTTTTGACAAGTTGATCAATAGGTGTATACTTTGTGCAGGCCATTTAAGAGATGCTCTTTCGAATGAAATACCTTCTTTTTTTTCTGGGCATAATAAATCTTTTAGATGCATATTTCAGTGGCGACACAATTAGAAATGGAAACTGCTTGCAACAGCACAAAACTAGCAAATTTTGCAGTAGGCAAGCGGCATAAAATATACGACTAGACGCCAGACACACATACACATGGCGCACACTTAATAGCTCATACGACATGTTGGACCTTTGTTGACTGGCCTCGTTTGTTTACGGTTTACTGGATTAATGCTAGCGAAAATCTTGGAATAGTAGCAAACAGTAGCTGCAAAATAACAGCATCCAATGCTGTTCAGTTTCAGTTTGTTATTTCTTTTGAAGTTAAACAAATCTGCATAAGGTAGAGCCAAAAAGCCGTTTTAATTTATGTGCATAAATGTGGAACACTCACAGCAGTGTACACTCAGAAAGAAGGATGTAGAAATTATAAAAAATAATTGTTGGGTTTTCTTTTTAATAAGTAAAAAATTGTTTTGTTTTTTCTTCATCTTACGTACGCCTTTGTTCCTTAAACATATTTAACATTTAAAAATTTGTTTGAGAATTTATTTTCATTTTTCTATATTGTTTGACACATTTGTTGTTCTGAGTGTAGCACTGGGAGTTGGATCTCGAAACTCAAACTGAAGCTGGCGCATGCATTTTTGCCTTTGCCGGCCATTGGCCAGCAAACGCCAGTTGGCCATATCCGAAAGGCGAACACAACCTTCTGTCGACTTATTCTGCATGTGCTTTCCATAAATTATTCATTCGTGTTTGCTATTTGCTACAACGCTCCCATTTTCCGCATAGCCATATTATATTTCATTATTTTTTTATTGTTATTTGTGCATTTGGCTATATTGTTCGTGTTTTTTTCTTAATTGATGTTTGCCACATCCAAAAATATTATAAATATATATATTTTTTTAAGGCGAAGATAAAATTTTGTGAAAACTCAAATTGCATTATGCTTTGCTAACTAATTGCATTGTCAGACCAAGTCGAGCTTGTTGCCGTTTTTGGTTTTGATGATGGCCCAAAAAGTTTTCAATTAAAATGCAACTCGCTTTGTTGCAACTGCCACAATTTTTGGTAAGAATAATTTTTTTCTAACTGAAAGCTGAAAGTTACATTTCCCGAATCCTTTTAACTCAAATGAAATTTTTACAATGGCAAAATTTTAAAGCATAAATTAAAATGCATTATGGAAAAGCACACTTAACCCAAACAATAACAAGCATAACATGTTGGACATTGTCATAAACTGAAAATCATAAAATACTCAAATGCCATACATATTGTAAGTTTAGCCCTGCGCCCATTTCCAAAATGCAACAGCAATTTTCTAACAAAATGCAATAAATATTCATGTTTAACAAACATAATTCAAATATAGTGGCGCTTAAATCAAATAACAAAAGGCACAAAAACTAAGCTCACACACGTTTATGGTCTGTCGATTGAACAATTGTTGAGAGCATGTGCGAAGGGTATGAGTTTAGAGTTGGCGGCTATGGTAGACTGACTCTTGTTTATGAAAGCAATAAAATTTAAGCTAGAAATTTGATTTTTCGAATATTTTATTTCGAGATATAAGCTTTGAGCTTATAATCGTTTTAAAATAAGTAGAATTATGTTTTCACAACCGAACTTTTTTATTCAGTTTAAAATTAAGCTTTATTGATGTGGATGCGAAGTTTTCTTTTGTTATCAAACAAGTTAAGAGAACTCTACAAAAAGTTCTACACCATCTTTGGTCCAGCCTAAGCTTTGCACAGAAAAACCTTAAAAAAAATGAGAGGAAAAAAGAACACATGCATATTCAGAACTTTACACAATTTATAAGTACGGGCAGTTAAGCAATGTATTCCATGTAGTTGAACTCGAAGAGTTGTGTGTGTGGTTTTTTTTATGGGTATAGCATAATCAATTGCAGTATGTTGCATGAAGTCACGATTTACGAATGCAAATAATGTCAATTTGTATGATATTCACACATGAACTTTGATTTGAGAGTACAGGAAGTATTTATAAAAGAAACATGGAATTATTATAAGGATAAAGTGTAAGTGAGCATTATTGTTAGGAAAAGCTGGCACAGCACGGCACCCCTTCTCTAAACTAGTAGCTTACTCAATAAAATACTTTGACTTAACCTATTTTTAGCAACCGCAAGCTGTTCAGCTTAATTCGTGCAGTTATAAAAGTTAAGTTTGATAAAAAATAAAAAAACAACACCAAAAATACGGAAATTGAACATCCGATGCAAAAGTACTAAAGTGCTCTGGAAGAGCACAGACGGACAGAGAGGCAAACGACACGGACGGAAGCCATCCGAAAGCTCCAACTATCACAAAACTAAACTCAACTAACCCCAAAACTCAACTCAGCTGAACTGAACTCAACTGAACTGAACTGCACTGAACTGAACTGCATTCTAGTGCTCGTAGTAGAAGGAATAGTAACAGAAACAGAAACAGAAATGAAAATAAACGGCATCGTGTCACACACACAATGTGTAAGTTTAGCAAGCACATGGAGAGGGACAGAAGGTCTCTGCTGATGATTCCCTGAATACTTGAAGAGAGAAGAGGAAGAGTGTGAGAACCCTTCGTCAGCATTACCATGGCAAACATGCTGTTGACAAGGGAGTCGAAGGGGTTAAGCAATGAATGAATGAATGAATGGCGAATTGTGGCGACGGTGGCGAAACTGGCACCAGGACGATTACAACAACAATTAGTCGAAACAGAGCGAATTTCGAACAAGCAAGCAAAAAGCGCAAAAAAAAGCTGCTGCCGCTGCAGACGGAGGATAACCAAAATAATGTGACAAGGCTAAATGGCGTAGCTGACATTGCACGACTCGCAAAATCCCAGCAGTTATTGCCAAGACAACGGAGTAGAAATAAAAGTAGGAGTAGGCTGCAAAAGAGCAAGCGGAGGAAGTTGCTTCAGTGGGTCGTTGTCTTGGCAACTACCATTTAAGACTTGAAAATGCCAAACTAAGCTAAACTTTTGTGACTTTTAATTACTTAAAAACCTAATTGCGTTGCATTTGTGCAATCTTTAAAGAATTGTCGAAGAATGCAGTGAATACTAAATAGCTAATTGCTGTTAGAGACAAGGAACAGAAAGGTAGAGGAAATCAATAGAAACTCCTATTTGTATTCAATGGATTATTCTCAGTAGCTCTAAGCAATTGTAATCAGCACTGCCATCATAGCACTTATAGCCATTATCATAAATAACATTTATAAAGACTTTTCCTTCAACATACACACTATTCAATCATTCATTTCCTATTATTGCATATGCAAATGATCTATAAATATTCTTACTAGACATATTATAGCAAGCATATGTCACATTATTGAACAGTTGCCTAGTGTGATTTCAAATTCAATGTGTGTATAACGTTGATAGCCTTAATTGCACACAGGGAATGTGTCTGCTGCTTCTATCCTTAGTCCTTAGTCCTTAGAATGTATAAAAAATGCAAATGAACTTTGCTCAAATTGTGTAAATTTATGTAAAACTTTTACTTCACATCCCTTTTGCTTGGGAACACAGACAAATACTTCTTTACCTTATGGCATTCTCTGTAAATTCTGTTCCATTTCCCAAATTGTTGCGTTCAGTGTTATAAAACTGTTATACACAGCGTTGATGTGAAACTGTTTGTGGAACTAAAAGGAAATTGCAGTTGTTAAACGGACAATGAATGCAAAGGTTGTTTTCAATTTATTTTCAAACATTATTGTTAAAATTTGTTAACATTCTCTTTTCATTTTCGTCGTTTTGATAAGAATAAATAATTATAATATACATTTTTTTAATTTAAGTTAATTGGTTAATAAAGCTATTTAACTACATCCTGGCCATTTGTAACAACTTCTAATGGGACTTATTTGCACAAGACTGCAATATAAAGGGCAGAAATTTGTTTTATTTTTTGTTGTTGCCTTTCGGTAGTCTTTGGCACCTGTTCTACATATTCTGCATTCTCATGCAAATACTTCACGCCAACTTATAGCACTTGCAATGGCATCCGCTACATTCACTGCCCATTTTGCGATGCCCTCCCTACCCCACACCTTGGGCCTTTTATTTTTTGCATAATGCGGCCATGTAGAAGTGCAAATGAAAAAAAGAAATAAAAAAATAAATATATACGTCTGGGAACTTTTGTTTAAATCCACAGCAGCAGCGGCTCACTTGCATTCTACTTGCCTGCTGCGGCTCCTTTGGCAAAAAGGATATTCACTTGCGAGGTGGAAGCACTTCGCGCGCTCAATCTCTACCCTCTACCCACACTTCAGCTCTCTGACTGGTCCCCAAACAATTTGTACGCCTCAGTGCGCACGCATTTCTGGGCACTTAAGTTTCTATATAGTATATATGTATGTATGTGTATAGAGTAACTGTAGTATAACGAGTGCGAGCCTCGAGTCAACGCTTAACTTTTGCCCTGCTCTTGCTTATTTTATTCTTTATGCCATTGAACATTTTATAAAATGCGAGTGTTTTGCATTTCTCATTAGAAAAAGAAGCCAAAAAATAGCGAGAAGCAAAAGGGACATGGTGTAACCGTTGATGAGTACAATTAGCAATTTGCATAGTAAAAACTAAGGAAATCTTTCTATTATGCAGAACATCTACTTGTAAAACAAAAGTAGATTGCTAAAAAGGCCAAAACAATTTTCAAAACTAACAAGTACGAGCATCGTGGTCAGCTGCTCTTAACGTTCTATTACTTACGACTATCAGTGTGTATTACATTAGAGCCTGGATTGGGATATTCAGATTGGCCCACTTATTTCAAAATTTATAGCATACTTTAAAGGGCAAAAAAGTGTAAAAACTGATTGTATTAGCAATAACAAAAAATAAACAACAAATAAGATAAAAATAATAATATTTAAATTTCAATTAGATAAAAAAAAAGTTATTTTAAAAATTTAATTAATTAACAAAAATGTTTAACCTTTTGTCATTGTTTGACATTTTTCCTCATAATGATATGCTTTCGCACGCCAAGGTTTAAATTTAAGAACTGCACGAAAATTGTTTATGCAAATATAAATAATTGATACGCCGCATCAGTCACACAAACACATCCGTCGCATATTAAGTACTTTAATATTGTAATTATAAGAACAAAGCTGCAGGGCTTGGCAGCTGTTAAGGCTGATGCTGCTGCTGCTGCTCATATTCAGATTGTGAGTTATTTTAATTTGGTAAGCGGCACAAGTGCCCTCAATGGCCCATAATTAACCCGTAAGTTCATTTGTAAGAGCGTACACAAAATAAACAACAAGGGCTGCAGAGTCTGTAATACGGACCAGACGAAAAAGAGAGACAAGCTGGAAAAGCTGGAGAAATGCTGGAGCTTCTACTCATTAAATATCCAAGAGAGAAATACCAACGTTATGGATAACAACATCGTTGGCCGTGACGCATTTTAATTATTTATTATTATTATTATTGTTGTTCTTGACTCGGTCAAGTGCCACCTGTAGAAAGTACAAGCATGAAAGAGATAGAGATGAAGAGAACCAGCTATAGAGAATTTTAATGTGGCTTTGTTGGATGCGATTGTAGCCGCAGCTTAAAATTTATATCTTAGATTTGCGAAAGCTTTAATGAATGTGTACAAATGAGAAAGTAAATATGATACCTAACAATTAAATTAATATTCATTACAAACATAAAAAATAGTTATTTTATTAAGCTCTAAGTGCATCATTTTATTAAGTTCATAATAACTTTATGACAGCTTAAACTTCACTCTCAGCTAGTGCTACTCAGGTGTCATTTGATATGCACTTCCTGTTGAAGCTCAACTTCTGCACTTCTTACAATTAACAATAGCATTAAAATGTCGCTCACGTAATGGTTAAGTAAGGTAAGTAAGGTAAGAAGACACCGCGTTGTGGTCTAAAAAGTTTGAAGTTAACCTAAGTGTCGCCCTGAAGTCAATTTGCATGAAGTGCAGAAAGCCAGAACACAACTGACAGGTAAATAGAGCCCTGTGGCTCTTCCACATAACTAACTTTCTGGGCGAAGGGCAAGCAAAGTCTAAATTTAATTACAACTACATATTAGTTAGTTGCATAAACAAGCCCAAAAACTAAACTATAAAAAAAAGAAAAACAAAATGGGAAATGATGATGAAAACTGTTTGCAATTTTGTGCTGGCAGCCAAATTGGTTTGCCTGGATGCTTGAATCTTTGCCAGGGTCGTTGCCTGGTCCGTGGTTTATGTTCACGTTTCATATCTAGAAATGCTGTCAGTTCTGGTCTTGATGTTGCTGTTGCTGTTGGCTGACAAACTTGGCCAATTTTATGCTACTGCTGGAAGCCCACAAAAACTGACGTTTATTACTTGCCTCGCCTCTATGGTCTATGGCCATAAATTATTAAATTTTAACAAGTTTTTCTACAACGGCATTTCACTGTCTTGTCTCCTGTCTCTCCTTCATCTTCTTTTTTGTCTCGGGCTGTGTCTGGCTTCTTGGCATCTTTTGCATCTTAGCTTACATTGTCGGCACTTGGCCAGTACGTGACCCAGCTCAATTCGACCCTTCTTTCGGACAACTCGGCTGCTTTGATAGCAAATAATTATATTATTAATGGCAAATTAGGAGCGCAATAAAAAACAAAACACATTGTGATTATTATTAAAAACTTAATAGTTTTCGTAGTTTTAAACGTTAATTTAAAACAGCTTCAAACATTTTTCATTCATGCAATTTTCGCAAACAAACACGAAAATAACTTTTATAGACACACCAACACACAAAACCTTCAAAATGTGTTGGCAAACACAAAAAAAAAAGTTAAAAATTTTTAACTTTTCTGTTTACTAACAAACAATGAAAAAGACAAAAGTCAAAACTTTTAGCTTTTGTTAGCTCAACTATCAACACAAACTACCTGTAGAGTGAATCTAATTTTGGTTGTTTTTTAGTTAGTTTGAACTTGAAGCGAGTTATCGTCATTTCACGCACGTGTGTCAGCCCAAAACTTTTATTTTTATTTGCAAAAAATAGAAAAAACCGGCAGATGTTCGTATGGATTTTTAACTTATTTTTAACATAAGTTTTTCATAAATTTTTGCCGGCACACATTTTGACACATATTCAAATACACTAAGATTAATTTTAAGTTTCCTGCTTTGAGATAAAGTCACAAACGGCTTTTGTAAACTCCGAACATTTGGCCTTGCCGCCAATATCTTGGGTGCGTAAATCTGTATCCATGTAGACCCGCTCCACAGCACAGAAAATTCTATCCGCATGGTCGCTAAGATTCAATTTTTGCAACATCAGGGAGGATGAGAGTAGCATACCTGTAGGATTGATAATATCCTTGCCAGCGATCTCCAAGTTTTGCTTATTGAGTGTATCGTAGAGTAAACATTGTTTGCTAACTGCAAACCCGGGACACAACGATTTCCCACCCATGATGCCGGAAGCCATCATAACAAGTACATCGCCGTACATGCTGGAGGCAACGAGAATATCGCTCAGTTCAGGATGCATGACCAGATTCAAGCACGCCGTGTCCATATAGCGCTCCTCAAATACTACATCCTGCATATGCTTGACGGATTCCTTTCGCATGCTTCGCAAAAAGTTGCCATCAGTCAGTAGCATTATGTTTGCCTTGTGCGCCACGGTGATCTTTTTGCGCTTATTTTCCTTAGCATACTTGAAGACATAGCGAGCAATGCGATCGGCATTCACGGATGTGCTAACTTTGATGGACTGCAGTATGCCCGGCACAACACTATGCTCAATGCCCGAATACTCGCCCTCAATCACATCCCGAATGACAATGCAGTCGAGTTTTCCGTACACCGTCTTTTGACCCCTCAGATTGCGGCAGAGAGCCACATAGGCATACATTTCGAAGGCTTTGCGCAACTGCTTGAGAAGAGCGGGCTGCAGAGGTCCCTTGATGCCCACCTTGTTGCGTCTGAGGGACTCAACCAGTTTTGGACATATCTTATTAGTCTTAGGATCTTTGTATTCACAAAATTCTTCCCATTCCACAGGCACTTTGGCTGCCTCGAAAACCTGCCTCAGTGATTCCACCAGTTCATGGCCCACTCCTTCACCCTCGATTACTGTGACTTTTTGCTTCGATTTCTCATTTGAGTTATCCTTGCAAGGCTCGGGCTTTTCGGGTACTTTGCAGTCACTGACTGCCTTGAGGTCGGTACACTTTTTGGATTCTTCGCATCCCTTTTTGCTACAGTAACGCATTAACTGCCTGACTATTGTTCTATTTAATCGAATTGTACGTATTGTGTTCATTTTGAAATTTAGTTTGCGTTCCTAAACATGACATAGAAATGGGAATCAATTAAGTTGACAAATAGCACTAAGAAGTTTAAGTTGAATTTCTTATGATTTCTTCATTTAAATATTTTGTTTATTACTTTTGGCACATCTACAGTTTGGCAAACAGCCAATTGGGTCAATTCGGAGATTTCTTTACATATTTCACCGCCAGTGTTGCCACACCTGTGCAATATGCAAATTAACACACAGGCAGCAGCAAATGTTTCTGTTTAAAGCGTGCGAATATGAGAAATGACATGTCAACAGTTTTACGACCACGACTGTACAAGACAAATGGCGTATGGGCGTGGCACTTGTGCTTAACAGTGAGTGGAGTGACCAAGTCATTAGCACTGATAACCGCTATGAGCAGAGGCAAACAGCACATAAATATTTATGAACCTATACACCTTACGGTTATTTTATGGGATAAGATCATAAATACATTCTTAGTGTTTGAGTTTAAGGCAGCTGGGCGTGGCACTTGAGGTATATTTATGTTTATTTGATGCTCTTTAATATTATAGTGTGTACACAAGTGTTAGAGTTAAAAACGAAATTGATCTCTTTATGACTGGAATTAATAAATACAAATGATTTATTCATTCAATAAAGAAGTTAAGATATAAATTCTATGTACGTTTTAAGCTATTTGACTTGATTTATTATAAGTTGACAAACTGGACAAAAGCAAAGCATTTTTGCTCAGTGCATTGTTAAATAAACACTTGCAGATAACAAACACATTTGCACATTTTCAACAAGTTCGATTCTCTTGCCACAAACCAGAGCAGCTGTGTTTTGCATTGAGTAAACAAATTTTATTATCTGCATAACATTATGAACCAGCTGAATATATAGCCAAACTGCGCACCTACTATCAATAACTCCATTCAACAGACAACTTATTAATGTCCTACTCTATTCAACTTCCTTATTCTTTCCTTTAGTACAATATTTCACTTTATGATGTGCTTTCGACATTTTCTGTTTCTGCACGTACTCGTAAACCTTACAAAGTACAGTTAACGGTCAACGTCGTGACATAAATGACCCAAAACTCGACAGTATTTTTGAAAAAGAAAGTTGTAACCAATTTTGCGTACAATGTTTGAAACGTTTTAATGACCTAACCTAATTAAGGTTTAGATGAATAGAATTGAACTAACTTAACGCACAAGAACTTTATGACATATCTCGAAATTGTGTGCTCGAGTGAATAACGTCTTTCCTAAGTGTATGTGTGCCAAGGACATATTCACTTAGAACCCAGAAAGCAGCCACATGTAACTGAATAACACTTTGACATCACTGAATAGCTTTTGAATTCCTTTTGAGTCCTGAGAAGCATTGAAGTGTGATTGGTAATACTATTCAGTAATATTATGCACGGTGTGATTCTGTTCAGCGTTTACTTTTCTTTTCATATTAACTGCGAACGTAATCGACATTGTGATTAACAATTTTATTCGCAATCATAAAATGAAAGAGATGTGTGCATGTGAATTGGATTTGTAGGACAAATGCAAACAGGCTGAAAAGGTTGCTAAGTTCTGAGCTTAAGTTCAACTGAAATTGAATATGAGATTTACTTTCTATCGTTAGTTTTCCTTACAAATTTAAAAGATTTATCATAGTATCCCCGACGGTCCTATCGATCTCCTTGAAGGGGTGCACCAAAATCTTATGTGTAAATTTTTTGAAGCTCCCACCTGACTTGTTTATATAACTCAGGGAGCACAATCTAACCCTTTGTGTCTATCCCTGGGGCTAGAATATAATGCCAGGTCACATGGCTGCCGTTCAACGCTCGCCCGACACTTGATACAAAAAATTTTTGTTGCATATTTGATTGTCTTGTTTAATATTTGCATAGTTTTACATTTTTCCTTTTCCTCGTTTTCTTGTTTTATTTTTTCGACCCTTGCTTTGCTATCAATTTTCCACATTTATCCGTCAATAGTTTTCTTTACCTTTTGCTGGTTTCCGCTGCGTTTGGTTTGCGGCTGCTGCAGGTTTGAGATCCGTCCAATTGATGCCTGACCTGGCGAGTTATCGACTTCAATTTGATGCAGCTGCTGCTTTGCCTCAACTACGAAAATGATGCGTTTGGGTTCTCTGCATGCATGCAAGCAATATTCGTAGCTTTTTTGCAGCCAGTCGCTGAATTTTCATTTGCATTTCTATGGAGAGCACTTTTGCTGATGGAATGCGGTTCAAGTTGTTCCTATTGTATTCATCCTATTTTTTCTTTGTTTTTGTTTTTAACATTCAGCATTCACGTCATTTTCATGCCGGTGCGTGTGAACGGCTGCACTTGTTCTGACTGGCTGCCTGACCAAGAATCCTTGCCAAAAAACCACGGCTCATGCCCAGCTGGTGCTTGTGACATACAAATAACAACTAAGAATGTGTAATTGTCGATTGCGATTTACTAAAAGATACTCTGTACATTTCGATTGACCAAAAAATCTTCTCATTTATACCGTCTCGCTTTATTTAATGGACTGTCTGTTTATGTGTTTGCAAAACTTTTAGGCATACTTTTGATTTTCAACTCAAATTCTTTGCATACAGAGTATACAAACAAAGACCATGGGGAGAGTCTCTTCACTCCCTACTGCCCAATATTTTGTTATTTATAGCAATTTGTTCAACCCAAAGCTGTGACGAACAAAAACCAAATAAAAAACTAAGGTTGCAAATGGTCGCACTCAGTACTCAGTTGGTGATATAATTGTATTTTTGGGATTTTTGTTAGGGACCGCATCTGAATGATTAATTACACACGATTTGCGCTGGATGGCAAAATTTTTACCATTATTTGTTTACTTGTTTGGTTGACGTGGTTTATTTTTCATATACATAGCTCTATATTTATATGGGATCAAATTGACAGTACAAACATGTATGACATGCATTTGTATAAGCTCATGTAATGCTCGAATACTTATTTGCCCTAATCCAGCTTAAATATATTTATTGCATAAGCATGGGAATTATGATAAATATATACATACAAATATATGTATTAAAGTAGTGGCATTATGTTATTATGATTATATTGCATACTCAAAATAACTTAAGTCAATAATAATTCGATTTATATTAAAGATAATTACTTTCATTCAAGTAAAATTAATATTGCGGTTTTGAATCCTCAACTCCTTATAATGAACAAAGTTTAAATCATAAAGATAATTGCATTTTAATCTTTTGTTTATTTTGCCATAAGTTAACTCAATATTTATGTTGATTACTGTGTGTATGCGCCTTAGGGAAAATATTTGTTTTTATTTAATGGCATTAAGCATTGCTGAGCTTTAATAACAAAGCACTTCGTTTAAAAATGAAATTAATAGAAATATTCACATCGTATTTTATTAAATTAGTATGAAAACATATTTCCTAAGCTTGATGATGGCATATAAAAGCTTTTTCCAATTAAATAGGTTCATAAATATTAACATAAGCACCCCAAAACAAATGTACTTCTATCAACAATATATTGCCACTCGTAGAGAGTTATATAGCTGTATTCGCACCAACAGCAGTCAACAGCAGTCATTAAATAAAACATATTACTCTAAATGGTTAATTTAAATGCTGTCGCTTGCTGCTTCTTTGCCACACCCTACGGCGCACCACAATGGGCTCACCAGGCACATGCCACAGCTATTTGAGTTAACCGTATTCCAGTCACAATATTGAGAATATTTTCGCAAGAGTCACCGTCGCGTGGTTTTGTTTATGTGTTTGTACGAAGCATAAAAAATGCGCACAATGTGACAGTTAAATATTGCTGGATATTTTTTACGATACGGGCGAACGTGCGTTCAGTTGTGTGGTGCAGGACACTGCAACAACAGCAAAAACAACATGGAGAGTTAATTAAGTTGTTTAAGGACGTGTTGCGGCAAGCGAAACAAAACGTCGTGCCTTCTATCTTTCTACCTACGAGGAAAACGGGTTCAAAGTGCAAGCAGCTCACACTCAAATTGATTTCATAAGAACTATAATCCATTTTCGTTTCGCATGCATTATAATCCTTACCGCCATGTTCGTGTTCCATTCTCAATAAGGCTTTCATGGTCCTTATAGGCGCAATCGAATTATTGCTTTTCCAGCAAATGAAATTATTGAATATGTATTTTCTAAGCCATATAACTATCTGCTAACAAACAATTGGCAGCAAACAGTTAATTTTATAATTTAATTAGCCTTTTGTTATTCAAATTTATGCTTTACGCTTACTGACTCATTAAGAAGTCGCAGGGTTTAATTGACTTGAAACCAGCATTCGAAACCAAAGCAGCTGCTAGACAGAAGGCAGAAACAATAGAAATCCTTTTACTGGGCAAATGAATAATTCATATACCATTTATCCTTTCTGTGCCCTTGCAGATTAAATCAAATTGCTGTCAATGGTAACTCGAGACTCGACTCTAAACATCAACAACTCATTCCGTTAGCCAATATCAATACAAAGGCCAAGTCATTTACACAGTTTTTGGCAACGCATTAGGACAACGATTACAAAATCTTAAAGTGCTAATAAGCGTAAACTGAGTGCAATTTCATTAGAAAACTGAATAAATTTAAGGTGCATGAACAATTGAAGTGTTTGGCTTCTTAAAGAAGCAATCCAGAATGGTGGTTAATATCATTCGATGGCTGTAAGAAACTCAATATACGCTTCTTATTTGCAGATCGTTGGGTTTCGCATTGACAGGAAACAAACAAGCTTTTAGCTCACTGAAGTAAATGCGCAACCGAAATAAAGGGTCAAAAGGTCAAATGCTAAAAAAATAACACCAAAATATATAGCATATTTTAAAGTGTATGTTGAACAAAATGATGAATGGGGTGGGAAGGAATGAAGTGAGAAAGTAATCAACTTCTTAATACACTGCTCAAGAAATTTGCACAATATACAAGTAAATTTTTTTACTTATGATGTAATTTAGTATAATATTTAATTACATTTAAAAGTTTTAATAGAGTGAAATAAGTGGTGCAAAATTATAAGTTTTTTTGCAATAAGTATTACTTACCTGTTTGGGTATTCTAGTTAACATTCCTTAAGTCCTGGCTTAACTAGTTTTTAACACAAAAACCCATTACACGTCAAAGGCCAAAATGTGAATCACGCAACAAAATTTAAGACACATGTGCGCCAAGGGGTAATAAAGAATAACAAAAACAAAAACAAAAACCAAAAAACGAGAGAAAAAACAATCGAAATAAAACAATGCGAGGCATGCATGCGGAAACGGAAGTCAGCGCCGACAGACAACAGTGGCGAAAAGGGCGCCAAGCGAAGGATGCTCGTAAAGCCAAAGCAAACGGCAAGACAATACTCAACACAGAATGTTAGCAGTAGCAAAAGCAAAAACAACAATGACGCTGCAACAACAATAATAACAAAACAACTATTGACCTGCTGTGCCTTGGTATTTTCGTACATGTCTGTCCCTCTTTCTCTGTATATCACTTTTACGGTTTTTTAAATAAGCAAACAAACTTTTATGACATTCCAATTTTAAGCAAACTCAAGGCTGGCCAGAACTAAAAGGCACGCCCGCAACAGCAACAGGAGCTGAAAATGTTGACAGGAGAAAGACGGCCAGCAGCAACGAAATGGCAAAGGCCATAAACGAAAATGGCGCAAATGGCTTAAACGGCACTAAAAATTGGACGGTGGTAAACAACTACAAGCTGCCCATCCAAAGCCCCAGATAACAGTATGTTGTAGGTAACACTGTCTGTCAACATGTGTTTTTATTATCGAGAAATGCAGCTTGCTCCTTGCAAATGGGGCTCTTAATTAAGAGGAAAGAGCAACCCAACCCACTATGAAAATGTCATGTGCAACGAACAGGAAACGGAAATGGCCACTGCAGCCCTGACTCTGCGGACTGTTAATGCCACTGCCATAAATCTGTCCAAATGCGCTAGCACTGGTGGCTATATAAGTATATATATATATATATATGTGTATATGTTTGTGTATACGACTGGCGATAGCCTCGAGAATGGCGACTTTTATGGCCTTCAAGCCGACCAAGTGAAATTAATGCCAACTAATTAGTTACTTATTATAAATGCGTTTAGAGTTCATCGCAAAACTTACAATCCTTTTTTTTAAATATTATCGCTTTTTGGTATAAGCAAGGAAGGTTTGAAGTAAAAGCTGGTTAAATTTTGAATGAAATATTATTTGAAAAGGTCATTCCACGATCCATAAGCCATGGTCGTCGAAAGGTTAAAACTGTTTTTAATTTGTCAATAATTCCAAACTGATTTAACGTAATGAACCGCTAAATTTGCTTTTAACAGTATTACAAGACATTACAGAGTTTAATTCCTCTAAACGTTATACGTTATGCGTTCTACAATTCAATTAGCAAGCACTTAGCTGTAGTTTTACTCTTGCCATCTGCCATTGGCTTAACGTATTCGGTTGGTTCTGTTTAATGTTCACTCCGTACACACACGAGGCAGTATCTGTAGCAGACCCTGGCTGTAAACATGTGTGTGGAACATAAGCAGCTAGCAGCATTTTTACCTTCATACACTCACACACACACACACATACATCCAACAAAAATTGCTTGCCGATGATAAATTGCAGGCATTGCAATTAAGAATGCGACCGACTGACTCCTCTCTGTTTGTTTCACCACCCCCATTTCACCATATCATCCCTGCTTCCGGGCTATTTCTAGCTCAATTGTGAGCTGGTTGCTCGCGGCAAGTAATAAACAATTGCAAATGGCGTTCGAGTTGACAGCGCGACACTAAAACGGTAATTGCATGTAAACATTTCTTTATGTGCGTTGTGCTAAATGACTTCCTTCTTTTTTGGGTAACTGGGATAATTAGATGTGTAGCAGTAGAATGGTTGATCGAAGCCACAAGCAATGCTCTTGTCAAAGCTGAATGATGCCTCCAATCATGTGGAAAAACAATGCTGTCTGTGGCAATAGTTAGTCGAAGGTCTCTTAGGATTTGATAAGTTTTAGATCTTTAGTTTTATACTTTTTGAAGGAATATATTCATATATTGAATTTATTTATTTGTCAAAACAATTTACTTTCATATTTTTACAATTATTTAAAGCGGTATACAAATTTTCAATTAAAATCTTTCGTAAATAACAGAATTCGCGTTACAAATTGAATAAATTTTCAGTCTGTTTAAAAATGAATATGTGTTTGCATTTTATTCAATCACCGTTTGCCTCTGAGCATTTTCTAGTCGTATTTGATGAAGCTGTAATTGTACATTTCCTACAAAACAGGCAACAACAACCTTCGATCGATAGGTGGCGCCACTTGCAGCAGCTGCTGTTTTGATTGTAAACAATAACAAAAACAACAACAACAGCAGTTGATGGAGTTACGGTGCGGTGCAACAATTTACAGTTATGAAAAGCGCTGCCAACACAATTGCAATAATTTAACTTCCGTTTCATGGCGGCATTTTGTGTTTCCGTTTATGTTTCGCTGCCATTGCCATTGCCATTTCCGCTGTCCGCTGTTAGCCGCAATCTGTTCGCTGCAGTTGGAGCTAGTTGTTATTGTTGTTGTTGGCATCGTTATACGCTTCATTCAAGCGCTTGCCTTTTGGCAGTGACCACACCCTACTCCCCACCTCCCTCTCCCATACTTCTAACACAGCCTGAGCACCCCCACACAACTACAAATGGCCACAGCCAATTGCGTTGGCTCTGACTAACAGATTCAATGTTCCATGTCTTTTACAATGTTTTCATGGCTTTGGCTACTGTGTGACCACTGACGATGTCCCATGCTAGTTGTTTCCACTACACTTGAAGAAAAACGTGTGCGTTAAGATTGGTTTTTAGTTTAAACAAGCCTGCAAAGTCCAGAAAACTTTCAAATCTTTATGTCGAAATGAATTTAACTTAAATTTTTGATAAAAATATATATTTATCAATAATAGTTTTTTAATGTTCATAGTTATAAATTCCCGATAGAAGCGTTTTTTATCGATTGTACAAAAACACACATTCACATTTCATGTACTTACAACCTCTCAAAATATTCTTATACACAGGATGGTCTGCGGACTGTATTCTTTGCCAGTCGACGGCATCGTAAATTATTCAAATTTCAAGTCGTAAATAAACGCGCATAAAACATAAGCACAGTTTGCTGCCCCTGCCTTTGCTACTTGCCACGCCCACAAAAACAATCTTTCAGCTCAAAAATGTTTGGTTTGTATCCCCATCTACCCCTTCCCCGATTCATTTTCTAGCGCACTTGTGGCAAATCGTCGAAATTGCTGAACGGCTTTCTGAGTCTAGGCTGCAAATTTTGCAGCTGTCGCATTTGTTGCATAGTTTGAGGCGCCTGCATTTGATGTTTCACGTACAAAGGGGCGAATTAACGGCGGCTTTAAGAGCTCTGCTTAGACAACCCGTCAACATTGAAGCAAACCGTGTCCTGACTTTGATTGGCATTTTGAACGTGCACGTGCCATTTGAGACGACTCGGCTCGGCTCGAATCGAATCTCTTTTCACTTTCCTCTCTGTTAGCATTGAGATTTGCAATCAGCACTCAGGTGACTTCCATTCGAGTATGTACATACATACATTCATAGCTTAAGCAAAAGCATTTGCTGATCTATATGTCTGTCTGTCTGTATGTTTGACGTGTTCAAGATATTTTGAATTGAACTAACTGGCATTTGATTGATTGATGCTCGATTTATTTATTGTTGTTCTCTTTTTTTATTTGTTTCTCCACACGCTTTCGAGCTATAAATTTACTTTATAGACAGCTTACAAAAAAAATTAGTTTGAGTAGTAAATGCATTTTATAGTATTTGTTAGATGTATTTATTTTATTTTTAATTGAATTGACTTGTAATTTTATTGAGTGCTTGTATAAAAAAGTTAGTATTTTTGTAAACTTATTATGTATGTTCTCAGTACAAAGTGTTCTGAACTTATTTTCATTCAATGTTTGGTATCTCAAAGATAACTTAAGTGTTAAAAAAAACCAATGTGAGCCCGATCACACGGAGATGAAATTAATTATTTTGTATAGTTGCAAGAACTTATGCTTTCAAAATTTTCTTTACAATTATCATATTAACAGCAGAGCTCCGTGGCTTGACCGTCTCAAGGCTCAGTTTCCCGAACTTAACTTAACGTGAACTTAACGTGAACTTAACTTGAACGTGAACATAGGCTTAAAATTCAAGCGATTACACAAAGCTTGATCTTTAAAATGCTTGCTAGCATTATTATACAAATCATATTAAAAATCTTTCGACTTCCATAACTTTGTCAAAACTGACCCTATTTTCAAAAGAAATATCTTAAAAGTCATGGTTTGACCCCTAGAATTAAACTTTATTTAAAGTTAACAAAGCGATGTTTGGTCAAAATTCATGTTAAAATTTTATGCCTAAAAATCGACATCATCATTTGGCAAATCTTTCGACTTCCATAACTTCGGCAAAACTGACCCGATTTTCATAAGCAATATCTTAAAAGTCATGGTTTGGCTTCTAGAATAAAACTGCATTTAAATAATTTCATTTAAATGAAATAAGATTTTTCGTCAAAACGCATGTTAAAATTTTATGCCAAAAAATCGACATCATCATTTGGTAAATCTTTCGACTTCCATAACTTCGGCAAAACTGACCCGATTTTCATAAGCAATATCTTAAAGTCAGTCATGGTTTGGCTTCTAGAATAAAACTGCATTTAAGTAATAATTCATTTAAATAAAATTAGATTTTTCGTCAAAACGCATGTTAAAATTCCAAAAAAATCTCATAATTGGCAAATCATTTCATTCCATAACTTGCAAAACTGACCCGATTTTCAAAAGCAATATCTTAAAATTTGTTTTGTTTCTAGAATAAAACTACATTTAAATAATTTCATTTAAACAAAATCAGATTTTTTGTCAGAATGCAAGTCTTATGCCAAAAGTCGACTTGAGCATTGGTAAAATCTTTCGACATCCAATATCAATGAGAGAGATATCGAAGATTGAAATTAAGTCATTATGCAGCTGAGTTGTGGTACAGGGACTTTCTTTTTACGTGTGCAAACAACGACTGAACGCCTTATGTGTAGTGTTAAGGGTATTTCCTAGCTGAGTTTTCTCGACTTGAGCTTTCTTACTTTTTATATGATATCGTATCGTAACGAACATGGTTTTCTTTTGGATTATTGTTGCTGGGACTTATGTCGGCTCGAAACATCATATTCATTTAAGTAAATAAGAGAACTGGGTATTTGTACATTTCGTATTAATCCGCAGCGGTTTGCTTTGACTCAAAAGTCAACTAAACAAAATGAATGAATGAATGGTTGTCAATGTTATATTTGTAGCTTGTCCAGTCTCGTATGCTTAAAAGATACTGCTTCTGAAAATATTTGGGATCTTAAGTGTTTTGTAACAAATCGAATATCAACTCTGTAATGTCTTGTTTTGTGTTCACATTATGTTGTTAGCTTTTTCACTTTAAAACAAATCCCAGTTGCGCTTAAATAGAGATTAAACTGAAATTTAAAATTGCTTAATAATGAACAGAACAAGCGCTCTTTGTTCTTAGCGCTGTTCAGTTTTATTGTTATGCCCCTTAATGCTGTGTGCCTGCCTCAGTAATTTATTCACGCCTTCTCCATCCCCTTTTTGTTCGCTCTCTTTCTCTCACCCTGTTTGTGGGTTCGCCTACAAAACAATGTTGATGCTGTTGGAATTCCCCCATGGAACAATTTGGAGGAGAGTTGAACTGCATGCATATATTAACATTAAATTACGTCCCACAACAACAACAACAAAATTTTAAAATAAAAAATAGAATATAATACTTTTTGGTGCGCGAAAAATGTTCTGCTATTGCAATAGTATGAACACAACGTATACTAGTTGTATTGTATATGAAGTGGTCTGAGAAGGCAAACTTGGAAATTGCAATGAAAACAAAAGAATGCAAATGGGAAACAAGTTCTCTCTTTCCATTTTCTATTATCTTTTTTTTTAGCGAATTGGCTTTAACGAGTGGCTCCAACCACAAGTTCAAGTTAATTTTAATGAATTAAATGTTTGCTGGATTTCTTGGTGTCGTTGCGGGTATTGATTTCAGTTTCGGTTAGTTGACCGTCTGGCAGTTGCTGCCACATAGGTTAATTTGCCTTGTCATGCGGTACAGAATTCAAACCATATTGACAGTTGATGGAGCACATTATATATAAACACGTTATATATACACACAGACACACACACACTCATAAACACGCAGGGTTCATGTTCACCTCCTTAATTGTTTGGTCGGAAGTCAAGTAGAAGGTAATTTTGTGTGAGCATTTCGTGATTTTGAGCTATGCTTGGCTGTACAAATTGTTGTTGTTATTACTGTTTGATATTTGGTGAGCGTAACTGATTGGCGTTTTACTGTCTTGATAATAGAGCGTAATTAAATACATCATTAAAAAAGTGGAAAAACATTCACCACCACGTGCACCACTGAAATAGCTTATAATATTATTATGCAACAAATAACAGAAACCAAATAATTAAATTGAAATTATTTAAAGTACTTTTTCCCTGCCACTTTTACAGTGGCATTGAGCAAACATCGCATTACTGAATGCTAAAGCTTCCTCGTCGTCATCCTCATCGTCTGTGTCCCTGACCTTAGACAAGAGACCAAATTTGCGTGCTGCTGGTGTTATCAGCGCGTGTTTTCACGCTTATCACACTTGTTGGGGGCGCCACGTGCTCGTTGCTCGCCGTTCTCGCTGTTCCTGTTGTCAACCTTACCGGAACTGTCATAAATCTTGTATACGCCGCGTGGCGCATGCGTTAATTGCGTTTCAATTCCAAAACGTTTCGTTTCACAGTAGGAAACATCGCACCATTCATAAAATGAGTCGATGTTTTTATGTGCGGCACACTAGGATGCTGCATCCTGGGCAAAAAGGATGCTGTGTGGTCCAAGGACTTGGGCACTGGCAAACAGTTTGCGGTGATTCCTAAGACGGAGTGGTTGCAAAAGCGGCAAAACATTTTTTGAGCCGGAGTTTCAGTTAAGAAAACAAAACTTTGCCAAATTTTTAAACATCTAAAAGCGAACTTCAGACGCGTCATAAGGAAAATAAATTATGAATTAGCCAAAATAAAAAAAAAAGCCTCTAAGATATAAGGTCAAATACAAGTTCTCATAACAAAATTGACTAAAAACTAAGAAGAAAAAAATTACAAAACAAGCGTAAAAGTTTCCATTCAAGTGCTGTTAAATGTGTAAGGGCAAAGTTAGCCGTGAAAGTTAAGTGCGCTCTCGTAAGTTGGCCGGAATTTTGCGGTAGTTGCCGTAACACGTTGCCACGACTGCTTAAAACTAAATATATATTATTCGGCCAGCCTGTCACAGACTACAACAACAACAGACTGAGTTAGCAGTTGCAGCTTAGCAGTTAGCCCTTTACTTACAAAACTGCTGCTGTCAGAATATTTGTGCTGCCTGCCAACAAATTTTGTGCAGTTTTGACAACAGCATTGTGTTCCAAAACAGCAACGGTGCCGTGCGCGTTGCGGATACGGAAGTGAACTAGCCGCGACTATTTTAAGCTAAACTCCTTTACTTACATTTTTTTTGGTGTTTTTTGGTTTTGCCAGCAGTCGCTTGTTGGTTAACTAGCGGCGCACACACACACACACACACATACTGAGGACGCGTGTGATGTGAATGGTAAGTTCAAGTGCTGCTTGTTGTGCGTAACGGTACAATTTTTACAATCCGTTTACACATTTACCTGACGCGCTTTATGAAATTTATTTCTCTTTTTCTCTGTTGAACCTGTCACCTACGAATTGCAATTTCGAGTTATGAAGTTGTTTTTGTGGTTTTCTTTTTTTTTCGAGCTTGTCCAAATTTGTTTTTTGTTTGTTGTGGCTCTGATTGCTGTTTTTATGCAGCAAAACCACAAGAAGAAATTGCAAACGTGTTTCAGGCATTGTTTTATGCATGCTGCTGGAAACAGGTGGAAACTATTGCCAAAAAGCAAACCATACAATGAATAAAAAGTATTATTGTATGTTGGCGCGTTTCCTAAAATTAATTAAACTTATTTTTACATGAAAATGTGAGACTCATTTCCCAATTGTGACGGCAAAAAAAGTGTGTCTAACATAATTCCTTATTGATTTTAAGCCCTTATTTATAGCAATATAATTAATGTAAATGCAATCATATGTTGTTTTTCTCTAATTGGCTTACAACTTTACAAAACATAAATTAATAGCAGTAAGCTTAACTGTAAGCATTTAAAAAGTTATTCATCTCATGCTGGCTTGACTTTCTGTCAGAAACATTTTGGGAGATAAATTGTTGCAAATGAAATTAAAAATTTATTATGTAAGATCACTTTTGGTTTAAGCACATGAAAGCACCTTAGCACTTTTAATTAGTGTAAGTAAACATATTAAAAGAAATACCCAAAAAGCACTTAGATTAATAGGTTAACATACAAAAAAATCACTATACAAAAGAATTATCAGAATAAATATAAAGAAACCTTCGAAAATGTTTTGTGTGTTTCTTTATTCCAAGGCATTTGCATGTCTTGAGAAGTGTCCTTTAGTGTATTCTGTGCGTGTTTTGCTTGTTATTTTCGGTATAATTGTAAGTTTATTGCTGCCTTTTGTGCCATCTAATGGGCCCCCAAATAAACCTAAGCTCGCCCAGACGTCAGCTTCAGGCCGCATTCTCTGTCTTCCTTTCTGCCTCTTGGCTCATGCATTAATATGCTGCTCGTTGGAGAGAGACCACGCACAGGACACTAATAACCTCAGGGCTCAACGCCTCCTTTGACGCGATGGCAATGGTCCAGTGAATGGTCTGAATGGTCTGCGTGTCTCTTCTATAATTAAGTGAATAAGTTCGTGGATGTATGCGACATAAATATGTGTATACACATTGTGTATGCTAGTGTTTGGTTGTGGTGCTCTCGACATAAGGAGGTATTTTATGCTGGCACATACTGAAATACGTACACAACAAATATTTTTGAAACACTTTTGGGTGTTGCGTGTGGTCACAATGCTAAAGGGTTATTTTACATCGGGATATTTTATGTCCGGCCACTGAAAGTGTAATGCAAGCTAACACGTATCGGGTTGAATGGTATAATTATACATAGAAAAAAGCTTGTGTTGATTTGTGTCACGAGTGTAGGAAATTTGAGCTGATTTCGGTGGAGTTAAGTTGAAATACTTAAATGCCAATGCTCTTCTATCCATATTCAAAAGAATTCTTAGTAAAAGCGACAATAGTTCTTGTCACATGACTAATTGGAATTTTGAGTTTGATGTACAAAATACGATCAATATTCGTGCGGCAACATCAAAGAACACACAAGAGGAACGAAAATGTAACAAATGAATTTCGGGCTCCGCCTACACACTCATTATGATGATATTGAAATATGTAATTTTGGGCCAATTAATTAATAATATAATAATTAATTAATTAACTGCTATATGTTCATGGCAATTGACTGTCATTGACTTGAAGCCACTTTGTTCATTGTGTGCTGTTTAAGCTGTCTATGATTGTGATTATGAAAGAAGTGTAAGAAATGTAATTATAGACTAGAACTTTAGATAAGCAGTAAATGTAAGCTGTATGAAGTTGTATAGAAAAGTTAAACCCTAGTTTTTGCCTACGATCTAGATGCTTTCATTTGGGCTAAGCGTTGATAGTCAATTGGTACAAAATCTGCATTGAAAACACAAATAATTATTACTGAATCTTAAATTATTTAACTCAGCTACAATCTGGAATTAATATACCAAGCTTGTTATTCTTGCAAACTGCCAAGGTAATTGTGATTGTATATTATTTGAGAAATATCATATTTACTCCGACGTTTAATGTAACACCCACACACCGACTTAGAACACAACACAGGTTTGCTATGTAGTACAGGTGAGAGTGCATTTAGACTAATCTAAATGTTTTAGTATTTATGTTAGAGCTATGACTAATTAGGAGTTGAGTTTCAGCATTATGTCTGCCTTTAACTTTAGTTTCTCTTGCCGTAAAAGCATTCTCATGCAGGACCTATTAGTGCTCATCCGACTGGCTAAAGTTGCTGCATAAGCTTGCTCATACACACACTCTTGCTCACACATCAGCACTAATAGCACTCACACACAGACACAATGTTAAACATTTACACATACTTACTACTGTTAAAAGTACAATAAATTAGACTAAAACATCCGTAGTGTATGTTTTCTACTGTGATTTGTTTCTGTATGCAAATGCCAGACTCTGTGTGGAAAAGTCCTTTGCCTCGCCTGCGCTCTAGCACATCTTATGTATGTTAATCTATCTCGCTCTGTGTGTGCTCTTTATGTATCCGCAGGCCAAACAAAATAACTAATTAACTTGCCGTTAACACAATTTCTGCTTTAATATATTTTGCAGTTAGTACTTGCGGGTCAAAGGAATATAAATTATAATCTCTTTTATGCTCTTCACTCTTTCTTATAATCGTCGTTAAATTTTTGCTCGCACTTTAAGCACACGCATTGTGTCATAAAATGGCATGCAGCCTGACTATCTTAGGGTCAATGACATATATTCTATGAATGTTTTAATTTTTAATAATGATTTGAAGATGATAAGCCATAATAATAATGTTAACAAAATTGATAGCATTGTTAATAAAGAAAGAAGATTCGTAGAGAAATTTTTAATACCATAAGCATAATCAAAATGAAAGTCATTCCGCCAACTCCATTAATCTTAATAATCAGTTAAATCTATTCGTTTCACAAATAACAGAATAAACTAAATTCCATATTAATTGTTTACTAATTGCTATGCAAAAATTATAAATCACTGGTTAGACTTTCTGCGGCTGTTGCCAGTTTTGTTGATTTTGTGATTTGTCAGAGAGCTTAGTTTGTTGGCATACTGTGCGTATGATAAATACTAAATCTAAGTCAAGTGGCACAGCGCTCTGATAAATACTTCAACTAAAAACGAACAAAGAAAGCGTAAACAAAATAAAGTATAAAACGCTTACAAAGAGAAATAAAGCTGCAATAAATTCTAACAATAAACGAGAGGCTTTTAGCTAGCGGAGCAAAAATAACAAAAAAAAACCAAACCAAAAAAGGAAAATCAAGAAAAACACAAATGAAGGCATGAAAGTTATGGCCAGCAATATTGTGTGAGTGATGATGGAGATTGTTGCTGCCTAGACGATGACACCATGCGACCAGGCTTAAATAAATAGAATAAATCAAAAATGTAAATCAACACTCAACCACACATGGGCAGCACAATAATTTGCACAAAAATACGCACATAAGGAAAATTTATATATTTTATTCACTCCTTCAGGGTCTCTCATTAAATTTGTCTCTGTTTGTTGTCGCTATGACTTTGCGATTTCTTGTGGTTAGTTGCCTTGTGTGAGTGTTTTTTTGTGTAACATGAAATCACGACAACACATTCATTCAAGTGTTTTGGATTTCAGACACTATAGCATAGCAAATATTAAATTATGCTTGCCAACTCACAAAAGGTTCTAACGAATCATTTATATTATTTTTTTTTATTGTTGTGGGTCATCCACACAAGCACTTTTTCTTTTGGCCTGTTTATTTTTTGCATCTATTCTGTTTATGTTCTACTGGCCTCTCTGGCTGGGATCTGAACAATAATTCATCAATATTAAATGCATGACTTTTGAAAAACCCAAAATTAATTGTATCATAGAATTGTGTAGAGCTCAACAACAGTTGACTAACAAAAACAATAAATCAAGTTCTTATAGTATGGGCGGGTGGGTATGCACAACAGCCAGTTATCCTTTATATGTATAACTAAATATCAATGTTGTTTTCTTTTTAAAGTTTATTTAAATGCAGTATAAAGCTTTTTATTATCCTTATGCCTAGGGGGAAATGAAATATTGATTTCAGTTGACATTTTGTGTTGTTTTAAGTTGCACTTTAATGCCTTTAACGATATATGAGCGCCATTTAAACGTTGCTTAAGGTGGTAATATGCTTTCGTTTGCTGCATTCTAAAATTCTTTGGACTATTTCCTTTTTATGTTAACCGGCGCCGGGCAGAGAGGGCCGGGGCACCGCGCGGGGGGCACGGCGCGGGGCCGGCGGGCGGGCCGGCCGGCCCGCGGCAGCCCCCCGGCGCGGCCCCCTCTTTTAAGCTCCGCCCAACGTACCCGGGGGCCCGCGGGGGGCGTGCCATGCCGTTATTCTATCACCGTTCGTGCCTCCTTGTCCAACCGCCCCCCGGGGGTGCGCGCGGCCCTTCCCCCTCACTTCAGGCTGTCCCCCGGCGGCCGGCGGGTGTTCCATTAGGTTTGGGGTGTCTCGGGGGCCCCCACCCCGGGCGCGGCCCCCGCGCGGCGGCGGGGCGCGTTTTGTGGGGCCCCTTGCCCGGCGGGCGCCATTTTTCTGTTGTTAAGTCCCCGACCTTGGCTCCCCCCTTCGGCCTCCTCCCCAGCGGTGCGCTCCCTGGTGTTTACCCCGGTGTCTGGTGAGCCGCCGCGGTCGTCTTACTATACACGGGGGTGTCGCGTGCTATTTCGCAGGGCCCGATTACGGCTTATGGTGCTTCCGTCCGTGCCGTGTTGGGTGGGTGTGGGTTGCGTCCTGGGGTCCTTTTGTTCCTTATGTTAGCTGAACAAAAAAAAAAAAGGAAAAACACTCCTTTGAAAAATGTTATAGCCGCAAGCAAGTCATTCATTTCATGTAATTAAAGCTGCATGCAGTTAAGGACACAATGCAGAAAAAGAGATCGCTTTCAGCGAACTGAATGCATTGAAAGCCCAGCAGGCATTTCAATTAGTACGAATTCGTTGAGCAACTTCATTTCCTCGGGACGGGCTTTGTGCTGGGACAGGAATCCAGTAAGGACAATTCGAATCTGTAGTTCATTTTTCGTCCATTCCCCCCCTCCCATTTTTAAAGAGCATAAATTCCAACACTTGATGTAATTTTGTTCATTTCCAGTTTTTCGGTTCTGTCCTCTTCATTCATTTGACAAAACTGAGTGAGGTAACAAGAACGTGCAGCTTTTGTCCATCTACAGCCCAACAGTCCGACCCTGCTTCCGGCCAAAGTGGACAGTTGGCCTGCGTTAGCATTTTATGCTTTCTTTCTTATTTTTTATGCTGCTTGTTACCTTTTCTTACAGCTGTTTATAATTCCGGCTGAAATCTACTTCATTTTATCAGCGTCTTCACGGCATCTTGCATTTTTGAAATGAGTTCAGCTACAGCTTTTTCCATCTTCACCATCGTTTTTTTTTCTTTTTGCGTCATCTTTAATTCCATTTCGTTTTCGCATTGCCCCCAACACCGTTGCCAGCTGTCTAGCGTTCATCGTCCTTCGTCCTGCGACTTCTGTTAGTTGCTTGCTGGTCATTCAATTTGACGCCACATTTATTCACCTTTCTCTCTGTCTTACTCTGTTTCGTTTTTGTGGGCTTGCCTTTTTCTTATTCAGTTCTCACCCGTATTTTAATTATACCTTGAAAATATACTGTATACTGTACATTGCGTATACGCACTTTGTATAAATAATATTCTGAAAAATGTGCTAATGTTCAGTCTTCTGTGTGTCTCTGAGGTGCAAGCATCAAGCCTTAAGTTTAGTTGCTTAACTTTTGGTCAGCATATTTCTGCAACTCTGTCTAGTTTGATGTATCTCTGGGGCAATTAATACTCGAATTTGTCGAAAGAGAAAAATAAGAAGATTCCCCAGCTGTAGTAAAGTTTGACCAGTAAAAGCTAACTATTTGGCCACACTTAAGTTCCTTTTTTTTGCACCCCCAGGGACTTCACACAATTATACATCATTCAAAACAGAAGCCAGAACCCTCGTAGAGTCCCAGAACAAAATGTCACGCTTTCCGCCTTTTGTTTGGCTTCTAAATGCCGTTACCCTCTCTCATGCTTATCTCCTTTTCGCTGTCTGCCTTTTGTGTGTGCAGTTTCTGTCGGTTAGCCTTCATTGTTTTGACTTCCGTTTGTGTGTCTAAGTGTGGTCGAGTGGCCGATGATGCGCTGTTGATGTTGATGATGATGCTGATGATGGTGATGATGATGATGCTAATGCCCCGTGTGTTATGCTCCAGTGGCAAACAATAATAAACGCCTGGCTCGACTGCATTTTGTTTGTCCATAGATCTCTATCTGGATCTCTGTGTGTCAGCGCATATAGATTTAGTGCTCTATTTACAGTGGACATCAACAGGGGACCTAACTAAACGAGCCGATTTGCCAACCAACCAGCTAACCGTTAAACCCACGGACTGGCACTTTATTTGCTAAGCGCACTAGTTAAATTGGGCAAACAAATGTTTGGGGTACTTAAAATCAACACTTCATCCAGCCACACTATCCACCAGGCTCTAACAAACAGATTCAGTTTCAGTGTTTGGTTGTTGATTTCTCTTTTACTTCATTTACTTATTGTCGCTTTGTCTTACTTTCCCTCCATTGGCTGCATGTGGAATTGACATATTTTTCTTTCTATTTTTGGGTGGTTTTCCAGTCCGTTGAGGCTGTTTGAGTGGCATGTGTGGATCCGGCCAGGCTCACGGCTATTTTGCAATTGAAGCTCACTCGTTTGAAACGCTTGTTTGGCCAATAAACATTGGGTTGAACTTAAATAATTGAACAAATATAAGCACACGGTCTGGTTCCAAGGAAAAAGATTTCAAGAGTTATTGAATTTATTTAACATTTTATTCAGTGTAAAATTCAAATGTTTTATTATTTACAGAATTCGATATGACAAACGTTTTTATATCTTTAAGCCCTATTTGTCTAATATTTATTTTCAGCATTGAATTTTTGCTGCCGACTTTTGTTAAAATAAATACAAAAACGTTTTTAGTTGTTTTTTTTTACAAATGTATTTTTGTCTTCAATGTTTTTGCATTTTAATGTTTTTAACAAAAACTTTGTGAATATAATTTCAATAAAGCGTATTTACACAAAAAACTTTCTTTCACAAATATATGTATATTTGCAATAGAATCGATTTGGGGTGAGCATTAAATATTTACCCAGATGCATAACTGAGAATTTTGGCAGACTCTGTGTATGTGCGTGTGTGAGTGTTTTGCGACTGTGTGTGTGGGCAGACAGAACTAATTCTTTTGCGTTCCATAATTTATGGTGTAAGTGCCAAGAAGCCCAAGCGCTGAATTTGTGCCACAGACACATTTCAAGCCGATTTTCCGGCATGGCTGTTGGTTATTTTGCAGTTTTTGGCCAGCAACAAATGCCGCCATATATACTACATCTTTAATTTAGATTCTTGTGGAGTGAGAGAGAGCGAAAAAATGATTTTATGCAAGTTTGAGCAACTATTTGGCACGTTTTCGTGCAGGACGTTTCTTGCTGCGCTTTTATTTGTATATTTTTTATTTGCATGAAAAAAAATAAAAAAAAAATTGGCAAACGAAGTTTGTCGACAGGCGTCTAAGTGAATTTATTTTGTAGTCCACGCAGACAAGAAAAAAAACATTAAAAGAGAGAGAAAGAGAGAGGGAGCAAGAGCGATAAATGCTGACCATGCACTTGGCAAAAACCCAAAAAAAAAAAAAAAATAACACGAAGAAGCAGCAGCTAAAAATTAAATCTCGCTATGAACTTAATGTTGCCTACACTGTCTCCCAATTGGGATTTAGGATTCACATTGATTGCAACATGGCTTATTATGCTTAAGTGCTTATCATAATTTGTGTAGCGTCGCTACCTTTTTAACTACTTGATGCTGCTGAAAAGGCCCCTTAAATAATTTATTTACCAGCGAGTCGAACGCATAAGTCGTCCTGTTGCGACTATTCCCCAGAGTCGGACAAAGGAAATGGATTTTCTAGCGCCAAAATTGGCTCAATGCAAAGTTGGAGTGCCAAGAAGAAAGCTCGTGCGCTTCCTGCCTGAGAAGAGAGAGTAGAATGTGTATACCATTTGCTCGATGGATTGTGCCACATTTCATTTCGACATAAAAATAAAAATGAAAAAACCCCTAGCTTTCGCTTGTTGACATTCGCTCTGGGTTTTGTTTGGAGAAGAGACCTGTGTGTATGGATAAGAATTCAATGCCTTATTTCACTAGCTCATTGTTGACATCGGTCATGTAATTTGTTTTCATGTTTTTAAAGCCTAGCAATGATTGAAACATAACTAAGTGTTTTTTTCTTTTGTGCAATTTGATATGAAATTCTGCTACTGAATTAAAATGCTATATTAATTTCGAACAAAACCATGTATCAAAATTCATTTTAACAGAGTATTACTCTGTTAATTGTTCGTAAGTGTTTATTTTAAAATTTTTTTTTTCACCCGCTGATTGCTAGTGAGAGATTAAATTATCATGGGCGGAAATGATTTATTGATTGAAGTGTTGCAGGTATTTGAAAAAAAGCGGAATACGAAACTTAACAAAAATATTTTTCTGGACTATTTATAACAAATTGGTTGTTATTTTTTCTTACACAAATAATGCATATACTGGATGTTTAAAGTATTTATATTATATATGTATACGATACCAAACAAAAAACGTGTTGTTTTTAGAGCTATAAAGTGGCATGGCTGGTGTTAATTTATAACACTTGTTAAGTGTAGAAGGTGTCAAAAAAATGTTTGTAAATGCAGAAACACTTTTTTCAATACTTTTAGAACGGCTTTTAAGTTATTAGTTGTGAATTTATGCCTTAAAATGCAAAACTCAAATACGGCTGTGATACATATGATAAATTCACAACTTTTGATACGTCTTTTTAGAACATGATGAGCGTATGCTTAACTATGCAAAAAGCTAAGAAAGGCACGAGAACGACAGAAAATCTATTTGAATATTTGGGAGGTCAAGGGTCAGAAGTAGTCGCACTTTTATACGTATTTTGTTTACTGCTTGTGCCATGAGTGCTTTTTAAGCTGACTAAATAATCGATGATACTACTCTGCTTTATGCCAGTCTAAGAATTTTAAAACATTTTTGTTGATTGTGATATTTTGTTGTTGCCAGGCGCACAAATCGCAAACAAAGTCAAGACAACGGGCGCCCAAGAACCCAGCTGGCTAGGATGGGTGGGAAAAGCAATGCATATAACTGTATTTACATGATAAACAAAATTGATTTTGCTTTATTTTCTTCTTGAGTTGCGTACGGGGTAAATAAATCGAGAATGCTTTGATAGAGTCTCTTGCTCTAAAATTTAAAGAATTTAATCACAACTTAGCAATAAAAATATTTCGAAGTTGCTTTTGATAGTTTTTCACGTAAGTTAAAATATTGTAAGTATGAAAAGGATATCACGAAGGCAAGAGCTCCCCATAAAACACTAACCTACTTGTGTTTTTTAAAAGCTGTTTCTTATCCTGTTCTTTTTTCTGGTTGCCCATATTCAAAGTTTATTAAATTGCCATTAAGTCCTCAACGCTTTTACGTCTCATAGAAAGTCTTTGGCCATTGTATCGGTATTATTCTGCTTGTTGTTTCGTTGTTGTTAAGATTATCCCGATAATAAAATCTGCAGCGCTTCGGCCGGTCAGCAGCTCAAGCACTTAAAGCGCATAAAATTAAATAAAAATCAAATAAGATATCCTTTTTTCGGCTTTCAACGCTTCGTCTTGCCAATATTTTTCGTTTCGCTCTTTCTTTCAACCTTTCTCCTAACACTTTTTGGAACTTTTGTCGATGTAGAGAGAGAGAGAGAGAATAAAAAAAACCGCAAATTTGTTCAAGATTTTGCAGACCACGCATTGTGGCCAATACCTCACTCGGCTCTTGTTTTCAATCTTGCTTCATGCCCTTCCCTCCTCTGACCACTTCTGTCTTGAGCAATTTGTTGTTGTTGTTGTTTGTGATGTTGTTTTGAAGCTTTGTCCGCTTTAGTTTAACTTTTAGAATATTATCGTCTGTAACCTTTTTTGTGAAGCATGACAGACGTAAAGCGGATTATACTTAAAGGATTTCTTTTTTCGGTTCTTTTCGGTTATTTTTGGTTTATCTTGTTGGTTTTTTCAGTTGCGGCCACATCAATTTATGAAATTGCTTTAAATCTTAGGAACCTATTTAATCTATTAAATCTATATAGTATACGTAAATAGCTATATATATATACAATAAAATATTTCCCACATTTATATGGGAACATTTTTATATTTTGAACAAATAAGCTTCGTTGTACGGAAATTCGCAATCAAGAAGTTCGACTGTAATTGAGATTTTAACATGTATGGTATAACCTGCAGCATATTTGGCAAACTTTTAACATAGGAAACGCATTTTTCATAAAACGTTCAGAAAATAACTTGCATTGCGAACTTTGGATGATTTTTTTTATTGTTGTTATATTTTTCTTACGTAACCGAGCTGTAAATTTTTAATAAAGTTTGTGCCTGGCTTTGTTGGTTTTATTTGGAGACTTTATTTCTCGGCTTACTGCTTAATGCAAATTTGTATCCATTTTTCATGATATTGCGCTTATTGCCTCAACAAAAACAGATTGAGTGTTGAAAAGTTTTCTGCATTATGCTTTATTTTTGCATCTCAGCCTTGCAGCTGTCGAAAATAAAATGTGTTTTTCAATCTTTTTCTGCACTTTTGTGCCGCCATTTCGCTTTTAACTTATTTATTTTTTCATTTGCTTAGGAGTTGTTTGTTTAAGTTTAAGTTTGTTTAAGATTCGCACTACTTTTGACTTAGTGCAGACTCTGTTGGGAAGCTTATGAAGATATCTTTAAAGCTTATTTTTCGACACTTTTACAAATGCCGCAGAAAACGCGCAACGCCGTTTTGTTTTGTTTTTTTTTAACAACTAGCGTCGTGTGCCAAAAAAAAAAAAAGGAAAAGGGAGAGCAATATATTTCTGGCTAACAGTGCGGTTACGCAATATTTGCGCATTTATCTTCATTTCTCGCATTGTTTTCTTGTGTGTTCATCGAGCTTTTACGCTGCCCTTTTTTACGCGTTTTCCGTTAATGTGCACTGCGGTTGTTTACGATTGTGCGCCACCTTTTGGCAGCGAGCACCACCATCTCTTGCAGCCCTCTGATCTGATTTCCGTTTCCGTTCACACATACATGTAACACGAAACACAAAAACACACACACTTAAACTTATAGCCGCCCGCAGTGTTTAATATCTCCCGCTGTCTTTTCTGAGTGTCGCCTGCTCAACGCAGAATATTGCAGTTTATATTCTGAAGTGCTATAGGAACAAATGATGGACTCAAATATACCCTAGAGAGTAAATTACATTCAATTCATTAACTTTACAGCAACTTTTTCTGTCACACGTCTGATGGCCATTGATATTGTAAGCATAAGGCAAAGGGCAGCTAACATACCAGACCTTTTTTTTCTATTTAGGATATGCAAATACATAAAAGAGGATTATGCTGATGAGCTGCAGATTAGTTATGCCAAAAACATTCTCATATTTATTTATGTTTGTACAGGTGTGTAAAATGTAATTTCCTGCTCGCCTTTAAAATTTAAAAATATTTTTAGGCATTTGTAAAATATTTAATGTAAGGCTAAATTTACTAAACTTGAATTACTGTTAAAATGTTATTTATAAATTAAATTTAAGCTTTTCGTAGCTTTATTTGCATATGTCAAAAATTAAGTAGGGTGGAGGGGGGGTAAGGTGTTCATTGTGCTGTTTTAAAATGTATTTGTGGTCGAAAACAACTTTAAAGAGCTGTCAAAGTCAATGGCGAAACTTTTCTGTCTGCGGTTTCAGTATTTTGTTGACTTTTCTTCTCGTTCATATCGATAAATAATTCATAAATTGGGCGAGCGTGTGAGACGGAGACACCCTCGATACAAACTGGCATAAACATGCAAACACACACACACACACACACACATATACTATATGTCGTCAATACCAATAACATATTGAGCCAAATATAAACGCATTAAAATAAATCCGAAAAATCCAGCCAAACTCACACACATACAAACAGCTCGTGTCAACGCCATAAAAGCCGCACAAACATCGAAAAAGAAAAGCAAGCGACATGCGACCGCATTTCAAATTAGCACACACCAAACGCACACACACACAACAGCTAGAGGGAGAGACAGACGTTGCTCTATGTATATTTAAAGCAACATCAGAGAGAAGAAAAAAAAATAAAATAAAATGCCGCTACAAGGAGCATAAATACAAATATGTATAATGCAATATAATAAACGTCAAGAGCAGCGCTGATAAAAAAAAATCATTTATATATTTACATATATACATATATACAGCCAACTGTACGCTGAAGGGTAAAATCTTCACCAGACCACCACCAACACATTCAGAAAAACATATATGTACATACAAACAGATGGAAGACTGCTGGTATGTGATATCGTAGTGATAACCCTTTTTAACATTTTGGCTTGCACTTTGGGGCGAGCAATGCCAAAAGCTGAAGACAATATACATACAAATATGTTTATATGAGCATATTGTGTATATTGTATTTGAGTGTTTGGAGCTAACCAACTTGAATCCAATTTGGCTAACAAGACGTTGCCACTGCAAGCCACAGCAACAACATATAACATTAGCATAATTTACATTGGAAGTGGCAATGGCACAGCAAAAATGATAATGCTGTTTAAAGAGCTTGCAATGTTTTAGTTCACACTGTCAGCCCAAATACAAAATGTATTGGTAACAAACAAATGTTGAGTATTTTATGATAAATAAATGCTGATAAATAATTAGTAATAATAATAATTAAAAGGAAACACTACAAGTTGGCTTTTCATTGTGAAAATTACAACAAACATAAATAAGAAAACACAAACACGTCGAACTCTTAGCATTTAAAAAATATTTAAACGTCCAACATTTACAAATAATATTTACATATATAATTTAACATGAACATTTGTTCATAGTCAATTATGGTGATGAACAAAGCTTGTGCGGCTCCGCCGGGCCACACAACATTTTTGAAAGATCGTCGAATTTTTCCCGTTGTGGTAAGTGCGAAACGTTATGATGCCATTATTGACAGATCCCGTATGGCCAAGATGGATGCAGAGCTGCAGCAAGCAGAGGAAGATCGACGCTATATGGAATACCTCAAAGATGGAAGCGATTGGGTCTGCAGTCACTTTACCAACGTTGGCGGCCAGACCGTGGATGAGGAGCGACAGGCAAAAAAAGTCGAGGGACTGAGAGAAGCTGAATTCTGGGAGAAGCAATTAAGACTTGAAGTTCAAAGACATCGGGAAGAACGTGTCGAGCGAGCAAATAGAATATTGGAAAACTTGAAGCCAGGTCCAAGAGCTCTACACCATGCGAATTTCGAAAGCGAGGTAATCCATCAGCGTAGGTACAACGAAGCTCTGAATCGAGAAATTGCCGAAGACGCTCGTCGTCAGCAGCGCCTTGATGAGGAACAGTGCCCGGAGATGCTGATACCATTCTGTCATGTCACAGAGGAGGAGGAAAATGCCATTAAACAGCAAAATGCACTCGAACTGCGCACTTATCAAATGAATGATATCGAGGAGAGACGTCAGCGTAGACTGGCCGAAAAGGAGCAGGAAGTATTCGACAGCATTGTTGAGCGTGAACAATATAAGTGCCTCGCTGAAATGGAGAAGAAAGCAGCCAAAGAAAAGGCACAAAGGAAACGCGAATTTTGCTGTCGTGCTTATCACGATGCTCTCAAAATGAAAGCCGAGATCAAGAAATGTAAGTTGCAAGATTTGATTTGCTTGAGATTACAATAACGAACACCATCCTTACGATTAGATGAACAAATGTGTGATCAAATTGATGATCGTGTGATCTGCGTTGATGTGACCAAAAAACGCAACTTAGATGCACGCTACAACACGGCTTACAAAGCGATGATCGATAACAAAATTAAAGATCGAGAGATTCGTGCCATACAAATCTGCCGCCAGAAGCAAGCAAAGAAAGAAATGGAACAGCAATTGCAGCGCCAAGTTGAAGATAATTATCAAGCTGAAATAGAAATGGATGAAGGTCGTCGCCAATGTGAATTGGAGGTGCTGGCCAAACAGCGGCGTGCGTATGAGTTGGAGGAACGTAGGCAGAATGAGGAACTTAAAGCGAGAAATGCGCAGATTCGTCGTTTCGAAATTGCGGAACGTTTCAAAAATATGGAGGCTAACAAACATTTCTATGCTCTAGAGAAGCAAAAACATGACAAGTCAACAGCAAATCTGCGTAACATACTTCATGGCCAGCGTGAGGAGTTCGTGCAGCAACGTCAGGATGAGCTAATGAAATTGACAGCCTGTCAAGAGGATCCCTATCTGAAAGAGGACGTCAATTTCTTCCAGAATGCTGTCAAGCTAATGTCTGATGCACGTGAAGTAGGACGTCCCGTTTTCCCGCTGGCAACTGCAGTGGAGACTTATAAACGCAAAAACCAGATCGACTTTGTTCCCGAGGGTCGAATGGTTGGAAGGTGTAGGTTACGTGACTATTGTTGGCCTGGGTTCTATTCCAAGGCGGACTTGGCATACAAGAAGTACGAGCATCGGGAGAAGTGTCGTCAGGAAACGGAGAAGGATCGACATGACATCTTTGCCAACTGTATTAAAATAACCAAAATGGCTGCTGAGGAACAACCCTATAAAAAATGTGTCTCGAATGGTCCCATCAAGTGTATGCAACATTGCGGCTTGCCAGCCATCAAAAGCGTTGACTCCTTCGATATTGGAGGCGACAAATATAATGAGGAAACTCATCTAGACTGTGGAGTGGAGACAATGAAGAGCTGTGATATTTATCCAGAATCCATTAAATCGCAAATTTCAACGAAAGTAGGTCCCACAGTTAGCAAAATATCTCTAAATACTTTAAGACCCATAAGTAGTAACTATAGATTATGTCATTTGAACTCTAAGATTGTAAAAAGTAGCTCAGGTCAGAATCAGAATTCGCAAGCTAACCGCTTTGGTGGTGGAGAAAGTTTACGAAAGCCACCAAACCGTAATCATATTTGGCGTTAAGAAGAAAAAAAAACATCTAAATAATAACCTTTTATAAGCAAATTTTTAAGATTGAATAAATAATATTTATGAACAAAAATGCCTAAGGTCCTACACATTTCAAGAAGTTTGATCCAACACCAAACTTGACTTGTGAACCTAAAGATTATTATTTGTTTTCGTTAAGTTAGTGGCAAGATTTTGTCTTAAAGCAGCTGTTATTTCTGAGTCGCTTAGCTAAGTTAAAGCCCTAATGACCTTACAAATTCTAAGCTAGTGTCAACAAAAGCTGCCTTCAGTCGTTGCTGTGGCACAAAAAAAAAACCAAAAGTGAAATAAAGAAGCAAAGATTCATGTGCTTGCCGCTGCTGCTTGGTGACTGTTGCTTTGGTTGGATGGTTGTGTCATTTTGTGGGGATTGCAAATTAGCGTAAATTGCGCACTTAGCTTTAGCGACAATAAAAACAAACAAAAAAAAAAAGAACGAGATGCGAAAGCGAGTCGCTGAAAACATGAAACATTTGCCACTTCAAGTGAATGGGCGACATGTGGAAAGAAATCGGCCAGACAAACCCAAACATGCACACGTGGAAGAGGCAGGAAACGAAACACACACGAAAAAAAAAGAAAGAAAAACACTTTATTCACTTGATGCGCCAGGTGTGGCATTAGCAGCTGTTGACACACATCGCATGACGTTGTACAACATGTCGTATAAGTATTTTAATTAAGCATCAAAAGGCCGCTGCTCTCTCTCTCTCCCTCGCTCTAGCTCTCTCTCTCTCTAACACTCACACACACACACAAAAAGATTTCTCCAAGTTGCTCGCGACGCGAGTCGCATTTTAATTAAGACCCACTAAACTAAGACAAGCCAACGAGCAAGTGGACGAAGGCAGAAGAGCTTAAGATGCGTATGGGCAAAAAACGAAAAGTTTAAATTTAAGCTAAACTCGCGTCTCCAACTTAATTTACTTTGGCAAAAAAACTTGCGGCAGCAGCTGCAAGATAATAAAAAAACAAGCAACTCGCCACATGATGTGGAATACACTTACGTGTGCATATATAGTATATGTGTGTGTGTGTGTGTGTGTGCGTTTGCGACCAGACACTACGACGAGGCATGGAATTGAGGTTGGCATGAAATATCAGTTGCCACGCCCACGGCGACAGGTGGCGCCAACAGAAAACAACAACAAAAGGAACCATTACAGCAACAACTACATGTGCTACAATACTGCCACCCGGCGGCTTTGCCCGGCTTGTATGCCGTAAAATTGCATACATTTAAATGCCTTACAAAAATATAAATTCCTTTGCAAAAAGAGAGAAAGAGTTAGGTCCGTAGTACCATTTTGTATGTTGAACTGGTTGCCACAAATGCCTCGATCCGTTGTTGCTTTTAACTTTTATTTATCTGCAACGCGCTAAAAATACTTACACATATGAAAGAATCTAAATTCGAAAACATGTATGCAAATAAATATATTTTTATGAGTGTGTTTTGTTGTTTGGCCAACGAATTTTTTAACAACTTTTTTCAAAATAAACAATTTTGAATAAAAAGCTTCAAATAAAAATATCAGTTAACGCACAGCTGGAGAGCTTTGTAAAAAACATTACAAAACGGCTTGAAAATACTTGAAGATAGTTAGTGAAATATCAATATATCTCCAAGCAAAGATATAATTGATAAAAAAAATATACAAAAACATCCCCAACTGAATACGAAAAGTTTTTAAAGTGCAAATCAATAGACTTTTACTTAAAGTTTTCAAACGGAAAAGTTTGTACATTTAACTTGCAATAAGTAGCCAACAAACTCTACAAAATAAATTCACTTAACTTTTACTTTAATGCACTTCTTTGCAATAATTAACTATCTCACATAATATTTTATATATATATATACTTATATATAAAGTATTTGCTGCAATTTATTCTTATTTACTGTTTTTACTTCATCTGCGAGTCAATCAAAGCTGAGCGAATCGATAAGTGCTGGCATTCAATTGAATTGTGGGGCGCTTTGCACTTTGACTTCTGAGACAACTTTGCCGGCGCCTTGCTGCTTGCACCTTGCTGCAGCCACGTGGCAAAAAAGGTAGACAATTTTATTTAATCGCCGTACATATTTTGCGTCATTTATGGATCAATTGCCAAGCGACTGAACCATAAGAAACTGCAATATAAGCGAGTTGTGCATAAGATAAACAACTGCATAAATTTGCATACGCAACAAGCACGCAACAACAGCAGGAGAAATTTAAGTGTGCACTTTAAAATAAATTAATGGACCTGAAATCCATGCTTAAGAAATAATCTACTCGTTCTGTATTATTTATTTTGTTAAATCTTTCTTTTTGTGTTCATTATATAAACATGATTTATTAGCAAATAAATTGAGAGCTTAAGATCAAAGTCATTGACATTGGAAGAAGGAGAAGCATGTGGCGTATACGTTATTTCATACACAAAATAATTGTTTGATGATAATATGACTTCAAAGCTGAATATTCTAAATCGATTGTGATTTTATTTAACATACCATGAATTAGTTCGAGGTGATTTATTGTCTCATTGTGGCTTAAATGTGTGTAAATTATGTGCTTTTAGACAGTTGCATTTATGTAGCAATTTAAGCCAAATGACAATAAAGATATTTAGTCACAATCACTCCAAGGACTTAATACTCTTTCTCGTTCACTCACTCTTCCTCGTTATAAAGCTGCCTTCAAGCCATAAGTTCTTGTTGTTTTCAGTAAACAAGGTCAAAGCTGCTGAATGCACATCGATTGTGCTACAATCTATTATTCAAAAGTCAACCGAAACGAGTCTTTATTATAAGTACGAAAGTATTTTTACGTGCCACCATTCGATTGCAACGTGCCAGCGAGCCGCGTAGCATGCATCTTCTTGGGTGCATGCTTATGTTCGACGTGCATATGGATAGAATGGATAGAACATAATAAGCGGCAACTTCATCGTTATAACATAAATGTACTCATACTTTGCCGCATTTTTGTGGCAACAACTATCTAAGATTATGCGAAATGTCTGCACATGCCAGCAAAACCCGTCCGATTACTTTTGTTATGCAATGACAGCAGCTGAAGCAAACGCATTTGATGGCCTTCAAATATACAAAATTGTTTTGTCAGAAAGGTTGAGTTCAGTCGATTCAGTTCAATTGATGCACCAATGAAGTTCAAAACAGGACGGCGAGTCAGATGAAAAAGAGATTTATGAGTGTATATTTGTATACAGCTAACAGCTTAGCACTCAAGCCAACAATAAAGGCGTTTTATATCGATTTGCTTTAAGAATTCCATTTTCACAAACTGCACACGGCTACCAACTCATGTTTATTTTACAAAATGGTAACACTCTAGAGAACGAATTGTGTGTGTGCCATTAGAGTGTTGCAACATGGCTTGTACAAGCTAGCCCCCAAAAACTTGTTGCCATTGGAATCTGCATAAATCCCTGTTAAAGCTTTTGCAACACGCGACCATATGCAGACATGCAGCAGGAGCCATCTGGCAACACACAATCTCCGACTGCCTGTGTGCCTGCCTGCCTGCAACTCGTTTCTCGTTCAGGTGAAAAGGCTTCCAACTCAACACAAGCGTCTGTCATGGCAAATACTATATCACTAAGTTGACAAACACAACAAAAAAGAAATAGAAAAAATAAATTGTTGCTTTTACAGCCAAACTACTGTGGGGGATTTAACTTGAACTACTGCTCTTTACTACCTCGTTTACCTGAGCCGCAGCATAAGTTCTCTACGTCCTTCTTGACAATGACAGAGAGGATGTGAACTGACAGCTGGAAACAGCAGAACTCGTACTCGTACTCGAACTCGCAGTGATGCAAGTTGTTGCCGGATTCACAATGATTGCGTATATCTTGTTGAGAAAATTTGAAGATTTCAGCAAATCGACAATAAATATTTATTATGTACAAAATACAAACAAGAATTTAGCTGAGAAACAAGAAGTATGAAACTTTAAACTTTAAAAAAATCTTTCAAATTGTTAACGGATTAAGTGCTTTTTAAATTAAGTTTTCAAAGAAATAGATTGGTTAAGACTTGGCAATATTTCTCAATTCATGCAAAAGTAGCTAGTGACAAAAATTTAAATACGCTTTGTTACTTTAATTTAATTGTAAAATAAACTATTTCTGATATCCATCAACGGCATTTTAAAAGCTTTTTAAAATTCCATTTTCATTTAACGCTTGACTTAATGTCAAAACTTGTTATTGCCAATGGCAAACAAATGCCATTTAAATGTGAATATTTAGAGAAAATTGTTAAATACCTAAAAATGCCATTAACAGTTGTGTTTGTGTTAGTATGTGTTCTATAATAGACGTAATGGCAACTTGATTAACTTATGAGAAACGTGGCAACTAAGGAAAACCGCTTGCTAATTATGTGGAAACTGAATCTGTCTGCAAATGGTTTTCGAAGGTGTGAATGCATACGCTACCTAGAGACAGAGAACACACAACAGTTTGGTGCAAAATGAACTTGAATGTGCAAAGTTGAGGCAAGCCAACAGGAAGTACTATACAAACTATATACATGAACATATATACATATATACTTATATATAAGCAGCATACAGCTGCTGCAAGAAAATGTTTACTATGACTTGAAAGACTTTGCCCGAGGGCCAAAATGCAAAGAGTGCAAAGAGTGTATAAATAAATCAAAGTTTATTTTGTGACAGATACTTTGTAAGCATGCGTGTGTGTAAGATTGTGTGTGTGTGTTGTCAATGGCACAGCTCTAGTGACTTTGATTTGAACTGCAGTGCAAATTTCCGCAAGCCAAATGAGAAAAAATGAGCTTTATACTGAAGCACCAGCCAAGGCAAGGCATGGAAAGCCGCAGAAAAAATTCATTGGATAGGTAGGAAGTATTATGAATGTGCAATCATACAGCTGACAGGTGACAATAACACACATAGAGTGAAAATAAAGAAGAGGCTAAAGCAAAATGCAACTTGCCAGCGGATATGAAAAACTATTTTACAGCTGCTTTTGTGGCCATCGCCTTAATTGAAATGCATGTGTGTTCTTTCACATATGTAGTAGAACCAAAGTGTAGCTCACCAGGTATGTCTGTGGAGCCTTTTTTATGCTCCATGCCTTTTGGTTTTTAATGCGCCATTCAGCAAAAGTTTTTCTCAGTTTTATTACAGTGTTTTTGCCTTTTGATTTTAATTTATGATTCCGGCCATTTCTCGACTTTGACTATGCTGCGTGTTTTTTACCGCATGCCGGAAAATTCATTTCTCTACTTTGCCGTGGGCCAATTAAGACTTGGTCTTGAACCAAAGTTTTTTGTGTGATATAAACAAAAAAAAGTTCATGGTTTTTAATAAAGCAAGCTTTTTATATAAAAGTTTATCACACAAATGTTTTAATCAAACTTATAGTTTTTGATGATGCACAGCAACTTAATTGAACATCAAATATCTTACGATTCGAGGTGTTAGTCAAAGCTCATAAGCCTCTTTGAAATTCCATAGCACATTTGCCCCAAAAGCAGCTGCAAGTATCAGAACATAAAGTCTTTCCTTTTGCAGTACCAGGAATATTTGTACTGGCATAATATACATATATATGTGTATGCAATGCACATGTTGCTGCTGCTACAGTTTTAAACTGTCTAAATGGGGATAACAGTTATGCATTTATGTTGTTAACACGTGTTCAAAACGTAAGAGCATAGAGTTAAAGTAGTTTTGAATATCCTTTATGGCATCCATGGCTCCCCAACTCCATTGTTATGCAATGTTTTGATAAATTGCTACCAACTCGCAGTTTGTGTGCATGTCAGAGTTTGTGTGCTCAGCGCGACAAGCATGTGCAGAAAATCTGAGCTTCAATTTAACAGTACGTCTGGGCCCATTAATGTTGAGACTTTCTTGAGGTTTCCATATTTTCACAGCGAAATTTCTGAGTAGGAAATGCTTCAATTATGATGAAAATTGCTGTACAAAGAGGAAATTTAAGTGAGTTTTTAGGTCTAGGTAAATTTGTGGTATAAACTTTTTTACAACGCTTTAAAAAACTTTTGATTAACATTATTTATAGAAATATCCACAAAACTTTCTAGGCCTACACATGAAATAACTCCGATTTAAACGGCAACAAAACTGACATTGTCAATTTTTTGGCAGCAACAAAGCAATTGCCCAAGCTCAAAAGACATGTGAAAAATGTCATAAGCAATATGCCTTACACCGAAGTGTGCTTATATTAGAAAATAATGAGCTTTGATATAAACACTTGACGTCTCTTGTTGGCTCATATTGAGCGTCAAATTGCCTACAAGAGCATTAACCTAATTGGTTTCCGTGCCATCTAAAGCCATCTTAAGGATAAGCTAATAAAATTGTTTCAAGATTACACGCATACATCAGATTTTATCCTTCTCATCTTTAACAAGACCATAATTTAACCGTTCGTTTTTTCCTTTTTACTCTCGTTTCAGTGCTTCTGCATAAAGGGTAAGCAGCTCACCTGTACTCCCATTCCAAAAACAAAAACCTCCCAACTGATGTTTAATGTGTGGCAACTTCCATTTAAACCCCTAATGGCGTTGACATCGTCTTAATATAGTATACGTATGTACAAAATTGGATTAAATATTTTTGGTGGCTTTAAAGCAGCGCAGTTAACACCTTGACTTGCTGTTAATTAAGCTGGACGTTAACAGATATTTTACCTTTAGAGTCTGTTGCGGCATTTTAGGTTCTTTTGGGGCATGATTTGTCAATTTATATAATAAGCAGCTGCCGAAAGTAGAGTTAATAGCATTAATTAACTGATGTCTTTATGGTTCAAGCAATTTGTGGATCAATGTGGCAATAAACTTAACTGAAAGGGTAGCTAAGATCTCAAACAAACTCGAACATTTTAAGGATTTACCATGTAATAAGACTACTTGATTCAACTATGCATTGAAATTTAAAGCCTGACAGTATTCTAACATTGTTTCGAACTTAAAACTTATTTTCAGTTTATGCAGATTTAAACTAGAGCTAAATCCAAAAACGAAATCAATTAAGTTTTGATGAAACTATGCATGTTAATGTTTTTGTTTTTTCCTTGTACATAATATTTTCTAACAAATAACGCAAAACAAGCTATTAGTACCGAGCTTGATGCTCTCTTTTCTGTGAGGCTAAGTCAAAAAGCTTTATTTTTAAGAAGCTTAAAACAACTAAAATTTTCCTTTTTTTAAGTACAGCTTAATATATATTTAAAAGAGATAGAAAGCTACCCACTACAACTAATTTAATATGCTATTTGCAGATAAACATTGAAATAAAGAAAGTAAAAACAAATATGAGGTCCTAAGCGTTGATGAACGTAGCAGACATAGATAAAATAGCCTGGAGGGCATGAAGGGAAGAGGTTGCGTCTCTAAACGTAAAGTATAAAATCACATTTACATCATTTCACATCACAAAGCATTTTTGCTCCATTATGCGTGCTCTCAACTTTCGGCTTGTTGGCTTTTGTTTTCATTTTCGGTATACGCCATAAAAAACATTTGCAAAAATATGAACACACATAAATGCATAAAAGTTGATGATAGATAGTATGTGTGTTTGTGTGTGTGTGTTGTGTGCGAGCGAGACAGACAACAAGGCATTTCACACATTTTTTGACTGCCCTACAATATGCTTTTATATAGACACGTACATCGCACACAACCATGCGAAATAAATAAGAAAAAATTGAAGAGAAATCGAAGTTAGAAAAAGCTTTAAGTGCCCCACAAAAATATGTTTGGCTTATTGGATATATTTGCGGGTATTTTATGTGCAACTTTTGTGGCAGGGGCCTAAAAGCAACTTTGTCGTTCGATTTACATTCGATCATAAAACAATGTAATGGCAAAATCAGAATCATATTTAAGTGTTAAGTATCTGTTTAAAAACAAATAGATTGACAGATATTTTTATGTTTAGAATCAAGTTTAATAAAAATGCCTCTGATACAAATGAATTTAATATCCAAGTTAACTTGGAGCTACTCCAGCTATTCTGAAGTATATTAAATTTGGGATCAAATGTCAAATATTTCATATTCAAATTGCGAACATTTCGTATTGGAATTGTGGGTGAAATAAATAAAATATTTCCAGGGCGAGACGTTGTAAATAAATTTGATTAAATTGTCAACTGTTAAATTCTAGTTGATTGCATTTGTGAGTCAGTCAAGTCAACTGCGTGTTTTACCATCTTCATGCTTGACACATTTGCGAAAGCTGAACGTTCTTGCAACTTGAGTATGTGGCATACACACACACACATATATACAAAACAACAACAGCAACGAGCTTGCATATGCATAAGTAAAAAATAAAAAATTCATACCCCAAGCAGTTTCTCATGGCAAGCTCTTCAGTATCGTGCAGCTAATGCTCTGTGTGTGTGTGTGTGTGTGTAAGCCACACTTGAGAACAAAAGCTCTTAAGTGATTCGTCGTCTACAAGTCGAATCCCACCCAACAACAACTTCTAGATTGTCCTTGTCAGTGTCATCATTGATTGTTGAGTGATAAATGCGCTGATAACGCGGACCTAATGTCCCAGACACTTCACACTCTATGCATTCACTCATCGCTGATTGTCCTTGATCTTATTCATAAGCTAATGCAACTTTTTTTCTCTTAGCTCATTATCATTCAGTTTGCATACTTATATATATGTATATGCCTTAAATCATTAAATTGTTAACCGCAACAACGAAACCGTATTAACATTCAATTAATGCAAATCAATTGAGTTTTTATTGTTTGTCGTCGGGGACACCAGATGCTTTTGATATTGTTTTATTCAATTAATTATGCCGATAAAAGCCACAAATCAGGCTGCAATAAAAAAAAACCTTAAACAATTATTTTATTAAAACTGACAGTTAGTCAGTATTGATCAAAATAATAATAATGACCAATAAAACAAACTTTAACTGAAAGATAGGATCCAGTGTTGCAAAACTCTTTAAAACTCTTCGGTTTCTTAACAATTTATAGTTATATAATATGTTTAGTTTTTTAGAGCAAACCAATTTGTGCCAAAATTTAAAGTTTGTTTACATTATTATAAACACCGAAGAGTCTTCTAAAATTATCGATGTTAAACAACAAAGCCAAGTTTTCCCTTCCGTTCTCAGTTAATAAATTACTATACATTTTTCACACCATTATTATGTATATAAGTAGATTGTTAATTTAAATTTGCCATCCAACAACTAGTTCGTCTGATAAATATATTTTAACCATTCCCTTCATTTACATACAAAAATGACTGGCATTTGAAATAAGCATTCCAAAATAAGGTTATAAGTTAGCTAAAAAAAAAACGCTTGTTTAATGAAATGCAAATTTTAATTAAATCTGTTATTATGCGCAAACACGTTTACAGCGTTTGGTAAGCCGCAAATGTTAATTTCAAAGCATTTTGAAGTAATTAATTAGAACGCAACGAAAACAAAAAAAAATGTACGGCATGATAAATTTAACAAATTTAAATTTAAATTAATGAGGAAGTTGATAATTTAAAACTTGCATAATTTAAGGATTTTTGTGATAAGCAAAGCAGCGAACAGAAAGCCAGCTTAATGCTTGAACCTAGTTAGTTTAATACAAATGTTTTCCATGCCTTCCTTTGTTTTGTTTTAAGCCAATCAAGCCCACAGCAGCAACAAGAAAACTTAACATCGAGTTAATAATGCACTTTGTGGTCAATGTGTATACATTACATAAATTTATTGCACTACCATCAATTGATTGAGCATTTCCCAATCAAATATGCCACGCACAATAAAACCGCACTTGATTATCTGATCAACCGGCGGCAATAGTTTGGCTCCCCAGCTATCCAGATTAAGGTTCACTGGCTTCGATTAAACGTTGCCCTTTTAATACACTGTAACCTTTGCAAGTAAGATCTTATCTGAAGTGATTAAAAAATGGTTATTGACAGAAAGATATATTTAATATATCAATGAAATCTAAATGTGCAACTTAAACTCAAAGGCAAAGAGATTTCTTCTTAAGCTGCTTACAGGGCATTTTATAGTCAATCAATTGTAACTAATATTTTCTGTGTTTTGCTTTATTATTGGTGTTCAATCTATTCATTGCCATGAAATTGGGTTCATTTATCCTCAGGTTGTCTGGCGTGCATCCACGCTTGGGCGGGCTTACCTTTTGTACATACATATGTACAATTCTATGTATTGCAGGGGGCTACACAATAAAACGCTTATTGCTGTCGCTTTCAATATTTTGACCATTTTAACGAACACCAAAGTTTTTGCCACCTGATTTCGTTCAATTTACGGTTTGGCGGCATTCATTCGCATTTTTGCCACAAGAAACATGCCACAAACATGAAACAAATAATTGTGAAGCAATTACTTTTTGTTTCAAATTTTTCTGTGCGCATATATTTTTTTGATTTTGTTTTAGTTGTATTTGAAATATGGTCCTAGCAAGCGGGAAAAATATTTTTTTGTATTTATCAATAGTAAACACTTTTATATTGAACTTAGTTTGAAATCGACGTCAAAGTTATTCCTAGAAAAAATCCTAGTAAATTTTTGTGCTTTTATATTTGTTTCGGATAGTGATAGTTAAATACGCAAGTGCAAAATATGTTTATTAAAGATATAACCAACCAATTAGACAAGAAAAAGCAACCTCTTAACGCTGCTAAAAAGATGGCACCATATGTGGCAGCTGTAAAACGAGGACCTTATACCATAACAAATCCCGTCTACAGCAATCTCGAAGAGAATAATAACGCCAACTCCAAGATGCACAGTCATACGTTTAATGTCAATCGTCAATTGGTGGCACCAAAGAGCAATTACAAGCATCATCAGCGTGCAATTCCCGTGCCCATATCCAAGTTGCATTTACCCAAGACAAAATCTCGCTCCAATCTGGGCATGTATGAGCAACGGGATCTGTACCGGCAGCATCGTGATCGCTTGGCGAAAATTAAGGGCAAGGTCAACACTTGCCTACCACCACCGAAGATCAAGGTACGCGAGGGCAATTGCATGGAATTGCCTTACATGGAGATGCTCACGGCTCTTTATCGCAAGAGCAACAATACGCTGAGAACCTTCACCAAATCTCCAGATCGCCTGGCTGCTGGACGTTGGAGGAACGCTAGCCTGGCCTTGGATAAGGAACGCAAGCAGCAGGAGAAGAATAAAAACTTTCATCCGGGCGGTAATCTGTTTGATCCGCATTTGGGCAAGCAGCGTCGCAGCAAGCCAAAGGTGGCCAAAGCATTTAGCTATGAGGTGCCGCTGCACGTGCTCCATCGGTACGAGGAGCTAATGAATATCGGCGATATTGGTGTGCTCTGTAAGCTGCTGCGTCCACAAATCTTTATGGATCTAGAGGTGCTAGGCACTCGCATCGAGGGTCGTCTTATCATACAGCTCTTCACGGAGGCTTGTCCTCATGTTGTCTTGGAATTCATGCGCGTTTTCAACCAACAAAATACGAAAAACATACGCTTTACTCGCACCTTTGCCCCAGTTTGGCTGGAGGGACATATTGCTCTAGATCCCCAACGCAAAATTGATATGAGCAATATCGAGCATGACTTCGAGGTACTTAACCATGGCGTCGATGCGGGCATACTCTCCATACCCAGTCGCTATGTGCGTGGAAATACTCGTACCGAACTCAATTTTACTCTCAGCTTTAAGCCGCTTTCAATATTGAATGGCAAGCGAATTGCATTCGGCAAGATACGCAAGGGATTGCAGTTGCTGGGACGTATTCATGATGCCACCGAACATCTGGGCAAGAAACATGAACTGATTGTCATTAAAGATTGTGGTGTACTTAATTGAAGAGTATTAGCTCTCTGTCTTATTGTAAAGAAAAATACAAAAATATAAAATTGTTTGTAACAACTAAATGCGCATTTAAGCTGATTTATGTGTCAAATTTATACCGTTTAAGCAGTGAAATTTCTGAGAAATCTTTTTGCGTATGGTGTTTATGGCATGATTAAACAATTGTTATATTATTTTTATTATGTATTTATATATATTTGTTTAATGTGAACTATCTGTTAGATCATTTTTTTTATCAAAGAACTAACTTAAATATGTTATGAGTATGTAAGATTCTAAGCTTTTTGGGGGTTATCCATTTAAATTTAAATTTTTTGCCAACAAAACGAATTTCTAGCATGCGCATTTTGCCGCAATTCTCTTGTCCACAATTTTTTAAATCTCAATTGAAGAGCGACAATCTGAACAACATTTTGTATCGCTTGCACTCAGCACCAACAAGGACAACGTTCAGCTAATGACAGATATAACAAACTAACAGGTATACCAAGAACTTGTTAGTGCATATTAAAAAAGAGAATAGAACATAGACTGTTAACAATTGCAGATATATTTTCTACTCTATAAACAAATACATTTTTTTTTACAAATCAAAACAGGCCTTTAATTAATTGGCACAGTCAAGGTTTTAAAACGTATATTTCATGTAAGAAAATCGTAGACAAATATCATTTGTTCGTAGCCGTTTGGGGTTTTGTTTTTGTTTTCAACGTTAAAATTGTATTGTCTCTGAACTCTTAACTTTCTCGAAATGGTTGGTGATGGCTTGAATGATCCCCGCTATCAAGGTGGCAAACCGCAAGTTGCGGAAGATGAAAAACACTTGCCGGATAAATATTCAATGCGGTACACCAGAATCCTTAATCTAAGAGGTCTTGGGCTAAGCGAGGTACCACAGCACCTAATTGAGACAGCTTGCTCTGAATATGTGACCAGTGTCAATCTTGGAAGCAATCAACTACGCCAATTACCATCGAACCTGCATAAAATGGCTGACCTTCTGACTGATCTGGATTTAGATAAAAACAAACTATGGTTTGTACCCACGTTCATATGGAAATTCTCGCGACTTACTCGCTTGAACTTGTGCGGAAATATGCTGCAAGACTTACCCATTGCATTCGATTCCCTACAACAACTATGTGAACTAAACATATCGTATAATCACTTCGAGCACATACCTTGTTGCATTTACTCTCTGGAAAGTCTTGAGGTCCTTATAGCCAATGACAACAGAATCATAGACATAGATGCAACAGAATACGGACTCGGTGCCTTGCGCCGCCTTAGGGTATTAAAACTTAGCAACAATAACATACAAAAGGTTCCACCAGAGTTGGGCAATATGAAAAGTATAACAACGCTTGAGTTATGGGGAAATCCGTTCCGATTGCCAAGATATCAAGTCATTGAATTGGGTACCGGAGCTATTATGAGCTATCTTCGAGAACGTATACCCAAGTAATTTGTTGTTTTATGTATTCAGTCTGGTAAATCACTATGTAAAAAGCTATTCGTTGTGTCATAAAATTGTGCTGTTTTAAAGTAGCAAAAAATTGTACAGAAAAGTGTAATTTGTGGCTAGTGTTTTCCCTTATAAAGATTTGATTTGCAAGTTAATTGTTTTTGCATCGATTGGATAAGAACTTGCTAAGACTTATAAATTTTGTATCCATTATCTTAGCAAGCTTTGAGTAAGTTTATAGTTTTTCTCTTGTCTTTAAGTAAGCCTTGGGATATTAACACCAAAAGCAATTTAAATTACATTTAAGAAATCGAACTTTCCCAAGAATCGACATACAGAAAATCAGCTCCAAAATGTCGTATGTCGATCCTAAACGCGTTAAGCATGGGATGTTTGCGTAAGTAATAGACAAAAGTATTATCGAGTTCGTATTTTATATGATTTTTCCATCCAAGCAATACCAAGGCCTACGAAGACGATACCTTTGTGAACCATTTTAAAAGGCGCAATGCTCGCGAAATAATTGTTATGGATGCCACTGGTAAACCAATGCGATCCACTATATCCCAGAGACGCACTTTTGCGTACGCAGCGCTCCTGAAGCCATTAGCCGTCATGGCACGCAATGTGGTCAGGGATTTGGATCCCGCTAATGAGATCACATTTATGCGTTTACGTTCCGAGGCACTTGAGGTGCACATGTCTCTGAACCCAGAATTCATCGTTGTGGTCATACAGAGAATAAGACGTAAGCCGGTATAAAACAAAAATATCTATATACGTGTATGTGTGTGTGTGTGTGTGCATAAATTCAGTAACACTTAACATAAATAAATGCAAAACGATTGATAATTCATGTAGTTTATTGCTTTGCAATTACTTTGAGTGTCAATTAGCAGGCTATCAAACGAAAACTCTGCTATCACAGCGAAAAACTCATTCTACGATATGCGCATCAAAACCGGAATTGAGCATGATTAAACGGTTTACAAATCCAGCAAAAACAATCCCTTGCAAATGCATCAAAGCGTCAATTATGCACATGCAATGCCCTTATCCCCTTTCCTCCTTCCACCAAACACAATCACGCCAGCTGAAACTCGATTACCACGACACATTCATTAATCGTAGAAGTTGGCATTTTTGGATGGAGCTTTTGAATACGTTATGCTCCACGCTCCGCAGTTGTGTGCAGCTTCATTAAATATCAATCTCGACTTTGATTCCTGCCACAGATATATGTGTCTGCAAACAAACGTGTTTGGCGTAAGCCCGGAACATGGCAAACAATCTTTGGCTCTGAAATTGAACGGCGAAATTGCACATAATGTTTGTCTCCCATAAATATATGGATATATTAGCAATTAAACTCGCACGTTTTTGCTCGTGACTTTTGCACTTATTTTTGCTGTCAAATGGGCTTTTAATACACCCTGTAGCCATTTATATGGAGCCATAAAAACGAATGTAACTGACTTTAACAGAAGCCAAATTTGGCATTATAAAAAAGTAATAATACAACAAATCAACCCCGACTTATTGACTGATTGACTGACTGACGGCTTATAAAGCAACGATATGATAAAAGATAATAATAAAATCAAAGAATTTTTATTTGTATGGTACCTTTACAGGGTATATTCCTAGCTGTTCAATTATGCTGCCCTTGTACTTTTAGTTTTAGTGCTATTGCCATTATTCATTTATTGCAGGAAGTCCGACATACCTTTTCCAAGTGGGCTAATTCAAAACACACACACACACTAACACTTAGTATTTGTGTAGCCAAATTGGATTTTATTTTGTTTTAAATGCATGCGTTATATTTATTTAACGTGTTGCTTTTATTTGACGCCATTTATCTGGCGGCTCTGAAATTGTATTTTGTTGCTATTTATTTATCTGTTTTGTTCGCATATGTTTTTACAGCTATTGTATTAGCGCGTAAATATTTATGCAGGTAATGGTAGATACAACATTTGTAAATATAATGGAATGAAAGCGTTTAGTATTTGCAAAAAATATTAATTGCTTATTGCAGATAAATAATTAAATATTTTTAAGTAGAAAATCAAAAATAATCAACAATGTACTTAATTTTTGGAAATCAATGCATAGAAAATAATATTTGGGGCCATCTAAATATTTTCATTAAATATTTTTGGCCATTTTGAGTTGCGTATAAAAATTAATGTTGGTAATATTTTCAAGGAGGATTAAAAACTCTGTAAAATTCTGCACGATGAAGGGTCCGCACTGAGTCCTCATTAATCATCGTCCTGCCACAAAGACGAAAATAATGTTGAACTGCAAACTGACTCTTGAAGCGGCTACAACGTGATTAAGTGGACGAAATTCAGCGGCACATGTTGACATTTAATTTATTCGATTCGATTCGATGCAATGTCAATTGCAACAAATTTCGTAAATACAACAAACGACACGATGTTGGTATTTAATGAATATTCAAGTGTTATTAATCCTGTTACTGTGACGAATGACTTATATAAAAATAGTATATGAACGGATGCCAATGGAACGGGTCATTTATAAAAATTGCTCAAACAAATAGTTTAATGAAAACTATTTGCAGTTTTTATGTTAATAAGATTTTGTTCCACTGTTCTACTCAAATATAAAAGTAAAAATGACACTGCCAACTGAATTTCGTCAAACTTGACATACGATTTTCGACTGACTGTGGAATACCATATGGTGGCTGTCTGCCATGCTTATGGATTGCCTCCAGGCAAAATGGAATGCCTCAATTCGGCGTCGTCTGACGTTGATGAAACGTGAAATTGCGCAAATGCCTCACTGGAGATTTCTGGCGGCCATATTCGCAGACGTTGACAATTCAATTGAATTGGACTGCCTGATGTCATGAATATTAAACCAAAAAGTACCACATTTTAATATTTTTAAAGTATTCCGCAAACTATCCGGGGCAACTCCCAACTTTTATTTGCAAAAGCAATTTATTCTTTAATATCATCATTTTTCTTTTCAAAATCTTTGCAATTCAAGTAAATAAGAGATTTTCATCTTCATGACTAATTGAATTTGTCATCCTGTTAATTGTGTATTTCTTAAGTCAATTGCAAAATAGCAACTCAACGGCCATTTAGCAGCATCCTGTCCAGTCGCTTGGATGACCACCTCTATGTCCAGTGACACACACGCTCAGAGTGTCCCTTAACACACAGAGCGATACCATGTGAGTAATGGTCTTCCCTTTTGCCATATTTGTGAAGCATTTATCATGCGAGATGCGGGCCCATTCAACATGTGTTGCCCTAATTAGTTCAATGGCTGAACCAAAAGTGTGATGGGATAGCAAGAGCGACATAGGGGGCGGGTGATTAAATTGACGTCAAAAGTTACAAATGGCAGCGCATTTACGAGAAAACAACCTTTTTGCAACATTTTTATATTGCTGCGTGCATGTTTGAGCCTCGAAGGAAATGAAATATTGATTGCTCGACAAACAATTTGTCAGCAAATTAGAAGGACATAAAGTTGTTAAACAAGTTTAAAAGTAAGTTAAGCTAACTTATTAATAAGTATAAATCTATTCAGCTTTCGCACATAAGTTATGTAAATACTTTATTCGTTTAAAATACATAAATGCTGCTTAAATTATCGCTGCCATCTTTAATTAATGTGAGTGGCGAAACAAAAGAACATTACACAAACGTCGCGTAGTTGCACACATTAATTAAATGATTTAACGAACCCATTCACACATGGGCAGCGATCATTGTTTGTGTAATTAACGCCGGTGGTCTTGAAGGACAAAAGCTTCTGCAATTTACACTCTATACTAAGGCATTATTAATTTTAATTAAATTCCGATTAAGACTCAATTAAACCAGAACTTTTGCTCTTTGTCTTTTTGCTTTTCAAATCGTTTGATTTCACTTGCTTGCAATTACCATTTAATAAACGACTATTTAATAAACGGATTCCATTAGAGCTTATAAACCAATTGACATACTACATCATTAGCAAAGTGCATATAACATTCAACATAATTCATTCATCATTTTGTGTTGTGATTTAATTGCACTTTTTTACTGACTAAAATCTATGAAAGAGTCAATTAAATAATTAAAAAGCTATATCCTCTATATATGCCAGCTTAAACTTATGCAACTTTTTGTCGTTAGACAATGTGTTTAAGCTCTTAAGCTTCCATTAGGTTTACCTTCTCTGTTTTTAATTCTATTACCATACCGATGCCTATCATATACGAATTCAACTTGCTTGCTTTAAACAAAATAAACATTTCTGAATAATGCCTAAAATGCCAGAGGGCATTCGAATAATTATAACATGCAGCAGTGGCCAAAAAACTCACAGCTCACAGAATTCGTAAATAAACTTTGTCTATCACACTCAGAGAAGCAAAATTCTAGCTACCTGTCTGTACCTCAGTCCAACCACACACTGTGTTAGCCTGAAACGAGCATAAGTTGGCCCCAAGCCAAAGTGTTAGAGAAGAGTTTACATTGTTTGGCAAAAATGCAGTGCCACGCCTAACTACAACTTCTGTGCTATACAATGAGAATGATATTTGATTATAAACTTTAAAAATTTAATTTTTGATAAAATACAACAATTTACATACATTTATTTTGTTTTCTTTTAGTTTTAAGCTTGCAAACAACAAATTAAAGTTTCGGCCCAAAACCCAATTTATGCAAACTATTTAACTTTACCATGGCAAACTATGAACTTATTTTGCACATCACTCACACACACACACAACAGGAAAACAAGAGTACAACTATGGCGGTTAAATTTAGCTTAAAACCAAAAATGTTGCAGCTAATTTCTTGTGACTTTTCTGCAAACGTTGCAATTTCTTAAATGACTTTCTGACTTCTTGTCTCTAATTCTGTATGTGTGTTTTTTGGTGCGTGTGCATTCCAAGTTGTGATGTCTGCTCCTTTTTCGCCTGCGCCTGGGCAAATACTTCATAACAACTTTTGATGCAAGTTTTAAAACATTTACGCCATTTTTACGTGTACGTGACAACGCATGCCAAAAACACAAAAGAAGCCCCCAAACTCCGTCACATTTCCACACATTGCACTCATTCCACCCACTCAGCCATGTTGAGGTTTTGCTTACCTCTTTAATTGCAGGCAAGCGGGTGATTATTTTGTCGAAAAGTTTGAATGCTTTTTAGCATGTTTTTTTGGAGTTTTTATTTTCTTTTCGGTATTTTATGTACGCGTTAAAAGCATTGGCAGCAAATAAAATTTAGAAATGCATTGCACGTATTTATTATATTCCGTTTGCGCCGTTTTTCGGTTGAAACTTTATCCGGCTTTTGTGGGTAATTTTTGTGGATAAATTTACATTTGTGTGTATTTTCGAAAATACCCTTTAAAATTTCGATAGTGAGGTATATTTTCAATAATATTCGATGTCTGCGATTCAAGTTCAAGTTGTTTTATATTTTAGAGAGTATTTGAAAAGCCAACCTCTTTGCAACTCGGTTTGTATTTATTCGCTTTGCATAGCAATTGAATTGAGGCAACCCTAAAGCCATCATCAAGTCATCAGAAACAGTAGCAGCAGCAGCAGCAGCCACAACGCCGCCGGATGCCAGTCAAATAATTTAATGTGCTTTATTTGAATTCAATAATATATTAAATCAATCATTAATATTACAACTGATTTATGCATGCATCCGTTCGTGGCGTTTTTCTCCGCCTACCCTATTTGAAATTCCTATCTCCTTCCACAATTTTCACACTGTTCGTGATTGAACGCACGTAATACAGTTATTTTGACTTTATGGCACATAATTTGGTTTTAATGCCAGCCAGCCAGCAGCACAAAATTTGCTTATTAAAAAAGTTCAATGTGTAAGTTTCGCACAGCGTTGTAATTGAAAATCTTATGCACACTATTTAAGATCGTAATATGTGTGTGAGGGTAAAGAAAACTTTAGACATCGTTGCGTATGCATAATATTTGAACAAATGTTTCATTGAATTGCGAAAACTGCTGCCGCTTGTGCGTTTTTAAAGCATACTGGCAACAGTTGGGCACAATGCCAGTTAATGTGCTATCACAAATTTTTGGCTGCAAGAATTCAAAATTTGAATTAATTAATGTAAATGTCAAAACATTTTGCATAGTTTAATGCTAATGTTCAGACATTCCGCAGCTTATAGCAAGATTGTGGCTTTATATTTAATATGCAATATACTTGCTTTTATTACTTTTGGCAAGTTTCATTCATAAACGTATGCAGCAGCTGTGCTGTGATAAGAGACACAATTTTCCAATTTTTTATATTCAAAAGCAAATAAACAAAGCAGACTTGGGAGAAGTACAACAAATGTTGACACTTGCAAAGACATCTTGCAATTAAATACGCATAATAATTCATAATTCATTTATCAAATTAACACGCATACGCCATGTTGTGTGCTGACTAAATTAAATTTAAACTTTTCACAACAGAAGCAACTGAAAGATATCGTTTAGCGCATCTGCAGCTGACAACAAAATTAAAACGAAAATGAGCAACACGAAAACTTATCTTCTTTTGACTGGCGAAACATGTTTGCTAACGACTCTGGCCTTTTGGCTTAAACATTTGACAGGTGACACACATCAGCACAAATGTAATTAATTCTTATAATTTTTAAGGCATTTTTTCTTTTTGTTGGTGAATTTAAGAAGCAGTCAATCACTTTATCACAAACAGCTCCATTAACTGCATACAAAATTTAAAATAGTAGTAAAATGGTCTTCAACAACAGTCAACACAATGTATCTTAAATCACGTGGGCTAACTGACGTTGCTGCAAGAAATGTGCAATCAGTCAACGGTTCTCGGGCATTTTGTCAAGCGGAATCAGCATTTGACCCATGTGTGTAAAGTGCGCTCCCTCTCTTTCTCTCTATCTACGCTTCAAAGCAAATCTTATAAATAAGCCACAGCTGGCAAATGCTGCCAAAATGCGACAACGACAAGCAACAGCAACAAAAAATACAGCAGCCAAAATCCATGCGCTGCAAATTTGCATTTCAAATGCACAGAACAGACACACACACACATATTCACATGGATTGTCAACACAGGCTTAAGAACAAAGCCACAGAAACTGCACCCCTTTCAAATGCATATATGTGTGTGCGTGTGTTTGGATGTAAATGTGCATGAAATGTATTGAGAGACTTGCGTGTGTGAGTGCTGCGGCTTGAATAAAGGTTCGGACTTTACAGTTTCGTGCATTAACACGCACGCATAGAGACGCACACACACTCACACACACACACATTCATATTCATTCGTTGCGTGGACAAAACGCACTGTGAATACGTAATTGATAAACCTTTCTACCCTTTCCCCCTATATTCAGCTGTACTAAATTCCTGTCGTGCTCGCTCGCTTTGTATTGTGTTAGATCTTGGATTTCACAAAGTGCATGCAACAACAACAACAACAAAAATATATTATCAAATAAAAATTTGTTTGTGTGCTCGGGATGGTTGTGAATTTAAGTTAAGGTACCTTTGTTATGAATAAAAACCAAAAACCAACGTTGAAATGAAACTTAAAACTATTTTAAATCAATTGGTTTGTGGTTATAAACAAGAAATGTTTTACATTTCACTTTAATGCAACAGAGTTTTCATTGCATATCTTAAAATCCATTGGAAAATGCTATCGTCAAACTAAAAGCAGCTTTATATTGATACGCATAAATAAAACCTGGCTCTAGCTGCTTTTAAATCAATGAGCATAGGGTATAATTTAGTTGATTCAATTTTCTTTGCCACAAAAATTGCATCATGTTGAATGTCTCTTTTAGTCATTTTGTGGACACAATTACAGCCAGCGTGGCATTTCGTTCTTCAACGATTTCTCCTTCAAGTCTTCGTGCTTTTCATCCGACTCGTTGGCGTTGCCATTTTCGCAGTCATCGTCATCCTGGCCAAATCCTGTGCCAAGTTGGTGTTATAAGTTTGGGCGTGGATTAAGCAAGGCGACGTGCGGCGGTTGACAACGACAAACCCTTTGCATGCCCTGCCTGCAAACTCCGCATCTAGGCAGAGCGGCGACGCAATTGCGGCAGCGCCTAATGATATGCAATAGTTTTGTGCGCTTACCAAATGCCACTAATGGAAGTAACTTGAGTGTAAATTCAAAAGCGGATTGTGGCTCTCTAATCCCAGCAAACTGAATTATTTATTCCGCATTTGTCTTTGGCAATCGGGTTTTGTGTTCTCGTTTCTCGTTATTATTGTGTTCATCAACATTTTTGTTGTTATAGCTGTATATGTATGCACAAAAGTGATGAGTCTGGCACTGGATCAAGCTGAATGTACTGCAAAACAAAGTACAAAGTTTTCATTTGCAATTTTTCCCTTTATTTAAATTGCAAACGCTGCTTTTTACAAAACTTTACCCACCGGGGTTTTTATTGCCATTTTCGATTATTCGCATTTTAAAACAATTACGCGGTCTCGCATTTGACAATTTCACAACTGTATACGTATACGTAACGGCAACTCTATTCGCTGCTGCTGTTTTATGGGAGGTTTTGTAACTGGTTTTGTTTTGGTTACGCTTTCGATTTGAGTCCGACTTAACAATACGTGGAATTAAGCGAATTTCCTCTTTTCATTACAATGAAATTGAATTGGTTTTTGGCAAGCACGTTGTGGCCGAAATTCTCTCTGCTCTCTACTCTCTGCTGTTTTCTATTCTCTATTGTTTCTCTCTTTCGGTTTATTAGTGCTGGTGTTCAATGGTTATCGTGCTTCCGCTGCAAGTCGCAGCTCTGAACTGAATCATGCAAATGGATATTTGTGGTACGACCGAAATGACTGTGAATGCTCATGCAAGAAAATCTTGGTTTAAATTCCTTGATTGTGAAATATTATTGCCAATTTGAACAAGTTTTCGTGTTCAGTTCAAGTTAAACGTATATATTATTTAAATTTAGATTGGAATAAAAAAAAATCAATTTTTATTTTTCTATGTCTTTTATATTGCCGAACGATAAAATATTTACATCTATCGCAGACATTCTTACTGTCTATCAAAAAATCTTCAGCCGTTCATACTGGTAGATAAATCTGTCAAAGTTAAAGAACAGCAGCAAGGATCTAATAACAAGGCCTCACTAGTTCTCTGACAAAATTGAGGTAGTAAATCTGTTGGGCTTAATGCATTTGCAGTTTTGGTTATATTTCATGCAGTGATTTGTGGACTTAGCATAAACACAACGCTCAAAGACGTCCAAGCGATAAATCACAGTTGTAGAGCTCCGGGATATGACATTGTTAGCATGGCCAAACTTAATAAAATCACGTGGCATGGCGATGTCTAAAAAAAAAAAAAAAATTTTTTTCATTTTTGTCGTTGCTGCTGACAAAACCTCTTTAAAGCAAATATTTCGTTATGTTCGTATATTTTGTAAGATTTCTCAATGTCAGCATGAGAAGAATGGTGAAAAACAAGCAAAACAGAAGCGCAGACAAAGACATCAACGTTGGGCAGACTGTGGCTTTGATTTATCGCGAATGAAGCAAAGTACAAAAAAAAAAGAACTGGCCACAATAGCAAAAACCAAGAAAACCACACAAAATCATCCAATTATCCTGTAAAGTTTCATTATGTCAGCGCATTGTTTTCGGACCGGCCGGAACTGACGCCATATTGGCACAACTTCTTCCTTCTTTTCTGTTTCATTCTGTGTCTTTCTGCCTGTCACTTAAACTCTTTCTCCTATTCTTTTCGAGTTAGACTCATCCACATTCTCGTTGTCGCTGATAAATTGTCAACGTGGCGTCGCTTTCGCATGTTTTGACTTGATTATGGCGTAACAAATTGTCGCCATTTTGCATATTCGCACATTGGGGAAACGGAAGCACTGGAAACGAAAGCGACAAAGCTACGCAGCTAACCGCAAATGCAGTGATAACGACGTCCAGCGTAGTCAGCGTTGCCTTTTTCGGCCAACACACAAAAGGCAAATAGAAGACAATCAAAGCTAACTAAGCGAAGTTGTTCCTTCAGTCTTCGTCTCTTTAAAGCAATTTTGGAGTATGCCACACCACAATGAGCACTGCGAAATTTAAATTTCTGTTTGATGTTACATAGATGAAATGCACTCTTAACTCATTGTTTAACTTAAGATAAACATTGCCAAAAACCTGTTCTAATTCTTTATGCATATATGTATATATAATAATATCTCTAAGCTCGTGTATTGATTTTGCCTTTTAGATTTGCAATGGACCTTAAAACTGGCACATTGCTTGTGGCGCCTGCGGTTAAGAATTCCAGTTGTTCGCATCCGCGTTATTCGAACCACAATTTCATTGTTCACATTGGGATTGCGGAGACAATTGAGGCAGTGTTGATATTGGTGTTGACACTGGGTGTGATTGGGGCCAACTGTCTGGTCATCTTTGTCATTAATAATCGCCGTTACGCCGCCTACATACATCAACAGGTGAGTCAGTCAAAAGTAACAAACTGGATGCATTAAGTGCTAAGTGTGGACCGTTGTTGCTTTTAGCCACGTTATCTACTCACTTCGCTGGCGCTGAATGACCTAACCATTGGCCTGCTAATTACACCGTTTGGGCTAATGCCTGCATTGTTTCATTGTTGGCCATATGGCGAGATCTTCTGCCAGATACAGGTGAGTACGAGTCTCCTTTATTCATTTCCCAACTATGTTATCAAACTGATGCTCAATTAATACAATGTAGCATAATAGGAAGCCTTTTGTTAAGCCCACATAATACAGCCGAGCTAAATGAATGGACATTTATATACATATAGAATAAATTATAATGTTTATGTTTGAAACAATGAACCAAGTATATCCTTAAAGCGTTTAAGGTAATTATTGAGTTGGATTGTTAACAGTGGTTAAACGGTTTTAACTGGAGTAAGGGTTAAAAATAAGTTACTGGCTGGATGCTTAATCATGATTAATATCGTATTTTTAAAACATTTTTAAGCCACATTTTTACGGTATTTAGGCTTAAATTATTTGTAACAAATTCCTGGTTTATTAAGTATTTTATGAAGCGTAAACATGGAATAAAAACTTAAGTTAACTAACTTTACGTAAGCTTAGCCAAAGATGATATAAAAAAGGGACTTTTCTTATGACTCAATCTTAATATTAAAGTAACATATATTTTGTTTTGAACTATTTTAGAAGCAATATATGAGATGATAAATTATATATGAAAATTCTTTTAATTATATGTTGGCTTACGAGCTTTTTAATAAATTTTTTTTTAATATGCAGGCCTTGCTTCGTGGAGCGTTATCGCAACAAAGCGCCGTTATACTTGTGTGCATGGCCGTGGACAGATATATGTGTGCGCTGCATCCGCGACGTTATTATCAGCACTCGAGCAAAAAGGTAAGTGGATCAGTGGATGGGTTGAGCAAGTGAATGTTGCATAACTTTGGGGCGCACAAACTGTGTGTACGTTTATGTTGCAAGTAGTGCTAATGCGCGGCAGTGTAGATAAGGCACGTTGCCCAGCTGCCGATAAGCTGTGCGACAAGCTAAGATAAGACTTAATCACAGCCCAGGATAAATAATAAACAAAAGCGTATGTGATGAAAATAACAAAGAAATCACGCGCCAATAAAATCTTGTAGGCGGCAGCAACAACAACCGCATCATCTATGATCCAATTACGTAGAGATAAATAGGGATGATGGGCTCAGTGTGTGTGTGGTTTTTTTTTTTTTATTTTTTCGCTAGTCATTAAAACAGAGAAAACACGCAAAAGTAGACAAAAACAAAGCACCAAGAAATTAAGAATGAAAAAGCAGAGCTAGCTAAATGAAATAAAATATCCAGCGTAAACAGTCGAAATAGTGTATAAAATATGTTTAAAAACCCCAAGCTGGGTTTACTTTTTTTGTTGTTCGCCTTTAACTTTATACGAAGACCACAGCCAAGTCCTGGCCCTGCAAAGGACCGGCAAGGACAGGCAAATGAAGCGGCGCGACGTTCACCGCAAGCGAAAAGGGGTAGCAAACAATGGCAATGGCTTACACAAACACACACACTCTCTCTCTCTCCCTCCATCTCTCTCTCACTCTCTCTTACATCATAATTTATGAGCCAACAAAATTTACGCAGCCGCCTTTCAACGAAAAAAAAAAAAAAATGCAGACGCCCAAAATGTAGAAAAACTTTGCAAAATAATATACAAAAAGGCAAACAAAAAATTTTCTGTGTGTGTGAGAGTGAGCGGAAGTGGAAATAAATAATTTTTGGGTTTCAGACAGCGCAACTCCGCGTATCATTTACAAAATGGTAGAAAAGAAAAAGCCCCTTCCGGTCGTCCCAAACAACGTTGCATTTATGATTTTTGTTTGAGTATGCAAATGGGCATTAGCATTATGACTATTAGGCGTACTTTAAATGACGCACCCAAAGCACTTAATTTGCTAAAATATTATTTATATTAAGTGTTTTTTTAGCTATAAATCTATTGAACAACTTAAAAATCGTTTTTTACAATACCTTAAAAATTTGCCCTTAAAATTCTTAACTGGTTTAAGCTTCTCCAAGATGGTATAATTTGTAGTGCTCTCTGATTCTCAACCGGTTTAAATTTTGCCGGCAAGGTAATCTCTTTGTAAGTAAGTTTCCGTCAGGGCTACATATATATTTTTTTGGAGAAGAATCAATTTTTTTTTACTATATTTTTTACCCCACGGTATTCTCTTTTCAAATCATGAATTTATATCGAAAAACGACATTAAGGTCTGCTGCTCTGAGCTTTATTTTCATTTCGGATATTTCATGTTTGAACACATGTATTTTCACTTGTTTTTTGCCTTTTTGATGGCAAATCCAGTTTTCTTTATGATAGAAGATGTGCGTTGACTTTGTGGTAGTCACCTAAAACTTCTCACCACGGTATAGCACTGTCTATAACGTTTTTGGAGCATATGCCGAAATAAAAAGTTTATCCATCGTAGAAATTAACTTCGAGCTATTAATGAAATAAAAATATTTGATGTAAAATGTGTTATTTTTATTAAATATTAACTTTGAACGCGATAATAATTAATCTATTACACTTAAAACAAAGACAAATTTTATTTTTAGGAACATGCTTTTTATAAGTACACTAGCAAACTCGGCGAAGTCCGTTTAGCAGCCAGATGGCTTCGTTTTAAAAAAAAAAATTTATTTCATTTTACAACATTAATGAATTCATTTCGATTACAAAAATGAAGTGTAATTTAGTTGAACTTCTCTAAGTAAAAAATGAAAGTGAATCCAAAGTAAATACTGAATCGAAGCGTTATACGTGTCCGCAAATTATCCGTTTCATTGAAGTGCTCTTTGGTAAACCACATTTTTTGTTTTTTGGTCTGACGTTAACACAAACAAAGCGGATGGTTTCCCAACTCGTGAACACGCAACGTATAGCTGCCCATGTGAAAAACAATGATTTTTCTAAGTTTATCCCGCAAACACTAAGCGATTGGCCTTACGACTTGTTAATTGTCATTGCGAACCGGAAATTGCAATCGTTTGAGGTCAAACGGAAGATCAGTAGGAATCATTGGTATTCGAATACATACATTTTCACCTGCGTACTTTCCGTTAATAATGGTTGCCTCAATCAAATTCGGCATAAGTCTTTTCACCGCAAGTCGAGTACCGTTGCAAAGTCGCGGTGGATTCAAATTACGCAATATCATAATAACTGTTCCAACTTTGAGTTGCAAGTTATGTGGTGGAAATCCTGGTAACTCAAGAGAATTCAAAAACTCCGTTGGATAATTTACTACATCATTAGGATTTGTAATGGAATCAACGGATTTGTATGTCACCAAATCGCCATAGATTTTTGATTGAATGGTGAAATTCAGTGCATTTACATCTTTATTGTTTGCAGCGAGAATTGCTCGTTGACTTAACCAAGCATACAAATCGGCAAAAGTCGTTGGTAAGAGTAATTAATCCAGTTGTCGCATCAACTGGAACTTTTCCATTTCCAACATCTAAATTTTCTTCATCACTGTAGTTCGCAGTGGGATCATATTGGAATGCCAAGCGATTGTATGATGCCAATGATCTTCGTGTGCTCAAGCGTTGTCTCAATCGGGCATTTTCTCTTATTATATTTTGTTGTTCTTCGCTTAAGTTCTGTGAATAAATTTGTTGCTGGCTTGCATGTCTTGCACGGCGTACTCTCGTCATTTTGGACTATGGACAGACTGGTGAATTTAACCTCAAATACACGATCCACATAATTTACACAGTTCAACTTACTACCTTAAGGACAAATGCCTGCTGTTGAAGTTGAATAAAAATTTGCACAATACGCGTGATTGATTTGATGGTTTCCAATTGAACTGTTAGGAAACGAATAATTTTAAACTTAATTTCACAATTTCACAGTGAACTAAATTTCACAGTGAACTAAATGTCACATGAAATTAACTGAGCAGAGTACAATGAGTAGCTGTCAAACAATGTATCAAGCACCGGCGCCATCTTACTTATTTTCGTGGGGGATACTCACACACCTCACGGAGCCCGAGACCTTTCCAACGAATGCAAAACCGTGGTAATCGGTTTGTGCGTTCTGGAGTTATAGCGTCAGGAAGGAAAACCCGACTTATTTTTATATAATAGATTTCTGATCTTCAATTATTTCTTCCATTTGGCAAATTGAAATTTGATTAATGTAAATACAATGGAAACTTGTTTAGAAAAAAATCACAATTGTGAGCATAATGCCACAAAAAACACGATAAATCACATGCAAACCGGCTGCAGTCATTACAAATCAAAGAAAGAGTGAAATAGTTTGGGAGGAATGAGCCTGAGACAATGGCTTGCACCAGATATTGGCTCTTTAGGTCAATGCTGCCGAAATCTAAAAGACAAAAGTCGATTCAGTGACAAAAAGATTTCCTGTAAGAAAGTCAAAAGCGGTTTTTAATACTGCGCTTGAAGTTATTCCATTATAATTATTATATGCAATGAAAAATTGTTATTCATATTTACATAAATTGGGACTTTTTTTTTTTGCTTATGGTGCGACAATTCAAAAAGAAAATTTTTGATATGATTTCTTAAAATATAAACAATTAGCTTGTTGTTAATTTGAAAAGCTAAAATGGAAACGCTGTTTCGTTAACGCTATAAAACAAAGCATTCACCAAAACAACTAAGCTAAACTAATTTGGATGTGTCTGCATGTGTGTGCGTACATATGCATATACATATATATTTTGCAGGGCTGTGTTGCAATATTGAGCTTAACATGGATTATCAGCCTGACTGTGTTTGGGTTTCTCGTACTGCCTAAAGGTAAGTTTCAAAACCACTGACAGCAACACCTAAAACACATTGCAAACATCTGCTCATATTGGCGTTTATCTATCAATGTATGTATTTGTATGCATAGGCTACTATTTCAACAATACTGGCCTTTTGGCATGCGAGCCGTTTTACAGTAAGCCCTCGTATCGCATTTTGTCCACATGTGCATTGTACTTTCCCACCACGATGGTGCTGATGTACTGTTACGGTTCCAGTTTTCATATGAGCCGCTTTCGCTTAAACGACCCAACAATGCCGCTCACTGCGGCCGCCCATCATCCACATCCGCATCATCCGCCACAGCAGCAGCTGCAACATCATCAGCAACTTCAACAACAACAACAGCAGCAGCAGCACTCGTCGCATATATTTGGACATGGCGGACATGGGCACTCGCATCATTCGCATCCGCATCATCACCGGGCGCCTGTTATGAACCATTTGAGCATGGCCATGAGCATGGGCCTCGTCGGCATGCCCAGCATGACAAATAAAATAACCAAAAAGGTGAGTCGAGGTCCGTAAACCTGAGTTCAAATCTAACTAAATTTCAAGCTTCAATAATTCAAAAAAATATATTTAATTAAATTGAATAAAATCCAATATGTTTTTTTATGCATACCCTATAGAAGCCACAAACATGTCGTGTGGTATACCCCAATTATAAATGTTGTCCTTTATGTTTAACACACTTTCGTGTGGTGTTTTTAATTAGATTGTTAAATGTATGCAACACCACATTCGTTACAGATTGTGCCCATACAGGAAAAGAACTCCAGCGGCAACACGTCACGTTCGATGGCGGCCATTTCGCTGGGTTTCATCGTTATGGTCACACCGTGGACCATTCAGGAGATTGTCACCGCGTGCACGGGCTCCAAGGCAAGTAGTAACAGCAGCAGGAGCGGCTATGACCTTACTTACTAGTACTTATGGTCAATGCGCCGAAATACTCTATGCATACGTAATCAGTTTGTGTTGGTTCATGTGATTATGTTACGCGTACGCCACGTTAAGCACATAAGCTTTAATTGTACTTGTGTGTGTAAATGTCTGTTTCTCTCTATTGTGCAGCTGCCACCATTTCTTGATTTCTTGGTCACCTGGACATCGTTGAGCAACAGCCTGTGGAATCCATTCATGTACTGGCTGCTAAACTCAGACTTTCGTCGCCTCAGCCGACACCTAATGCCAAACAAAGTGAGTTTTTCTCTTGCTTGTCGTATTTTTGCTTTCGAAATGCATTTTGAAGCTTCTTACATTATTTGTGGGCAATTATTTTGAGAAGGTTTCATAAAAATATTGGAGGTACTAAATTGTATACCGTATAGCATAGAGCTTTCTGATGTTTTGCGCTTAGGCGGAGCTGTTTATAAAACGTATTCATAAACTGATGTTAAAAAGATGCTTGATAGCATTTAACATATATTGAGGGATTTTGTGTTCAAGCATGCTTAAACAAAACCTAAGCTAAGCACGGACTTTTGAATCGGGCCAAGCTAAGGCCATAAATACGCAAAGGCGAAAACAGCATCCAACACGGTATACTCGTGCCAGCGTTCAAACGAACAAGAACAACTACAACAATAATAAACACAGGGTGAAAAGTGATTTTGAGTTATGAAAGAGAAAATCCAAAGCGGCGTTTACTTGCCACACTTTCAGCTACCCCAACCCATCGGGGCCCAATTGGCCCTCGCAGCAAACGTAAACATGAAAACTCACTCGGCCTTTTTAATTGTGGGTGCAAAAGGGAGAAAAGTGCACGGGGCCTTGGGAAAAGCAAATCCATTTTTGGAAAAGCGCAGTCAAGTTGCATGATTTACTTCCAAAAAGCACTGAGGTCGTTTTGAACAAATTTATGTTCAACACGCTCCGTTAGAGATGAGAGCGTGCCAAAATCATATATAGTATACATATATTTATGTTAGGTCAAGCCAAAGCAGCACAAAATTAAAACCTAATACCTAATACTCAAAAGCCGACTAAAATAACCGAATTTTGAATGCAAATGCTTTGAGAAACCATCTGTCGATTTGAGTTTTCTCGAGGAAAGATTGAAATTTTTGTTTTCCATTACTTACTTTTCTATTAAATTTCTGTTGTACTTCATCGAGGACTTTTGAAAATAAAAAACATTTCGGATAAAAAAATATGTTTAAATTCAGTTCGCCCTTTAATATTCATCAATGCGAATTTTAAAATGCATACAAGTTTCAATTATGAGTTATAATGATTAAAAAATATGTTTCCTTTATCAACTGTAATAAAAAATGGAAATTTTAAAATGTTTATTAGTTTCGAAACTAAACGGCAGATTTATGTTGCCTTTTTGTGCTCGTTTCAGTGTTTCCCCAATGTGGAGACCCCCGAACACAAATCAGCATGTTGTCATATCAATGCGAACGATTTTGAAATCACAACGCTTCCGATGCCGCCAGAGCCGCCCGCCTCGCGGCCGCCAGCCAACAATGGCAGCAGTTCGGGTGGTGCGGGAGGTGGTGGTTGCGGTGGCATTGGCAGCGCCATTGGCGGCTCTGTGCTTGGCATTTGTGCTCGTTCACGAGCCAATAGTCTGAGTCGCAGTGCCTCACAGTACATCAGAGGACAACTGGCTGGCGGAGGTCTAGGAGGTGGAGCTCACAGTCATGCCCATCAGGCTGCTAGCGAGGGTTATGCCACAGTGCGTCCAGACATCGAGGGACTCTCGGAGAAGTATTGGGGCGAGATCTTGGAGCGCACTGTCAGCTCTGGTAATCTGCATGCAATGCAAAAGAATTTCCCCCATTTTCCTTATCATCAGCACGCCCATGTCCATCAGTTGCATCAGCCGCAACAGCATCAGCAGCATCAGCAGCATCAAAATCAACATCAGCAACAGCATCAGACCACCTCGTTTAGCAAGCACAGTGATCTGCATTTGAATCTGTTGCCTAGTGGAGTGACTCAGGATGCCAATAGCATGAGCACCACAGCTGCCGAGCTGGGCAAATTCTCAACGTCAGAGCCAAAGCTCTGTGAGCATCTATTCCATGATGCCAATTGTGCCAAGAGCAAACAGCTACTGGGGGGTCCAGCTTCCGAAGCAGTTGCAGCATCATCCTCAATATCGACGGTGGCCTCCAAGCTGGCCGCAGGCCGTAGCATACCGGACATTTAGTACGCAGAGGACGTCATACTCGCCAACAGTCAACTAATGGCCCGCCAGGCCAAATGCGCTCACCATCCGCTCCATCAGCAGGCCGCCCCATCCCGTCAGCTGATGCACTCTGCTTCGGTTCCGCATCATACGAGCAGCCTGCGTTTGAGCCGCATCCGCGTTGCCTGTCACAGTCCACCGCCATCGATGGCGATGGCTGGCGAGTCCATGGCCGAGTATCGTAAATAGAATGTTAGTTAGGTTTATTTTTACTTATTACATTTCCTGGAGGTCAAACTGTGAATGTGTTCTATGAGTGTTTGTGGGTGTCTGTCAAAATAAATACTTAATAAAATGTAATTATTAGGAAGTGATTTTTTTTTTTTAAATTTAATTTTCAAAACAAAAATTTTTATATCTACACATAATTTTTCTTTTTTTCCTATTTTATCCCGAGAAATGTAATTCATAAATTAAGAAACCAACAATCGAGCAAATCATATATGGTTTTAGCGAAAAAACTTTTATATTTATTTTTTTAGTTTATCTGAACAACAATTGCACAGTTTGCACATTTTTAACTCATTAAAGTTTTAATGTGAGCTTTTTTTTGTTAACCTTTGCACACGATTTTCCGGTTCTGTAACAGTTTTTTCTTTTTGTTCCGAAACAAAAAGCCAGATATATTATTACAGGTTAAGCAAATTTAATTGCATGAAGTAAAAACCAATAAGGAAGCAAATTTAAACATATAAAGTGTTCATTTTATGTATGTTCGTGATAAAATTTTTACTTAATGCAAACTTCAAAGCGAAAACAAAACAATTGTACGCCATATTTGTGTGAGTGTATTGTCTAAATAAATATTAGATATACGACCAGTTAATAAATTAAAAGAATAATTTTCACAATATGCAAATCAAATGACATTAATAAACTTTTAACTCACTTGGATGTTGTAGCTAATTAAGCTGTAATACTAAGTAGGTAATTTGTATGTGGAAAATATTGTTGTAATTGTAGTCTATGATGTGACAAAGTTGTCAAAGAAATTAAAGAACTTTAATTCAAAGAGATGCTAGACTTCCTTTATCGAAAATGGCAGGACATTAAATCACTATACATTTGTACATCTTTTGAATAAGCTATAAACCATTTCATTTTCCCTTTTAAGCAATCTTTTTCGTGTCAGCTGATGTCGGCAAAATTGAAGTTAATAACTATTAGTATTGATGGTTCTAAAAGCGTTGTGGTTATACATTCTTAGTACTAAAAAATAAAAGAATTGTTCTCCTTAAAGCAAACAATCAACAAATCGGATAACACTCAAAATAGCTTAATGTTTAAAAGAAAGCAAATCAAATCCTAACTTTTGTGATTGTCATGAATTTAAGTAATTTTATGTATATGAATGTTGAAATGGGACATCATTTGTAGCTTAAAAATTAACAATAGTTATTTGCGAATCAACAAAATTTATATAACTTAAGACAATTTTAGTTTAGACAACAAAATATTAAAAGTAATATAAATGTAATACCATTAATTGAGCAAAATAACATTAAATTACAATAAAAATATGCGATAACGAATTGTGAACTGGATTTAAATAAAACGCATTAAAGCTAAACCAAATAAAAAACAATTTAAATTCCTAATTGTGTTTGAAGTTTATTAAATACAAAATAATTTTTTTTTATTTAGTCAGCATACAGGGCTTTTATTAAAGAGCTTCGGATACAGGCGTACGCGAAGTGGACAACAAAATTTGCACATCAAAACAAAAAACTTTTCGGTGTCCACAACAATTTCAAAGCAATTACATCAAAACCGTTTAAAATGCTGCAGTCAAAAATGATACGAAAAAAAAGAACCATCCCGATTGCAAATAAAAACACAAACAGCGCAAAAAATAAGGGAAAGGAAAAAAAACTAAATAAATTAAAAATGATTTAAATTTGATTTTCATTGGACCAAAAAAAAAGAAAAATGACAAAGTAACGCAAGCCGAAATGCAAATTAATTTCGCATTGGCAGCCCAAAAATACGGAAAAATTAAAAAAAAAAAGTACGAGAAAAGTTGAAAAACTAATTTTTACAAAACAATTTTCAGAAGCCAAAAGGCAGACGATACCAACTACATACCTACTTGCAGCGACCCTCCGTCCCTACCATCAAATCCCAACGGCCATTGAAAAGTTCAACACGACGGCTTCTTCATTTGGGGCAATTCGAATCTGAGTCTGAAAGCCAATGTGAATTCGAGTCGGAATTTCCATTTTTGAGTCCCACTGCGCGTGTTCCTTGCCAAATAAAAAATTACACGGCCCGTTGCGTTTTGTAACAATAATCGCCGGTGTATGGCATAGGATCACACACAGCCTTATCCAGCACGAAGCTCTGACTGCCCGCAAACAGTGCGCAAGATTTTGCGTGCTGAAATTCACGCCCAGCGATTTTCACAAAAAACTTTTCGAATGAAAGTCAACTTTACTTTGGCCGGCAGTGTTTTTCTTTCGCTTTTGGCTCGCCCAATTCTCATTTGAGTTTTTGTATAATTTTCCGCCAGCTGGGGAATTGGATTTCGCAGCATTCGGTCGATGACTCGCCTTTTCTTCCACTCACCACCACTCCTTAAGCGCAGCCTGGGTCACGAATCGGACATGCTGCCAAGGCTTTGGCTAATTTGATTAAGCAGGCAAAAAGACTAATTGAGGCTTATCCAATTCTGAAACCAACCAAGCAATTGGACAACTTATCCGCAAACCCAAAGGTAAAAGTTTTATTTTTCCCTCTTGCGGCTTCGTTTGACTTGCTAACTTTTGAAAGACATTAAAACAATTTTCTTTTGTTTTTTTTTTTTTGTTAAACTAATATTTACGATTTAATTTTGGTCAAATATACATTAATAAAAGAAGAATTAATATTGTGGCAAAAACATTATTAAAATGGAATTGCTTATAAAAATTGTGGCTCATTTCATTGCACCAAAAAAGTTCAATAAACAGCGCACTAGAATATATTTTAGCAGGACGGAACACTCTAATAGCTTTCAGTGGAGAGCCAAGCTTAATCGTTCAAAACGCACTTCTTTGACTGAATGTAGCAGTAGCTGTGAATTCAGTGAATTCATAGCGGAAAACTAAGTATTTCTTACATAAAACCTCACATTTCAAGACAAATTAAATATAAACTGTGGAGAATTTCACCACCAATTCAAGTATGATGTAAGAACCCAAACATTGTTGGGCGTAGACAAATGAATAAAAAGTTGTAGAGATGTCTTCAAACAGTTTTAAACATAAATTTGTATACAGTAAACTATGACAAAAACATGGATACATATACAAAACAAACACACAAAAAGCACACACTTACGAATTAAAACCAAAAAGTATATATAATATATATTGCGACACTTAACACATTTAATTTTTTTGTTTATGTTACAATGGTACTCAGCAAAGCTTGCACTGCAAAGCCGGGGCACACGGAGTACAAAAAGTTTCGCATTGGTTTACGTCCTGTGGTCCTATCATCGGATCGTTTCAATGCCATTTTGTCCCGATCGCGTCAGGAGGAGAAGCGGAAACAGCAGGCCGCTGTAGAAGAACAGCAACGCTATAATCAAGCGCTCAAGGATGGGTGCATTGAGCTTTGCAAGAAGTTCACAAACATGCCCGACACTACAGATCTGGATGACGATGAACGGCAGGAGATAAGAGATAAGTCATTAATGACATTAACAAGGGAACAAGAGGCCGCAAGGCTGCTGGCAGAGATGCGCAAGGAGCGCATTATGCGTGCCAATCGAATCCTAAATCTCCTCAAGCCGGGACCACGTGCCCTGCATCAGGCACTGCTCACCACTGAAATGATCCATCAACGCGATTACTATCAAGCGCTTCAATGTGAAATTGCTGAAAAGGCGCGATGTCAACAGCGCTTGGATGAGGAGCAGTGTCCGGAACAGTTGATACCCTTCGGGCATGTCACAGTGGAGGACGAAAAGGAGGCTCAACTGGCCAAGTCACGGGACATGCGTGAGTATTACCTGCAGGATCTCGAAGCGAGACGTCAGCGCAAAGAGGCCGAAAAGGAACAGGAGATATTTGACTGCATTGTGGAGCGAGAACAGTACAAGTGCCTGCAGGAGAAGGAAGAGAAGGCCGCCAAGGAGCTGGCACAGAGAAAACGCGAGTTTTATTGTCGTTCCTATCATGATGGGCTCAAGGAGAAGGCTGAAAAAGCAAAATGTAAGTTGGGAAGGGTCCTTAGATAGAAATCTTATTTTATTTCTTCCCCCACATTAGATGAGCGCATGTGTGACGATATCAATGATCGAGTTATATGCGTAGATAGGACAATGACGCGGAATTTAGATGCGCGTACCAGTAAGGAAGCGAAAGAGATGCGTGCAAAGCGAATTCGTGAGCTGGAAGCTCACGCAGTTCATCTCTGTCAGAAGAAGCAGGCAAAGGAGCGGCAAATGCAGGAACTACAGGATTCTCTTGAGGAACGCGGAGATGCAGAAATACTCATCGATGACGCACGACGTCAATGTGAAATCGAAAAGTTGTCGAAGGAACGTCGCGCTTACGAGCTGGAACAGCATAAGCAATTGGAGGAGCAACGTCAGAGAGCGGCAGAGATTCGTCGCTTTGAGATTGCCCAGAGGTTTAAGAACGATGAGGCCAACAGGCATTTCAATGCACATGCCAAGCAAAAGCAGGATAAAGTAGCTGCCGATTTGAGAGAGGTCCTACATGGCCAGCAGAAACAATCTCTTGATCGGCGTCAAGAGGAGCTAATGCGAATTACGGCTTGTGACGAGGATCCGTATATGAAGGAAGATGTCACTTTCTTTGATGGTGCTGTACAAATAATGCAGGAATCACGGGAGCTCGGGCGACCATTACTTCCAATTGCCAAAGCTGTGGAGACTTATAAACGCAACAATCAGGTGGACATGGTGCCCGAGGGTCAAATGGTTCGAAGGAGCAAACGGCGAGATAAATGCTGGCCTGGCTTCTTCTCCAAGGCGGCCTTGGCCTACAGGAAGTACGAGCACCGGGAGAAATGCCGTCACGAGCAGGACATTGACCGCCAAAAAATCTTCGAAAACTGCATCAAGATCACCAAAATGGCAGCAGAGGAAAGACCCTATAAAAGATGCACTACTGAGTGTCCCTTGCAATGCAAACAACACCGTGGATTGCCAGCCATGGAAAGTATTGATTCCTTCGAGCCACCTGGCTTTATTTGCTACGAGATTCCGCCAACTAAGCCGTGTCCCGTTGTTAAACAGACAAAGCCTGTGTGCAAGAAGTGTGTGGATAATACTGGTGATTGTCTTTGTCCAAGCATTATGGAGGTTATGGAGCCAGGTGAGGAATACCCTTCAAGTAAGGCAAGCATTACTTCAAAAAAAGAAGCAAGCAATACAAAGGATGTGGTCAAGAGTGCTCCAAAGAGAGAATCGGGATTGTCCTTAGGTAATTCGAAAAGAGTTGCGGGTGGAAAACAAGCCACAATTACAAAAAGCAGGTTAATTTCAAAGGCTCCGAAAAATCTTAACCATTATTGGACAGCAAAACCACCTCAGTTGCAATCCAAGGCAATGCAAGTGCAACCAAATTATCCTCTCATTAGTTTAATAGAAACTCCAAACACCCACTTGTCTTACCACAATTCAAAAGGAAATTTAAAGTCAGCTTATCATAAAACCAAAGAAACTTTTTGAATCATAAACTTGTAGTCTTTTCCAAATTCAAACCTGTAATGTTATTGTGAATTTCAAGTAAATATAAAATCGACCTACAAACTGGTGTGCTTTATTTTTTTAGCAGTCGTGGAAGTCTACGCACAGAGACAGCACAGGAAATGACGTTAATGGTTTTTAAAAAGCACTTAAACTTGGCGCAAACTTTTTCCTTTTTTCTGTCTTGTTTTGCAGCTACCACTTTACCTACTTTACTTTGCTGTTTGGTCGCCGACTGAAAGGACCTGAGGTTGGTGGAGCCCATACTAGTCTATAACCCTTGTATTGGCATTACTTATGAGCTTTGTTAACACAATAACAGTGGCCAGAGCTTATCTTTTGTCATGGGACAACTAAAATGAGTCATAAATTCCAATTATTGTGTGGGCAAAGTTATTAGGTTACTTTGTTGTCAATTTGCGACTGTCAACTTGACTGACGGACATTTTTGTTTTCATTAAGCTTAGAAGTATGTGTGTGTGGGGAGATGGACATGTCAAGTGTTCCTTTCTAGTGCACATAACTTAATTTAACCCGCAACGGTTGATGAACCTCCAGCTAGTTAAAGCATTATGGGTCACCTTCGACTTAAAGGCTGTCCAGGCGAATCTCATCAAGATAATTACGGCTGCGCTTTTCTTTCTATTCTTTATTTTCTCCCCACGGGTTAATCAGCCGCTGTTAAACTTTGTATTCTGTGGTGCTTAGTGAAGCCCACAGCGCTCCAATTAACGCAACGGTCCGCATCTTCTACTGGGCAAAGTTATGAAAAGTTTTTGCCCAAGCCGACAAACTTAACTTAACTCATTTGCAGCGGTTGCTATAAACCGCTGATTGGTCAGCCACCAATCATATCGACAGTTGACCCTGCCACACCCACTTCAAAAGTTGTCAAAAAGCTGACCCTAGCTGCCTAACTGAAGCCTACTCGTCCAAGGGGCTTAATAAGAAAATCAAGCTATTTAAATCATGGGTTAATTATACACTTTAGGAAGTCTTTAACTTAATTGTACTGCAATAAATTATAAATATTCTCAAGTCTCACTTTATAAAACAATTAAAAATTTTGAAAAATCTGTAAAATGGTTGACTTTGTACGTCCCATAACTCTGACGAAATAACTTCAAAATTCTAAACTAACATTTGAATGTTAACAGCACTGGCATAAAAATTTTCACCAGCTCTCTTTCATGATAGTTTTTTTGGAATTTTTCGATTGGCTAACGATGCCTCAAGGGGAGAGAGAGAATGCGGCATGCAACGAATGCGTTATTGTAGTATTTGCCTGGAACACAATTCTCCAATACGTTTTTCTTTATTGACTAAAAAGAGCAATACAATGCGAAAAACATTCTCAAATTTTTTCTAAACCTTTCAATTTCAATTCACAATCATAACAACAAGTTAGATTGCACTTCAGTTAAGCGTAGTATATACTTGTTGACTTTCGTTTACACTGCAAAAATATTAAACTTATCTTTAATCAATCAATTAACTTTAAAATAACTTAACTAATCACCGTCTGCTCGGTAAATTGTGTTTTAACCCCTGCGAAGATCAAGCGGGTGCTTCCTTTGAAAATGATTTTTGCAAATTCCAGCAGAATTTTTTTGGCTGTGGTCCAGATGATTTGCAATCCGCATCCTCCTCAGCATCCTCCTTTCTTGGTAACAATCTTGGATTTTGAGAAATTGGTCTTTTCTGTTTGGCTTCCGAGAGATACGGCTCAAGTTCGTCGGAGCTTTTGCTTTCTAAGCCAGCCAGTGTAAATTATCTCACGGAATTATTGCTAGCAAGGAAATTTAAAACTTCGTCAGCGATCAAAAAGAGCTAGATTTCCCCTAGCTTAGATCTTTAAAATCAATTCATCTAGAAAATAAGAACACACGAAAACGATGTGAACACGACGAACGTTTATTAAAGAGTTTTTTTTTTTTTTTTTTTTTTTGGGAACAATCTTTATTTAGAATCTGTCATGTTTTGACAATGGATAAACTTCGTGGGGTAATTGACGGTTACGTATACTTAACATTGACGTAAAATACATTTATGACGTGTCAAATCGGAAAGGGAGGTCAAGGGGATGGAATCTTGAGAGCCGTCGGGTCTGATTGCTGTTGTCCAGCAGCTGTTGCGCCAATACATTGCTGTGGTTCTCAACTTTTATCGTGTATTTCTGGCTATATTTAGTGATAGTTTCTTGGATCGTGGGCATCTTTAGGTCATTATGAACTACGTTGTTTATTAAAGAGTGAGATTATTATTGAGGTTTACAATATAAGCAAATCGATAGCTTCATGACTTGACAAACATTTCCAGGGATGATTTTTATACAAAGAGTTGTCAAACGCAATTAAGGAACTTGCAAACCTTAACATTTACTTAACACAAACACGAGAGCCGCACAAGGATCACAATTTCACAAATGTGTAATAATTAATTTTCATTTGGTATTAGCAACACTGCGTTTGACAATCAATTGACGTAACTGTCATCCGACCAGTCTTCACCTGCCTTCCTTGAAAATTAAAATAATCAAAACATAATAATAAAAACTAGGATTATATTTTGATTCACTTTTGGAACAAAACAGGTCCTGTCAAAATTTTGATTATTTGTAATCGTTATCAATAAGTTGATTATTATTATTATTGTTATAATTGATTAACTACTAATAACTAACTGATAACTACTAATGATTAAGATTAGTAATCTTTACTTAGCAGCCTTGGTTGAAAGCAGGCAAAATTCAGTTAAGCTATAGAGAAATTCGATTTCATTGCATACTCGAAAGGATTTCAATAAACAAAATAACAAAATGTTGTGAGCAGTTCAATTTTAAATTAAATATAAAACAAAACAATTTGAATAACTTTTTCAGTTAAATTTCTAGTTTATTCTTTTGCTTATAACCATTCTCTTGTGTGCTCAGTTGTCATTTAGTCAGACGATAGCTTTTTAAATAAGAAAAGCAAGAATTAAAATGATGATTAAAATACGTCCAAACACTACTATACTTGCTCAGTACAAACAAAAAAAAAAGAAGCTACAAACAAAAGGCTAGCAATTACTCAAGTGCGCAAACAGTTTGACCAAGAAATAAAGTTTTTATTTTATTTGATTGCTTTGAAAGTCCTGAAATAAATTAAAGGAACAATGCGTATTGTTTTATTAAAAACAACAACAAAAAAGAAACCTCTTAATAATGAATAAAAGTAAAGTGCGCTGAATGACACCAAAACAACCAGAATATAAAAGCACCAAGAAACAACAGACAAAAAACAATTCAGATACAAAAGCGAATGCAACAAGTGCCAGCAAACAAAAGGGCGTAAAATTTGTGCAAATGCAAAAGGGAAACTCTGCTGCAGGGACAAAAGCACGAGGAACAAAACAAAACCGTATAATCAGCAGCAAAGTATAATACCGAAAGTGAGAACACATGGCGTATACGATATATAAAATTCAGCAACAAGCACAGCTCAATTGTAATAATAATCAAAATGCAGAAACTTGCTGTCCTACTCCTTCTCTGTCTCTCAATCTCTCTTTCTCTCTCTCTCTCAAACACTCTCGTTTTCTTTGCATGTTTTACATCTCACTTTTTGGCTTTTACATTATGCGCTCTGCCAATTTAAAACTCAATAAAAGTTGCAGTATAAAAAATTACTTAATGAAATTAAGTGTGAAAAGTGTGCGAGTGCTGAGGCAAGAACAGCAGGAAAACCTGCAAAAAGCAAACGGAGCAACAAAAGCCTGAATGGGTTTGTTTCAACAACGCAGCTCCTTCCTTCCACAAGGCACGACTTAAAAGCACGAGACGAAGGCATGCTGTAAATAATAATAAAGCCATGACTTATTGGTTTGGCAAAGGTGGTGTGGAAGGGTTGAGGGGGGGTACCACACAAACTCTGTACACAGGACTACCAACTGCTTGTAACAGAAATTCCCATTAACAGCTTTAGCAGTTTGCATGGCTGCAAGAGGATTCGGGCTGGAAACTTAGCGGAGAGCAAGGAATGAAAGTGTTGAACTATTTTGTAGTCTACTAAAAAACACGTATTAGAAATTAATGGAATAAACAATAGAAGTGCATACATTGACTTAGCAGTATTTGATGATTTTTTTAAGTCTTTTTTAATCTACTTTTGAATAAATATATTTTTAATACTTTTACTTTTCATAAGCTTAATAACCATTTTACAAAATTATGTTTAAGGATTTTTCTTTGTTGCTTCCATTTGTTGACCAATTTTGTGTGTTACTTTTAATAACAAAAACGTTACTCTTTTAGAATGATGTCATATTTGTTACTTTTATGATTAGTTAGATGAAATTTTGAAAACAGAAATTAACATGGCAAGTGTCAGTCTATTAAATCCCAAAGCTGAAATTGCTCGTGCCGCACAAGCATTGGCCATCAATATAACGGGGGCAACGGGTCTGCAGCGATTAATGGCCAGCAATCTGGGACCCAAGGGCACCACCAAGATGCTTATCTCACCAGCTGGCGATATTAAGATCACCAAGGACGGCAATGTGCTGCTGCATGAGATGTGCTATTCCCATCCAACTGCTGCAATGATTGCTCGGGCAAGCGCTGCCCAGGACGCTGCCACTGGAGATGGCACCACGTCCACTGTGCTGCTTATTGGCGAGCTACTGAAGCAGGCGGATCTGCTAATAGCTGAGGGACTTCATCCTCGCCAGCTCACCGAGGGCATTGTGCGCGCCAAGGACAAGGCCATACAGCTGCTGCAAACAGTCTGCATGCCTGTGGAGCTGAACAAGGATATACTCCTGGCAGTGGCTCAGACTAGTTTGAGAACCAAAGTGGATGTGTGTCTGGCGGATTTATTGGCCGAAATCTGCGTGGATGCAGTGCTGAGCATTCGTCGCGATGGAAATGAACTTTTGGATCTGAATATGATTGAGCTGATGGATATGAGACAACATAGCACGATGGATACACAACTTGTGGATGGATTAGTATTGGATCATGGCGGGAGACACCCAAATATGCCTAAAAATCTGGCAAATGTTTATATACTCACATGCAATGTATCCCTGGAGCTAGAGAAGACTAATGTGAGTTCCAGCTTCTGCTACAAAACAGCCGAGGATCGTGAGAAATGTGCTGCAGAGGAGCATCGTTTTATTGATCAGCGTGTCGAGAAGATTATTAAGCTGAAGCATAAGTTGTGCGGAGATAATCGGCGTGGCTTTGTTGTCATCAATCAGAAGGGCATCGATATACCCTCAATGGAGGCATTAGCTGAGGCAGGCGTTCTCGCTTTGCGCCGCGCCAAGAGACGGAATATGGAGCGTTTGATTCGAGCCTGTGGCGGGGATGCTCTGAACTCTCTGGAGGATCTAGGTGAGGAGCATTTGGGCTATGCGGGCTTGGTGTACGAACAGGAGCTGGGTGAAACGAAGTACACGTTCGTGAGACAGTGTCGCAATCCCAGTTCGGTTACCATACTAATTCGAGCTCCATCATCTTATCAAACGGATACGCTTAAGGATGCCATTCGTGATGGACTTCATGCCATACAGAATACCATTGAGGATGGCTATCTGGTGCCTGGAGCAGGAGCCTTTGAGCTGCATGCCTACAACGAGCTAGTTGACTTTAAGAAGTGTCTGAAGGGAAAGGTTCAGCTGGGAGTTCAGTTGTTTGCCGACTCTCTGCTCATCATACCCAAAACATTGGCCATCAACAGCGGCTTCGATGTGCAGGACACCATTGTAAAACTGACAACAGCTGCCAAGGAGAGTCAACAGCTGATCGGAATGGATGTGACTACGGGTGAACCAATAGATCCACAAGAGAAACGCATCTTTGATAACTACTGTGTAAAGAAATTGATTCTCAACTCTTGCTCTGTTATAGCCTGCAATTTGCTTCTCACTGATGAGATAATGCAGGCAGGCATGACTAGCTTAAAATTGAATAAATAATATAATAGTAAGCATATTTGTAATTTAGATCAATGTAATAATAAACTAAAATTTATTGTAAATTCCGGTTCATTAACTTAATTACACTTTTCCACTTAGCGAAAGGACATATTTTTTTAATTTATTGAAAATTCTGGTTTATTGAGTAAAGTACAATTCGTTCCATGAATGACGCTGGAATGCGGTTGAATAACTAGGCTATTGCTTTGTTTCAAGCTTCTGTTCAGTATTCTTTTCAAAGCTCTTGATTAAAAAGTTAGGAAAATGGGTGAAAAACAATCCAATAACAAGAGTTTTGAGTTGCTCAAGAGAAACAAACAAGCCAGAAGAAGATAAGGGAATTTCTCAATATCCTATCAATATTTACAACTTTGATACAAAAGCAAAAAAGGAAAAAAATCAGTTTTCACAAGTCAAGAAAATACTCGTTTGTATGTATGTGTGAGGTAATGGGTATATGTGCGTGTGTGTGCGTTTCAGAGTGTTTTATCGGATAGCTTTCATCATCATACAAGCAATGTTGTGGCCAAGAGGGGGGCATTACCCAAGGCGCACATTTGATTGGAACGCTTGCCCCCGAACTGGGCAAACACCTGAAACACCTTTGCACAAATGGCACTCGGGGTTGAAAAATCTGTAAATATCGAAAGCAGCAGCAAAACACAACATGCCACACGCAACGCATGTGTGTGTGTCTGCAAGTATGCAACTTTGGTGCAAATTCAATTTCCATTTTCACTTAAAAGTTCTTAACTCACATTTTATTTTTATTTTTTTTGTACTCTTGGCCATCCTAAAGGCCAAGTTAAGGCGTCTACTGGCCGGGACGGGATTGAGTAAGTGAGTAAGACGATTTAAAAAAAAAATTGTAGTACATAAAGATGCCCTTGAGGCAAATTAAGTGATTTGTTCACTTTTTCTCACATTTTTCTTGTTGATTACTTTTGTCGGGGCAGAGGTTAAAATTAAATTGACAATAAAGAAAGAAAAAAGATGAGAATGCTATTAAGTCTTGATTGAGCCGAAAGATGCCGCTGGCTAACATGAATTTAACAAGAAAATATATTATATACTGAAGAATTTTCACAAAAAAATTATATATGTATACATATATACGATTTTTTGATTTGCTTATTTTGGGGTAAGCTGCAGCTTCATTTTCGCCTCCTTGTCCGCATTCTCACGCTTAATGACTTGCACCAGATGAGCTACAGTCGTTGGGCTGACCATTTGCAATGGCTGCTGGTGCCTGAGCACGGCCAGGTCATAGAACGTGGCATCCAGCGAGGTGGACATTAGCAGGGCACGCACCACATTCTTAATGGCAGCGGGTTCATCTGGCACATTGATCAAATCAGCGGAATTCTTCTCCAGATACTCACGCACTGTCTTGCCGAGACGACCAGTTGTATTGGACGACCATTCATAGTAGATGCCTGAAGGTTCAGTCTGAAATAGTCGTGGATGTCCATCCATATCAAAGCCACCAATCAGACAAGAGACACCAAATGGCCGCCTACCATTGCTCTGTGTGTAGTGCTGTTTCAGTTTTGCAACAAAGCTGCAAGAAGAGAAACTAAGACTAATTCAATAACAAATTCAGATTTTCTTACCGTGTTATGTACTCCACTGTGGCAGGTCGCTCAAAGTTTCTTCGATGATTCTGTGCTTCTTCTTGGGCGCGTTTTATCAAGATGCGAGCATCCGCTGTTAGACCAGCAAAGGTTATAATCAGATGATCATCCAGTTTGACTATCTTACGCACTGTACGTTCGATCTGCAGGGGATCCACAGCCCTCTTTTCCACGCCCATGACAATGGCATCTTTGATGCGCAATGCCACCTGTACAGTAATGTGAAAAAGAGTTCAAATCAAAGGTGTAAAGAAAAATGAGTTTCATACAATTTACCACAGTGGAACCTCTGCGTACGGCCTCTTGAGCGTACTCCACTTGCTGCAAAAAACCAGATGGCGAAAATATTGTTACAGCTCCATCATATCTACCAGGCATATTAACTATTATATTAACTAAATAAAACAGGGGAAAAATTGTATATGTTTTCTAATTTTGTATGTAATAATTTCACCGCCGACTTAAAATTTTATCTCATCTCGTAAGATTGTACTAATCTTAACTTGCAAACTTATGCCCCTAGGAACAAGCTATCCCTCTCAAGTAAGGTGGCTATTTATTCATTGATTCTTTGTAGAAAAGTATGTATATATGTATATTGGAAAATATCTCATGATTTCTAAGGCTGGAGATGTTTAACAAAGGATTGCTACCAAATATGTGGAACGGCTGGGTTCTCTTCCAAACGCTCTGGCCAGATGTCTTGCGGTACGGCATAAAAAAAGAAGGTTGAAAAGGTTTCAGCCGCTGGATCTCCCCTTGTAGACGGATAGTGTAAATTTTCTCTTAGAAATGTCAGACTGTAGTTAAACCTAAATATTAATATTTTTTTTTATCAAATCCTGTTATTTTTTGTATAATGTAAAACTTTCTAAAGAAATTTATACATTGCGGCTCTGTCTTGTTTTCATTTTCGAAACGCCAAATAGTTAAGTAAAATTTAAAAATTATAAACTGTGTTTTTCACGTGGAAATATTCCCATTTCAAGGGGGTGCTACCGGAAGGACGCACCTTAGCAAGTGCAGCTCTATAAATACCTATGCATATACAAATAAACTATGTACAACAAGTTTTGAGAGGCTTACATTTATTTCTTCTTCGAAACTGACCTGTACATCTTTTTTTTTTACCCTTGGTGGGACTTCTATATTGCTGCATACACTCCGCCATTTCTGTGCGAGTTTTTTCTGGCTCCCCGAATACCGTCAACGTTTTTTTCCCATGCTTCGGTAAGTGTGCGAGTGGCAGCATGTGACCAAATAAACCTTTTATCCGAGCCTAAAATTGGTTCAAAATAAGTTCAAGAAATAAACAAAACACTTTTTTACCTTTTTGTTAAGCCTCTAGTAGAAGGAACGCAATGAGTAGATATACTTCTTATTTGTCGGCAAATCAACTACTTTTTATTGATCAATAAGCAATCAAACAGTTAGACAAATAAAATTTCATCACCTATCCCTTAAAAAAAAAAAGGAATAACATTTTGCGATCCATTTCTAAACTCAAACCAGCTGCTAACCAAATCTTTGTCAACATGTCACATTTAATGTCACACAACAAAAATGATAATAATAGAGCAAAGCTCCAGCATTTGTTATCGAAACAGCTTCACTTTGCCAATGTGCTAAGAAACCTGACACCGTCCCATTTTCCCATTTCCCTTCGAGAGGGCGTTTGTTGACCGACCTAGCCAGACAATGTTTAGTATGCTACAAGCACGTTGTCCACCATAAATATATATATATATATACACATCTACAAACAGCTGCGAAATTTAAAATAGCACCACGACGCTACTTTTTCTTACTGGCCAATAAATAAACATCAAATTCTGGAATTTTTTCAAGTGAATAATTTTTTTGTAATATTTAGAGCTTCACCTAACCGTTTTGTGTTTTTGGAAAAGATCTTATTTAAAGCTTCCTTTTTTATTGCAAATTTTGGTTTTTGTTTTTTGGTCAATACGAAAAAGTAGCGTCGCGTTGCTATTTAAAATTTCTCAGGTGTATTTCTATACAGATATACATTTAACATTTTATGACAACCGTGTGCTAAAGCCCTTGTGACCAGTGTCTGAACTTTTTGGCGGCATACTTAGTTGGATTAAACACGTGCCAACATTGTTGTCGCATTATTGTCTACCCCCTGCCTACCTCTCTTGCTTCATATCGAATCGCCAAACACGTTTCACAAAAAAATACATAAATTGCCAATTTTATCTAAAAGGGAATAAAAATAAATAGAATTAAATGGTAATATAATTATTTTAAACAATACCTATGTTAGCCGTCGGCTGTCAATTTAATAAAATTTTGTTAAATGCACTTTTGAATTAAATTTCACATACGAATTCTGATTTGCCTTCAAGCTCGTGCTAAACGAATTAAACGTATGCCAATAATATATTGTACAAATAAAATTTTAATTGCTAAAAAAATACGATTTTATTGTAACGGTTTTTTGTTTTTTAATTCTGTAAATGAATTAACTATGAAATGATATTTATAAAAATCACACTATATTTTTTTTAATTTTAATAGTGTTATAAACTTTTTTATTCTCCCACATAGTGTTTTTTTGATTTAAAAACACATTTTCTTAGATAAGATTATTTAAATATTAGTTTATACAAACTGTGTGCATTGAACTCACTTTTTTGGCTAATTTCCCGTTGAGCACATTTGAGCTGCTTTTGCAAACTTTCAAATAACTTTTCAAGAGTTCTTTACGTTTATTTGTCAATTTTCTTGTCACACCAATTAGTATTGAAGTGTTATTGTCTATTGGCACAAATATAAACTTATAAGCAATTCGAACACATTGGGGCAATTAATTTATTTAGCTGCAAAATAAACACACAATTTATATTTCAGACTCAAAATGCTAATCGCTTAATATAACCAACCCACTATGCAATTTAAATAAACATTTCTCAGTCATAGCTTAATTAGCAGCAGTCCAACCCTCTCAAGCAAGAGAAATAAATGCAAAAAATCATCTGAAATTAAGTATACGCAACGTGGCAATGCCAATAGCATCTGATTAAGGACAGCATGCTCTTTTAATACCAAGCGAATACATCGAATGCTGTTGAAAATATTCTTCTTCTTCCATGGTAACAACAAATTGCCGCAGGGCAGGGCGATTGGGGGTAGTGGGAAGGTGTTTTGGAAGCAGACAAGACATAAAACAAGCCAATAACATGAACAAACAGCAGGGAAATGTGTGGAAAGTCTTTGGGAAAATTCAACGCGATTTGTTTGCTCGAAGCTTAATTTGTAGCGGCAAATGATGTTGATTGTTGTTTTTCTTCTTGCAGCGTTGTACCTCCAAACCCCCTCCAGCGGCATCCGCATCCTTCGCTGCCAACACACCAAACGTGGCTAAAGACCAATAAAAGCTAAGAGCGCTACAGTGGATAAACACGATTTCGCGTATTGTTTCGAGTACTTTTTAGATGCCATCTCCAGCTCTCACTCCAAGCATTAGTGTATGTTGCTTGTGTCTCTGAAATTAATGATCAGCACTGTGAAGCTGTAAATGGTAAGTGGCAGTTAAGCATTTGTCATTTATTTAACAAGACATTTGTAGCCTGCAGCAAAAGTCGCGTGCCAACGAAAATACATTTAAGTACATCATATATGTGTATATTTGATTATTAATTAAAAGTATTTGCTATTTTGTAGTTTATCAACTTGAATATCGCGGGAAAATAATCACCTGACATTTTATTTAAATGAAGATGTCTAAAAACTTTTATTTTGTTGAGCTTATCGTCTATTAGAGTCTTTTACCTTAAGTAACCTTTATCATACTACCTTCAAAAGATAGCTCAAACACAAAAAGAATAGAAGAATCAGAATAGAAAAAACAGCTGACGAGTTCAAAATGCAAATGACCTTTGAGCATGCAATGCAACGTTTATCGAACGGAGCAACCAACTTGTAAAGCCAGCGCACACACACACACAAACAAACACACACACACACACCTACACGCACATAAAGAAATAGTCGTCATAGACATGACATGAACAGGACAAGGCTGGAAGCAGGGGGCGGAGCACGGAAAGGACAGAGCTCAGGCAGCATCGCGACAATCACCCGGGCAACAGACAAACGGCCTGGCAATCTTTAAATGCATGTGTATGTTGGTGTGTGGATACTTGGGTGTGCGTGTGTACCGCTTAAGTAAACACAGGAAGGCGGACACTGATTCAGATTCAACCTGCCGTTGCAGAAAATAGCGACCAGACATTTTACCTGAGCAACCGAGCAACGCGCATCATTGTTGACACTCTGCCCCGTATTCAGATCTCTGCTACTCCCTCCCCCCCCTTCCGTGTTTGCTTTCGGCCCCTGAAGTGCCATTTAGTGTCAACGAACTTGCCCACTTTCCAGTTATTAAGTCTTTGGGTTGTTTATGAAAGAACCGACGACGTTCGCTAAACTTCCGCAGAAGGCAAACGTATAGAAATTCCCTAAAAAGAAGCAGCTGTGCTGGCAGCTGAAGGACATCAAAACTTACTGTCCAGTCAGGTATCGCTGATGCTTTAACTATCCCCAAATTGATTGAAGCAACTATCAAAGTTGACTCTTACACGTTACGTGTACTTAAATTCGATTTTACTCCATACATAATGACCCAATCTAATTATTGTTGAAACGTCTGATTTTCATAGCAAAAGTCTGTTGATTGTCGTAATTTAATTAAGCTGTAGACAGACTCTATTTTAAGTTGTACCACTTTAAGGCAGGGTGGTTAAAAACAATAATATGCGACAATAAATATTTTGACTATTTGATAGAAAGCTGAAAATTAGTTGATTTGATAAATTTTTTGGTTTAAAGCTAAAACTCTAAGCCTCCAGCACACGAACCGTTAAGTGCAGCCAATTGGCGCAAAGTGCAACGCAAGCTGTAATCAGTCAGGCAGACAAGTTCCGTTATTCGCGATATTGAGATGCGAAGCTAAAAGCCAAATGGCGACAAATGTCGTGCAAATTAATGGCAACAGATAAAATGCGAAAATGTAAGAAGAAAATGCGAAATGGAAATGAAAATGGAAGAGCCAACAACTCAACTCAATCGAGAGAAAAAAGATAGATGGAAGTTACGCTAATGGTCAAGACTCGTCAAGTAAAATTGTGAGTGAAGCAGCTGACGCTCGAGTTGCAGGTCCTATTAATCGAAAGTATTGAAAAAGTCCAAGTAAGACTATGTCATAAACGAGTTTTGAATTAAATAGCTTTTAATATATTTGTATTGTTTCAAATTCAATTTCAAACATTCCTTGACCATTTTTATGGCTTTTGATTTCAACGCGTAATGTTAATGTGCCAAAATAATAATTACAAGCCACTAAAGCAACTATGAATTCCAAATAATATTCACCTTAAGCTGCAAGTACGTATGCAGTCTAAGCACTCAACAATCTCTCAATCTGACCAATCTCAGTTCTTTCGGCTTTTTCCCTTTTCTGGCAACCGCAAAACCACACTTTACAACTGGCAAGCAGGATGATGAGAACCGATTCAACCGAATAAGTTTTGAGCATAGCCAAAAAAAAAAAAAAAGAAAGAAGTTCTGACGAAAACAAAACAATTGCAGCGTCATATCTACTTCTAGGCAATAAAACAAATAAATACAGCCACAAAATGTGCAAAAACTTTACAACTTTGTTGCTAAACCACTGACCCATAAATTCTCTAAAAAATTTTATCCAGAAATGCAATGCGCTCCGGAAATGGGATTAGAATTTGGGAGCAAATGAAAATGCTCGGCAATGTTTTGCATTTTGAATTTGTATACAATTATGCTTTAGCTAACCAATAAGCAATTAGCAAAAACAATTTTAATATAGTAAAATAATTGTAAGTCTAGTAGAGCATTGTTTTTTAATCAGAATCTGCTTTATGACTCCAATTAAACAAGACTCTCAAAAAGAACAATTCACTTGTTTGGACAGGTTTAAGCTTAAATATTGTGTAAAGTACTTTCATTTATCAATTCCATGCCCGTGGAGCCTTTGTTATAAGCTAAGAAACAGTGTAAACATTGAGCCAAGCCAAAATCTTGGCCATCGATGTTATCAAATACAAATAAAACACAAAAAAAGACTTGAGCAAAATGCGTTTAAAGGTAAATAAAAGCAAGAAAAATTGTGAAACAAGCCAAATAATAATAATAAACTTCTGGCCGCACCCTTTGGGAGCTGCGGGCCAAGTGAGAATTGTTGTTTGCAATCAAGCAAAACTCAGCAAGAATAGGGGAAGAAGGGAAACAAAATGCTTAGAAGGATGACTCCAAAGTAGTTGCACCAAGTGTCTGTCTAAGTATGGGAGGGACGGGCAAAGTTTGTCCAGCTAAAAGTGCTGGGAATGCAACAATGAAATTCGAAAGAGATGCCTTGAATTGCAGACAATCAACAAGAATCACGACGACACAAAAAGGAACAAATTCAAAGTGGTTCCACTCATTCTCAAATAAAGTTAATAAAGTGGATATACCGGATGGAATCGCTGCCATATGGAGACGCTCAAGTCTCTCACAATTAAATAAAGACAAATCCTTTAAAAGTGAATGAAATTCAACTGGACTGTCTGCAAAAATGTTATAAAACAATTACAAAAAAAGCAAAAACTTGCAGACTTTCATGAGTCAATCAAAATGCTGCAGAGTCCATCCGCAATAAGTTGCACAAAGTTAGACGGTGGATCACTTTAAATGCCAGACGCATCACAAACACAAAATGTAATGCACAACACGCAGAAAAATAATAAAATAAGAGGCAGGCAGAAGATTGAGTAGAAGTGAGGATAGTGGGTTGATGTCCTAGTAGTAGATTGTAGTCGTTGCTTAGGTAATCAGATGAGCGACAGGGTTTGCAAACAAATCAAGAATAATCGTTAAGATATAGTTAGTATAGTTTTTAAAACAGTGTAAATCCTTAAATATCTTACGCAATATTATATATGTTTACAAAGAACCTTTTTAAGCTTAATCCGCTTGTAAACTAAATATAACAAAATTTACCAGATGACAATTTAATAAATCTTTTACTAGCTGAACTTTAACAACTATGTGTCATAAAATGTATTTAATAACATGTTATTGTTTTTTGGGTGCACACAGAATGTGCATATTGAATTATAATATGTATGCATGCATGAGAGTTTTTTGTAATTGCTGTGACTAGCTGGAGTACAGAATACATAAAGATTGAATATGATGTTTGTTTTGACAGAAAACGGAGACAGCTGTTTCAACTTTGTTGAACTGAATACTTCATTTTGCCATTTGGTTAAGCAAGAGAAAACATTTATACTAGAACGAGCAGTTGATAAAATTCAAAGAAACTTTTACATTTCGAGCATAAAAATTTAATTTCTTAAAACTTTTTTGATACTAACATTAAATCTAGGTTTTGTTTCTAGTTTGTATATTTTAAAGTATTTCGTTTCCAAATTTAATTTTGATTTTATTTTGCATCGCGTTGTTAGTGATAAATCAAAAATTTAGGTGGACAAGTCTTTACGGTGGAACCAGCGAATACCTCCCATTTGTGGCTCCTGGCTAAAAATACTTAGTATCCAGTGGGTGCTCGTATCGTGCTTCCAGATATGCCACACGTTTGCATTCTCTAATCAACTTCATCTCCTCTGCTGGCATCGTTTTCATCGGAATGTGTGTATCCTTAAAGGCGCGAGCTTCCTCCTGCGACAGATGATAGTCAAATTTGTTCGATATAGATGTTTTGTATACCCGTTTTGAAACAATGTGAAATAGCAGCGAAGGTCTGGCATCTTTTGTATTCGAGTTCAGTACTGGTGTCGATTTTTGTGGCGATCGTTGTGTGGATGTTGTTGGATTGGAATTTTTGATGCTTTGGCGGCGTTGTTTACAAATTTGGAAGTCAGTATGCTATTTGGCGTTAGTAAAATTTTGAGAAAAGTAAAGATAAAGGTCGAGATATCTAATTTGTGTACCGTAAAAATATGTAAGGAATATATTTTCGAAGTGAAAAAAGGCTGGCTGATTTAAGGTTATTTCAAAAAGAAAAAATCTCAACGGTTTTTGCTTTTAATAACACATACATATATTTATAAATATGCAAACGTTATTTACAACTATAAAAGACAAAAACTTAACGTGTTTTTCTAACATGCGACACTTTCAGCGGATCCAAGAGCTTTACCAGAAACCTGAAGATTTACCGCCAGGTGGATTGTTAACTTTAATAGATGAACGTACATTTGAGTTGTCCAACTCCTCTGCAAGATCAAAAAATGACTTTAAATAAAACTATAGTTATTTAACTACATTCAGACTTACCGCTTATGGAAAAGGATGATTCCTGCAGATCTCGCTTACCATCAACGCGTCCACGAGCATTCGAAACGTTATTGTTGTTATTGCTATTGTTACTCGAGATAATAGCAGAAGGCGAAACTTGAGCAGCTATGTGGGAGTCCAATTCTACTGACTTGTTGGCCGCATTGCCATTCTGTTGCTCAACATGCTGTTCCACTTGTGGCTCTGCTTTGCTCTCAATACTGTCATAGACAAAAGGTGGCCTTAAGGGAGTGGGTATAAAACGTCCAAATCCTTCGGCAACACGAACAGATCCTTCCTCAACACAGATACGACCACGCACCAGAACATAATCGGGAACACCATGAACAGTCATACCCTAAAATACAGAAAATACTTACAAATAAGATTATCTGCCAAAGTGTCCTTTGGTTAATTACCTCAAATATATTAAAATCGCAAGCATGATGATGAGTGTCCTTGGAAATGGTGCGACTGGCCTGTGGATCCCAGATAACAATATCAGCATCGGAGCCAGCGGCTAAAAATTGAGCATATCACAATTATCAAATATTACAAAATTGTATTTAAACTTTACCAATATGTCCCTTTTGTGGATAAATGTTGAAGATCTTAGCTGCGTTTGTGCTTGTTATGGCAACGAATCTGCAGGGATCCATCAAGCCGGAATGTACACCTCTCTCCCAGACCAGAGACATACGATCCTCAACACCATTAACGCCATTGGGTATTTTTGTAAAGTCACCCAAGCCTAGCTCCTTTTGTTTCTTGTTAAAAGTGCAGTTGTCACTGCCAGTCGTCTGGAGATCATCGCTGAGGAAATAATGTATTAGTTTGGTCAAATTTAATTACTTTTGGGAGCGTAAAGTGTTATCGTTTATGTTATGAATGAGAACAAACATGTATACTCACGACGCTAATGAGTTATTTTAAGTGTTCTTGGCGTTTGAGCTTGGTACTGCAAAGCTAAGCTGGCGACACTTTAGGCATCATGTTTGTGTTTGTGTAAAGCATACACAGATTAGTATTAGAAAACACACTAAAGTACAGTTAGTATGAGTTTAACCAATACTGAATGCTGAACGCAACTTACTTAGCCAGCAACTTCATCAAAAACTCTGGCGTTGTCTTGTCGGGCCTTAAAGGAGGGCTTAGAACATGAGCAGCCGCATGATCGAAATGCTGGCAACGGTAGTGAGTGCCATCTGTTCCCAGAGCCGCTGCAAGTGTCTCACCAAATATATACTTTCCATTATATCGTTGACGGGCTCGTGATATTTCAATGCCTGCCGATTTGCTCATACAGTGGACCACATAGAGAGGACAATCGACCTGGGTAAGCAAAGGGTTGTTAATAATTCTAACTTTTATATGTTTCACTAACCTGATGAGCCAAAACACAGGCACGATGTACAGCCTCAGCCTCTACTTCTTCCTGTCGTGACAATTCGTGTCCTTCAGGACCAGTAACACCCGCGGCTAACAAACGTTTTGCATTTTTAGCAATTATATCACCATTTTCAGCATGTACCTGATATGAAAAACAAATGATAACATCATACAACAATTCCTTACATACTGGGGAAGCATAGTAACTTGCCATAGCTACTGCATTCAAGCTTCTAATACGCTCAAAAACATCCAAAAGATCCGAATCGTTTAGTTGGTAAAGACCCTTATAGGCCATAAATGTTTTGAACGAGTTGATGCCCAACTCATTGCAAAGTATGCCAATTTCTTCCGATACCGATTTGGACCACCAAGTAATGCCCACATGAAAGGCATAATCACAACAGACTTTAGGATCCGCCCAGCTGCGCCATGTATCATAAGCCTCAATCATTGACTGGTTTTTGTTGGGCAACACAAAGTCAACTAAATCGGGAAAAAAAATATCATATTTTTATATTTTCGTATATTTAAATAGACTTTGGAGAATATTTACTTATCATTGTCGTGCCACCAGCCACAGCTGCTTTGGTTCCATGATAGAAACTAGTTAAAATAAAATTATTTGATTATAAAGTCAATTAAATGTATATTACAATGCAGTCGAACTTCCATATAACGAATCCCAAAAAGGAGAAGAAAAACTTCGATACAGAGAAAATTCGTAATTAAGAATGGGTTTTTGATTGAACCATATTGCAGGTTTCTGGTTATATTGAAAGCTTCGTTATATGGAAGTTCGACTGATACAATATTAAGATACTTACTCATCAACAGCCACCGCATTGCCAAAAGGTAACTGCATATGCGTATGTGGATCAATGCCACCAGGTATAATTAGTTTACCACTTGCATCGATAGTTCGTACACCACCTGGTACCGTTATGTCTGCAGAGGGACCCACGAATCTGGGGTGAGTAAACAATGTATGGTAAGTAGTATTTTGAATGAAAGCATATATCACTAACTTAATGATTCCATCCTCAATGTAAACATCCGCTTTAAAGGACTTATCATGATTGACAATTTGACCATTTTTGATAAGGACCCGATTCTGGGCGCTTTGTAGGTGTAGGGGCACCTTTTTAACGGGCGCTAAACCGCTTGACATAGTTGTAATAGAATTGAACTGTAAATAATTAAAAGAAATGATATATTATTATTCATAATAATATTTTTTCAGATCCGTAAGGTTGGGTACTTCCTATGCTCTATGCCCAAGCAGCTGATTGAATGCATTTATGTTGTATATTTATGCACTGCTCTAGTTTTTATGTAGCGCAATTGCGTGCGCTAGCAAATGTTTAAATATAGAACATACACTGAGACAAAATGAACTTCTAAACAGTTTTGAAAACACACATTTTCTTGATCAGATTAGCAGATGTTACAAGTAGCGGCATTCAGAAAATAAAAATAGCATTATCTACAAAAATTGAAATAATTAATAAACAAAGCGGCCACATGTGAATAATATTACACAAATACACACAAAACAATAAACAGTTCAGAACTTGTCTATTTGTGTGTAGTATATACCAAATAAGTGCGAAAAATCATTTCTCTCTGACCCACAGCGGCTTTAGTATTCTGATTTCATCAATGCACATTCTGTATATGTTTAATTACACATAGTTTGTTTTGTTGTGTTTTTCATTATCATTCACACTTTTGAAAGTCTGAGTACGTGTTCAGAAATAAGAAAATTAATTCGTATATTTTATGGCTTTTCATATGTATTTATAGTAAACTATATATGTATGTATGTACAATTAGCAGTAAGCTGTATGCCTAAAATAGGAAAACCACTTCTGAATGCGTCGTAGAGAGAAAAAATAAAAAAAATCAATTTACTCTAGCTTTTGATACTGTTAGTTACAGAATTGGAGTCGGTTATAACTGATTTCTTATATTTTACCGTTAGGCTTTGAAATACGTTGGGAGTTTAATTATCGTCAAACCGAACAGCACAACACAGCCGCTCTCAACGCAAGTATCTGATAGGACTGACAACTTATGTTAATGTTAACAGACATGATCACCAACCACAACCAGAGGGCATGTAACATAAAGACGAGAAATCAGCACTGTTTATGCCTCATGCTGTGAATATTGAATATTAAATAAATAAATATCAGCGCCGGCGAAACGAACCGGTTTAGATGACGCACATGTGGAAGACGTTGAAGAAATAGTTCAAGGAACATTAGCTAGTCTTTCTAATGATGAGCTCAAGCAATTAACTGAGCAAGAAGAAAACAAAAATATTGTTAGAAGTGGTTCCAAAGAAGATCAAAAAGAACTTTCGAAGGCGTTTGTAAAAAGCAGTTTGACCACTATAACTGAAATTATGGACCAAATTGTTGAAAATTATCCAAATTTTTACAAGAGTTTAATAGCAAGACTGTGTGTTATAGATGCTTTGTCCCTTTATCAACAATGCAAACTTGATGCCTTCTTGACAGAAAGGCAGAAAATTGGAAACACTGAATAAACTAAATGATCTCTCTGTCTTAGAATTTGATTTATTTTTATTAGTGTATTCGTTTATATTGATTTTATTTTTGTAAGAAAAAAAAGGTTTGGTTTCATTTATATTAAACAAAACATAGTTAATGAATTTAATATCTAACCAATTTTCTATCCATCTTCCCCTAACCTTATTATTAACATTTTAGGATTGCCTCGTTTAGCGCTGTTTCGCAAGTAAGGAGAAGCGGCCATTTCCCTCAACGCCACTCAGCTGTTCCTGTTTTGATTATGTCTTCATTGCTTGCATTCTAAATCTGCGAAGCCAAATGATGATATATACTCGCTATACCTGATTTCCCCAGGTGTCCGCTTCGAGATTGTGAGAATGTTGGTAAACATAACATTCCAGCTCTGATTTCCTGCCTTTTGAGTTAATTGATCTATGAGTCAAACGAGAGCTGTAAACGCGCTGATATGCGAAACATCGAAAACCAATCGAGATCAAATGACATTTTTGCGGCAAAACAAAAATTCAATTGAAAACTTTAAATGTTCTTCATTGAGAAGCAAAAGATGGGATAAAATCCAGTATTATTAATTGATTTACATTTTCAAAGATAATCTTTCACATCATTTATCTCAACAAGTGTCGATTTCGATACTTTTTTATGCGCTACGTTAATCCGCATGGTAAAGTGGATTTATGTTCATATTCAATTTTTGCTCTAGTGTGAAAAATATAAAGTGAACCATACAGAGATAGTAGCCAGGCAACAGTAGCATAATACATATTTCTTTAACCTTTTTTGCTGGCTACACTTTGTTTGTTTGTTTGTGTGTGCACAAGTCTAGTTCATACAGGAAGCGCACCAGGACCAAGCACCGCACATTGGCCATAAAAATATCGCAGATATGTCGCCAGCTGTGAAAGGTTTATATGCATGTGGGTCGTGTGTCGCCTTGCGTCCTGCAGCGAACAGTTGCAATTGCCGTGCTTGAAAAGGAACACGGAAAAAAATGGCAACTACATAAATGTAATGCTCGTCGTCGTATCGACATCTTACCGAAAATCCAAATCCGATTTAGGCCACTTTTCTGTGGCTTTGACTTTCCGGGCTAATACCCTCAAAAGTTTGCCCACTTAATACTCAGGTCTATTTTATACTCCTCTTTGTTTTTTCACTTCTGCACCAGGTGGGATGTTTCCGTATTGCTATGCTCAGGGCCAGAAATCCTTTCAGCTTATTTAGTCGTTTAGTTAAACGTAATTTGGTTTTTTGCTTTTGTTTGCTTTCTTTGCCGCATGTTTCTCAGCAGTTTTCAGTTTTCACCTTTAGTTTGCTGCATAAATTAAGCGGTACGATGACATTGATTTTTGTTGTTTTTACGAATCAATACAACTGAACTTATGCATTCCAATAATATTTGTCGTTTTTACAGCACCATAAAAGAATATCGAAACGTTGTGAGAATAAAGGATAGCTCATTATGCTAAAATAATAATGATGAAATAAAACAAGTGGAAACGTTGCAGTCGGACGCAACCGACTGCGATATATTCAGATACCAGTATTAAAACCGGTAAAAAGAGGCCTGATTGCAAAAAGATGCGGGGTGTGCGCTGCCTTAAAGATTCTCCGATGCAGATGGGGATGCCACCAGCTGTCTTCGTTGCAAATTTCAAGCTGAGTCACCAAATTTGTAGCTCAAAGTTTGTATATTATTGGACGTAGATGTACTAACGAACAGTAATTATCAAGCCCTTTCCATCTTTTAAACTTGAGCTAATTTTTAGATAGCAATTGACATTCACAAAGATGAATTATTCACGCCCAACGATACCGCCCAGCCCCCTTTCCCACTTGTTACAAATTTCGAGCGAGAGTCCCCAAATTTGCTACAAATAGCAATTGACACCACCAAAAGTCCCGCCCATCCGTACCGAGCCCAGCCCCCCTTTCCCCATTAAATACAATTTTCGAGCTAGAGTCACCAAATTTGGTATGAAGATAACAATTGACATGTCCACAAAGATCTGACATCAAAACTCCCCCCCCCCCCCCCCCCCCCCCCCCCCTTTCCCCCCCTTTTACAAAACTTTTTAACTAGAGCCAAAGTAGGTGGCACCCCATCTATGGGAGAATCTTTGTATTCGCATTCAGGCCTCTTTTTACCGGTTTTAATTCTGGTATCGGAAAGTTTTCCCTTTTTTTTTTTTTTTTTTGAATCGTTATACAACTGAATTTATGCATTCCAATAATATTTGCGTTTTTACAGCACCATAAAAGAATATCGAAACGTTGTGAGAATAAAGGATAGCTCATTATGCTAAAATAATAATGATGAAATAAAACAAGTGGAAACGTTGCAGTCGGACGCAACCGACTGCGATATATTCGATACCAGTAATAAAACCGATAAAAAGAGGCCTGATTGCAAAGGGGTACGGATGAGGCAGGGGTGTACGCTGCCTTAAAGATTCTCCGATGCAGATGGGGATGCCACCAGCTGTCTTCGTTGCAAATTTGGTGACTCTAGCTCAAAGTTTGTATAAGGTGGGGAAAGGGGGGCGGAACGGTTGGGCGTGGCTCCAAAACTTTGATGCAGATTGTTGGGGGTCGTTGCCCTCTATCTGGTGGCTCTAGCTCCACTACTCTGGAAGATACACGCACTCCCATTTTTGACGAAGCGTTGGGGCAGATGGGGGTGGCTGGGGCGGTATTGGTGAGCGTGGCATCCAATCTTTTGATGCAGTTTTTGGGGGGTCATCATCACCTATCTTGGCACCAAATTTGGTGACTCTAGCTCAAAAACTGTGGGAGATATAGGCTTTTCTGATTTCATGATGCGGGGGGCCTGGGGGCGGAACGGGTTGGCGTGGCTCCAAAATTTTTGATGCAGATCTTTGTGGAATGTCAACTGCTATCTTCATACCAAATTTGGTGACTCTAGCTCGAAGTTTGTAAAAGTGGGGAAAGGGGGGCGGAATGGGTGGGCGTGGCTCCAAAACTTTGGTGCAGATTTTTGGGGGTCGTTGCCAGCTATTTTCCTACCAAATTTGGTGGCTCTACCTCCACTTATCTGGAAAATACAAGCATTTCCGTTTTTGACGAAGCGTTGGGGCTGATGGGGGCCGCTTGAGCAGTATTGGTGGCGCGGTATCCAAAATGTTGATGCAGTTTTTGGGGGGTCACCTATCTTGGCACCAAATTTGATGGCTATAGCTCAAAAACTTTGGGAGATATAGGCTTTTTTGACTTTAAAATGCGGGGGGGGGGCTGGGGGCGGAATGGGTGGGCGTGGCTCCAAAATTTTTGATGCAGTTTCTTGGGGGTTGCTAGTAGCTATCTTCTTAATAAATTTGGTAGTTCTAGCTGTAAGGATGTGTGAAATATGCGGATTTATCGTTTTTGAGTTATCGAATTTATCGATTTGCCAGCCCCCCAGTTATCGTAGAACCCCAATCTTGACACTTTATTTTACTATCCCATAGATAAAGAGAATTGGAAAGTTTCAAGTCTCTAGCTTGAAGGGTGTGGAAAAAAGTTGCGACGGACGGACATTGCACAAACCCAATATACTCTTTACCTTCGGTAACGAGTGTTAAAATGAATTTCAGTACACCGCGAGATTTCGACTTGTAGGAAATTTCTTTAGATAAAGTAATACGCCCAAAGCGCTCACTATTTCAACGTAATATGATGTTCGAAGTCAGTGACGCAGACTAACGAAAGCACATTAATGATTTTGTTAATGAATAATATATACAATAGCTAAGTCGTCTATAACGCGGAATTTTTCTGGAACGTAAAGTACGTTAGTAAATCACTCACTTGTCATGGCTGTGCCACCCACTATGTCAGCCTTGGTGCCATGATAAAAATTGCTTTAAGGAAAGTAATTTGATCAAAAGCTCTGTGAAGTTTAATGATTATAACTACGCGTCGATGGTCACTCTCATGGTTGCCGCCTTGAAAGAAAATGCCTGATTTACTAAAACAAGAATGATAATGCCTACCATAAATTCTCCATGATGCGCTGTTCTGCTAAGCGTCGATAACTTAACGAGATCAAGACGAACTTTACTTAAATGACAACTTAAGGGCACTAAGGGAATAACATCCAAATGAATGGAATTTATAATATATATTTAGTAGCCACATGTCAATCTTGAATATAAATTAAACCATTTTGAGTGTACACAAACTATTTTTGTTTTATTTCTTATTGCAAAACACTTTTATAAATTGCTTTTAACTAATTCTGTAAAGCATGAATACTATTATTGTTAAAAAAGTATCACGTTTGTTTTGGTTTTTTTTTTTTTTTTAATATATTTCAAATAAATTTCGCTTTGTGTTAAGGCTCTAATGATTTCAATTGAACTCAAAGTTTGCATATAAGAAATAAAATGTAATTTAAATTAAGATTTAATGATCACAATCGCTAATATTATAGAGCCAAGTAGTTGAATTCACCAGCACATATGTACATACGGATAAAACTAGGGCGTTAGAAAGCAAATTAAATATTTCATTAAGGTAGTTTATGTTTGTACGATGTATACCCAAATGGTATGTTTAGTTTCTGTTGTATATTGTATTAAGTATTTTTTAGAGTTCTGCATACACACATACTTTAAAGTTTAAACCATACTTAAGCCTCGCGTAAAAATGAGCCCATTCTGCCTAGGATCAACTATAAATACAGAGTTGCTATCGAATTGACAAATTGCTAATTCTAGTTATATAGGGTGCGTGATTATAATTATTTATAGAATTGCAATCATAACATTTCGGACATAGGATGGACATCATCTGTTTTGCTTATTTCGCCATAGGTGAATGCTCTGGATTAGTTTTATTCAGCACCTCTGCTCTTTGGCTCGGCCGGTCAGATTAGTTTCTTGGGTGCGGATGATGCGCCGGACACACCGTTTGCCGTCGCAGTTGCTTTTGACTGGGTAGCTGTGGATGGTGTGGGGGGTAACGTTGGTGGCAAATCAATGTCCTTCTGGGGCAGCAGCTTTTCGACGTGACGTTCAGTTGCCTCAAGAAGAGCCGCTTTTGTGACTTTATTTAGGTCAACATCGCTGGCTTTTTTGCTGGTATTTGTGCTACTGCTGCTGCCAGAACCACTAGAGTTCTTAGGCGGGGATTTAGGGGTATCGGATCCTTTTTTGTTATTCTTTGACCCTTTGGCCAGCAAGTCGGGCAATTCCGTGGCACTGTCTTTTAGTGTTTTAGCGCCGTCTTTCATATCGGGCTGTTAAACAGCAGACAAAAAAACATATGTTTGTTAAAGGCACAATTGGTATAAAAGATTATGTATAACTTACTTCAGCCCTTTGCTGAGCGGCCTTTTCCCGATCCATAGCTCCTAATTCTGTGGCAATGTCACGAATCTCCTTCGCTGAGTCATGTATACCATCAACGAGCTTAGCCATGTCCTTATCCGTTTTCTCCACTTCGGTTTTAAGCTTTTCCGCCTCCTTCATGCTCTTCGCAATTGCCTTTTCAATCTTTTGCTCTGCCTCTAGGATCTGCTCCTTGTCTAGCAGCGTAACTAGCTCCTCAATTGCCTTGTCGCTTAGCTTAATATTATCTCGACCAATGGATTCCAGCACCTTGACAACATTTGAGCATTAATAACAGTTCTTGTTCTCACAAATTGGAGACACTTACCTTGCGTATTTCGTTAACTGTAACGACACCATCGTTATCCCCATCAAATTTAGTTAACACGCTCTCGATGTGTTTAAGTCGCGCGTCGTCGCTCGTCTCCTTCAGCTTTTTGATATTCAGCATGAGATCGTCAATGTGGACAATCTCCTCGTTGCGTCGCTTTGTTGCCTGCTTGGTGAGCAGCTCGGTAAACTCCTCCAGCTGCTTCTTGTCAATTTTGGTGGCTGCGCTATCGATGCTTTGAACCACTTTAGTTATTTCAGCCACAGAAATGGCACCATCCTTGTCTGCATCTAGTTTGACCAGCAAATCTTCCACGACCTTGAAACGTTCCTCATCGGAGGCTTCCTTCATGCGTCGAATGGTGGACACAAGTTCATCAATATGCACCACTTGACAAGGGTTAACGCTTGCAGCTTCTTCGCCTTCATCAATGGTGTTCACCTGCTTAATCTGTTGCTGGCGTTGCTCCAGATCGCTCAGCACGGTATCCAGCTGAGAGATCATTTTGTTGACACGATTATAGAGTAACTTGGCGGCTCGACTTTCGCGCACAGGCTCCTTAACCACCTGGCGCACCTCACGCAGCTCTTCCACATCCTCCTGGTAGTCGCGCAGCTCTTCCTTTAGTTCCTTTATTGTCTCCTTTTCGACAACAAGTTGTTTATCCGATGACAGCGTCTTTAGCGCATCAGAAAGCAGCTGCACATCGTTCGGAGAGATGGTCTTCTCATCACGTGCTGCCTCCGGCTCCTTTGCTATGAGATGTGGCACCTTGGCAACCTTTTCGGTAAAGACAAATGGTGCATCGAGCTCTTCCTTGCTGGCCGTCCGACTAGCAATCTTCTCTTCGCGTTCCTCTTCACGTTCCTCACTAATCTTACGTTCTTCTTCCTTAATGATCTCAATCTTTGTCTTGTTGTCTACCTTGCCTTCGCGCTCACCAATTGCATGTCGCGTATGTGCAGCCACCGCATCCGGCAGCACACGCATCGTCTCCTTCAGCTTATCTGTCGTTATACTGTCTGTCGAGATGAGCATTGCTCGTGAAAGCAACAGCAGCGTTGGTGGAACCTTAAAAAGTGATAGATACAATTAAAAAATCTTTTATAGATAATGTTTCTCTACCATACCTGTTCATTTAGGGACAAGTCTATCCACTCCCTTAGCTGGAAGCGCAAACGCTCGGCTGTCAGACCATAGGCACGCATGCCACGTGCTTTGCACGCCTGCTGCAGCTCAAAGAGATCGAGTGAGTCGACGCCTTCGCGTGAGATCACACGATCATCGGTGGCCAGAGAGCGCAACTTGAGTCGCAGCTGAAAGCGCAATAGCATTGTGGTGCCAATGGTGTTCAGTTCCAGAACACGACATAGTGCTGCCAATTGTTCTCGACTGAGCGAATCCAGGGTGATTTCATCATCAAAACGTTTAGCAAATTTGATTATGTCTTCGTTGCTCACTTTCTCACTGGGATCGCGAATCTTGCGATAGAATGTCTCAAACTGTTTGGCCTCCTCGCTAGAGTGTTCCTCGTGCTGAACGGGCATCTGGCCGAGTGTCTGCTGCAGAAACTTGGCAACTTCGAGGCGAACGGAAAGCGATTGCCTCAAATGGTCTTGACGATCTTTCGCCGTTTGAAATGTGGATGGCAACATGCCCGGAAAGAATTTGATAAACACTGGCAACAGAAGCTCCATAAAAGGTACAATAATAAACACTGAGAAGGGTATTAAACGAAACAGATCCGATGTTGTCCGCTGCAGCTGTTTATTCTCACGACGCGTCAGTGTCTTTCCATTGAGGACCGCCCACAAAAGCTTTGTGCTGATGGCCGTGTCAATAAAAAGCAGGCGGAAGCCATGATAATAATGTACGATCTCATCCCAAATTCGTTGCTGAATCGACTTCTTTGGCTTAGCCACAGTTTTCGATGGTGCCTCGGTTAATTCACTTGCAGGTTTAGATCCATCGGCTGTTACCTTAACAGCTGTATCGGCAGCTGCGGTGGTGGTAACTGAAGCAGCAGATATTGTCGCTTTATCAGTGGCTTGTCCATTGGCCACTTCTTTCATGATCTCCTCGACTTTTTCCTTTTGTTGATTCTTCAACTTTTTTACTGTCGCATCAATCTTTGAAGGTGTTTCAAAGAGCGTTCGACTTGCATGGAAATGCCTATAACCATGGCCGGCAAAATAATATTGACGATAAACATGATGTGGACTGCTGTTCAATAGTTGATCATCAAATGCTCTCCTTTGCCTTATGTTAAGAGATTGTGTAGGATCTGAAGCTTCCACCTTATGTTGCCCCTGTCTCGTTGCACTACACGATGCATAATAGTTTGTTCTTAAATCTGCAAAAAAAGATCACGTGCAATTAAAATTAAATTGATTGAAAAAATCTAATTGTACTTTAAATTCAAAGTCAACACAACAAATCACTTTTTCAAGGTTGCACTAACAAAAATAGGAGAAAACGACTCAACAATCTAGAAAAGCCGGCTAATTGTATAAGCAACAAGCAAAACAATAATAAAATATACGTTTTTAATCGCATAAGCGATAAACAGAAAGGTTCGTTCTACTTGACGAAGCTTTACAGATAAGCTAACAAGTCGATTGCAGGAAAAAAGCAGCAATAGGAAATTAGCACCTGTTGCAATTGTTGTTGTTGTTATTAAAAAGCTATTGATAAAGGCAAAATGAAATGCAATTAATTATTGAAGACACAATGAAAATTATTTAATGCACTTTGAATATTTGCTTTGTGTTTTCTCTTTCTTTGGCAACAATTCAAAATAAAGAAATTTCATTCAATCATCAATTTCAAGGTGAAAAACATTGCGTAGACGTTGAGAATAAATACGGCGTAGAAAGCAAATGAAAAATAATGAGAAAGCGAATTGCATTCAAAAATTCGGGCATTGCCCGAGAGAGAGAGGGAGAGATAGAGAAAGAGCGAATCAACAGGGTGTCTCTCTGTGTGCGTCAACATCTTTTGCTAGCGTCTTTTGGTCTGTTTTTGCACCTGTGTGTGCTTGGCATTTTTCCCTTTTTCTAGTCAAACACTTCAATTTGAGCTGTTTGAAAGATATACCAACAAAATAGTTTGCAAACAGCTGAAAAAATTACATTTCATTATAGCGAAATGTTCTGAACATAAACTATTATAAAATAAATGAATAAGTAGGTGGCAAGTGAAATATTGAGCTGAAAGTAATAATAAACTGATGATTTGTTGTTGGCTAGACAACTTATATGTTAATGTATTTTTAGTTAATCTCATTTTTGAGCAAAGAGATAAACTGGTTTAATTGACTCGCCAAAAACAGAAGAAAACGGATAAGAATGCAAGGGAATGTTAAGTTACTGAAAGTGTATAGAAATTTCAATAGCCAAACCGAATGGCAAAGTAAACATTATCTCTCCAATGGCAACAAACAGAGCCAGGGAATTTTTTACTGTGCGCAAAAAGTACCAAACATGCGCACCAGGGAAATTTAATTCAAGGTGCAAGCAAGTATTGAATCAGCTGTGCACGAACACGCAGTCAAAACAAAATATACGATAAAATACACTCGCACATATTTAACCGACGGCACACACACACAAACAAGCAAAAGCACATACACGCATACGCCATTGTAATACGAGGTAAAATCAATGGAAAGTTTTTAACGTTGCGTTCTAAATATCACGCTTCGGTTGATGTTTACAAAGAGAGATTGACTTACAGCGCTTGTAGAAGTTTTGAAACAGGTAAGGCGATTTCAGGTGCATCGATCCTTTGTGATGCAGCAGTAAATTCATGTTTGCTTAATGTTGTTATTATTATTTTTGAGAGGAGGTTGTTGTTGAAGGGGTCCAGCTGCCAATCCAATTCCAAAACTTTTCAATGTTAATACAATTTTGAATTTCCGAATCACTGTCTACTTTATGGGATTTGTTTTGTGTCGTTTTTCGTTGCGCGTGAGAAGTTCGATTGGTTTTCTCACTCTAAGCCTAAAAGAATATTGAAGAGTAAAAAAGTATAGATTTGTAAATATTTATGCCGAAAATTAAAAACATTACGCATGTATGTCAAAAATAAAACAAATCTTTACAGCTGTCAACTTTTTAAAATTTATGCATTGTAATATCACTCGCGCTTACAACCACACACACAATTATACACACGCAATATTGCGTATATCAGGCGATGTTTCATTGTGTTTGTTGTTGTTTGATGTTATTCGCACTTGCTAAATAAAAATATTACACAACTACAACAACGAATTTCAAGTTATTCTCTGCCAATTTCACAGTGATGTCACCCTGTTTACTCAGCTTGCTGTGCGTTAATTACCATTTATTATATATTCACGTTTTTTAACTTAATTCTCTCTGCTTGCCTTATGTTTGTGGTGCAATGTCGTCACCCAAATTCTTTTAAATATGTTTATGAAGTTCGCAAGCGGTTTGTTCGCCCTCACTTCCACGCTTTTTTATTTTACTATGTGTGCGAATCGAAGTGCGTTGTGGGTTGTTCATGAGTGAGTGAGCAAAAAAGAGTTGTTCACCCAACTGAACAAGTGAGCACTGTTCCGCACTTATTGTTCATTTTAGCTCACTTGCTCTTTCTTATTATTCAATATAATGCACTAGTAAGAGCGCTTGGGGCATGGTTTGGTACTACAATACTTCGTTTATTAATTCTATTTATTTTTTCCACTCATAAGCGTGTGTGTGTGAACCGAGAAGTGTGTCCGCATGGCGAAAGGGTGAAAATATACAGCTCTAGTGCAAATTGCAACGATGCGATATATCGCTTAAAGTTAATTATCGAAAGCTATCGGATGTGCATGGTGAGTTTAATATTTAAAAGATATTCAAATATGTGTAGTTGAAATACCTTGAATACTTATACAAATCATGTTAATTTATTTTTCAAGAAACTTTATGTATTTCGTAGCAACACATATGTTATAAAATATCGATTTTTGTCTCACTATTGTAAACCATTGACACCATTACAAAAAAAGGGTGTCGCTTAATAGGTTAAATGTTTTTCTGCGACATTGATTAATTGCATCGGCATTAAACTGTCATTAAATTTTAAATTGTCTTGTTTGAACAATAACCACCCAGAAGTTCAATAAAAGGAGCATGTTGCTAATGATTTTAGTCAGTTGCAAAGTACTTTTTGTTGGTTTCTTAAAATTATTTTAAAATGAATCGGAAAGTTGTTATTTATTTAATAATATTATTCTGCTTAGTTAATGCACAGCTCATCAGCAATGTTTTAAGCAAGTTAAAAAATGAAGTGGCAGTCGAGACAATACTTCTTTTAAAAAACTCCAGAGAGGATTACTGGACGAACTTAAACATTCAGTATTCCGCTCCAATAATAAACTTGAATGAAAATCAATATTTTAAGCTTAAAAATAACTTTAAAAACAGCTTTCTAGCACTTGTTTGCTTAAATAACCAATCTGATTCGGTATTAAGAGCACTCCATATAAATCTAGAGGATATGCGAGACACTCCAACATTATTTCTGATCAATCAGGCAGTCAATATTCATGATTTGTTTCTGGATTGTTATGATAAACGAATGTTAAATGTACTGGCAATAAGTATGCTAAGTCAAGAGCATATTTATAGCTTTCAGGCATTTCCAAAATTTAAGCTAATCGAGCGCAGGATCGATGAAGTCCAACGTTACTTGGAGCCACAACTAAAGGACATGGGTGGTCATCCCTTAGGCACCATAGCGGATAATGTACTGCCCCGTAGTATTGTCTATAAGAATGCCAAAGGAACTCGTAAAGTAGCTGGTTACTTGGTACCATTTATGCTAAACTTTGCGAGACGATTGAATGCAACTTTAATGATACGCTGGGATGAGAATTTATCGGATGCAGAGATACTTGATACGGACATAATCAGTCGGTTGATGCTAATGCGTAGAGTGGATATACCCATGAGCCTTTGGACATTGGATACATTTAATAAGTTCAGTTATATTATCGAAATGACCAAGTGGCAATTGATGTTACCCATCGAACCGGAACTAAATCGAGCTTTAATCATTATGGCTGCCGGCAGCCCAATGCATTTGCTTTTCGCCACAATTGCCACGATACTATTTGCTTTGCTGCTACACAATTGTCAACGTCTGGAGTTGGGTTTGAGGCCTTGTTTGAGATGCATGCGCATTCTGGGCGATTCGGTTTTAAGGGCCATGCTTTATCAGACATTTGTGCTGCGTCGAGCACCGAGTTTAAGGCAAACATGGATTTATTTTTTGCTACTCATGTGCAGCCTACTTTCGTACAATATATATTTAGCACAACTGGAAACGTTGCTGGTACATCCTTTAACAGAACCACCAATACGCAGCTATGAGGATATGCGCCGTACTGGCCTAAAGATTCTGCTAACAGATCATGATAGATATGCATTGCTTTCGGCAATTGGCAAAAAAAAATTGACCAAAAACTGGGATGTTCATCGGCTGGTTAATAGCTCCATATTTCAAGCTATGCGAAGTCAACCAAATATATCCTATGCCTATCCAATCACACAAACCTTGTGGCCTCTTATTGAACGCAAGTTGGCCAAACAGCAGCGCGTATCATTTCGTCTATCAAAGGATTTTACATTCCTTTCGCTCGCTCCATTTGCCATACCACTCGGTCGAAACTCTATCTATGAGAAGGCACTCAATCGTTATATTTTGGATACACATGCAACTGGACTATATCAATTGTGGCGTTATCGTATTTTTTATAAACTAGTTGCTATTGGTAAATTTGATGAACTGCCATATGAAGGTTGTACTTTCAATAACCATTTGCGTCCTAAAGATATTTTCTTTATTGCTTTTTCGTTTTTGTGCCTGCTGGGAGTTGCTCTGTTGGTCTTTGTCCTAGAAATTGTGGTTCATGCTATGGATCGTTGGAAAATAAATATAATACGAAAAGTGTTGGAATTACATTGAAGCAAATTAGTTTGCATGATAATCAAGATATGAGAAAAAGCTGATATTAACTTTATTAGAACATTTTCATAGATTATTCTTATTATTCTTAAGCTTCACTTTGTTAAATTTAAAATATGTTAATCAAATAAAATATCACAACATTGCACCCACGCATAAACATGTTTTGGACTTTTAACGATTATGTTTAGCCTCTGCCTTTGCATTATTCTACTGGCAACATTCCTTGATAAGCTGGGCCGCATCATCTTTTTTTTTGTTTTTTTTGGCTGACCGCTGATCGACCCTCGGGCGATGTTTAAAACAACAACACCTCCCGAAATTGCAATCAAGGTGCAACAGTGTCAAATAAATACCAAACAGCCGGTGTTTCTAGAACCTAGACGATGACGTTACCAATTATACTTTCCCGCAACGATTTTTGCAAAAGTATAACAAGTAAATAGACTCTTTTCATAATACAAACTTATTTACCTATTTAAATTTCGACTTTTTTTACCAGTAACATTATTTCGTCTTTTAATTGGGCAACATTAACCAGCATTGTATATATACTACGTTATAATTTGGATTCGGATTCAGATGTTCAGCATCCTATACCCTCTAAATTGTTTTCTCTGTCACAGGTGTTCAGTACTTATCAATATTACTTAATGCAGCATCTTATATATAAACAAACCTATGTACATCAAGGTGGAACGGATCTATGATAATGTCAAGGCAATATCAGCAATCGGACGATGACCGATGATGACTGCAAAAGTATCTCATTAAGCTCTGTCACTCTGGAGACCGGGAGGTATAAATACAAGTTGTTGCGAATGAAATAACTATACGATTACGATGAAGTCGATCACGGCGGTTGTAGTTCTGGCGCTAGCGGTGCTGGCTATTGGCAATAGCCATGCCAAGCACGTTGAGTTTAAGGTTGCCGACAAGGATTTTCTGGTGAAGCAGAAGTTCGTGTTTGAAATGCTGCAGCATATCTACCAGGACGATGTGTTTGCGACCAAATACGATGCAAGCTTCTACGAATACAAGCCATGGGAGCATGTCACCGATTATCATCATGCCGAGAAATTGGAGCACTTTTTTGAGCTGTGGCAGCATCATCCCTTCCATGATGATCAGGTGTGGACAGTGTTCTACGATCGTCATGAAGAGTACGCTGTGGGACTTGTGCGTCTGTTCTACTATGCCAAGAACTGGGAGACCTTCCAGCATGTCGTCTTCTGGGCTCGCCAGCATGTGAACAAACAGCTTTTCGTCTATGCCTTCACCATTGCCAATCTGTACCGCGATGATATGCAGGGTGTTGTGATGCCAGCTCACTATGAGATACATCCATGGAGCTTCTTCGATGGCCAGACTTTGGAGATGGCTGAGCACTACAAGATGAATGGTTTCCAGCATGTTAAACAGTTGAACAATGTCTACAACGTTGTGCTAAAGTCAAACTACACTAACGTCTATGGTGATATGAACTACGAACATGGATTGGCCTATTTCTTGGAGGATGTTGGCTTCAACAGCTTCTACTACTACTTCAACCTTGACTATCCTTACTGGACCAAGGGTGACGATGTCCATGTGCTCAACAAGGATCGTCGCGGTGAGCTGTATCTGTATGTGCACTGGCAACTGCTAGCTCGTTACTATATGGAGCGCCTGTCCAACGATATGGGTGAGGTTCCCACTTTCAACATGTACGAACCGGTTCACGCTGGCTTCTACAGTGGTCTCCGTGGCTACAATGGCGTACCCTACCCTAGCCGTTCCAACGATTATGACTTCTACACACCCGAAAATGTCGAGTATGTGAACTACGTGGAGTTGTACACTCAGCGCATCATGGACTGGATCCACCAGAACAACAAATATGATGTCGATGTCATCAACAAGCTAGGAAACTTGATTCAGGGCAATGCTGACAGCCATGATGTTAAATTCTTTGGCAGTCTGGACAAATGGTACCGCTACATTGTGAATGAGGGCCGTCCATTCGGCAAGTACCACGAAACCTATCCCGGTACTTTCATGCACTACGATACCTCCATGCGTGATCCTTTGTTCTACGAGGTCTACAAGAACCTGGTAAGCCACTACTGGCATCTGATGGAGACCTTCCCCGAGTACACCAAGGTCGACTATGGTTTCGATGGTGTTAAAATCGATGCCGTTCACATGCCCGAGAGCCTAACCACCTACTTCGAGTACTTCGATGCCGATATAAGCAATGCCGTTAATGTTGAGCCAACCTTCGAGCACTCCAGTGATGTCCTTTACAGCTTTGGACGTAACTCCCACTACAATGGCAGCAGCTATGTGATCAAGGCCCGTCAACATCGTCTCAATCACAAACCATTCGAGTTCACCCTAGATGTGACCGCCGACAAGGCCCAGAGCGCCATTGTCAAGGTATTCATTGGTCCCAAGTACGATGAGTTCGGACATGAGATCCCATTGGAGAGGAACTACCAGAACTTCTTCGAGCTGGAGCACTTCAAGGTCCAACTGGAGGCTGGCGTTAACCACATCAAGCGCGCTAGCGGAGATTTCAGTTTCTGGGTCAGCGATCGCACCACCTACTTCGAGCTATACCAGAAGCTGATGGATGCCACCAACAGCGATTACAAATTCAAGCTGGATCAGTCTGAGTCCCACTGTGGCGTACCCAATCGCATGATGTTGCCCAAGGGCAAGAAGGGTGGTCAGTTCTATCAGTTCTTCTACATGGTCTACCCATTCCATGAGCCTACTGTCCAACAGTACACTGGCTACGATCCCATTGTCAGCTGCGGCGTTGGTCATGGCTCTCGCTTTGTAGATGCTCTGCCTTTCGGCTTCCCCTTCAACCGTCCGGTGAAACACGACTACTACTTCGATGTTGAGAACTTTAAGTTCTTTGACGTCAAGATCTTCCATCGTGATGAGCACACCAATTTTGTCTAAGCTCTAACGAACTCAGACTCTGAACTAATTTACTAATTATTCCATACTTAGAGCTCTCTTCTTCACTTTCTTCACAGCTAGCCCATATAGTAGTGACCCACTCAATTCCCCCCCATAGATCGTGTTCAATGTTCTTAACTTTACTTTCTATCAATACACAATAAACAAATTTTAAGCTACCATTTTGTATTGCTCTCTTACGGTTCAGGGAACTTAATATGCCCTAAGAAGTTGCTCGCTTGACAAGAATTTCCAGGGCTAAAACAATAGTGGCGAGAAACAGAAGTGCTACATAGCCAATCCAAATCCAGTGTAGATCCTCCAGACGCAGTGCACCCTTTATCCGTTGAGGCACTCGCTTGATGGGATCACTGAAGGACAACAAGTCCGCTGCGGCCATATCATAGAAATGCATACTCGCCCAATGTTGAAAGAAACCAAAGTCTCGTGTGTCCATTATCAGTTTAGTTATCGTCTCCAAGAACCACGTATTCTGAGGCAACTGAAAGACCATATGGCTTAGTGGTAAAATGCAGGCATCCCTGGAGTAAAGGAAAACCTCACGTGGAAAATACTTTTGCTGTTCACTTAGCAGAGTCCATTTGAGGCGAGAAGCAAAGTAGACATTACTTGTGTTCATTCTGTCCCTTTGGCTATTGTAGACACTGGCATTAACGGGCACTAGATCCAGATTCGGGATTAGATCTATTAACTTTGTCACCATGTTCGCCGCATTTAGAACTAATGGAAGTTTAGCTCGTTCAACATCAGCAAAGCTGCGAGGTTGAAAATCCCTGGGTGGATGTGTCAAAAGTGTTTCAAGTGCGGCTTCATGAATGCTGCTTATGTTAAGACCAATACAAGAGAGCATCAAGTAAATCCAGCTGAAGTAAAGGCTCGTTCGCATGGAGCGACCAAAGGATTGCCCTAGGAGTCCACGTAGTGCTATATCGCTAAGCAGAAAATCCACCCAGCTTGTGACCTCTCCAGCCAGAAATTTGTGCAAGATTATCAAGAGTCCAAAGCTATAAAAGATTATTATTGCCATAAGTATATGCTGGACACTGCACATGATCAAAACTATATCCTTGATAGGCAGCTGTTGTGCTATCGGAACCATCAAGCAGAAGCGACTCAATTCAAAGGGATAACTAATGAGTGGCAGTTGCTCGGGATTGATCAGTGGTACCACAGCAGCTGGCACATCAACATGATGCTTTTCCATTAGCTTCTGCAGCTCAGTAAAGTGTAAATCTGGCTGAAGCTTTTTGGGTAACACAATGCTGGCATTTAACTTCCAAGCCAAAGTGCGTACAAATCTTCCCACCGAACCAGCTAGTAATTGTTCTTCAGTGCGCCAATCCTTATAGACAATGGTTCTGGGATGATTTTGATCTGGTAATACAAACAACGGCTGTTGCTGCATATTTCCTAATTGTGTCACAAAGAAGGGTCGTTCGCAAACTAAACGTTGCTCTACTTCATATTGCGGATATGGTTGATAGCGATAGTAGTAACTATCCGAATCCTCAGAAAGCAAAGCTATAACATTAAGCATTCTTAATTTATAGCATTGCCACAGAAGCAACTGCAGGTGCTGTCTAGATGTGTTGGACTCTCCTTCGACTATATAGAATATGCTTTTTGGACCACGCACATTTGCTAACCACGTCGCCAATTTCAATTGGTAATCAACATTCGGTAGACAGATTATTTGTAGCACTCGGGAAAAATGTTTGCTTGTGACATTCTTGCTCCTCAACGATTGAAGTACCACGGGAAGCTGAGGCTTGGCAAGCATTCTGTAAAGCCATTGCGGCTCGCAATAATCGTAGCGTATTAAAAGTAACGATGACCGGGTTTCCTGTGCCACATCCTTGATAAAATCACAGCTATGGCAGGCGCACAAAAGTAAGATTATGTATGGTACAAGCATGGCCGAATAAACTGTGTGAAAATATTCATGTTTACGGGCATTTTTATAGCAACAAACTGTTGAGTCACTGCCCAAAAAAGGATAGGCTGCTAAGGACTCCAAAACGCCTTCAAAAGCCAGGCATTCAATAAAAAAGGAGCTTTATTGTATTGTTAGACAGCTAATAAGAATTTAATATGCGTGCAAAAGGAAATTCCCTCTTGTGATGAAGCAAGTAAGATAACTCATCTTTATCAAACCGAAAATAAGATATCCTTTTATACATAATTACTATTATACAATTAATAATACACATAAGTTCAAATTATTGATTAAAAATTAATTTCAATATGCATTTCTCAAAATATGAACTCTTTATTGTATTTTTTTTTTTTTTTTTTTTGTTAGTTACACACATCAGGCAAATTGAGGTTTATATACATATGTGTATTGTATAATTGCGATCTACTATAATTATTTGTCCGTTTCGCAAATAAATATTATTGGATACTATAATAAATATATATATTGGTATTATTGTTTATGCCTTATTTCTAGTATAAATATGTGTATATATGCGTTCTCTAGGTACTTAAGTCTTGTAAATGGTAAACCAAATTGCAACGATAAAACAAACCAATGAATTTGTGCCTTGGTTATAAGTAGAGAGCGTTTAAAAGAGATTAACAAAAGAAGAGATTTTAAGTTATTCACAGATTCGGAATTTTAAACGAAGTACATCATGGAGATCGATTTTGTTACTAAAAAAAAAATACAATCATAACTTACTACACATAAATTTACACAATTTGCACTAAACGGAATGTACATTATTATTCAATTAGATAAAGAAGCATGCACAAAAATTTAGCTTCTAACAAAGGTTCGACCAAAAGGTTAGTAAACGGTTACGACAATAACAAAATAAATACATATATGCCAATACGCAAAAATATGAGAAAGTAAATAAAAAATTTTAAATAACATTGCTTAGATTCGAGCTGGAGTTACAATTATTCTTGTGCGGCGTTGTGTTGGGCGTAACACTAGCTGTCACGTCCTCCAACAGCTGCAGCAGCCTCTGTCTTGTGCGTTTATCACTGAAACAAATACATTGTATCAGGTTTGTCAATTGTTTTGCTGAATATTCATCGCCCTGCCTGTGTTGCTCAATAAATTGTTCAAATTGTTCTGGTGAAAAATAATACGATTTGATGAAGACATCCACATAAGTGCGATGTTGCGGATATTTGTGATTTGAGATTAGTTCGAGGAATGAAATAAAATTTGCAAAATCTAATTGCATGAGTGCGCGACCACCCGCTGAACATTTCTTGACATTTGAAAAGCTATTATAGAAAAGAAATCAAACATATTAGAATTCATTACGCAAAATAATACAAGTGTTTAAATTACCCCTCAACCAGCAAGTGTGTGGCCACATGCGCCATTGAATTCCACACATTTTTGCTAGGTATGGCCACCTCCTTGGATATTTCCTCCAGACACATGGCAAAGCTTTGTATATTCTATAAAACGGAATGTTCATCTTAGCTTTTGGCTCATTCACAAATACCTCGTTTTGTACATACACGATTTAAGACATCACTGTAGCTGCTATGCTGATGTGTCACATGATTCACATCCCATTTGACTTTTGCCATTTGCGCTAGTATGGACGTCAGATCAATGACACGCGATGTGACGCAGGTGTAAACGGGTTTGGCCAGATCACTCATGAATTCGCTATACTCGAGATATTTAGCTAATATTGGACGCTCAGTAGCAGGCAACAGATGATTTAGATAATGCTGCAGTATTTGAAATTGCTGGAGCATGCTGCGTCCCGCTTCAACGGCCACAATGCGTTGCGGTAAACCGTACAATGTATCCGGATTGGCTAGCTCATTGTTGGTCTGCAAGAAATTAAACGTTAAATGGAATCGTTTGAAACTGTAAAATTCGCTTACCAGCGATGAGAAGTTGAGTGGCCAAACTTTAATCTGAGTGAGAACATTGCTTTCTACGGCACGCAAACGTTGCTCCAAACGCGGCGTATAGAGATTATCCGTTGCTACCAACTGAAAAAAAAAAATATTATATTATGGAGATTCTATATAAACAAGTATGGGCACTAAAACTTACAGCATCTCTGCCGAAAATTTCATGTACTGCATATGCATAAAAGTCAAGCAGCTCCAACATGCAGGACACAATCTTGGGTGAAATGCAGTGCAGCAGCTTACACATTTGCAAATATCGACCGATGCAGCGCAACACATTTAAAGCTGTATTGTTTACAAGCAATTGACTGTCAAAAAGAGAAAGCAAGTTTGAAATTATTGATTGACATTAGATAGAAAAGCATAATACTTGTTGGCATCATCGGCAAACTCTTTGCTTTGTAGACTCTTTTGTTCGTCGTCGCTTTCCTCGCTAAAATAACACGAAGCTTCGTCTACAATGCCCGATAGTATGTCCTCTTCGAGCATGGCCGCATCGAGACCTCCATCAAACGGTGAACTCTTCTCCGAGAAGCGCAAAAAGTAGCCGTAGGAACCATAAATGGAACTGCCACCGCCATCCTGGGAGTGCACAGAGACCAGCTCATCGCAATTGTTATTGCTAATGGGCGAGTTGTTGTTGGAAGCTAATAAAGCTGTCGTTGGCGATTTGTGACGTCGGAGCGTGTGGCGAACCGAACAGAATTCCTTCAAATAAAAAGCATTAGTAATTGATCACAATATAATTCTTAATATTGCCTCTACCGGCAGTTGTAGTATGTGCGAAAAAGAATCTAGCGGCGTCCATGACTCATTGTCCAAAAATAAACAGATCTCCTCAATGCAGCTAATATGATAGCGTCTAAAGAACTCCTCGCTCTGCTGCTGCATCGTTGATATAAGTTTCTCCGACTGCTCGCCGCAGAACTCTACACCCACTTTTTTAAGGCGCTGTACAATAGACAGCACCTGAATGAACTGATCGTATTTGAGCGTTGTCAGCTTAGCACTCTGCAGGAACAGACAGACTTTGTTGAGTATATCGTTCCAGATGCGAGATTGACCCTTCTTTAGTTTCTGCTGTATGTAAAAATCAATTGACTCGCCATCCTCCTCCTCCTGCTGTGCGTACAGTTTGTAGTTGCTGTGCCACATGACCACCTGATAGTAGGAGGCCAGTATTGTCCAGAAAGTCTTGCACAAACTGATCAGACAAGGTATTAGCTTATCTGCATTAAGTTGCTCGCATAGCTGTTCATAGAGAAGCTTTGGCTGCTCCTCAGCTGTGGGTTCACTATAGCCACGCAACACAGCATTCACCGTTGAATGCACAGATGAAATGTAATTGATGTGCAGTTGATCCATTGCAATCAGCGATTTGTTTGCCAGCTTATACGCCTCCTGCAGCTTGGCATATTTGCGAATATCGAAATTTAGCACCATTTCATTTAGCACCGTGTCCAGCTGATATTCCATCAGTAGCATAGTCTCTTGCAGTTTCTTTTGCAGCGATTGAACACAATTATATTGCATAAAGTGCGTCGCGGAGCTCTGGCATTGCAACAACAGCGCTATGGCTGCGGAATAGTTGTGCTCCGCAAGCAATTTATGTAGCTCATCGTCTGTGGTGCGCTGTGCGTAGGAGCAAATTATTATTATTGAGTCATCACATGTTGTGTATCACGCTCGAATTTTATAACTTACCAACTTTTTTATGGCCATTAGTGTATCCAAAACTTCTTTCAGCACCTCACGCTTGCGATAGCTAGCTAATATTTCCAAGCTGGTTGTTGTAAGATTTGTGCGCGCATAGTTTAAATAAGAGCGCGCCTTCTGACACGTCCAAAGCGACTCCTCCAGCTTCTTTTGGGTCTCATTAATCGATTGAAATTCACTGCTGCACGCATTCCTTTGCTCCAAAATGTTCTGCAGAACCTGTTTCGTCAGCACCTTCTGCTGTGTGCGCAACTGGGCGATGGTCGACTCAATCAGCTGGTTATCAATGCCAGCGCTAAGCACTTTCTGTAAACATTTGTTAGACAATCAGATTGGAATGCAGTTTGTGACGAATGCTCACCTTAAGTTCGTAAAGATCTGGATTGCTATCGGCGCTGTAGTAACAATGCTCAATACTCTCAAGTATTTCCTGATCCGATTTTTGTGTGCTTGCTGATGCATCTGTCTTAGCATTTGTTGCCGCTGTTGTCGTTGTTACTGTTGTCGTGGAGGAAGGCAAGGGATCGGTTGTTACCGTTTGTATAAAATAATCGGAAAATCCCATTGATGGAATTTTCATTTGGCGATTTGTCTGTGATACACAATAGTTAAGTGAGTATAGTTTAGATGGCCAATGGTTTTTGCTTGTACCTGTTTGTGCAGCAAGTCCATGAACCTCGTCTTAAATTCGTCCATTTTGGCCTTGGAGTTCTGCATTTTGCTGCCATGAAAACCACGAAAAATTACGCGAAACAAACTTCGCCTCTCTCCCACTCCTAAACAATGGCTGCATCGATATCCAAACTATCGAATAGCTACAATTACTATCGATACTTTTATTCTTCCCAAATTCGACTATTTTAGGCTAGTACGCTGCACCAATGTACTGTTTGCGATTAGCAAACAAGAAATTTAAATTTAATTTAATTTCGTAGAATCCTCATATACCAGACGGGTAAAAAATAACATCACAAAACTTTAAAAATTTCAAAACATTATTTGTTCAATTAACTGGGGAAACCATCCGTATGTACATAGGTAACAAGCGAAAAGGTAATAATAACGGTAAAATCTTTTTAACAAACAATGAATTTTAACAAAATAATAGGAAACTGGTTAAGAAACTGAAACGTAAATTTTTATATCAGTTGATTATCTGATTCGAGACATGGCTTACGAACACAACAGCTTTTCTCGTCTGGAAGAAAAGTTAGGTCTATAATTTCTGTATGATCCCTTGAGTCAGCTACGAATATAATATCATCACCATCAGGATTCTCATACGACTCCATTATTTCTTCTTTTACTACAGTTTTTGAGGATCGCTTGCGACGTACTTCTTTATTTAACGGAACCACTCGATTCCTTAGCGTCATGTAAACTTCAACTTCTCCTTTTAGATCCATATTTTTCAGCACAATTTAACGTTGTATTGTGTACGAGTTTCAGTTTTAATATGTCTCGAATTTGTTATTCGAGTTGTTTTATGTTTAAAACAAAATGGGAAAGCATAAGAGCTCTATGATCTTTCAGAAATGGAACTTAAGTTATAGTCTTTACATAATTTACATATATTTTGAGTCGTTATTCTATGTGTGTAATTGTAATGTGAGCATTGTTTGCCCAACGTATAACCGTATTTCGTATTTAATAAAATATTAATAATAGAAATTTCACAAAATAGATGCGAAAATATTTTTAATTATCTGGTTATACAACACAATAGCGCAATAAACATTGACGTGCTTTCCACTTGTTGCCACTGGCCCGATAAATGAGATGCAGATTGAAGGCAACTTCGTGCTGCAGTCCCAGCACAGATGCATGCTGCTCTATCAGTGGATGCTTCACGGCCAAGGCACGCTCGTAATATTCGGTAGCCAGATGCAGAATGTTCGCCTGATGATAGATGCGTCCAATGTTGTAGTAGATTTCCTGCCTTGCAGCACATGATTCGGGAACATTATTTGTTTTACAATCATTGCCTGAACGCAGTTCCGCATACCGTTGGGCAAAGGCCACCGACTGAGCCACTGCACCCGATTTGCGCAGCACCTTCTTCTGCAGCGCCAGCTGATTGAATACAACGGCTATAGAGAGAGCGACCAGAGGATGTGGCTGCTCCCGCAATATGGGCACATACACATTTAATGCATATTTGTACGAGCTACAATTGAGATGATAATGTCCCAGGAACAGTCGCATCGGTTGAGTAACTTTCGGATGGCGTTGCAGCAGGCGTCGCGCATAGCGAAAGTAGCGCACATCATCGCCTTGCTGCACCAGCAGCGACAGCAGATTCCACAGATTCACATGCTCCGGCTGCTTGGCAATTAGCTCACGCAAATAAGAGAATCCAATAGCGCAGTCGTGATTGAAATAGCACGCCAATATCATAATCCTTTCGATCTCATAGTGATAGTACGTGAAACGTTTTGTGGTAACCATGGCGAAACATATCTGTTCAATGGCGCTGTACATGCCATGCTTATAAGCGGTAAGTACTAGCTCCAGGAACAGATCGTATTCATTCTTAATGGTCAGATCGGAACCCTCAGCATTTGCAGCTGACGAAGTTGCCTTGGATGTTTCCTTAAAAAAATTATTTCATTTTAATAAATGGAATAGTAATAAACATTGTTAGCACACCTGTTGCTCCGGTTCAGCGTTGCCCTTAACACCCGCCGCTAGACTACGCATCTGCATAATGGACTTAAGTCCCTCGGTATTGTAAGCACCTCCACCATTCGCCGCAGCCATCATCTCTTCGCGATTCTTAAGCTTGATGGAGTGGCGACCAAGTAGAACATGGCCTACATCGAGGAACTCCTCAATGCGTCCGATCTGCTGCAGCATTATGCAACGCTCATAAAGTAATCTTGCATGCAAGGGTTGTCCCTCCTGTTCGCCGGACTGTTCCAGTGCCTTGACCGCCTCCTCGTGCCTGCCCTGCTGTTTAAGGAGCGCCGAGAGAGTAAACTTCGCTTCATAGCAATAGGGAGCCAATTGAACGACACGCCCATAGCTTTGAATAGCCTCATTGGTGCGATTCAGTTGACGCAGGCACTCGGCCTGGCGCAGCCAAACAAAAGCCGGGCAATCAAAGGAGTCGGCATCTGTGATGGGTCGCATTAGGGCAATGGCCTCCGCATACTTGTGTTCCTGCATTAAAGCCTCTGTAATGTCCATATAAAGTTCCACACGTTCCACCGTTGGTGTGATGTTTTCCTGCACATTCTGGACGAGGTAACCCAAGAGATGATGGGCATGCAAGTGTATCAAACTGACACAGAGCTTGGCACGCAACTCCGGAACATAGTCTTCAGGAATTTGACAGAAATAGATAAGCTCCAATGTCTCCTCCTGCTCCGTTTCCAGTTCCAGTTTGGTGCGCTCACGCAGACAGCGCAGCACCTTGGTGTACTGTTTGTTTAAGATGAGCAGCTCCAGATAAATGTTGAGATCCTCCACATTGAAGCGGGCACCACAGACACTATACGCACCCTCCATTGCCTCCAGGGCAATTTGATGCTTCTCCAGCACATGGAAATAGCGTGCCACATTTTTTCCTGTGCTAAGGCACAAGCTCCACTCTGCAGGCGGCATTAGTGGCAGCATTTTGAGATACGTAAACATTGCTGCATTTGTTTCACCCATTCGTTCTAGGAGCTGTGCTTTGCGCAGACGGAGTAGATAATCCTTGTGAAGCACCTTAATGGCTTTAGTGTAGCAGACGCGGGCGCGAGCCAGATGACCCTGTTGCACCAGCAAATCCGAGATGCGAATCCACATGTCCCGATCTTGTGGATTCAGATGCGCTGCTATTGTTGAAAAATGCAAAAATTTTACCTCGTCACGATTCTCATAGATCTCGGCTAGAGTATAGAAAGGTTCGCTGGCCAACGGGTTCTGTCTGATAATCTCCATGCAAATGCGTTCTGCGGTATCATAGCGCCCATAAGCAAACGAGAGATTTGCCTCGCCCATTAGACCCACCAGAGCGGCATTTAATTGACTGCGCCGACCCAAGTTTCCACCGCCACCGGTGTTTCCACGACTGCCACTAAACGCTGGCTTGGTCGTCGGTTTAGCTGTCCGGGCTAGCTTTGCTGCTGCGGCCGCGCTGGTGGAGGCCACTGGCTGTTCCATCTCAGCCTCCTGCTTTTTGGCTGCCAAATGAGCTACCTCATCGTCATCCTCCTCGTCTCCTGGCTCCAGTTTGGTGCAAAAGTCGGGAAATTCTAGACACTGCACACCCTGCACATAGCGTCTAATTAATGCACCCTCCTCATCAGCCTGAGCGGCATCTTCGCTGTTTTCCGCATCGTCTACGTCAATGATTTCCACTACTCGCAGCGGCTCTGTCAGCTCAAACTGGGCTAGCTCGTTTTCCGGCACATTGTTACTATCAATTTCCTCAATTAGCACCTCATTTGCATCGCTGTTACAAGTTTTAGCTGTTAACCGCTTTTCGCTCATTTTCGCACTTCGCATAAACAAAAAACATATGATTTCGACGTTTTCGATAATGGATGATCAGTGCTACCAACAATCGATGACAAAAAAATACCATCATTATTCACAGCCAAGAAAAAAGTACTTTTGATATTTACTCAATTTGGCGCAAATGAAGAAAAAAATTTGATACATATCCTTTTTTATACGTAACAAGTATTTAATAATAACAGAAGTTAACACATGTACATGTAAAACTATGTCCAGATAGATCAGGATTTTTCTATAGTAGTTCCATGATGGTAAAAATGTAAATTATAACCATAGACATGCATACATTTTTGTATGCTAATCACCAGCGGTTCGAATGGATGGTAGATAAAGGCACAAAGCTCGCGGGGGCTTAATAACCTTGAAGGACGTCGTGACTGTATATCAAATCGAAACCTCACCAAATTAGTTTCAGGATCGCGGAATACAACTGGTTCTGTGGGGCACGCCTTTGGCCGTTCCAGCGGTGAAACAAGATGATCATCATATTTGAATAAGTTGTAGTTAAGGTATGGAGATGTTGAAAAGCTTTGTGTGCTAATAGGCACAGTGAGATTATAACGCAATGCCGCCTGTTGCAAAGGCGGTGCCGTATTGCCGGTGTTTGTGAAATAGTTGTGCATCATATTATGTGCAGAAGGCGGCGAGGGAGCATCGCCCGTGTGCAAGGAACGCACATTGCACAGCTTATCGTAGAACTGAACGACGATACGAAGTAGATCGACCGAATCATCGTGATAAACGCCAAGAACTTTCTCTTTGTTTATGCTATAGAAGACATAGAGACGACGCCGTTCGGCCGTTACTAGAATGGACGATACATCGGTATCCTTTGGCCGCTCTTCGTAGCGCAATAACAACAGATCGTTATCTACCAGCTGCATTTTCTCAATAATCATATTTTCTATCTGCAAGCAATATAAAATATACGTCTTTGCATTGTTTTTTCTGCTTTGTTTACTTACAAATTCAAAATTTTTGTAGAATTCTTTAAAGCTTTCACTTGCTTGGGGGTTTCCTGGCTGTATTTGGCGATATAGGAAACTCAGCACCCGCTGCTTAATATGAGTGATGGGTAACAGAGTGTTGACATCGAAAGTGACCGCGTCCATGGACGAGAGATGCTCATGCGACCAATTGGCTGGCGCTGGTCCAATTTCGTGCTCCCTTTTAACCAGTCGACCATTGACTAGTTCATATATGTATATGCATTGACGCAGTCGTGACAAGATTGCTATGGTGCGTCCATATACAGAAATGCCATGATTGTGCGACAAGCTGATGGCATCTTGATCCAGACGCACTTCATCCGTAACAATGCCATTTTTAAGGTCCACAACAAAGAAGATATAAGAGAAAGGTTCGACCTTGTCGAATAGATCCGGGTACTTCTCAAAGTCAGTGGGATCCATATTGATAGTCTGTCGGACGCACATGCCTGCAAGCAGGACATAGCGAGAGTCTTGCAGAAAAACGCTAAACTCGCGATGTAGATAAAAACGTGACGAGTCGCCTTGGCACAGACGCAGCACATGCTTGACTTTGAACAAATGTTCAAATACATTGTCAGTCTTGATATAAAGCTCACCCAGACCTGCTGGGCCGATACCCTTGTAGTCGTAAACTGAAACCATTCGGAAAATACATCATTATTCATTTAACATTATTAGCACGGTATTACCAATTAGTGAACGCTGATCGTGGGAGAAGGCCAACAAATTTCTGCCATCCGGCGTAAATTTGCGCAGAAAAACAGGTGGTATAATAATACTAATTGTCAGCCACGGGGTGATTGCTTTGTAGAACTGTCGCTCATATGCTAAATCGGGGCACTGACTGTATTTCATGCGTTTGTAGCCCGACTCTCTGTTTTCTAGCATATGTGCTATATTTTGCGATTGCATACGCTGATCGAAGGCACGCTTTTTCAAAATCATAATAAATTCTTTTGCAAACCAAAAATGTAAATAATGAAACCGATTGTTCTTAATATCGAAAAAGCAGCACAGCGTATGAAACAGTGTTGCATAACTTTAGAAGCCCTCAACTACCAACGCGCCAATTATTTTGGTATTTTTTAATTTGTTTGAACAATTAATCAAATTATTAAACAAAAAAAGTCTACATAATTTTTTTTTTTTTTTATAAACTATTAACTTTAGTCGATGGCAAGCGTTTCCTCTTAAAGAGTGCTGGAAAAAAATACCAATTGCAGCAACCACGTGAAGTTGTCTGCGATTGTAGCCAAAACTATTGGTGCTTTGTGAACGTTTAGATGGCGCCATTAACGGTACCTACCACGTCTTCACTTGAATTTGTATGCTTGTATATATTCCGTGCATTTTTTTTTGTAATTCGTGTATTGTGTGATCTTCATGTGAACTTAAACGACATTTGCAAAATGAACACCAACGCAAAGAAAGCAGAACTAAACTCGGTAACTTAAAATGATATGGTTAATTTTTATTCAAGCTACTTATTGTTTGTGTGTTGGTGTTCGGTATTGCAGGTGCATTTATTGGATCTTGCCGGTTTAAAGATCGAAGAAGATAAGCCAAACCAAATTGTGCGAGTGCGCAAGAAGTTCAGCGATGATGAGGAAGATGCTTCCAGTTCTGAGGATGAAGAACAGCAGCATGAAATGAAGTGCGTACATGTTGACTAAATAATTTCAATAATTAATTATTATTAATACCACAGATTGATTAAAATAATGCGCAGTTTGCCACATTATGAGCCCAATCAATTGCTGTTGCAGGCGCTGGACGCTAACTTTAACGATGAAAGTCTGTCCACAGTGGATGACGTTTTTAGGAATTATTTGAAGACGCAGCACATGAATTATGAGAACGTTTGCTCAGTGCTGGGCACCCTGCTCAGCATTGAAGACGTATCGGAAATGCAACTTTTTTCTCAGCTAATGCAGCCTAATGTAGTGCTCACAAAAGTGAACAAACTCACTTATAGCTATTTGCTGCATGAGTCGCAACTGAATCCTGAGGAGATTGTTACACCCTTTATTGATGAGGTAGTGCTCGTACCGACGGCTAGTTTGTTAGCATCACCGCTACCCAAGCAGCTCATACTGGCATTGCTGCCGCACAAACACGAAAATTTATCAGTTCAAGACCCAATGTGCCGTTTTTCTGCAAGCGTAGGGCAGGTGACGCGTTCGACCATCCAACTACAGTTTAAACGTAACGGCTTTCCTGGTGACATAAGGCTAGCCCAAAAGTTCTTTGTTATCGTACGCTCTCGTCGCACACCTTATCGCTATATGTATCGTGCTCTGCAGCTGCTACAGGAAAGTCCACAGTTGCGACGCTATTTATTTCCCAAGAAGTTACCGGCGCATCCAGTCTCTCCTAAGGATGCCAAACCCTGTTTAACGCTTTTTAATCCGAGCATTGCCGACAACCAGGAGCAACTGCAGGCAGTTCAGCATATTGTCATTGGTCCCAACAGCCAGGCTCCCTATATTGTGTTCGGCCCACCAGGTAAGCACATAAATACTACAATTATCGATAGTTACACATATTGTACCATTTTCAGGCACCGGCAAGACGACAACCATTGTCGAGGCCATTCTACAATTGCGATTTCAGCAGCCACGAAGTCGTATTATTGTTACAGCCGGTTCGAACTCGGCCTGCGACACGATTGCTATTAGAATATGCGAATATTTTGATAGCAATAAACGTATGCAGGCGCATTTGGCCGAACGGGCCACAGAGTCGCGTCTGGTGACAGAGGATGTCGAGCTGGATCATCAGCTGATTCGGGTGTTCTCGCGCTCCATTTTCGTTAAGGGCTTAAGTTCAGTGGAGCCGCTGCTCCTAAAGCATTCCAATTGTGCCAAACAGGTCTACGAACGTTGGGCTGTGGACCGTTTACGTAAATATGGCATCATTGTGGCCACACTGTGCACAGTGGGTAACTTGGTCACCAATAATTTGGGTAAATTTAATTTCTTTACTCACGTCTTCATTGATGAGGCGGGCGCATCAACAGAACCAGAGTCGTTGATTGGTATTATGGGCATTAAGCAGCAGAGTGATTGTCATATTATACTTTCCGGTGATCATAAGCAACTGGGTGCGGTTATTAAGAGCAATCGAGCCGCTCTTCTTGGATTGAGACACTCGCTAATGGAGCGACTACTAAACAGCGAACTCTACGCTTTGGATGCCAATGGGAATTATGATCGCACATTGCAGACACGTTTGCGTCGCAATTATCGATCTCATCCGGAAATCGTAAGTCTCTTTAACAGGCTGTATTATAATAACGAACTCATTCCACAAGCGCCACCCGATGAAGTAAATCTGGCAGCAGAATGGCAGATGTTACCCAATGCCAAATATCCAATCATATTCCAAGCCACGCATGGCGTAACAACACGTGAAACTCACTCCACCAGCTCGTTCAATCAGCTGGAGGCAAGTGTTGTCTGCTGGTACGTGAACAGTATACTTGCTCAAGGCCTCGGCAGTGGCGGAACAGCGTATCAAAAGGATATTGGCGTTGTGGCACCTTATGCAGCCCAGTGCAAGCTCATCAAAAACATGTTGCGTCATCGAAGCTACCCCAATGTGGAGGTCGGTAGCGTGGAGAACTATCAGGGTCGTGAGAAGCCCATTATAATTGTCACACTAGTACGCTCCTTTGCCAGCATGGGCTTCATGCGTAATCCAAGTCGGATTAATGTCCTATTATCGCGCGCCAAGTCGTTGTTGATACTCATTGGTAATCCGGTAACGTTGCGCTATCATCGCGACATTGGGTTCGTCATCAACGAATGCAAGATGCATGGCAACTATCTGTTCAAAAAGAGGGATAGACTGCAGCGTCCACTGTTCCTTAAAGATATGGATGATGAAGAGGAGCAGGCAGGCCATTGTGAAATTGATGATGAATCGCAGGTCTGGTATGACACGATGCCAAAGAATATACCCTTAACTTTGGCCATCAGTACACCAAGTAAGTCGTTGTATCTACTTAAACGTAGGCTACAAAAAATTAATAAAATTAAGTTTTTCATTGCAGACAAAAGCAGCAGCAGCGGTATTATATCCGATGAAACAGGATCGCCCGATGATAGCAGCAGCTCAAATAGTTATGACTGTAACATCATCGATTTCAGTCCTAATAATATGAAAAGTAGATCCTATTATCAATCCACTTCGACAATATGAGCACCAGCCACAAAAATCGGGAAATAAAGATAGAAGTAGTGGCAGTTGCATTTAGATTTAGTTTTGCATCAATTTCATGTGTGAATTCAAATGATTTTTTTTAGAAAACTCGGCAGTTTGATAAATAACAAGTATACAGCTTGAACTCAAATGTTCACCCAGCTTGTTATCTTAAGGATTTTTTTATAAATATGTAAATGGAGTTAGTTGAACTTTTTTTTTTTAGCATTACACAAATGTTCGTTTGTTTTTTATACGTACGTTAAGTCAAGCTGCTGAAGCGATTCCTTCGTTACTTATTATATTTTTTTTTGTTTATCGTTTAGTATATAAATTTGTTTTCAAAATGTATGCGCTAAATCCATCAGTGCTGTTATGCAATGGTTCTTTATCTTTTAAAATGTATTTCTCTTACTGGACGAACGGAAATAAAAGCACATTGCTTTGACATTTTAAGTATGTGTCCAATGTTTTCGGACGGCTGTGAAAAAAGAAAATGAATTTCAATGTTTATTTAAATTAAATAAGTAATATCTTTAAGCAACCCAAAATGACTATAATGAATGTTTAGTCTTACACGGTTTTCAATACATTAATTTTATTTTTTTTATCGCAATTTTTTTAAATACATATTAAAACCAATTTAAATACATATGTGAAGCAAATCCATTTATATTAAACTCTACAAAAGACGAATTAAATATGTTGTTCGTAAATGTATTGTTATTATATTGAAACAAGCGTCTAGAAAGTTAGTTAACAATTTACAAAATACAAATACAAATGTTGATTAGATTTCGAAAAATATATATATTTTTTTGTTCGTTTTTTGTTTTCAACGCTTTTTGTTTAAATATCGTTCAGTCTTTGTTAATAAACAACTTGGTTAAAAGTTTTTCAATTTCTTTTCAAGAAAATTACATTTGTAATTATATAAATAATCTTTCAAGTTATTCATCATTAATATTGCGTGTGTTTCTTTTCTTTCGTTATCAAAATTATTTTTTAATTATTAAAATATATTTAAAGTGCATATAGTGTATGGGATATACATTTGAAGTATATGTATATAAATAGATTAAAGTTCTCTCGGTAAATTGCTTGCATGTAATAACTACATTTGGTATAGGACCCTCAGTTTCTGTCAGGCCAACAGGTTAGTTTTAAACAACTTGCTCATCTCACTATTTGTGTGGGTTTGAAAGTGTTTGTGTGCAGCAATTACAACAATTAGTAATCATTATTTTAGCCTAGAGCATGACACGTTTGACGCCGCACTCCATGCAAAACTTGGCGTGCTCTATGACAAACTTGCCGCCACATTCGTGACAGAACTTGGACATTTTCATACTTGCGCTCATGCCGCCCGTTGAGCCATTCGAATTGTTGCTCCCCAGCGATTGTTGCGATGTTGTGGGCGTTAAACTACAGCGCACGTTATTATCATTGTTGTCGCTGTTGTTGTTGTTGTTCAAGTTCTTGGCATTAAGTTCGTAGTTGTTATTGTTGTATGCTAACTGCGCTTTAGATTGTTGTTGCTGCTGTTGTTGGTAGTTGTAATTTGTGTTTTGTTGTTGTTGCTGCTGTTCGATGTGCTCTGAACTGCTGCTAGAGTATTCCGCATAAACATCGTTGCTCGTATTGCCACCCAGGCCATTACCAGCAAACATACGCTGACGCGCCTTCAAAGTGCCATGGTTGGTTTGCGCTTGCGTTGATACATCCATTTTGCCACTGGCCGCTTGTTTGCCGCTCGTTGCCAGAGCTCCGCTGGCTGTGTTCGGACGCAGTTGGCTTTGGATGCGCGGTGAATTGTCAGATTGCAGTTCAGTGGAACGCTGACGGGACAAACTGTATGGCGAGTTGCTGCTGAAAAGTTTAAAATAAACATGAACGTTTAAATTGTTTTTATTTCCTAAAGTTTCAAGCTGGAAAAATCATCGGTATGAATATCGGTTACATCGATGCTTATCTCGATGTTTTCGCAGCCCTCGTAGTTGTTTTAGTTTAGTTTACCTGCCATAAGCTGAGTCGGAGCTTAGTTTAGAACTGGCTCCGCGTCGCGATAGCTGCGACGAGGACATGGGATAACCATCTAAGCTGCTCAGCTCATCCGAATCACCCGATGGCGATGGCGTAAGTGGTGAGTTAACCTTCACAACCTGTTGTGCTTGCTTTTGTTGCTCTTGACGCATCATAATTTCGCGACGCACGGAGGCACCTGTCTGTTCGCCCAGTTGCTGAAAATCATTACGGAATTTCTCTATCACATTCTTGGCATTGTTTGCTTCCACGTTTGGCAACGCCGATGGCGACTGCGATGTGGATAAGGCTGTCGGTACTGTGCCCGGCATTGAGCTCAGCAGTTTCGTTGTGTAACGACCACGACTGAGCTCATTATCGTGCTCAACACCAAGCTGATCCTCATTATCGCTGATCTTGCTAAACTTGGCATGCTCCGGCTCATTGCCATTATCAATTCGGACAACATCGATGTGTGTCTGTGCATTGCCAACCATATGACGCAACGAATCCGGCGAGATGGGTGACCGTCCCTGGGCATTGGCTTCAGTTTCAATGCTTATGAAGATTTCACGCTTTTGCGATTCATCTTCAGGTTTTAGCACTCTCTCTGATTGCGAGTGTTTGCTGTGGTTGCTCTTGTTGTCATTGCTATTGTTCAATGGCGTGGTATTTGGTGCTGTCTTATAGGAGCCAATGCTACTTGATGCATTTGAATCCGATCTGTGGGTTGGCAACTGTTTAGTTAAAAAGTGATTTGTTTTAGGAGGCGTAATAAAGGTGGTGCCGGTGGTGGTGGCGGGTCTTTGTGTGGCTGTCTCTGTCTTGTTATGGGGTTGTGGATGTTGTGGTGTTGAAGTCATTTTCTGGCACGAGCGTTGCCGGCTCGTCGTGCGATTCAACAGAAATTCACGACAATCCCGAAACAGTGGAAATTGCTCCTCATCATTCTCATTCTCGAATGATGAGAGAAATTCCTCAAAATCAAAATCATCAAATGTGGGTAGCACTGCCATATTGGGCATACCCAATTGTGGATTGTCAAAAAGCTGCTTCTGTTGCTGTTGCCAGCACTGCTCATCGAATTCCAGCGAGGATCGATTGCCCTCATCATCTGCACAGCTGCCTGAGGAGATGTACGCCTCCTCAGGTGAGGCATCATACAAAAACTGATTACGCCCGAGACGCATCTTACGCTTAAGCAGATTGCGAGCCTCACCAGAATGACGACGCTGCTCTGGGCCCATTGTTATCGTTGACTGCGAACTGCTGCGACTCTGTGACATCTGTTGCGGTGTAGAGCTGGCATCTGAGGAGCCCGTTGAGGACTGCTGTTGCTGCACATGCAGATTGTCGCAGGCATTGATCAGTTTCGGGTCAATGTAAGCACTAAATATACTCTCCAGCTTAATGGGCATTGTAGCTCCACTTGGCGCAACTGGCGTCATGGGTTTGCTGCCAATCGGTTCCAGACGCAGCGGCGTTGCATAGTTATGCGCCATATTCTCATTGTTCTCTTTGGCAGCCACAACATGCGTTTGTGGGCACATGGGGGTCGTGGTCAGAGGAGGCAGCTGACCGCTGTTTGCCGTTAGATTCTTTGCAGAGTTCTGTTTGCTCAAGATGTTGCTCTTCTCCTTGAGCTCCTTGCTGCTTAGCTCTTTGCTATTGGCAGCTGCTAGCTCAGCAGCTTTGGCATTTAGCTGCTCCAGTTCGTGTTCGTATTTGAGGAACACGGCCAGCGAGTCTGTCTTTGCCACATTGCGAGTAGGTTGCTCTGTGGCATTCGTAACTGGTAGCTTCATTTGCTGCTTGCGATTAGAGGCGCTTGTATCACGACGCACAACGCGTGGACTATGGAAATCATTGACACAAGCAGCACGCACAGGCATCTCGTCGTACTCCTCGGGCTTGAGAAAGTTGCTGGAGATGGGACCCTCATCGGATAGGCCGCGCTGTATGGTGGGGCGATAATTGCTGGCAAAGAGCGGTCGACTGGGAAGCAATGCTGTGCGTCGTGGACCACGCAACGATGAAGTGCGTCGAAAATTCGACGAGGGTGTTGTCTTAGGCGCACTTGATGTGGGTGTCGATGTCATCGTCGAAGTGTTGTGTGATTTTCCAAGTGTGCCGGTCAACGAAGTGGACATAAGTGGTGTTTTAGAAGTGGGTTGGACCGGTTGAACAGGTTCGTTGTCGGGTGGCGTATTTGGTGAGCAGAGCTCCTCCAGTTGACGCTTAGCGGACAGAAACGGATCGTACTTGTCGCTAGCCGAAGGACTAAAGCCGCTGCATATACAAAATAGAAAAAAGCAAGAGTAAGTACTGTACGATAAAGATTAGTCTTAACCCGCCCTGTCTGTGCGTCGCTTGGCTGTCGTCTGGGCAAAGGGATTGGATTAGCTTTACAAACCTTTCCATGAGTTGACATTCGGAGACAGTTGGGGAACGTCTTTTGATAGGCGATGGCGGCGCTTTGATATACATGGTACCCTCCTCATCTTGCTCGAGCAGTACCAGACGACGACTAACATTTGTTGGAACCTTACGTGACGGTGATTGCATTTGAAGTTCGTCCCGTTCATCTTCGCTGTACATAACATCGTTATCCATGAAATGATTATAGTCACAATCCAGTAGCTTTGGTTTGCTCAGAAAATGTCCGACTTCGATGTCAGTTTCATCGTATATGTCTTGTTCCTCATCTATTTCTGAGGCGCAATTCGAATCCACAACCTGCTTGTCTTGATTAATGCGTGGTAGGAAGTTCATCTTCATATCTGGTGTGGACAGCGCTTTCATGGGCCTCGAGCTGCGCGTTATGATCGGCAGCAGAGATTTATTCTTGGGCCGGCAAATAGTTTTAATTGTGCTTGTCTCTAGCTTGATATGGATTTCGCCTCTTGGCAAACAATCTTCATCCTCCGAACCAAAGGACATTGTTTCATTGGTGATGCAACGGACTGTTTCCGGTGCTGCCAAAGCAAGACAAGTTTCCCCGTTAGACACATCATTTGGACTCATTGGCTTTGATGGCTCTGTGGCGCGTACCTCAAAGTTAGGATTTTCTCGTGTGCGAATGCGTCGACGTGCCTTACGTACCAACGATGTGGTAGTGTCCATCTTGCTTCCATCAGCTTTATTCATTTTAATATTGCAAATATTGGCACCACCTGCGGGTGCAGTGCAGTGAGTGTATAGGAAGGTGTCGTTGGATTAGACTAATGTACTCAATATCAAGCAAAATTCTATATAAATTGTAACTTGTCACAGATTGAAGTTTACTCTGATATAATTATTTGAATTTATATTTAAACTTCTAAACAAAATGCAGCAGAATAAACCAAGTTAAGTGCTTAAAAAAAAAGGTCGAACTTCTCGATTACGAAACTACGCATAACAAAGCTTTCTATATTTGCTTCATTTAAAAAACCATTCAATATAACGAATTAAATTCTTTCTTTTCTTACGAAGTTTTTTGTATCCCCTTGAAATTCGCTTTGTGGAAGTTCGAATGTACTTAAGAACATCTCACCCTTTCTTTCTTTCACCAAAAAATTGTCTACCTTATGGGCTGCAACTAATGGAGCTTTATGCTTCGCTAACGTTTAAATGTACACTAATTAAGAATTATCATAATTGTTCCGCAACTTTGGAAACTAATTATGAAATCATATGAATTTAATTAAGTCAAGGCACGCAATGGGGATGCCGAACCTTGTGAACCAAAACCTAATGGGTAAAATAATGGCAAGTAGAGCAATGCTAAACTAATGATACTTTTGTGGACTTGCAATGAAGATTTCTTCTATGTTTGTAACGGTGATTTACTGAACAGATATACTGTTTTTACTACCTTTGTTTATAATCAACCCATTGAGGTCCTCGAATGTCATCGTGGCTTGGGGTCGTAGTGCCAAGCTTTCCGGGGCTTGATTCGCCGCCTTCGGGCGATTGGAGGTCGCAAGGCGGGGTTTAAGGGGCGCCGCGGCTGTACAGTCCAATTTGGCCATCTGAATGGATTCGGATGTGCCCGTGCGACGCAAACGTTCAACGGTGGCATCAATATCCTTGCAAGTTTCACGCTCTTTGCGACGGATATTCAAGTGTTGAGTACGCTCCTGATTGCTGACGAATGTCTCCTCTCTAGCCATGCGTAAACTAACCGTATTCGGGGAAATCGTAGATGTGCTAGAATTTGACTTTAATGCGGGTGTTCCTGGACGAGGTATCTTCACGGGAGCGTTTCGTTGCGAGCTGGGTTGATTTTTAGGATGGGTTTTGTGGGTTAAGTTAAGTAGGTCAGTTATACCTTCTTTTTTTTTAACTACGAATACAATGTGTGAACGATACTCTACGCGACGGTGTCTACTGGTCAAAATATTACTCGAAGATTATTAGTCAACGACAGCCATAATAGCAACGCCAGATAGGCCAACCATGTTTTGTTAGGCTATAATACAACATATCATTAAATAGATCTCTACTCACTTATCACTGTGCACGGACGAGGTCATTGAGGAGAGAGACATTAGGTTTTGCTTTTGTGATACCATTTCTGCTTCGCACTGTTCTTCCTGTGTTCCAGAGTATTTGTCACGATTGATAGAGCGTTTAGTTCTGAAATAAGCGAAAGCCAATTGAAACAAACTAACAAATAAAAATTTGTGTATGTGTAATGTAAGTGAATTGTTTGAACTAACAATTATTTTGCTATATGACAGCTTGTAGCAAAACTTAAGTATACTACGATTCTAGAATAGTTGTGAATTCGAATTAAAAAAGTTTTAGTTCGACTGGCTTTTATCTTAAAACTTGTTTTTAGGTCTTATGTAAATTTGATCATGTTGTAGCGTCACTTGTCGAGAAAACAAGCCCGTTAACCATTCTTAAAATCATTGATGACCCTTGAAGGTTTCAACCATCGAATTTTAAACCTTACTTACTTAAGATTGGGTGGCCTGTATTGTTTGCGTGCCTCCATGCGCTCCTTGGCTTTGTTTGTTTCCTGTGTGCTTATTGACTTGATGTTCGCTTGTATGGCCTTTTCCTTGCACCACTCGACATGGCGATCAAAGGCCTTTAGATTGAAGCTGCGTTCGCAATGCGGACAACGTTCCGAGGCGGGTTCCTTGCGCGAGGCGCGTAAACGATCCCGAGTTAAAGGTGCCGAAGCAGCAACAGGAGCAGAAGCTGCAGACTGCTGTTGCTGCGGTGCTGCTTGGGAGTTTTCTGAAGCAGCAGTGGATGCTGTAGACGCTTTGCGCAACGAGGCCATTGCCGTGGAACGTAATTTATCCGAACTGCCTTGACATTTGCGGCGATCCGGCAGCGGAGATGCCTGTCGAAACAAGAGTGTGATTATAAGCATCAGACACTTAAATTAAAGCAATGTGTACTCACCTCCTGTTGCTGATTAGTGCTTGATACACTGAAAGTTTCGCGGCTTCCAGCTGGCGGATTATGCACACCCGCAGCCTTCTCCGCATTAGGAAGCCCAAAGTTCTTGGGCAGAACATAGGTGGAGAGGCTGGTACCCTCGCGACGCTGACGTGACGAATCAAAAGGTTTACGCTTTTTCGTTATTTTATTGCAAGTGTTGATATGTCTGGCCAGTGATTTTATATTGAAGCGGCGACTGCAGTTGGGACAGGGCGATAGTTCTATTTGCGCATCGCTGTACTCTGCCGGCAAGTCCGTGCATTTGGTAATCGGTCCTGGCGTCGGGTCAACCAGCTCATTGTGATCCTCCTCAACGCCATCGCACTCCATTGTAGCTGTTGTTATAAAAATTAAAAGAAATAATTTTAGCTGTGATTGTATTTTATTTGGTATTGTGGTCTGCTTCAGCTGGCTGAAAAGTCTTTGCAAATGTTATGTATTGTTTTAGCCCTATAACTAAATTAAGCAATTCTTAAATTAAAGCAAAAATATCGAAACTTAATGTGATGCAGCCTCCTATGATAGGGCGATTGAGCTAACAAAATATCTTGAGTATTAATTGAATTTAAATTTTTTTTTATAACAACAGGCATGAGGTTGAGTAAAACAAGAAAGCTATTGTAATACAATTAGAATTGAAAAGTTTTCAATAATAGTAGAAGAAAGTGCCAGCTGGGAAAAAACGTTGGCCAAAGTAATTGCCAAGTAAAAGGAGAAAAGTTCAACAGTTGCCAAGTGTTTCAGCCAGAAACCTTAAAACTTTTTCCAGCTGTATGCAACACATGAAAAGTGTTGCAGTTGTTTATTGTTGCTGTTGTTTTGTGGACAAACTATTTATCCGGCGCCATTTGTCACGTCTGCTTCAACACAAAACAAACATAGTCAAACACCCAAAAAGCAGCCCTATAAATTCTCAGGCTGGCAAGACAATTGAAATTCCAAAAAATTCACAAAATAATTTATGATCATCATTTGGATAGTGTCTCTTTTTGGCTGCCATTGCGTGTGTGATCAGCCTATAAATTGTTATTTATCTGTAAGCTACGACTGCTCCATGAAATGTTGTAATATCCAATTTTGGCAGCTGGTCTTAACCAAAAGTGTTGATATTGTTGCGATTTTAATCGCATCTGTGGGCGTCAATTATTATAAACATATGTATCTTTGGGGTATGCACATGACAGGTGCTTGCTCCAAAAAACTTGTCCACATTTAGGCGTTTTATCTGACATATTATGTGATGATATTGACCCCAAAATAGTTTGAGAATCTTCTTGAGTGTAGAAATCAATTAAAAAGAGCTTTGTTTTGTTATGTTGTGCTTAATGACTTTCCAAAACCTTTATCTGTTACCTAATAGAATGTCAAGGGATTGATCTTAGACAAGTCATAAACTTAACCAAATTCTTTCTTATTTTGAAAACTTTGAAAATGTTTCTTGCCATCTTATAAAATAAAATTGGCGTGGGCGATGGAAATCTCAAGAATTAGTTTGTTTGTTCCATAGAAATGATTACATAGCAAAATAGCTGCACTTGCTGCCAATATAACAATAATGTAAAGCAAAGCCAATTATAATGCAAACAGCAGCAGTTGCCGCTAAGAAAGATTACATAAATCAACGAACGGCACGCATAAATTTCTGCAACATCTTGAGAGAATTAAGGCAAGATGTTCAAGCTCGTCTCGAGTCTCATTCCAATTCGAATCAATGCAACTCTGTACGCAGCAGTCATTTAATATGTAATCCGATGAGAAGTGGGTGAGTGACTGCCTCAATGGATGGTTGGATGATATGCTATAGTATATGTGTATGGGGCGTTCGTTGCACATGACAGCACCACTGGCACCATCAACTGCACCACAAATCCCCCCACAATACATACATATATGTTAATGATGCTTTGCGAACTCGCATTGCAAAATGCAGTCAGAGCTGCAGTGTCCATTATAAAATTACTTATGTTCGTGCATATCTTTCAACTGTACCCACTTGAGTTTTATAAATACAAATGGCCAGCCAAAAAAGCAAATGAGAAGCATAAGGCTAAACAGCAGGGCGCTTATGGAGTCTAAGCAGATTTCTAGAAAGAGATTTGTAGAGATAGCAATAATTATTATTGCTAAGTGCTAAAAGTTCAAGAGTTGGAAAGTTTACTAGAACAGAGCTTAATGGCATTGGCAATATTGTTCTTCCTTAAAAAGTAAAGATGTTGAAGCACAAAGCAATTGATTTAGTTATCTAAAGCAATAATTTTTGCTTTCACCATACTCAATAATCTGCTCCAATTCTCTATGAAAATCTCTTAAAAAGCACCCAATTAAATCTGTCTGAGATCTTAGCAACATCAATTTGTTGCAGTTGTTGCTGTTTGTAAGCATTGAGCAACCTTTTAAGCCATTTTAGTCTATATGTTGTTGCTTTTTTAAATGTCTTAGCTGTTTGTGCTTAACTATTGTATGGGAAACACCAACATGCAGACATGTAATATAGTATATGTGTTGAGGTTGAGACTTTGCTATGCGAGACAGTTGTTGGGTGCTTACGTTCTGAACTTTCAACCTTTTGACAGCTTAACGTGAGGAAATCTCAGTGTGAGAATAGAAAGAAAGTTAGAAGTTTAACGCGTTTAACGTTTTCTTTACTTCACACATTAAAGCTTACCGCGTTTATTTGTTTACATTGCATAAAGTGACATCATTTATTGTATTTTAGCTGATAAGCATATTGAAAAAGTCACAAAAAGGTCTACGACAAAATGTGGAACAGATTCAAGTTAAAAGAGATTAAACAAATCATGAAGAAATCTATAAATAAATGTCAGGGAATCAATTTTTGATAGAAATATTAGCCATTCAGTATTCTGACTAGATGATAAAGAAAGACCAAGACTAGTTTCAGGAGAATTCTAAGTATTATGTTATCCTGATAATATTTAAAGAAAGTATTTCTTAAACTTTTCTCCTCCTCTAAGATTTCTTTCACTCAATTCATTTAAATAGAAATCAAAACATTTAGTGTTAACAATTTAAGCAATTAGCAAACTTAAGTGGATAGTTAATAAATTGTTAAATAGATTTACTTGATTGCAATTTAATGGCTGGATTGGCATGCAAATGATTAGCGAAGTTAGTAGTTGTATTAGTTGTTGTTGCTGCTTTTGTTGTTGCAGCTGTTGCTGCTGCGACATCGATCTGATTGACTATAATCAAAACATGCTGCAGTTGAGCAGCTACCACTGATGTGGGCGTGACCGACTCACTTGACTTGGCATTGGGTGTTTGCTTTTTGTTGTTGTTGTTGCTGCTGTTGCTGCTGTTGTTGCGACGCAATGAGAATGTGTTGCGTACGCGTGAAAATGTTGAGAGCTGTTGCGATTGTTGCTGCTGTTGTTGTAACACCGGCAACGGTTGCTGTTGCTGTTGTGCCTCACTAAACGCCGACGAGTTGAAAGAACTTTGCTGCGGCTGTTGCTCAAACACATTGATGTTGCCACAGTGGCCGTTTTCATTTTCCATTTCATTTTCACTGGAAAAACGCGACTCTGGCGATTTTTCACCATTGAGTAAATCATTTAATTGCTGATACTCCTCAAAGATGCCGCGACTGTGACGCTTATTGATTTTATTTAATTGCTGTTGCTGCTTTTGCGCCTTCGACTTGAATATTTTGTGCCACATTTTCTTGCTCATTTTGTACGATGTATTTTGTTTCTATTCTAATCGATTTGTCGTTATTTTTGTTTTGTTATTTTTAAATGCAACTTTATGATCTTCCTTGCGCGCATTGGTTTTTTCTTTTTACCGCTCCACGCAAACTTTACGCGCCGGCGTTTTGTTTCTAACTGAGAGAGCGGCAGCAACATCGACAAACGACAAGCAACATTTAAGCTTAAAGCATGTTGCTGGCAAACAACTCTGCTGCGCAACATGTTGCGGGTGCATATTTTGCATTTAATTAAAAATAGCTGCACTCCAGCTGCCAGCGCTCGTTGTTGTGTGGGTGCTGCAACAGCAACAAGAATATTAAATCCAACAAAGGCGGCGATTCTTTGTGAGGTTCCCCAGATTCTCTCCAATGCTCCCTCCCCTTATGGTTGGCTTTACGCCTGATTTATTTAAAGGCGCCGCCGCACAAATGTTGCTGAACTTTGCCTGCTTAGACACATACACAAATCTTTCACTTGATCTTACATCTAAGTAGGTATTTCCATTCAAAAATTAGCTTTTAGATGTTTTGCAAATTGAAATCTTGCATTTTGCGACTTCCTTAAGTCAATCAGTCAAACAGCTTCAGCTACAACTTCAAAGAAGCCAACTTCCTGAGTGCCTTTTGCTTTCAATTGCGAAAAGCAAAACAGCAACAACAACTTTTGGGTGTAGGCCACATATAATATAATTATGCCCTGTTTTGGCCAGTTGCATAAGTGCACCAAAAATGGCAGCTTCTGTTGCAGCCGTTGTCGCATCAACATTTTGTCGATCTCAGCAACATTTTGCTTCTTGCAGGCGGCTCTCATAAATAAACAGTTGTCAATAGAGTCGAACTGTAACTTAAAGCTTTATATAATGGGTATATAAGCTTGCAGTTAAAGCTTAATGTTGAAACTGATTGAAAATTCATAAGCCTCTCGAGTATCGAGTATTTTCGAAATTGGAATGCATTTATTTTTTTAAAAAAATGCTTTTAAAAAATTTTAAACTCTTATCATAATTTCTTATAAATTTTTGAAACCAACTTTTATTCTAGGGTATTACAGCATTCTGTCAGCGTTGAAAGTTTCCTTTCGATTTCTTTTATTTCTTTTTATGGTCGCTTCTGTTTTTAATTGAAATGCGAATGCACTCTTGAGTGCCTCTTTCTGTATCTCTCAATGTAGATGTATCTGAACCGAACGGTCGATCCCATTTGCTGCGTGATGAAGTCAACCCGCTATAAATCACAATGCATGATGCCGCAGCATCCGCAGCTGGGAGTTCAATCTCTTTGACAGTTGCTCCCAATGACGTCAGAGTGAAAAAGATACATCTCTTATGTAAGTTCTGTCTTGGGAAACATTTCTTCGATTATTGCACGTGCCAAAGCTAATGAACTTGAAGCACGCCATGGTTCTATAACTATATATATAAATACAATATAAATATGTTTCATTCGCATTATCGAACCAACAAATGAGATGTTCCCACTCTGCGTCGGGTCGTCGGTGTCGTTTGTGGTCGCCCACGCTCCCCATAAAGACTTGCCATAGTAGACACTCCATAATCTCGTTTAATTGTCACGCTTTGGGCATGACAAAAATAAATGAATGCATTCAAATCTCTCACTCTAAGGAGTGCAAAGAGTCTATAAAGATTTTCACGGCAAGCACAAAAAAAAGGGCACATGCTTTATAAATAGTGCACTTGGTTTGGTTGGATAGCATTTTGGGAGCAAGGCGCATAAAATGAACTCAATTTTGTTGAAGCAAAGCAACATTCAATGTTTCATAAACATATATCTGTGAATTTATTACTGAATACACTTGAAAAAACATGTGAGCAATAATATTTGCAATATCTATGATTAAAAAGGGTGTTTACAATAGTTATGTTAATTAATAATTTTTATTAAAAAACTATTTTCATACTTTTGAACAGTGCAGAGATTCCCTAACTCCCTGTCTCTCTCTCTTTCTCTCTCTCTACATATAAATGCGTTTTTGCTACTAATTAGGTTATATTTCTTCCAGTCGTCTGTCGCTAGGCTTTCCCGCTCTCTTTTTTTCTATACTCCTAACATTTGTTGCAATGAAACCATTTCAGTTCATTGGCGCTCCCTATACATGTATGTTAGAATTGCTTTTTCGATGTGTGTTCTGTTTGTGTTTAGGTATTGTTTTTCGCTTTTTGCAGATTGCACAATTTTCTGTTCCGTTTTCAGTTCGGTAATTTTGTTTGCTTGTTGATGTTGATGTCATTGTTTGTTGTTAATACAAATTGATGTTGATCTATTTGTTGTTTGGTCGTTGGTCATAACTGTTGCCGCTGTTGATTGTTTTTTAGAAAGTGTGAAAGAAAGACATTTGTAAATGTATATCAAATGTATATTATTTCAGTTTAGCATTGGATTTACTTTTGTTTGAAAGTTGGCTTTGCCGGTAATTGAGGTAGGCAATTATGGATTTGCTTTGGAATTGGACTTGGGAATAGGTCAAAGATCATCAACAATTAAAAGCTGTGATGGTAAATGTGGAGTGTGGGATAGTTAAGTCTTTTCAAGTATGTGTCTATGTAATAATACTCGTCAATATAAATTAAGCTTTACTCCAAGATAACCTAGTTTTAAGCAATAAAACTAAATTCGTAGTAGCTTTCTGCATTAAAAGCGTACTTGCTTCAAGCAGCACGGCAGCACTGCACAATGGTTAACAGAAAAGCTTCACAAAAGCTTTATGCCGTTAGGCAACTTAACAGTAACATTGCGTTTCTATGTTAAAGTAAAACATGAATTTGAAAAATGCTAAAATTAAATGGAAACTGTAAACTATTCAATGTTTTTTTTTTTTCGTATCGCATGGGAAGATCCGTTCAAACAGCATCCAAAAACAATGTCTAGGGTACTCGCTGATGTTTGTCTGTCAAAAAGCGTTAAATGCAAAAACAGGTTTTTGACAGAGTGCAAATTAAGAATGTGATCACAAAATTTGCCAATAACAAATACTGTTTTATAAAAAGCAATAAATTGTTTTTGTTGTTATTATTGTGTCAGCTGTCAAGTGAATTACGTTGCAGAAGAAACTGGTTGTAGTAGTAGTTATATGGATTTGACTTTGGAATTCGTTCTATGCGAAAAATAAAACTGGAATTTGTCTCTATTATTGTTTTGTAGTATAGTTGTGGGTATCCAAAGCTTAGTAAAATGTAGTTCAATGTCAAGGAAATTTACTTCAAGTTTGAGTTTGAGTTGTGCTGATGCAAAAGTTGGTAACGCCTATAGACTGTGACAGTAAATAAGGGCTTAGTTAGGCCGCATATAAGCCAAATATGAGGAAACGCTATAATAAGGCACCTAAGGAGCCAGATATGTGGGTGACACTGAGCAAATAACTCATGATATTGACGCATTTTTCGATCATTAGTTAAAACTGGCACGCAACATTTTGTTTTTTCTTTTTTTTCAAAACGTGAGTTGATTTTGTAAAACTTTTTACGATCGATTTCTGTCAGGGCGTTACTTGAATATCTAGACATAAATAATTGTTATACTTTGTTGAAAAAAAAAATGAGATCAAAATATATAATTTTCTCCACAAGAGCATTTAGCTACTTTAAGTCACATTTTATTAAATAAGTTAAATAATCATCTGCGTTTATTTGGCTGACATTTATATTTAATTTAATTAAAATGAATTTATGTCAATTTTGGTTGTTTTAAATGGAAATTGACATAGTTAGAAATGTCATCGTTCTTTATTGTCGTTTGAATGGCTTCTTTTTTTTTTTTTTTCTTTGCTTGTTTGTTTTTTGTGAATTGTTTGCTCAAATGCCTCCTACGTTTGGTGTTGCTTTCGTTCAGCTACACAAATTATATTCATTTGCAATAGTCTCTGATGTCATTCAAAAGAAAGTTTGTGCGCCACAACAAATGTTATGAACCTAAATGCAACTTTACTTATGATTGTAAGCTTTGGCTATAGAAATTGTAGCATGTTTTTTTTTATTATTTATTTATTTACAATTAAAGTGTACAAAAGTACAAGTAAAATGAAGCGAAGTACGAGGAAAGCTAATTAAGTGGAAATTTCGCTATTTAAAAAAAAAAAATGTTTAATTTAATGAATAATTTATTTGCTCAGAATTTTTCATAACTTTTCTATTCTACTCACGTTTTAGCGTTTATACTTGAATAAATTTTCTTTAGCATTTCCTTTTTGTATTTAAATATGGAAATTAATTGTTGTTTAATGTGTTTCGATTTAAGCTTTTTTTTTATTTTCTTAAGAATTTTATTGGTTTTGCTTGTTACTTTTTGAAAGGCTGTTGTGAATATACTTAAAATATAAATTCATTTTCTATGCACTTCCTTCTCGTCTGCGTGATTTTTTTCATGCGCCTGCGCGGAAGTTTTTATCGCCTGAGTAAATAGCCAATTTAAAAGGCGGTTTTTTTGTTTTGGTGTGTATTTGTGTGCATAAATTAATAAAACTAAAAAGCCAATGCACTTGAGTGGCACTCAATTGAAGTATGGTATCTTGAAGATACATACATGTACTTATGCTAATTGTTGTCAGCTGATTTACAGCTTGTTATTTTTGGCTTTGTTAGTTAGTTGCTGCTTACCAAAATCAAAATGATACATGCTAGGCAGTTCGCGCGGCGTTGTCGTGCGCGTCAGTGAAGAGGCGGCGCCAAAGAGCGGAGTTCGCGGTGGCGTCGCGATAAAAATCGCCTCCAGCTGGCGCGACTCCGATGAAGTTGCCATTTCCATTACTTTTTTTTGTTTTTTGTTTCACAATAATAGCCGAGGAGAGATTTTTGGCAGCCACTTAATTTATGCAATGAACTCTGCTGTTGATAAATTTGTTTTTTTTTGTTTTGTGCAGCAGCGCTGTTTCCGCGAATACAAAGCGAAACCGCCCGCGTTTTGTGTCGCGATTGAAAACGCTTCGCGAAAATTTTTCGCTCACATGCAAGCGCTCTGCCTCAATATTTGGTATATATATTTTATGATTTTTGCCTCATTTGCTAATTAATCATATTTCGTTTTCACTGCACTTTCAAAAAATAAACTACTTTAGTAATAATTTTGCCTAATGTTTTTGTAATTTAGCTTTTTTTTTATATTTTTCTTAAGGCACGCGAAACTTAAATGTTGATTCGCTTTTGTTGTTTCGAATTTTTATTTTTGTTATTTATTTTGCTGCAGCAAGTTTTTCAGTTAACTTCCAAAACTATATGGAAATATTTTTAAGTCTTGGCCTGATGTTTATCTCTCTCTCTCTCTCTTCTTTCAGGTCCACCTCCTTCACTTTATTCGTTGTCGTATGTATATCTGCAAAAGGTCAGAGCGTGAGATTTGAATTTTATATTTGGGAAATGTTAATAAGAGTTGCACATTTTTTTTATTTAAGGTGTGTTTAAATTTTAAGGCACAATAAATATATCAATAATATACTTTTGATCTCAGCTTAAATGATGGCCTGTTGTCAAGGTATAAGCGTAGATTAATAAACTTTTATATAATACGAAAACTGAATGCAAAAGTTACATTATAATGATGACGAACAAACCTCAAAAACAAAAAAATAACAACATTCACCACTGGGGCTAAGCGCGTATTAGCTAATTTGCAAAAAGCGCCCCACAAGCCGAAACAACAACAAAATGTTTACGCAAAAAACCAGCAGAATATGATGAAATCGTCTAAAGTTAGACGTCGATTTTACGAGCTTTTCTTTCATTTGTTTTTTTTTTGGGCTCGGCTCACGCAACGAGAGACGAATGAGAGAACGGAAAGTTAGCAAAAGATTCATTGGCAAATTAATTACCGTTAATGTTTGCTTGATTTGCGTCGCAAAAAAAAGCTTCGTTATGTGTATCTGTAACTAGATCACAATTGTATTTTTTATATTTATATTTTCTTAAAGCCCGACACGCTTGAAGATCGAAAAGCGACTGAGTCAGCTGTGAGAATTGGCAGTCTCTTAATTGCAAATGAAAGTGAACACATTAATGTTGTACCATCACTGAGCTCTGAGCAATTGAAAAATTGTTCCATACAGACCCAACAATCATCATCATCATCATCATCATCATTGTTGTTGTGTCTATTTGTTGATCTTAACGTTCGACAAGCTTTCAACATTGTCAGAGACCGTGTAATAAATGATATAAAAAGAAAAACAAACTTATTGGTCTGCTTGCCAATTTTTTTTTTTTTTTGTGTAGTTGTTGAAGTAACTGAAATTTGTTTGTACTTATGGTCATTTTGGTTTGCTGTTCAAATACCAATTAACGCGTCTCTTCTAATTATGCCATATTTGGTTATGTCTAATGGCGTCTTTTTGGGACCAATATTGGTTTTGAACATAATGGAGAGTTCATGGCAAACAAGTTGAGTTTATCTTGTTTGCTTATCTTAATTATCGGCTGTATTGTAATGCAACCTACACTGCATATGTGAGATGACTTAAAGATCCATAAATCAGCTGATTGACAGTCAATATCTGTTAGAACAAGGTTTATAAAGCTACATGCCGCCATTTGATACTAGATGAACAAATAGGACATGTTCATTTGCATGCGTACACTTGGAGAAGAAAAATATATTCTAAAAGAGAAAACTAATTTTTCTAGAGGTTTTACTTAAAAACTCTTTTCTTCCAGTGCATCATTCTCAAAACGCTCTCAACTCGTTTGTCCAGTCAACAACAAACTTCTAAACAAATTTATGCCAATAGCATTAAGCTAGATAAATCACAATATTTATATGCCTATTGTGCATAATTCGAGTTGAAAGGTTTCTCTTTGTTTTTTACAATATTTTGTTTCGTTTGTGAGCAAAGATATGCGCAAGTGTTTTGATTTTATTATGCATATTGAATGGGACACTTTACTTGGTATACCACCATATAGGGTAAGGAGAGGGCTACAAGCTGTACGTGCCTAGAATGCCAAACGGATGCGATAAATGACTAATACTTAAGAGCTAAGATTGATTCTCTGTCTGTGTGTTTGTGTATATATAAACGTATTCTCGAAACATGCATTAAAGAAGCCGATTTCAAATTAAGTTGTATGCATTGGAATTTGACATACGATATGCATAAATAAGTTGTTTGTTTACCTAGCTAATGGAGTCTGAGTGCATTATAGAAAGTATTATTTCCTATAATGCATTTTTTATTATCATCAAAGTATCACTTTTTTATATAGCTTAATGTACTAAAAGTTAAGTATTTGCTTAAAGATTTTCATTTAAGTTTTAACCTTTTAATATTGTTGGCATTTTAAACAGCTGATTCATTGCAATTTTGTCATATTAATTTGTCCGCCCACTCAATAAATACCAAGACGTTGACACAAAACTCTTTATATATACATATATATATATATACGATATTTAAAAAGGAAAATAAACCAACACCAACGCAAACACGTCAAGCTTTAATTTAAGCTCGTATTTTAAGCACGCGCCTTTATTAATGAGCCTTAATACTAAATGAGAAATGTTCGCCGAAGATAAGAGTATACAAAAAGTAAAGTGCTCTAATTTGAGGCGTGCACATTGACATGAGATCTTTCAATGTCATTGGGCAACTGGAGCAAACAGTGAACAGGTTTGGTGGCGAGATCAATGACCAGAAGCCCAGAGCTCAACAACATAAGCAGCAGTTTAAGAAACTAGCAAAGCTTGTGCTTAACATGCCTGTCAACTTAGACTGTTGTCTGTTTTAAGTTAGTCTACGTTTGTCTGAATGTGTAACAAGTGCAGCTAGCAGCTGCTTTTTTGTTCCAAGCAGATAAGTTTCACCTTTGAGCGGATTTTGTTCATCGCCGCATCACTTTCGGCTTGGCACAGTTAACCAAAAAAAAAGAGAGAGAGAACTGGATCTAGAACACGCTTTTTGTGTCTACACAATCGACGTGAACACATGTCTGTCTGTGCCTCAAGGTTACGATAATCTTTGGTGTCACTTTACAAGTTGATGACGACTTCTCTGTGTACTCTTGCTAAGGCTTGCCACATGTAGCACTCAGTGTTCGACGGTTTGGGTTTTAATCTAACTTCATTGAGGAAAAATTTTAATTTATTATCGTTTTTTAAGGAAAATAAAACCAACAACTAAATTACTTAATTGCTAATCCAACCCAACTACCAAACAAAGTAATTAAATGTAGTTTGTTTGATTTTTTTCAGATAAATTCAATTAAAACTGTCTTGCAACCAATCAACGGGAACAACAAAGCAATTTGTCAGTACACTCGAATGTAAAGAGAAAAAAAAATTACCAAGCTCAACTTAATTGCCCGCTTAATTGTATGTATAGAATATGATACTTGAGTAAATATAGCATATATTTAACAGGTAACCTGAGGCATTTAAACTCAACCACACGTTTAGTCACCGATCAATTAGCTGCACATGCGGTTCTACATACAATCTCAAAACCGCAAAAATAAAAAAAATTATAGAAATGTAACTAAAAAGTTACAGCTGTGTGGTTTTGGCTTATAACTATGAAAAATTTAAAGTAATTGAATTGAATCTGATTTTTTGTGGGTTTCACTGACGTAGTAGAAAGATTTATACTTCTAGCACCTGTCTGTAGACTGTTGCGATATCCCAGAGATACTTTTTTGTCGCGAGAAGATTTTATAATTATGCTTTTGTTCTCAGCCAGCCAAATGCTGATGTCATTTGGCAATCAGACTTCAGCTCTGTTTTATAAAAATGTTTGCTCATTTTTGTTGTCTCTCTCTCTCTCTCTCTCTCTCGAGTCTGGGTTTTGAGAGTCGTTCGTGAAGATTACACAGAATCTCCACAAAAACGAGAAGCATGTTTTGAAGTCGCGTGTTAAGAATCATTACGATACTGATTACTTATAGAGATTCCTCCTTCACTTTACTCCGACTATGCCAGAGACTTGTCAATATGGAAAACGACTTTTAAGATTTGATGTTAATTGCTTTTGAATATGCCTTGCCCGTTTCTTCAGATACAATATATGCAAATATCTAAAAGTATGTACATATACTTATATACTCTACATGGTATCGTGGGCATGCAAAGCATTTTTTTTTTTTTTTTTGTATAGTTTTTTGAGGCTGCCTCTTGTGATTGCCATTTATTGGATTTTTTGGAGCGTTGCAAATATGCATGGAATATATACTCAGTTACTACTTTGCTACTATTTGCGTTGGCAAATGGAATATGCTTTGCATTTTTTTTATTTGTTAAGTTTTATTTTTTTCGAAAGGCACTTTCAGCAATCATCAAGCTTGAGAAACGCTTTCAAAAGTGATATGTTCAACCACATTTTTGTTAAGGCTTTAAAGCTTATATACAAATTGTTAATTGATCGTTTATAAATCAATTTATTTTGCTATTAACTTAACCAGTTATCCAACATCAAATATCACAATTTTTTTACATCAATAACTTTGTGTAAACTGAAACGATTTTAAAAGGCAAGTAATGGGAAAGTCATTTTTAGAAAACATGTACAAATTTTATGCCAAGCAGAATGATTCAAAATTTTTTAAAGCCTTTAAAATAATATTGCATTTATATCATATCGTAAACTTATACTACACCTTAAGATTTGAGACCCGATTTTCGGTAGTGAAAAAATACAAAAACAAATACACACATACAAACAATGACAATGCGCGTAAAGTCTAGGGCTTAGGGTATTTGCTAGTCGAGCTTCTTACTTGTATTTTTTTTTTTAATTGCGTCGCAGTACTTACTGTCTGTAAAGCTAATTAACATTTACTCAACTCAACTCAAAGTCAAACTAAACAAACAGCAGTTACATGTAACACATTGGCCCACCCGCATCCAGTTAACAACTCTTTGGCATACTAAATACTTATGTGAATATTCAAAGACTTAAATCAGTTGCTTAGTTTACTTATCAACGATCTGCAATTAACAGTCGAAATGTTTCGGGCAAAACCCATAGAACACAAAACTATATACATTTTCAAGTTATTGATTAAACACGAAGGAGCAGCGAGAGTTCTTGGAATGGAATTAGTGGCAACTAGTTGGCATTTTATAATGTAACATGACGCCAGGCATTAAATGCCGCACCCTGGTAACCAACAAACACAACCACCCAATATACAAGCCCCTGAATTGTACTGGACGTCCTTTGGGGAGTTCTTGTTGTTATTGTTTAATCAACTTCGTTCTGGACTTGTTTTGCCCGGCATGCGGTTGTCATGGTAAAAATGTGCCATGGAGCAAAACATATGCATGTATCTATTGGATTGGCGCCGCCATACTTCATATGTTTTGTACTTTAATCTGACCAAAGTTATACACAGTACAAAATTTCAATAATATTTACAAGTCATTTTTATAAGCTTTATTTATTTTTTCAAAAATTTAAGCAAGCAGAAGACTCAGATATTTCTTAAAAACAATTCCTTCATCTTAAGTCTGTCAAATTTTCTCACAGTGTAATATTTCTGCTACAGTTACATTTAAGTTCGCTGATTGCGGCTTTGCATGCAAACACAAACCAAAGTATTCGACGCCAAAAAAAAAACTAAAAATAAACAAAAAAAACTTTTTACCAGTTTCTCGTTGTTTGGGAAGTTCTCGCATGATAATTGAAGCAGGCGTAGATATATTGCGTATGTATGGACATAAATATATCACACATATCTTATCTAGCTTGTGCAGTATAAGATAAAAATGTGGTACAAAAATATTGAAGAAAAGAATACACTTGCCTCCTCTTATCTTGTTTTTTTTTTTTGCGGCATTTAGGTTAAATATTTTCATAAGTTGCAGGCAGTCTAAGAATTTCAAAAGTCTTAATATCGAATATTTTGTAAATATTTATATTGATAGCTGCTCTTAATTTTCGTTTGCACAAGAAATAGAGGTATTGTAGGAAAAGAAGTAGAACTGATAAGCTTAGACTGCAGTGAAGATAAAGTTGCTGCATTGAACGAAATTTGATACGCTCAAGGTTAAAAATAGCTGTATAAATAGATTGCAGTAGAGTAAGATAAGTTTTTAAAAAAAACAACTGTTGACATTAAGAATACATTTTGATTATTCTTAGTTTTTAATGCATACCTTATAATATTTTACCTTTTCAAGTCTTAAATATAAGCCTCATATCTTTTTAAATCTTCATACCTATTGCTTAAATGTATTTGTTTGCAAACAAGCTCCACTTTAAAGCCATTTGTCAATATCGTTTGCAACACAATTTTCTTTGTTTGCATATGTATTTTTAACTATTGTTTTTTAAGCGTTGCCAAATATTTGCTGTAGCTGTTTTCTTATCGTCTTGAATACAATTTATTACCAATGATCATTGTATAATTGGCCATTGTAGTACGTTCTACCAGTTATCGTATGAGCTGATTATAAACATTTCAAGGTGTGGTTGGAAAGTAACAATATATTTATTTAACTAAAACTGATAAAGTGGTTATGATAAACCTTAAATCATATCTAACTTTTGACTTACCTTAGCTAATTGAAGTATTCCTTTTGAGTGCATTAACCGATCAATTGACAATTTGTATTGATACTTAAGAACCTCGAGTGCATTACTCTCAAAAAAAGTCAATTCCCATGCGTTGTAATCAGCAAAATTTTTTTTATTGAGTAGTGCACTTAATAACACAAACACACACACATATACAAACATACATAGATGCATAAAATAAAACCACTTTCGTTGTTTTTCAGCAGAACTTTGGGTGTTTTACTAGTATGTGTGTGTAGGGGGCGCCACTTAACGATAACAATACGAATAAAAAACTGATGTTGGTTTCATTAGATATGGAGCCGAGCCTTTAATTAATTTGCATTTAATTATTACTTCATTAATTTGTTTTTGTTATTTTGTAAGCAGGTTTTCTTTGAAATGCTAACGAAGTGTTGTTTTTTTTTTTTTTTTGTTGGGAGCTCGCGACGTTTGCGACTGGCGCTCGCGACGGACGCGTATCGAATGTGGAGAGACACAGTCACGAAGAGACGAAGCCCCGCAATTGAGCGAAGCGAAGTCAACCTGTGCGTCGGCGTCGACGCTAACGGACTGACGTTGTGTGAGCGCTGGCGCTGTCGACGTCAAACAGTTACGAAATTCGAAGTTTTGTGACCCTTAGTAACTTTTGAAATTATTAAAGTAAAGTGCAAAAAATTGTATACATAAAGAGTTTTAAGATATGTAAGTGCGCTTAGTTGTTAAAATAATCAACAGGATTTTAACTTAAACATTAGCATTTAAGCCCACTGTGCAAAATGCTGCCGCTGCACTTTTTGTGTGTTTATACGGCAAATGTTTTTTTTTAATGTTTTTTGACAACACCGGTTTATTTTGGCTGACTTCAGTATACATATATATTTATGTATGTACATATAGTATTTGTTTTTGGTCAACTAACATTGTGAATCTTTTGGAGAATTGAAGGCGTTTTGTGTGTTGTAGGTGTGGGTGTGAATGTTTTGTACTTTTTTTTTGTTTTTTACTGACGCATGTTAATGTGTGACAGGTTTCATTTGTTGCACAGCTGTGTGAAAATGTATAGTTTTTATTGTTATTGTTTAGACTCCAAGGCGTCTGGCTCTTTGAACGCTTTGACATTTTGAGCACTTGTTGCTGCCTGTTTCAATTATAATAGAAACACCAAAACTATTTAGTTTCTTACGTTTGACACCTGACGCGTGCTATTACCAAAAAAAAAAGTGAGACGCATTCGTCGCCACTATTGACATCAATGCTTCCGCTACTGAAATTTATTTAAATTATTTACCAAAAGCAAAATCAAACATTAATTACATAACAGACAGGAAATGGGCGTGTCTTAAATGCAGCAGCCGGCAACAACTTAATTACAACGCCGACGCGTGGCAACGAAAAACAGAATCTAGACTAAGATCAGACCAGATCGAATCGTATCACCCACACATCTGACATTTATTATAGTTTGAAGTAAAAATCTTTTAACAATTACTGTGTGACGTTTTGTGAACAATAAAAAGATGAAGATATTTAAGAAGTGCTTTAAATATTAACAGAAAATCTAGCAAAAGTGTTAATATTTATTTAAGAACCATCTCCAGAATTTTTCCACAAATTATATTCAATTTCCATTCAAACCGATTTAAAAAAAAATAACTGCACCTCACTTTCAACATGTTTCTAATGCAAACTTCACTTTTAAATAAACAACAGTTTGCTTTAAAGACAATTGCATAAAAAATTCTTTTAATACGTATACAAAAGAAGCACTTTACTGTTGACAGTATAAATAACTTCTTTTACAAAATACACATGATCTCAATTACATTATATTAAAAAAACACAAATTTGTACCCTGAATTACAATAAGATATATGTATATAAAGATATTTTCGTGTGGGAACAGTAAACAGTAACAAGTATCGTGTTTGTTTTCTTTGAGGTGGTAGGAAATTAGTTTTATTGCACTAGTAATAGTATGTGAGTGCGAGCTGATTACTTTTCGGGCGTATAGTATATGGAGTGTAGGAATAGTCGAGCGACCTCGCCAATAACTGAACGATCGGGAATGCTTTGTGCCATGCCGTATAGAGCAAACTTGCCAGCCACCGGCTGGCCAGGATCCTTCATAATCTCTGCGGTGCTGGTGCGTAAATCAGCCAAAAACTTATCAGCAACACCATGCTGGGTGTGCATATCCGTAATGCAAATGTGAATTCTAAGGAAAATAAAGATTTTAATCAAAGGATTCTATATTTTATAGACCAACACTTACCCGGATGGGAATTGCAGTGGATTAAGATTCCAACCCAGTTTGCAGAGCGCATCGGAGAGTCGGAAAATATCGAAAACATTGGAACCCATGGCTATAACCGACGTAGCTGGCTTGCCAAACACAAAAATGCCATCAATTTGACGCACTCTACAAAAATTAACAAAAGTCAATGTGGATCCATTGAAAGAGATATCATACCTACCCCTTCTCAATATAGCGAGACGTATCCACAATACGTTTTGTTGCCTCCAGATAGCCCTCATAGCCAAAGTTCATCATTGTGGCCCAACAGGCGGCAATGATGCCACCAGCACGTGAACCATTCACAGTTGGTGAGCCGTAAACGCCACCCGGCCAATCGGTTGTGACCGTAAACTGATGATCCTTGAACTTCTTTTCCGAGTACATGATAACCGACGAACCCTTTGGCGCAAAACCATATTTATGCGTATCTGCCGAGATGCTCGTGACACCCTTGACCCCAAAGTCAAAGTTACGCAACTCATAGCCAGCATGACGCACGAGAGCAACCACAAAGCTGCCCAAACAAGCATCCACATGCACGGGTATATCATATTTAATGCCCAATGCAGCAATAGCTTCAATATTATCAATAGTGCCATATGGAAAATTAGGTGCCGAGCCAACAAGCTGATAAAAACAATAAAGATTAGTTAATTTTATATTGAATAGCATAGTATGTATGTATATTACTTACCATTATGGTATTTCTATTGATGGCACGCTTGAACTTCTTAATGTCCACCTCGTAAGTTTCCGGATCGAGGTCCACGTAACGCACATGAATATTAAAGTATTGTCCGCCCTTATCGAAGGCAGCATGCGCGGTACGTGGCACCACAATGTTGGGCTGGTGGATACCCTTGTGTTCACGGGCATAATCTCGATATGCTTTCATGGCCATGCAAATGGACTCAGTGCCGCCGGTTGTCATTGTGCCGCAACTGGAGCTGCTGCCATGGAATAGTGTGCATGCCATGCGCACAACTTCTGCCTCCATTTTGCATATACCCGGAAAGAGATCGGCATGGAGGGGATTGGTGTAGGATGCCTTGCCATAGACCTCTGTGACCAGCTCTGCCAGCTGCGGATTGTAGCCGTAGACAGCACCAGAAACGTGTCCATCGCGCCAGTCATAGTGTCCTGCCTCTAGATGATCGTCGACTAGGCCGAGGATCTGCTCCTTGGTCAAACCCTTTTCGGGCAGGCGAGTATTATAGACCAAGTGTTCATTGTTCTTCTGGATTTCTGACTCAAAATCATTTTTCGCCTTGCTTAATTCCTTTTCAATTTCACGTCGAACCGCCGGCAACTTCTTGGCCAACTTGAAGAACCGACGTTTACCTCGAACATAGAGATCTAAAAGCGACGTAAGTATGAACAGTATTAAACTAATCGATAAGCGGGTGTATCAAAAATCTTAGTTAATGGTTCAATAATAATAAAATAATTGCTTTACATTGAACAAGAACCGGTAGCCAAGAAACTTAACGATCTCTTAGTACTCAACGAAAAAACTAAAGAATTTATAAAATAAATGTAACAGTTTCTTGTGTACAACTGTGATAACTGTTGTATGGGATCGTTATTATAAAATTAGTCATATGTATTTTCCAAACAAAATGGGGCAACCTACATAAAACTTATAAAAGGTACATATGTAACCTCAAGACTTTTAATATCTAATTGTGTCAGAGCGTAACAATTATGAAATGAGAAATGGCAATGTTATGGGATGATTTGCTAACAGAACACTTGTGAACTATGCTCAAAAACTATTTTTACACCTCTAATCTTTTTGATTGATTACAATTTAAAGATCAAAAGGTCTAGTAAAGTTCAAGGTACATGTTGAATATTTTAGAAGCAAAAACTTGTAGTACATTGCATTTGAGATAAGATTATGGAATGGATTAAAATGATTAAAGCTTTAAAAAAGCTTGCTGTAATGCTTACTTTCATCTTTGGCTAGCTCTGTCCAGATCCAAACGGTGCCCAACACTGTTGTTGCCGTTATTGCTGCCACCTGCCAGTGCTCCTTGTTGCCAAAAGCGCGATTGATGCAGCCCCCGACAGGCTTCATGCAATCATTGACAGAAAATGGACGCATTGTGGCCGTCAACTAAAAACGAAAGTAGATTTTATGAAAAAAGAATGAAGATTTGCGGAGAGTTTTAAAACACCGCCGCACTCGTACGCTAGAAGTAGATAACTGAAATAATTGCGCGAACAAGGTAGTTGGCTGGTATTCGCATACGCAATGCTCCGCAAACTGATAAGGCTATTGTTCGTGCTCTCATGTTATTATTAAGTTATAAAGTCGTATCTTGAAAATATTTTCTTAAGTGCAAACAATAACAATTGCATTGTTGCCATTTAATCACAATCACAGTTCACTCACCTGCTATATTTGAGTAATAATAAAATATTGGGCACTTAGCAAAATGTTATGAATAAGTGCAAATAGCTTTACTTGTGCCACCTGCTTGTTTTCGTATGAAATGTTACTAAACAAAGCGCTCAGTAACAGCTGCTGCACCGGCAGCGATAGCAAACAAACAGCATATCGATAGCAATCGAATGACAAAAGTAACAAGACCAGGGCTGGTACACTAATAAGAGCACCTGTGGACGTTTGCTGTATCGCGATCGACGCAATTTTATATGAAATGCCATTCACACTGAATGTTAACTCAATATCGGCTGTGACATACATACATAAATTAAATAATCGATCCTAAACATACTTTGTTTTGGTTTGGTAACATAAACAAAATTGTCTATTAATTAAGTTAAAATGCTCTTCAAGCTGCCAAATTCACTTAAGTTGGTAATGGTTTTTGTAGATACACAATTTTATTCAGTTAATATTGTCTATATCTCTTTAGTGCAACCGTTTATTGTCCATACGCTTTGCAAGCAATGTTAATGTTCAAAATTTTCTTAAGGTGAGCAAAAATAAATGTATTTTATTTTTAAATACATATATATATTCTATTTAACTAGATCAAAAGCGAGCACGGAGTGCGTGAAATAACATTAAGTCATCCGAGCACACGAAATTCCCTATCGATGGACATGATGACTGTGCTGCACGAGGCTCTCCTCAAAGACTGCGATAATGTAGATCTGCGCTGCATTGTTTTGACGGCTGAGGGTAAAGTCTGGTCTGCCGGCCATAATCTCAAGGAACTACAGCCCAATGATTTAAAGTATCGCGATGCAGTTTTCCAAAAGCTAACCGACATTGTGCTTGAGATTAAGAAATTGCCGGTGCCGGTGATTGCCAAAGTAAATGGATATGCTGCTGCTGCTGGTTGTCAGCTTGCGGCTTCCTGTGATATTATCGTGGCGTCAGACAAGAGCATGTTCTCGACCCCAGGGTAGACGGTTGAAATATAAATCTTTGCTCTGTTTCTTACTGCACACTTTTTTTTATAGCGCTGGAGTTGGAGTCTTTTGCAATACTCCTGGTGTTGCCATTGGTCGTGTCATGTCGCGTCCCAAATCTGCGTACATGCTTATGACGGGCCTGCCCTTGACCAGCCAGGAGGCCTACTTAGCTGGTCTGGTCTCCAAAGTAGTCCCCGAAACGGAGCTGGATAAAACAATCGAGGAAATCGTTTGCGCCATTCGCTCCAAGAGTCGTGCTGTTCTTTGCCTAGGCAAGGAATTCTACTATGAGCAACTGAATCTACCGCTTGAGGTGGCCTATGTTAAGGCCAAAGCAAAAATGAATGAAAATCTGCAGTTGCCTGACTGTGCCGAGGGCATTAAAAGCTTCATAGAGAAACGTGCACCCCAATGGAAGCATACAAATTAAGTTTCAAGACTTAGAACATGTTGCATTTACATACAGGCAAATATAGTTTCTACAACTGCGCATTTGAAATGTAATAGATCAATACTGAATTCATAAATCATATATAACATCCTCATTGAGTAAAGGTAAGTTCTCACATATTATAAATAACTTTTTATGTGATTTTATACTTAACTTTAAATTTCAAAGAAAATACCTTGCGAATCCAAAAATTAATGCAAAACATATGACGAATACATATAAAAAATATATGCTTTACAGGTCCAGGTCCAAAGATAAGAATATATACTGCTTTCGAAAAATGCTGGCCATCATGTAGTTAAATACCGTCTTCGGGAAATGAGCATGTCTTCACACGCGGAGTACAGTCTCTGTAAAGAAGACTACAGGACACCATATCACATTGAATGTGATTGTCCAGCCATTATCCGGTCAATAAGGAAGCGCCTGCATAGCGAGTAAGATATGTCTCGACAAGGGATCTGCTCGCCTTCATTATGAAAGCGAATTAGGTCTTGTTCATTAAGTTACAAAAGGCCAAGTGGTCGCAATGAAGTGAGAATACCTCATTGTATTGTTATATCACATAACCAATATTTGAAATTTTTGAGGTTATATTGTTAGTCTATTTGGTTGTTCTGTTTAAGTGGTTGGACGTCGAAAGTTCTTGAGGCTGGGCGAATGTGAGCCAAAATTAAAATAAGAATTAATAAACACATAAAAAAATATTTGCGTTGTTGCTGCCATTTTTATTGTTGTTTAAATGGTAGAATATAACACTTATAGTTTGTGGAACATACGTACATATATACATATACATTCATGCATTATATGCATATTTTTAAGTGACAAAAATTATTAAGAAACAAAAATTATAAAATACTGCTAAGTTCTGTTATTTGTTGTTGCAATGCAATAATTCTTCTGCACTTGTTGCTCCAATTTAGGCCTCGGTAACGGGACGCTTCTCAATCCAGGCCTTGATGGGCTCCAAAGCATTAACGGCCTCGACGGCGCCACGCAGAGCGGGATATGGTTCTAGAAGATCACGCTTGGCCATAAAGTTCAGGTAGTCGATGACGCCGGCAAAGTAAACATCGGCCCAGGTAAGCTAATGTATATACATACATATCATATAAGTTAAAGGAGTTGAGAAATTTTTCTTTTTATATCTAACCTTGCTCAATGCGAAATGACCATTGTTCTCCTTGACTGTTTGCTCCAGTTTCTCCAGATAGAATGGAATGATCTCGGCAAATAGGGGGACCATTTTTTTCGCTTTGAGCTCCTCATCGGGCTCATAATGGACGGCTCCAATTTCTGTACATTAAGAATTCCAGAGTTAATCAAGGACACAGAACATAAAAACTTAAGCACAGATTGCTTACTGGAACGGAAGTCAGTGATGGTATCAACAACAATATCAATCTGCAGATCCTCCCACGGCGTTGCACCGGTTAAGCCAACAGTCTTGGCCAGATAACGAGCTATCGAAACGCTCTGATGCAATCGCTTGCCATCCACCTCCAGCACAGGCATCTGACCCATTGGCATGGCTAATCAAAAGTTTAGTGGTTACTCTTCCATTATTTTAATAACAAGTACAACACTCTTTGTCTTTCTCTTTCAACTTACTTGACTTCAAGGCGGGCCATTCCTCGCTGGCAACACGAACATCTTTGTAGTCGATGGCACCATAGGCTAACAGAAAGCGCAATGGCTCAGCCAGGGCCTTGATATCGAAATAGTATAGGTTATAGCTGTGCTTGACGGGTGCTTTGTCGGCCATTTTTGCGTTTACTCAAAACAAATTCCTTGAAATAGTAAGTATGTATCGATTTAAATATTTATATTATATGCTCGGCAAGCTGATTAGTGTTCTCATATAATTATTAAGTTAAAAAGCTGACTCTTGTAAACACGTGTTTAAAGCGAAGAAATAAAATCACACATTTCTATTTTAAGGTTGGGGCTGTTCACTCACCTGTTATTGCTCTGACTAATATTTTAATATTGGGATCTAAGCAAAATTTTCTGGAAATATGCAATTTACATTGACCAACTAACGAAAGACGAGAATACAGAATTGTTCATGTTAACTTGCTGTAAACATTTACTCTAGATCGAAGAGAACGGAAGTAACGAGTAGCTGGTCGGTTCCCCTGAACGGCACTCAGCTGTGGTTGTTTTGATTATTGCTTCTTTGTTTACAATATGCATCTGCCGCGATGTTTGATTTGGTTTGATTGTTGTTTTGCACTGCTGTCTTATTGCTGGGCAATGCAAGGCAAATAAGTTAATTCTTTTATGCATGTAATTTTGCGTAACTTAATCATTTAAATGTATCCTTTAGATTTTTATACCCTTAACCCATAAAATGGGTAAATAAGGGTATAATGGTTTTGTGCAAAAGTATGTAACAGGCAGAAGGAAGCATCTCCGACCCCATAAAGTATATATATTCTTGATCAGCATCAACAGCCGAGAAGATATAGCCATGTCCTTCTGTCCGTCCGTCTGTATGAACGCGTGGATCTCAGAGACTACAAGAGCTAGAGACTTCAGATTTTGTATATAAGTTCTCCTATACCATGAGCAGAACAAGTTTGCTTCAAACTATCGATAACTATTCTGGTTTCCGATATACACATGGAATCGATAACAAAAAATATCGAATTTGGAAAATGTAAAAATGAGGGTTGAAATAGTGGGTAACGATAGAACTTTTCCAAATTGGTTTAGAAACACCGGAGATATCAAATTTAATCGATTGAAGCTAAGTCAACTGGGTTCAGGGTATCTTCTAGTCGGGCTCTCCCGACTAGAGCCTTCTTACTTGTTTAGTTAAAGACTTCTAAAGAATAAAACCCAGCCCTAAGAACTATTTTTTGGATGATACCGTTTAAATGATCCAGAAGGTTGGTGGTATTGCCTTTGGTTTTATACTCCTTACCGCACTGCATACATTTTGCATGTTTTTGTATCGGCCGTCTTTGTAAAATATTTCCAAGCTTTAGAAAACCCTTTTGTTCGTTTTTGTCCTTTGTCCAGAAGCACATTAGCTTTATTGAAAAACTTATCCATTTGTAGTAACAATTACAAGCAATTTTTTTATTACAACTATCAACACGTGTCTGACGCTTCTCAAAGTGAGATAGAGTTATACTCAAAATTGCAGAATAAAATGAGATCAGTAAAAAAATACTAAATAAAATAATTAATAGTATTAAACTATCGAGTGACCGATAGTACCATCGATTGTGTGCGACCTCTTATTGTAGCAAGCATAGTAGGGAAACAAGTGATAAGAAATACTGGCATATTGCTTAGTTAGCATTACATTCCAGCTCTGTTTTCCTGTCTTGTTACTTTATTAGTCTATGGTGCCACGTATTCAATGTTAAATACTCGTTGCAAAGCTGAGCTGGAAAAACCATCAATGGCACTATCGAAAGTTCGATGTTTTCTGCATTCGAAACACATCGATGTTTAGGTGTTCACTATCGACAGTTGATACTTTTTCTGCGTTCTAAGTAAACTGCTTGTAGGTTGTATGCAAATTATGTTTTGTGCTCCCAAAACAAAATAAAATGTGTAACGCATAGAAGAAAGCATATACGGCCCAAATATATATATATGTATATACATGATCAGAATCGCGAGCTGAGCTGATATTGCCATTCCGTCGGTTTCTGAGCTATTGAGTTGAAACTAGGTCTTAATTTCGTTGCAATGAGATCGTTTGTCAAAATCGGCCAGTTTGCATTACGTAAAGCTGTTCCAAATTCTGGGCATTTTAAGTTACTGAAGAACTTGATTTTTTACAGTCGAAGAGTGTTCTTTCAATCATTTGCTGAAGGCCTGGACGCTAGCGCTCGTTAATTTAACTTAGCTTTAGTATTCTTGTGTATTATAGCTAATTTTAAAAATAAAAAATAAATAATAAAAAAAAATTTTCTTAGTATTTGATTTGATTTGATACGCATTTCATCCAAGAATTTCTTCAAAAACAATTATGCATGAAATTTTACATAGCAAATAGTATAAAAGCTAATTGTTTATCTTAGTTCCAATCAGTTTAAGCTATTTTAAATGAAAGTTGCACTGACTTTGTATATACGGATAGGACTCCGGATAAGCCACCTGGTGGTCAAAAAACGGGATAAGGTCCCTTAAAGGCCCGTCTCTTCTACGGACATAAATCAATCATAAGAAACAATAAAAATGCAATGTTCGTATTTAAATTTGATTTTTGTAAATTATAAGATAACTGTCAGAATTTCCTGACCCCGTTAGGTATACATATATGTACATATATGTACAATATGTTCGCGATAAATTGTTTGCGATGTATTTAATAAACTTGAAAAACAGGCAACGTTTTTCTTTCTTCTCTTCAACTCTTTGTATCGTAGCAAACATTTTGTAACTACGTGGAAAACAGCTATAATATAAGAAATCGGAAAATCTAATCTAATTCTTTGGAAGATTATCGGAGGAAGATACTGTCCGAACTGCAATTTCTGATCACCAGCCCTATAGTTATTGAGCAAGTTAATAGACATACCAGTCGATACAATAGCTGACTTATAAATTATGACAATCCTTTGGCTTACCACTTAAAGTCGAGCACAAAGCCCTGAACCTTGACTTTGAAGCGTCTCCACACAAGTGACCTATTTTCTACTGGTTGTCTAATTTAATTGACCAACTACATTTTTCAATTTGCATTCATTTAATATTTTGTTAATTTAATTTTGTTATTTTTCTATTTTCGATCCAATATTTTACAAGCTTTAGGTTGGTTGATTAATATTATCAAATAGATTTGTCAAGTTAAAAGAAAAAAAATAAGTAAATGTGAAACAAAAATACATTTCGAATAAAAAAATTAACAGATAACGAATAGAGAAAATATATTTGCAGGTTCAAATAAAACCAATTATCGTACTTTCGAAAAGTATGCTCAATTCTTATTTTGTGTTTAGTTTATTGAAAATGTGTGTTGGTTTTTTTTTTATATTGTGCAAATATTTTAAAATACAATTACAATGCTTGAAGTGTACAATAATTAAAAAAAAAAAAGGAAGAAGAAACAATAAAAAATAATAATTTTAAGAAATGATAAAGTTGATATGTTTGGCAGTTTTTTGTCTGTTTGGAATTTAAATTTCTCAGATTAGTTACATAACCAATACTTGGAATTTGAGGTTATTTTGTGAGTCTTTTTGGTTAGTTTTCTGTATTTTTTTGATGTTCCGTTTAAATGGTTGGACGTCGAAAATTCTTGAGGCTGGACGAATGCGTGCCAAAATCAAAATCAAAATGAATAAATACATGAAAAAAATAATATTTGCTGTTTGTTGTTGTTGTTTAAATATTAAAAACTCTGCGCATTGAAGTAGATATAGAATATTAAACTTATAGGATGTGGAACATATATATTCATGCATATAAGCATTTATACACAAAGATAGATATGTAGTTTATATATATGGTATTCAAGTGTTAAGCATATACATATGTACTAGGATATTTACTAAAAGTAGAGTAATATTATAACTGTGCAATAGTATTTGTTTAAAACTTTTTTTTTATGTAAGTATTTGAAAATAGTTCCATTTTCGAGGCAATGCAAAGAGAATCAAGCCAAAAAGAATTATTAAATGGCATGTGCTAAAAAACTATTCATTAATTTTTTTTTGGAAAAATTCCAAACGTAATCCCGTGCGTGGCTAAAAACTTTGAATCCCAATCGAAAAGGGCACATATAAAATGTGTGTGTCTGTGTGAGTGTGTTTATGTGAAAAAAATTATAAAGAAAAAAAAATAATAATGGTGCTGAGTTCTGTTGTTGTTTGTTATTGTTGTTGTTGTAGTGCAATGATTCTTCGTCCGCACTTGTTGCTCCATTTTAGACCTCGGTAACGGGACGCTTCTCAATCCAGGCCTTGATGGGCTCCAAGGCATTGATGGCATCAACGACGCCACGCAGAGCGGGATATGGTTCTAGAAGATCGCGCTTCACCATATAGTTCATGTAGTCGATGATGCCGGCAAAGTAAACATCGGCCCAGGTCAGCTAAGGTATACAGAGAAATCAATAAAGTTTAAGGAGTAAATTTAAAAGTTTTACTGTATTTAATCGTACCTTGCCCAATGCCAAATGACCATCGCTATCCTTGACGGTTTGCTCCAGTTTCTCCAGATAGAATGGAATGACCTCGGCATTAAGGGTGATCAGTTTCTTCTCCTTGATCTCATCCTCGGGCTCATACGAGACGACTGCAATTTCTATACATTAAAAATTCCAGAGTTAATCAAGGACACTGAACATGAAAACTGAATCACACATTGTTCGCTACTTAGACGGAAGTCATTGATGGTATCAACAACAATATCAATCTGCAGATCCTCCCACGGCGTTGCACCGCACAAGCCAACGGTCTTGGCCAGAAAACGAGCCATCGAAATGCTCTGATGCACACGCTTGCCATCCACCTCCAGCACAGGCATCTGACCCATTGGCATGGCTAATCAAAAGTTCATTGATAAGCCTTTCACTCTTTTTATAACAAATACAACACACTCTCTCTCTCTCTCTCAACTTACTTGGCTTCAAGGCGGGCCACTCATCGCGGGTGACACGCACATCTTCGTACTCGATGGCACCATAGGCGAACAGATAGCGCAATGGCTCAGCCAGGGCCTTGACATTGAAATAGAAGAGGGTATAGCTGTGCTTGATGGGCTCGGCGGGTTCGGCGGGTTCGGCAGGTGGTGCAGCTTCACCGTCGGCGGGTGGTGGTGCCTCACCATCGGCTGGTGGTGCTGCCTCGCCCTCTGCTGGTGGTGCGCCCTCAGCGGCTGGTGCTTGTGCTTCGTCGGCCATTTCTGCGTTTACTCAATGCAAAATTCCCTGAAAGAGTATCAATTTCAGTATTAAAAATCCGGCCAACTCTTCAATTTCTTATCGAATTTGTTTTTGTTTTTATACGCAGTTTGTTTGTTTAAGCATTGAGAATCTCTCAGAAAACAAAAATGGGGCTGTGAATTGTTTGTTTAACTTTATGTTTGTGGAATTAGCGATTATTCATATGTGAATTTGAAGGTTGGTTATAAACTATTTTACTACAATTCTGATAAGTTAAACATGAGATAATGTTGAAGCAAAAACAGCATGATTGTAGTATATCAAGCGGTGTTTAAAAAACGAAAGTGAAACTAGCAAAAGTCGTTAAATTTTCGCTTTTCACTGTTTTAGAACCAAGAAAGAGTCGCAGTAGAAGCAAAGTAAGAGAACGGAAAAAGGGAAAAGCTGTCGTCGTTTCAAATAACACTTTAATTAATGCAATAATAAAAAAAATTAAATCATCAAAAATAATCATAAAAAGTAGTACTTTTGCGTCACTTTCGATTAAATTTTGTATTATTAAAAACTCATGACACAATTTTGATTATTTTGCCATGACATAATGATTATGATAAGTAATCTTAATTAAATTAACTCGTTTCAAGTATTGTGACTTATCTTAACTACTACTTTCTCAACCAATTTATATGAAAATTTTCACAGATTTTCATAAGTTTGTTGTTGATAGGTTCAAGATTTTTATGAAGGGTATCAGTTTGCTTGCCGGCTTATTTGCTTATTTTTTCAACTACAAAATCCACTGCCGAAGAGCAGGAAAACTTCATAATCCAGAGAATCGCACCTCTGACTTTTGACAAGTTGACAACATCTAACGAATACGGAACGGAATTGTACCGTTAAATATTTTTTTTTAAAACCTCTTCTTTAAATATGAACGTATATTCATATTCATATACTTTCTTTTACATACAAATACATAAATGCAACGCGTGTATTTTATTTTTGTGATTTCGCTCGAGATCAGACTCTTAGAGAGTGGGTCAGACGAAAAAAGTCGTGCGCTCGATCAATGAGCGTCAAAATGTGAGGAATACTTAAGACATTAAAAAAAAGCAATAGAGGAAAGATTGAGTTAAAAACAAATCATCGATTTTTGAAGTAGTGCTTCAATACTCGTGTATGAAAATGACATGCGAAAGTGCGAATGTGGTGTACTACAAGTTGCGGTCGAACGGTGCAGATCTTCGTCATAAGACCAGAAATTGGTCACGAGCTTATCGATGAACATATACTTAAGCGACAATGTTAAAAGTAAATCAAAGAGTACTGTAAATTAAAAAAACAAAATACTTAAATATACCAAATGTTTAACACAGTGGCAGCACCATAAATTAATTCATTATTCCATATAAATATCTTCAAAAGAATCGATATAATGAGGTGAAGCGATAGCTATAAATAAGACAAAATACTAAAGCTATCTGATCTAGATCAAAATTCTATAACTACAAAGCTATAAATTTCTCTTTTCATCCATTGAGCTTCAGTAACATTTCGTTTAGTTTAGTATTTCTTTCAATAATACTCATCAAATTTCTTGTTTACTTGTTACTTTACTATATTACACAATATAACCTTCACCTGATCTGTAATTAAGCCTTATAAACCATTTCTTTCTCGAGCTGTCCATATTTGTCGCTTGCGTTACCTTCAAATTCTTGAAAATGCCGCCAGACAATAAATTAAAAAAAAGTTGACAACAAATCTTATTACCATATAATTACAAATATACACACACACTATATAAACGTATGTATATGCAATATATAAGGTACTTAATCGATTTCATATGGTCTGTAAAAGCGGAAATGCATTGATTATGCCCGAGACTGAAAGTGGAGGAGGAAAACACAGACTGAGACTGAAACTGAGACTTTGCTCCACACCCACATACAAATTTCGCATTGATCAGTTGCAAGAACTTTGTTTTTGTCGTTGTCGTTGGGGCGTTGGCGCTGTTTTTGCTTCACGCCCCTTGTTCCATTGTTTTTATACTAAATATTTTATGATAATATACATGCATAAACAGATAGGGACAGGAAGTGACGTTGAAGCCCTTTGCCTCTTTGGTAAGAAGAGAGATTTTTGAATTGGCTTTTAATCGTTGTCTTTTGGCTGTCTGCCCATTTGTTCATTCAGTCAGTCAGTTAGTCAATTAATGGCTGCCTCTTCTGCTGCGATTTTTGTGTCTCAAATTGCAACAATCGATTTGTCTACCATCTCCCTCCATCTCTCAGTATCTATCTCTGTTGCACAAACTTGTTGCTGTGGATGCTTCAATTGAATTCAATTTGGCATGATCCATTGCAGGGAGGGGGAGGAGGCGGTTAAGACGGCTGGTAGCGGCACGGGTTGGCGCAAGGGCCATGGATGTATTTTAGTGTCATGATTTAATTAAATTTCAATTTTAAATTTGCTCGTCTCTGTGCTATTTTAGTGCTTTGATGTTTTGCTATTTCTTCTTCCTTCCTCCCCCGACCATTTAATTGTGTGAAATCGATGGTCGATTTTTCATTTCGTGCGAAATGTCAGGAAAACAAAATGTTGGAAGCGACCCGAGAAGGTAAAGCTAGTAACTTATGATGCGAGTAGGGAAAAATATATATTGAACTTAGATTATAATACACATTTTCTTAGCCTACACTATTTATCTGCTTTAAAATCAACTAAATTATAAGAATGGTTTATAATTTTCCTTTAAAATTATAATTTTTCTATTGTTATCATTATTCCAAATATCTCATATCTTAAATTGCCTATTAAATGTTTATTTCAACCCATAATAGCAGTAACCGGGTATCATTTTTCACAATCTTGAGCACTTTGCGTCTTGAAGTCTCGTTTATTTTGTATTTATTCAGGTCAGGGACCCTTAAGTACGTCACGTGACGAATTAAGGAATCCAGTAACCAGGTGCTTAACAACATATAGAAAATGTAGTGAGTGAAAAATAGCTCGCACTGATTACACATGAACTGAGAGTTGGATGATTGGATTCTCCAAATGAAATTCTTATCAATGACACGAGCATTGAGTACTTATATTTTGTGCCCATTATAAAAATAAATCGTTTTCTTATATTTATTTTCTGGCGGTTATATAAGCTCGTGCCAGATTTTTGAATTGCACTTTTTTGTTAAAATTATTCCGTACGTTAAAAGTATGTACCTTACAGTTCGAAATTCGTACGCGCACTCCACGATTGAAAATTAATTTGGATTTCGAATTTACTATTTTCTAATGCGATTTGTCGAACGTTGTTGTCCTTCACATATTTGCGTGCGAATGATTTGAGTCGTAAGAAAGAACTGCGAATGCTCGAAACGAGTTCAAAACTTTTCAATTTCGAATCGATTGACCCACAAATCAATTAAAAAGACAGTTCCAAATTTAGGCACGAACACACGAAGTTTGCAAAGCCGAACGACGACGACGCCGAAAACGTTGATCACTCGACTTTCGAAGAATTTTATTGTTCTTTTGGCAAAGGAAACTTTTTAGCCATTTACTTAATTACATCACTTCAGTATTCAATCACTTTGGTAATTTGTCTATTGTATGATTTCAAATTCAATTTATTTTCTTTTTCGTGTATTGCTGTCCTTTACGTTGTGCCTTACCTGAATGAAACTTTCCAAAATATGTTCAGCTCCAGCTGCAGCTTCCTTATTGACAATTATGCTTTTGGAGATTGGCTTTTGGCTCTCTTCTTTTGAGCACTAGGCTGATCACACTCAGGGAAACAATTAAATCTGAACCGATCGCAGCAACAGAAGCAACTGCAACAGCAATGAACACCGACTATTGTTGGAGAAGTTGAGCGCCGGCTTTTATACGTTCCAATTGTCTAAAAAGGCGGCGCCACTCCCACATGGAATTTCTCGTGAGTGTGGCGAAAGCGGCGTGCGCAATGAGAGTTTTTCTTAATAGTGAGTGGATCGCTTTGGGGTTTTGTGCTGCTCTGCGCTCTCGCTATCGCTGTCACTCAGTCTCTCCCACTCTCTCTCTCTCTTAGAATACTTTCGTGTTGTTGATGCGACGCTTAGTTTAGTATTAACTAAATAAATAAGATAACATTTAATTCAATAATTCTAACATAACAAATACAACATCTTTTTTTAGCACTAGCATTCATATATAAATTTCATTCTGCAATTCACTCTCAGACCAAAAAAAAAAATGCAGCTTAGTGGAGACAGAGAGAGAGAGAGAGAGAGAGTAACTAAGCCGGCGGCCGGCCGGTTTAATGCCGATTTGTGTGTGTGTCAGTGAGAGTAAATGCATTTGATTTGTGTGCTCGTGTGGGCGTTTGGACATGTCCCTCTCTCAATGCCTTACAAAGGAATTTTTTTGCTAGATGAATTTAATTAAATGCCGTTTCTTTCTACTTGTTTATTGTTTGCAACTTTACCAAATTGGGCATCAACAATTAGTTCTTGGATAATTTATTCACATCAGCTCTTACAATTTTCATATTTGCATTCTTCGTAAGCCATTTACATATTTTCTCAACTAAATATTTGGCGAGCTTTCAATTATGAGCCAATTATGGCAAACTTAACTAATATTTGTCACAGCTCTTAGTTTGTTTGACACATTAATGATAGTTTAAACAACAAAAAAGAGAGTCAATATTGATAAATGTTGCTTTAAAGTTAGTTTAACGATTATTATCTCAACAAGCAAGTTAAGTTTGTCTTAACACCCACAAACATCTTTCGTTTAAATGCTTTTTATCTTAATAGCATCGAGATTCAAACCAATTTTAGCTGCAGGATTTTTTCATTTCCGTTGGAAATATTTCTTTGTCTAGGGCTCGATTTATTAGGAAAACAACAATTGGGAGAAGGGGAAAATTTGTTGTAACGCCAACATGATCCCCCCAGTCACTTATTTTTCAAATGTTTACTGCCTACTGGTGCCAGGCAATGAAATCTGAGCGCAAGATATTTTTGTTTATAATAAAGTGCAAACAGGCAAAGTCCAAGGGAATATGTAAGCTGGTTCTGGGCAGCTGCCTTGGCTGATTGAGTGTGAGTAAATAAGATCTGGAGAGAATATCAAATAAATCGTAAATAACTCAATAAAAAAAAACTCTAACGCTAAACTGTTTTCTTGAATTTAAATTGCTCTGCGTAAGGTCTGCACGCACTGCTTGCTGAGCTTTTGTGCTGCTATGAAAGCTCGCTGCTATTAAATTTTCTACCGCAAATGCTTGCATTAAAGCTAGCTGCTATATCACTACAGCGATGTTTAAAATTATGCGCGGGAAATTAAACGGTTATTTGAAGGTTGATAAAAAGAGTGAAAACTGTGTGAAAACTGATTAGGATTGTGAAATTAAGCAGTTAGCCGGTGTCTCCCCAATATGTGAACTTTAAATCGTAGTTACTTATTTTGTTGATCAACTTTAAAAACGTTGAAAAATGCGCTTAGATAAGCAAAAATGAGTAATGTACTTGAGCAGTAATTAAACTGGCCCATCGGCCTCAATGTTCTTAATATTGGCAACGACAATATTCCAATATTGACGCAAAAAAATTGCTTGATAAGCCCGATAAGGTAAAAGTCCCCATACGGTTTGAACAATTTACAAATTCATAAATACATATGGAGTATAAAAGTTAAATTTACTTACTCAGAAAAGTTAAAAAGATTTTTTTTTTAAATAATTTTTGATATAATTTTTTTAGATATGCTTTTCACAACAGCTCTTGAACTAAAGAAAATAATTTAAGGTTTTGAAAAATTAATGTTTTCACTTTGACATTAGATGCAATAATTGCTTGGCTCTGAGAATTTTCACAACTTGAATTTTTACTGGTTGCTATCAAAAGCCAAGCCATTTTGCAGCTATTGTAGTTGTCGGCCTAGACTAATTAAGAATTTATGCCGCCTGCATGTAAATAAAAAGCAAAATAATAACAAACAAAAAGAATTATGACAATAATTTGCTGTAGAAAAATGCGGCAAACTCACAAACACAAATAGCATTAAACAAACCCATACAAACAAACAAACGCACACACAGCGACAGCTACTAAATTGTGTGAGAGTGTGCAATCTAAATAATAAAGATAAAGAAACAACAAAAAATTATAACTAAGGCTGCAAAGTCGGCGCAACAAATGCCAACAACTACAGCAGCAGCAAACAGCTGAAGCGAACAGTTAGCAGTCAGCAATAACAACAATGTTGCGAACGTGTGACAAAGAAGGAGAGCGAGAAACAGTTGAGTGTGTACAGTGGTTTAAATTGGTAAAGTTGCGCATGAAAGTTATAGCGATCATGTAGGAAACCAAATTATTTATACTTTGCTTAGAACTTTTTGAGTTCAATATGTTTATTATTATGGTCAATTAAATTTTTTTTAATCATTTGGATTATTTTGGTACACTTTGGTACACACAAGTTTAAAGCTACTTTTAGTGGCAACTTAATCTATTCTTATAAAATTAGGGACGAAACAATTAATCAAAGACGATACATACTAGTAACTAAACTAAATAAATGTTTAATAATTATGTGTATTTAGGGTGATTTAAATTTGATTTTGCTACAGTGCCGTAAATTTGCAATGCATACTTTCATATGGGGCTTAATACGGATTTGTAAATAGTGTAACCAATAGACAAAAGTATTATTTATTATACAAATGCATAAAAACAAATAAATTGATCTGATATTTGAATTTCATTAGCAATCTGGCCAATTTTAATATAACAAGGTACACATCTTTTTATTATGAAATTTTATTTCTCATTTTTGTAGTCGTTTTGTTCCACTGTCACGTGAGAGTTGTCGAGTGTGCACTTGCTACAGTGCGCAAATTTCGGATCAGTGCCAATTCAAATGCGCAGGTGAGCTGAACGTTTTCATTGCCGTTCGCTCGCTTCGTTCAATATATTCGTTCGTCATCCATTGCAGTCTACCTCTGTCATGTCTCTGTCGTGTCTGCGCAGAACACTTAACTAAAACGACACTTGTGTATGTGTTTGCAAATTGCGTATACGCCGCGTGCGCTGGCGGCTCATGAACTTGAGCAGAACTTTTAACTGATTTACGTAGTAGTCGTTGCAAGTGTGACCTTAAACTTGTGTGTTCTTTATTTGTAAACAAACTTTTGGGTCCGCAAAAAAAATGTAAGTGCAAAATATGACAATGATCACATAAAGTACACGTATTCAAGTAAAACATTTAAATAAAAACACTCAAACAACGAAATAATAAACTACGTAAAAAGCTGACAATGCACGCGCTTACAAAACTCCAGCTAATTGTTTAATTAACACGTGCACACAAAATACAAAAGAGCGAAAAAAAAAACAAATAAAATAGTTATGAAAAATAAAAATAATGAAAAAGCAAATGCTTTTACATAGCACATTTTGTCTGACAGCTGTTTGTGATGTCTGTGTTTGTTAATGTGCGTTTGTGTGAGTTTTTTAGTGGGTTTTTTTTGCTGCTTAATTTATTTATACACATTTATAAAGATCTAACCGTACTAACTCGTATCGGCTACGGCTTGTGTCAGTATTTGTTTTAACTCTCATTGCTGGCTATTTATTTGACTTAACCTAACGGAAAGTTACAAAAAGATGAAAAAAAAAAATATGAATGATGGGAAACAAGCGTACAAAGCTTGTTTAAGTGGAATTTCATAATTATGGGCTTCAAGTTATTGGAATTCCGATATCAAATTAAATGATCATATCGTTTTCATATCAATACTAAAATCACTAAGCTCCAAAACACATTTCAAGTATGTGTTAATTGTTTTTATGACAGCAATAAACATTTCCACTTTTTTTTCTTGCATGCAAATACTTATAATTTAATTATGTTATACTGTCAAGTCATGCAAAAGAAACTCCCTTTTTTATCTGCATTATAATACTTAATAATCATATCAGTGCTTTAATGATTATTGTTGCTGTTTGTTTTTGTGCACCGGAAATTCCTAGAAAAGGTTTAAAAGAGCCAATCGAAAGATTAGAGAAGAAGATAGCACAAAATGTCTGAACACTTAAACTTTGTATATAAACTTGTTGCATGTGCTGACACAAATAAAAGCAACCTAATCTTAGTCGTAACCAGTTTGTGAAGTTAAGTCAAAAGTCATACCGTAATTGACTCTATCAATCTAAAAATAGCGAATCAGGTAACCTAATGGCTAAGCAAAAATAGAAACACTACTAAGGTTACAACAAAAACTATTGCGTTTGTTGCACCTTATTCGATTGTAAATTTCTCTTCATGTGCTAAACTGCAACTGCTCTGTGAAAAATGGCAACAGCGCCAAAATGTTCAAACTTATCAGTTCTTAAATTTATGTTTTAACTTACGTTTACCGGGTTTTTTTTTGTAATTTAATAGTAATTTTTTCGGAAAATCCTATCTATCATTTATGAAAGCCAAGGAGTTGCTACAGTTCTGATAACAAAGCTTCCATAGCGATACCCTACTCAATAAAGTGAAGTACAAATTTTAAGTGTTTCCAAGAATTTTCTACTTAAAAATAACCATTGGGAGTGTTTGTAGTTTGCACGCAAGCTCAAACGGCATTGCAAAATTTAAATAGTTGCCACAGTCATATAAAAACTGATTTTAAAAATGGCCACAAGTACTTCAAACACAAGTTTCTTATCGCTTACGTATAGTTGATAAGATAGCTGGGGAAACAAACCTTGAAACTGCGTTTCTGATACTATATTTTTGCCAAATAAGAATCAACCTTTAGGGCCAACAATACAAGTGCAGTGTAGTTCCGTTAAGTCTGTGATTTATTTAAATCTATTTTGAAAATTTATCGTACTGGGTGAACAGTGTAATCAAATCGAATGTTGGTAGCTATTTATTTGCATTAATCAAGCAGTGGATCCGCTGTTAGAAAAGGGTTCATAAAACATGAATAAGTAAGAACCGGAACCCAAAGAGCTGCAAAAGAAAAAAAAAGTGATATGAAATTATGAGTTGAGACAAGATAAGGTACAAGTCTGCATAAATTGCCTTTACCAGTAAAAATCAGTTCTATGAATGGCCCTATATTGTTTAAAAGCCAAGTTTCTTTAAATTTTCATATATACCCCACATATTTAATCGATTTTCTACTGTTGTTTTCATAGCCAAGCATTTGAGCATTTCCAGCTGGCGTTTTCTGTGTCCTTTTCATTATCGCCGTTAGCGTCGCAACAGTTGCAAGTGTCCATGACCTTCTGTTCCTGTGGCTCAACATTCTTCTCCATGCTGCTATGGATCGAGCCCGAGGAATTGCGCAGCCTTGTCCTGCTATAGGACCGGATCAGAGAGCGACTTCGTTCAAAGTCTCCTTGCCCCAATAATTTGTTGGCCTTGGCCTTATCGTTAGCTGCCTTTTTATGGATCGACTTATGCTGGTTACCATACGCCACAGTGCGCACCTCCATATTGAGCTTGTAGATGGGCCCCTCACGATCCACAAACCCGAGGCGTTGACTCTCCTTTAATGCATGATCGACATCCTTCTGCAGCTGGGGTAGGTCATTGAAGCGTATATTTTGCTGCTTGGCCATTTGAATGATGATGTCCTCCTTGGTGCTGGGTCCGGGGAGAGACGCTAGGGCTCCAAATATGTTCAATCGATTCATTACTGTAATTTTTTTTACACTCAAAAATATTACGGCCAATTTGAAGCTTTATTTTTTTTTATGTTTTTGTGTTAATTCAATAGGAAAAGGGAAAATAAAATTCGTACAATTTTTTGTCGACGCTGTTCAAGCTCTAAGAGTAAATGATTTTTTTTTGTTTCATTTTGTTTGTGATCTATAGATGAAAAGTTAAATTGCTTCAACGCTTACTTTGTAAAGACAAAAATTCAAAACTAAAAATAAAAATAACGGAAACGGAAAACTATTAATTAACAAACTTAATAATGATGTTGGTCAAGAATATACTTAAATTTCATGCATATTTAATCTCTTTATGTATGCAATACCTCAATTGAAAATTCAAGCGCTTTGTCTAATTCCCCCAATCTAAACGTCACACATAATTAACTACACCTGACAGTTTGTTTTTGTGACTTTGTGACTAGTGTGTGACTATGCATATATATGCATATAGAACTGACGACGCTTTCTGCTTTTGTTTTTTTTTTTTTGCTTAAACCTCTGATTGCTTGACATCATTCGCAGTATAAATAGATTTTATTTCAAATTGTTGTCAAACAATATTTCGCTTAAAAAATACTTATCTGTAAATGTTTGTACAAGTTTCTTTGGAACGAAATGATCGTTAGTTACGTACTTAAACGATAATAATCGATGTTCATATGTATATCGATACGAATATTTTTCCATATTATATTTACTAATCCATTGATTTATGATTTATTTAAAACTTATTTTACATATTTCTTTTATAAATCAATTCGAAATGTGGTTTTAAATTTGTGTAAACTAAAGTCGAATTTTTTCATTCATTAATTAATCAGCTCAAGATGTTCAACCTTCAATTTAAGTATATAAACTTAAGCCGAGTGAACAAGTTTATTGAGTGCTTTACACAAATTGTTGATACTAAACCGTTTCGCTAATTTTCTACGATGATTATAGTAGTGTATAATTATCTCAAGTGTGTGTGAGTGTATTTTTAACATACATGCATATATATTTTTGCTTAAAATTAAATCGCTTAATAGCTATAATCCGAAATTGTTGCTTTTAATTTGTTATATATTGCAGCGCCCAAAAACAATAAAACTGCGCAGCTGTTGCCAACAAAAATATCACGAGATACGAATACGTGTTTTCAAAAAACAAACAAAACACAAGATAACATTTTTGTGGATACACAAACTGAAAGCTGAAAAATTCTAATTAATGTGAATCCAAAAGTGCAGCACAATAAAAAACAAAACCTTAAAATATAAATTATATAAAATCGCAGAGAAGCGAAAAAAAAGAGCTGTCGATCAACAGCGTCTGAAAAAAGAGTGAGAGAGCGTTAGCTTATAGTGTTGATAAGCGTGTTATCAAACACAATAAACATGGCCGACGAAGATCTCAGTCCGTTGCCATTTCGACGGGAGCGAAACTTGAGCAATCGTAACTTTAACAAACGCAACTCGCGTCGTCGCAGCGGCCAATCGTCAGCAGATGTGGAACGTCACAGTAGTGCCGTAGACGTTGAGTGCGGCGGACAAAGACGCGACAGTGCGGCAAGCAGCAATTCCAGTTCCTTTCAGCTCTCCTACTCGGTCAATTCGGATACGGATAGTGCGTTCAATCGTCGCTCAATCTTTAAAATGCGCGCTGCTAGTGATGAGATGGCGCCGCAAACACTGGAAACACTGGAAACGCCAACGACACCAACTGCGGATCCAGCGCTACTCGATGTACGGCAGAAGGTACAACGTTTCGAGACGCTTAAAGACGACCATTAGCTTTTTGAAGCAGGAGCGTCTGAGTCTCAAGCTGCTTGAGAATCGTCATCGTCCGAGCTTCTCACAGAACGATGAACCTACTCGACTCTATACACCACCCCCGCCACGTCGCATTGCGCTGCCGGGATTGGGGTCCTGCAGAAATTCCGTATCCAGTGCACACCTTAGCATTGATGAGGTGCGCTCCGAGGATGAAGTCGATCAGATCTCGGACTTTGAAACAGATCCCCAGACAGCTGTCGACTATGTGCAAAGCGAGACCATATCTGAGGTGTTGGGCAGTAACTTCTCCATCGATCCCGATGAACTTAAATCACAGACAATGCAGCGTTCAATAAGCGCGGAACCAACTAGCGAAGTATCCCTGCCACTAAAACTACGCAACGGCAAGGATTTCCCAAGGTTAGTACAAGAATTGTGATGAAGTTTCTCTGTTTAAGGCTTTCAAGTCTCAACTTTTTGCAATCAAAAGTGTTAAAGTGTTTAGACAGAACGAGGGTTTCACTCAGCATCTTAGAATTTTAATCTATTTGTTTCGCTTACGTTTTTCAACACCATTTTTTCGACCTTCGCATACTGTTCTCTTTTTTTTTAGCTGTGTGATTTCCATTTTAGTACTTTGCAAAGTCGAAATTTTAATTAAGCAACCTGACCATACAAACATTTGTTGATATTTATCGCTGCCTGTTTTGAAACTGAACTTAATTGGCGAGTGCTTGACAAAAGCTGTACCCGGGAGTGTTAATTAGGTTTGAGTTCGGTATTTGTAACCGGTTTGCGACTTGGAGACAACTGTCAATATCAAATAAACAAACACACAACAATACTCGATTAGGAAATGTACCAAAATTTATAAATAAAATATGTATCTGTGGAACTTAGACTCAGGTAAAAAGAAACTACAGCTTAAAGATGACAGACTCGGATCCCAACAATGGGCCAAGCGGCAGCAAGCCTACCAAGGCAATGAATACACAAGAAACCCAAGCAAATATTCCGAGGGTATCAAATACAAGGAAGAGAAAGTCGTCCGAGCGCAAGCTACAAGAAGTCAGGATTTCGAAAGCGGAACCAAGTTCAGAAGAACTCGAAAGCGTCCATGTCTTGCGCAAAGAGCCCCCAGACCTACTAAGCTCAGACCAAAAAGGATCAATGTCCCGACTGAGCACATGGAACAATCAAATGGAAGACTACAGCATCGAATCAAGATCGGGCAGCCAAATCAACGATGATTCAGATGGCGAATTACGTGATGCTTCCGATAGAAAATCAAGCATATCATATACCATGTATGATAAAAAAGAGGGATGTGTTGACGCGGTGGGTAATCAAACATTATTATTCTCATTATCGCACCGATCTAATTTCCTGCTAGCTTTTTAGTTTGTTGGTATCCTAGTCACCTGTGTTTCCATGGTGCTGCTAATTCTGCTCTCCTGGCTTCTCATTGAACAGCTGGGTTTTTTCGTAGATCTCATAAGGCAGGCCTTCATTGCAGTTCATCGAACCTGTGGACAGTTCAATATATTACAAGGAAAACATGATACTGTTAGGCACCTCAAGAGGGTAAGGCATATTGTGCTTTGTTGTGTAGAAAAAAATGTGTGTAGAAAACCTTAGAAATTAGTGATCTCCTAACCTGAATCATACACCATACCAAATTGTCTTTGTAGCTATTGCCTTGGCGTAGGCTTGCCTTATCAGCTTATCAGCTGGCAGTTGATTCACCCAGTGTAACCAGCCTTGCTAGGGAACTTTTTATCTAATGCGTAGTTGTTGTTCTCGTTTTGCATTTTTCGTAATGTTCGCTTCGGGGCTAGTAAAGTTGTCAGTTATAAAAGCTATAATAAGCTCAACGTGTTTGACCCTTGCAATATTATTATTTTTTACTTTTATCTTACACAGAAATTATCGCACGACCCCGAGACGAAAGACTGAGATCATTGGTACAACAAACCATGAACTGGTTGGCAAATTTCATTCAGTCTATCAGCCCAAAGACGAGTAAGTATTATCAATAATTTAACACAATATTTAGTTTATTTATTTATTAATTTTTATTTTTTAGAGAGGATGAGACTGAGATTGAGCTTAGAGACAAGAGCGATAAGTGTGTTCATCCCATACTCGAAGAGCTCATTCACACCGAGGAGACCTATGTGAATAATTTGTTCACTGGCTTGGATAACTATGGCAATATATTTCAACGCAAGGATCTACCACTCGGTTTGCGTGGCAAGAAGTATGATCTCTTTGGCAATATTGAACAAATCGCAGAGTTTCATCGCGATGAGTTTCTGCCCATGCTTCAGCGTAATCGTCGCGATCTAAAACGTTTATTTGATGAGTTTCTACAGTTTTTGGATGTGAGTGATTACTGAATTCTTATCTACTACATATGTACTTATGATTTGCTTTTTATACCAACCTGTTTTTGCAGCAAGACTGTTTCTATGGCTATGTGATATTCACGATGAACAAACAGAAATCATTAAAGCTGTGTGATCTCTATAAAAATTACTTTACAGTATGTAAAACAGTCGACATTTTGTTGTGATAAAACTCAGCAGTTTATATTTTCTTCTTTATATAGAGTATACGTTTGGAGCGCGATGATAAGCTGGGCATCAATAGCTTCCTCGTGCAACCTATTCAACGCATGGCACGTTATCCACTGCTCCTCACCCAGTTCATCAATGTAAGTAGACAGATGAACCAGCCTTTAAGCAATAACAACTAAATAATATCTTTAACTTGAAATTCTTACAGACATTCTTCAAGAATCGCGACATTGTTATGAAACCTCTTATTGAGTCCTGTTGTCGTCTGGAGAAACGTCTGCGCACTCTGCTGACTACAACCAACGAATCAGAGATCATTAACGATATTGTCGATTGCAATGAGGTGAGTTTACTCTGCCTTATAATCAATCATCAAGTACATCAACTAACAATAACTTTTCGTCGTTCTAGTTCAATGTGTATTATCAGGGCAAGTTTCGTAAGGTTAGCGAGTTTCAGGTGCTAGATCACAAGCTTAAGCGAAGCTATCGTGGCAAAGTCTTCATATTTGACAAGTGCATCATCTATACGGAGATCAAGGGTAAACATTTGGTATTCCACGGTCGCTATCCCTGTGAGCATATTGGTATTTCGGCTAAAACCAAATGCTTTACACTCTACTATGAACGTCGCAAGCAGCAGGAATGTGAATTTACAGCGGATCCGGCACAAATACAGCTCTGGTTGGATCTTATACGTGACATGATCAATAATTTTGCCAATGAGGAGCGACAGAAGCTGCAAGAGCGCTATTCGCGTGAAAACGATCATATGCATCGCAAGGCGCCAAGCTTTTCGCTCTATCGCGATTCGAATCGCTTCAGTTCGGACAGTGGAATTGGCAATATTTGGATAATGCCCAAACCAGAAGAGGATACGAGTAGCAATCGAACCACTTGGTATGCAGCCAATTAGGTACACTCTCCTTAACCTGAATTACTAAAAGATAAATCCTTCCAAGTGCTAAGAGTTCTGAACTGAGTTCTGACTTGAAAAGTCTGTGCAATAAGTCATCAATGTTGTTAAGTTAGCATTTGGCATTTTTTATTATCAACTTAATTTGTTTTAGTTAGTTTAGAATCAAAGAAAAGCCTAAAGCTAAACTACCAAATATTGTTTAATAAGTTGTTATTGTAATATTTTTAAAACACATTTAGGTGTATTTCTGTTATCGCAAGCTAAGTAAATTTTTGTCACCATAAAGTGCATTTATTCCAGCCGATTTGTATAAGATTTAGATAATTTCAGCTATTTGGTTAGATGTTATTGGCCAGATGTCCTGTACCTTAAATAATGCTTATCCAAAGCTAAATTTTATTTGACATTAAGACAAAAATCATATAGGATTAAGATTGAATTGTACCATAAATATAATAAATTTAAATGAAATCATTAAAGACTTTTATATAGACTAGCAAAAAAACTTGGCTGCAACTGCTTATAGCTAAGCTATGTGTTCATGTAGTGAATAGTTTTGGAAACATAAGCATATGAACAAAAAACCTTGACAAACATGAATGCCATCAATAATTACCTAAATATCATGTGAAATATTATATCCATGTTTTTTTCATTAAAAAAATCAATGCCTTCCTCACCAAAACGTCAAAAATCAAAAATATTAAATCAAAAAGTCGCACGCCACTGAAAAGCTTTGAAAAATCTGTTCGTACCCCGCTGTACCCTCATGCTTAATAGCTCTTCATTGCTAATGATTTGCCAGAAAAGCAATAAAACAACAAATAACTTGTTTGGCACATGAACAACTTGTGACATCACTTTGGAAATGTATAAAAATATTCAATTGGCGCTTATAAAAAACCACATGTACACCAAATATAAACATTGCTTGCTGCTCGCCTTGCCTTGCTCTGCGCAGCGGGGGGTATGAAGCTCATTAATCGCACCCAGAGAGAGATGTACAACCGCAATAATAATATCCCGATACGTTGCTGCCCCACGGAATTTATTATTAGAGACAACAATAAAATCAATTGCAAATAAAATAAATAAAATGAATTGTTAACAATTGTTCATGAAATTTGCAAACGTTGAAGACGTCAACAAACGACGACAATAATTAAGTATTTATTTATATATATGTAGACAATATATGGACGCTACTGAGTGATCTTTGTGAGATCATCGCCATAAATTCGTATACTGTTAAAGTGTAGCTAATATTTAAACGATCAACTTTGCTTGACAAATAACTTAGCTACTACTAAAAGTTTAGTAAAAAACAAGTTCAAGGCACATAAAATCAAAGTTTAAGATTGAAATTATAGATTATAGCCATGGTAATTGCCTTAATAACAGTTATGGAATTTAATCGACTACAAATTTGACTTAAATCAAGCAAATGAACTGTCATTAACTCGCTTCAAATCAACAAATTCCTGAATCAAAAAGCAAAAGTGTGCAATTATGGATACCAGAAGATATTTAAATATTTTTACTGTTTTATATATTTGTTTATAAACAAATACCTGACGCGTGCTACAAAAGAAGCGGGCAGCAAGGCAGACAGACACAGAGCGAGAGAAAGAGAGGGAGGTCAACAAGAGAGAGAGAGCTTTTGCTATAAAATTCGTGCTGATCGAGGCGCAAAAAGCTCGCTGCTAGCGAACAACTAAACTTTATGGCAAAATTTTTGTCAGTTGAATTTCGCATTTGCTACGCAGCGGTTTTGTGTGCGACTTAAAATGTGCCGATCTTGCTTGCGATTTAAGTGAAACGAAACTAAGCGTTAATAAGTCTAACAAATAGTAGTATAATATGTACTATAAATGGCCTGTCAAATAAATATTGTGTTATAAGTGAAACAAGTGCGCAATGTTTGCCATTAATTGGTTCGATGTGATTCCCGTTGCTTTCACATTTCTTGCCATAATCTTTGTGCAAGTCTTAAATGTCTATTTAAACATACGGAGCGATAAAACCTCGTCCAAGAATGCCGCTGATATCGTTGACAACGTAACTGCCGACGCTACAGAGAACCGAATATCGCTTAACGGCAACCACAACAGAAATGGATCCATATCGTCAACTATAGCTAATGGCAAGTTGGAAAAGCAAGCGAGCGTTTTGGATGGCGATAGGTAAGTTTATTGGGCTAAACACTTTTCTGAACAGCTTTTCCATCACTACGTTCTGGGTATATCGAACTTTGAGGCGTACTGTAATATATAGCGTTAAACAGCGCATATACGTGATAAGATAAGGCAACTCCCTCGATTCGGTGTTAGCTAGATGAGTGTAGTTATTATTTTTAAATTTGATTTCCAGGGAAAGCGTTCGGAGCGTGCCTTGCATAATAAGATGCACATGAATTGCATTTAAGCTTTCGTTTAGTTTATTATTTTCAGTAGTTCTCAACTTAAGTACTTTGGGAAGTAATGCCATACTGATAAGGTTTTTTTTTTTTATAACCAAAAATTGTTGGTTTAGTGAGCCAAAGCTTATAATTTAGTGTCCACAACGGATGTGATGACCAATCAAATTGTTCAACGGCATGTGATATTATCATTATACCACATAAAAAAATACAAAATATATGCGAATTATTATTGCAAAGTTTATAGGACGTTTTCATTGCTCATTTAATGGTAAATATTTGTATTTTGGCATTAAAAATAATCTGTAAACTGACATTTCCTGACATTTCCTTCAATATTTGAGTCTTAAGTGCTCTAAAGTTTTAATTACTGTTATTGGAAATTCTTTTTGTTATTTGTTGAAAGTTTTGTCAAATTTTCAGTCACTTCAGAGATTCCCTTACCACATGCTTCATGTATTGTAATGTTTACACTCTTCACACACTTTTTGTCTCCCTTTGTGTTTTTTTTTTCATACATTTTGTGCACGCGTTTTTTTGTTCTATGTTTTCAGTGGCATCTCATTGACTTCTATCAATACAACAACAACCACAGCAGCATCAGCAGAAATAACAACAAATCGTTCTACGTCAGCAACACCCTCAACACCAAACTCATCACCAACATACAGTTCACACAATGGCTTTCTCACACAAACCCTCAGTTTTGAAACCTTGGGCGATGAGTAGTAAGTAAAACACAAAGCCTTGCTTTACCACCGCACCGAACCTGATCGCAAGCAATTGTTTGATCTCTCATGAGCATGCTAATTAGTAGAAATCTCTAAATCTCATTTAGTCACGAGGATGAGGACACACTGTCGTTAGAGAATCTCTTTCCGTGCGATCAGACGGAAATCTATGCCTCCAAGAAGATCAGTTTCATAATCGATGAACTCATCCAAACTGAAGTCAACTATGTGAATAATTTGCGCAAAGGACTCATCAACTATGGCAAACTGCAGGAGTGCGAGGATCTGCCAGAAGGATTACGTGGCGAACAACGACAGAAGCTGCTTTTGACCAACATAGCCGAAATTCTTGAGCTGCATGAAACGCAGATTCTGCCGTTGATGTTGCGCAATCAGCGCGATCTGAAAGGTCTCTTCGATGAGTTTGCGGCGCACTTTGAGGTAAGTTGTAGTAGTAGTAGTAAAAAGAAGTAGTTAACTAAAGCGTGGGCTTACTACTTGTTGCCATGGCCCAAAAAAGTCGTCAACACCATTAACATGACACGCAGTAGCTGTTCGGCCGGTTCTAAAGCGGCTCTTAGCTTGACCAATCGATCAGTTTGCCGCATATGCGTTTCTAGTACTTTATTCTTTAAAGGTTTTGCTATGCTCCAAACAAAGGGTATTATCATGGGGTAACTTAAACTGAACCCAAGCTAAAGTTTGTCAATTCTTTTAAAGATATTTAACACCCTGTTCTATTGACAAGTAGAATGAGGCATTAAACTTGATTTATTTGTACAATAATAATCAAAGTCAAATCTCAGATTTAAAATTATTTGATTGACACTTAAATACTACCACATTTACTGATCGTTTAATTAATTCATTATAATACTTGTTAAGCTCCTAAGTTGCCGGAATTCTGTAAGAGTATTTGCATATTTAATACTATGTACTCACTTTTTATTTAAATTCTTTGTTCGTATTTTGTTTATCATTTGATTATTTGCTTACTTGAGTGCGACACCTGCAAAGAATTTTTTTAATGATTGACGTTTTCGTGTTTTTTTTTTTTTTTTTAAAGAAATTTATAGTACATGTGCATTTTTTTATAATTTTTCCGCCAGCTTATTGACTGGCACATTTGCTTTTTTATGGCTTGTTATTTTTAGCGTTAGCTTTAGGTTATTTTTGAGATTAAGTAAATAATGCAAATTAACTTGGGCGACGACACCTGTAAGTGGGATAGATCGATCAGCATTTAAATTATCAAATTGTATACACGTATATATTTTTTTACTTATATTTTCAAGCACGTTTTTTTTTAAAACTGGTGACAAGTGTGTCACGATTCTTAAAATTCTTTGACCAAGACCTTCCGTAATATGCTAATGAGCTACTTAAATGTTAAGCAAATACTGAACTACCAAGTAAAGTGGTTTTGAACTTTGTTAAATGTTTGGATTGTTAGCAAAAAAAGATACAAGATACTTTTTACCTTAGCCAAGCCCAAGTCTTGAATTCATGCAATTATTCAATCATAAAAACACACTGTCTAGACAAAGCTCGATAAAAAATCTCAAATAATGCCTACATGACATGAGCTTAAATTATGATGAACCTTAAAATACCCAGTAAAAAAGTTTTTAGTAAACTAGAAATATTATTGTTTTTCTTACGATGAAAGTAAATATGTTAACATTTTTCCTCAAAAGCCATAACTTTAATAAAAACTGATAAAAAGATAAAGGCTTAAAATTGTTGCTTCTCACAACTAACACTTAACTTTAAACATCAAACTTAACCAGTCTAAGGAGCACTTGAAAAGGCAAACAATGCAAGTTAAATGTGAAGTACAAATAAAATGTTCAACCAATTAGCGGGGCATCAACAAAATTCTACAAACAATGACAGTAAAGTCGCCGATGATAAGATTTAGTTAACATTAAAAAAAACCACATCAATAAAATCCATTGTGTGTGTCTAGTAAAAGTTAAGAAACATATTTTCATGAATTCTAATTAATAATGATATATTGCAACAAACTGTTAATACGATATGCTCTCCGGTAATTCAATCATTTGTGTTCCAAAGTCTACACACTAGAACTATTTGCATTTAGATGTTGACGTCATCAGAATTTGAGCGTTTGTTGTGAGGCTTGGCAAACACAGAGCTTTGAGTGCCTTTTCGACATTTTATATATATTTTTTGGCTTGCTGCTTACAAAAAACAAAGAGAATTGCTTAATGATAAGGTCGTTATGGAAAGAGCATGTGCTCTACATAATATGTATATGTAAATAAGCTTTGAAGATTTCTTTAATGTTTTTTTTCTTTTATTACTGTAAAATCTGTTAGTGCAGCAAGTGTTTTTGCTATTGCGGCAACATGTGGTCAGGGACAGCCGAAGTCAAAGTGTTGACAGCCAAATAATCAATTTAAATTGAAGCTGCCAGCCGCTTTGCACGAAAAGATACAAACAACGAGAAAAGTATATGAGTACGAATATGTGAACTTATGTCATGACGTTTTCCCAGAAATGTTTGCAGTTGCCTCAAGCATATGTGGCATACGCTTAGCAGGTAACCTTTTCGAAGAACCCACTTCAAAATAAAGTGAATTATAACAATTTTTTGGGAGCTTACAGGTCTCAGAGGAGTTTTTTTTTTGCAAATCTTGGCTTAATGCTTTACCAACACGCCAACTGATTTATGCATGCTTTTTTTTTTCTTTTTCGATTCTCACTTAAGCTGAATCACAGCAAAAAATAAGGAAACAGCGAAAAGTGATGGTTAAAAGAAAAAAAAATGTATCATAAAAGTTTGCTATGATTTGTTTATACATATTGTTTAGCCATATTTTGGCAACGCGTTCTATAAACAAATATATATTTAAAAAGATGGCTGACATGAATTTCCTTTTAGCATTTTGTCTAACGGATTAATGAGGCTTTACACAACATAATAGACCAGCCGATCGGTTTACCCATTTTCCATTAAAATTCGCCTTGTTTATATCTATGATAAGTTTAAAAAATTTTTTATTATTTGTTTTTATTTTTATTATTTGGCTAACTCACCAAACTAGTTGGTTTTATGCTAACAAAACTTGTACGCTTAATTTTTGGTCATAAATCTCACAACAACAAAATAAAAAACATATCAAAAAGCATCCATAAAAAGCTTGTCTATATCTAATTTATCAATTGCCTTCAACTCGTGACATGCTTGTAGATTTTTGAGAACTCTCACAATCATTGGAAATTGAGATCGTTTTTCTTTTTTGTTGCCTTTTTTGATATGTAAATTATTTGAACGTTGGTTAATAAATACAAAATAATCGTCAGTTATTTAATATAGTTATCAGGATCTTTTTTTATATAAATCAACTGGCATTTGAACATTTCAATTAAACTTTATTATTTGTAAACTATTTTGTTGTTGGCTGTTGTCTATCACATATAAAACGAATCACCTTCACTTTTTTAAGAAACAACTATCCCCAAATGTATCTTTTTATGCATATGTCTAGTTCAGCTGTATCCGATCATTATTTTGGCTGACTGTCATATCATTGTTCAGATACAAATTGACATAACTGAAACGTTTAGCTCTTTTGATTGTCGGGCTGATGTATGACCTTACGCTTAATGCTACATGTAATAAAGATATGTTGAAACTTCGTCTGCATTTTTAAAGGCTTGTCAAAATATTTATTTATTTTTCATTAATATTCTATGAACGATGTAAAGGTATGAACAAATTTAGGTTTAATATAAAAAAACAAAGTTTATAAAGATAAGCATATAAAAATATATTTATGTTTATTTAAATATTTTTTTTTTGATCCAAGTAAAATAATTCGGTTGTCAAAAATGTATTAGTATTGGTTTTTGTTTGGAGATCGTATCGGTTGAAGTTTATATTTGTTTTCATAAAATTGTTTGACTTACAAAGTTTAGGCTATTTGTTCTAATGGCTTAGTTCAGTCGCACCAAAATTCTTATTCATTGCTGCGCCCTTTTCAATTTGGCTTAGACAACATTAAAAGTCTGCTTATCCCCACCTGTGTTAATCTTACCTAACCCAACAAAAACCCCAAGATTTGTCATAAAAATAAAGCTGTTCGTTTGTTGTTTTCTCAGCAAACAGTAAGTACAGTTCACATGGCTCTATTTTCAAGTCTGGGCAATACACATTTCAATTTTTGGGTCGTCGTCGTCGTCTCAGTCCCACATTTGGCACCCGGCATAGAGACATGTTTTAATATATATACAAAACTTGCCTGTTGGCGAAATCATAATTTTTGAGTATTTAAGTCACGTAATTCCACACCACACACATACACACACAATCGGAACCACAACTGCAAACCAACTGTGAACCTTGGCAAAGCCACTGAAAAATTGTTATTCCACTGTGTACCCCGACCCTCAATCGCTCCGCACACCTCGCCCACGCACCAGACCTGTTTGAAGGTGCAATGCAAAAAGTTTTCCAAACTAGCTCAAAATGCAAAACAGTCAAGAGTCTGTGCAATTTGCTTGACTTAGTTTTTGATGCATTTAATTTGATTATCCGATTGAGGTGAACGTTAAGCTCCACCCCTTACCTTTGGGCCAAAACAAAACCCATAATCAAATAGAATGATAATTATAAGATATGCTGACAGGCAATAGATTAGCTGGCTTAATTCGTTGGTGTTGTGGCAATATTTGCATTTGCCTCGGGCTTTTTGATTATTGATACTGTTGTCCCGTATGTGTGTGTGTGTGTGTGTGCCATGCCACAAAATGTTGCCTGCTGATGCTGCAGACTGCATTTGCATGTCAAATTTCTTCAATTATTGCATTAAACAATTGTCGTACGTGTTAGACAATCACACTTACACACGCACACTAAACGTATATTTTTGTGTGAATTTTCTTAAATATATGAATTTTGTTAAGACATTTTCTGCTACTGAGTCATTTGCATAGTGACTAAATTGTTTTGAAAATTGTTCATTTTTAATATACATAAATATAAATACCCTGTTTATAAAAATATAAGGCTAAAAATCCCGATTGTGGAAAAAGCAAATTCTTTGCTAGATTTAAAATTTGTAAATAAAACATAAAAATATATTCATTTTATGAAATTTCTCTTTTTCTAGTAAAATTTTAACATTTTGTTTACCAGTTTTTTTGTGTTAGAGAGGAGTACAGAGTATCTGAGAGTCGATTGTAACAGCAACAGCCTGCCTTCATTTGTTTGACAAAATGTTTCGCAAATTTACTAAATGATTTTAATATACATCTGTGTCAAACATAAATTGTTTTTGCATATATCACAAGTTATTTTAAGACTTTTTTTTTTTTTTTTTTTTTTGGCATTTAATTTGTTATATAATTTTAACAACTAAATTAAACTTAAAATTACGGAAGCAACATAATACAAAAAGTATGGTGTGAAGTGATACATTAAGCATAACCTGTGGGAAGTGATGGGGTGCACCCCAAGAGTCGAGCGGCCAGGAGCCACAGTGCGTGGGACCACCAAACGTGGTGGTAGGGCCGATTGCCGGGCGATATGTCGCCCACTATCACATTAAGATCTTCATCGAGTGTACGGACGACCATGGGCACCAGGAGCATTCAAGGTTTTGCGCAGGACCCACCTTTAGGGATTGCGGCGATACCGAAACAATCCATAACGCCAGACGTCAATGACGGTCTGAAACAGTACTATTGAGAGACAGTTTGTTCCAGGTAGTAGCCAGTACAGTTTAGGATTCTTTTTAGACAGCAGGACATATGAGGTGTGCGCATGAACGTGAGCCCCGTCTAAAATACACCAAGATATTGTATTTGAAAGTGGGGACAAGTTCCCATTAAGTAAACGCCGGACAACTAAGTGGTCGAAGAGCAACGTAACCCACCATTCTGCATTTATGCCAATTTCCAGTTCGGGCCCACAGCAACCGGTTAAATATTCTGTAACTCATTTGCGGCAAGAATCATCGTCTTAGAAAGATTGCCGTATCATCGCAAATGGGCACAAAAAGTCGGCTATCAAAACCATGGGCAGCATGAACAGGGAGAAAGAGTCGGGCCAGAACGCCTGGGGACACCCGAATCATCGACGCGATGAACCCATTAAGACCACAGAGAACGTCGCGCAAAGGTAGCCGAACAACAACCAAAGCGCGGGCAGAATATTAAGTGGAAAGCAGTCCATGGCCAAACTCTATCAAAAGCTGTCTAATACAAGAAACGCGCCACCACGTACCCTGCAAATCCTTCAAGGATAAAATACCACCAGTAGCGTCTGGAGTTCCAGAGATAAACGGAACCCAAAGAAAAGGAGGTATACATCACCACAATTCAAGCAACCGAGTTAGTAGACAGCGTCGAAAGTTTAAGGAGGAAACAAACATGGCCGAGGAGTCAATGCAAGGATTTTCCATTTTATAAACCATACAGATTCGGCCCACTGCTGGACGATCCAATCCAGCACGAAGAAGAGGAGACAGGAATAACACCCCAGGAAAGCCAAGGGAGTAAAGTCCATCCACCGGAGCGTTTAAACCATAGACAGGATACCGGGAAAGGAGCACAGGAGGCACAACACCAGGAGTGCAGAATGTAACATGCCAGCGGTACAAAGGCGAAACCAAGTACAAGCAGCCCAAACGAGCCCAAGAACCACAACAATGGGAATAGCACACCGCCATCACGTAATAAAGAAGGACACATCATATACAAGAAGGACATTCGTGTTAAAGCACAGCAGCACATAGAATGCAAAACCAAAACAACGAGACAAAAAGTCAACCAAAACAGAGAGAAAGGGGGGAAACAGCCAAAAGCACGGCAACAAGGGAGAGGGACCTAAGAAGGAGGGGCGGAAGAAGAAAAGAGTAAAAAAAACAAACCATTAAAAACGAAGAAAACACAGGGGAGAAAAGGGAGAGGGAAGGAGAAAAAAAACAGAGGACAGGGGGGAGGGGGGGCGAAAAGGGAGTAGAAAAGAAAAAAGTAGTAAGGGAAAGAGAACGGAGCGGGAAGGGGAAAGGTTACCGATAAGGCTGTCATCAGCTATGTTGGTGCACCATTGTTTAAGGTTTCAACTAGAGTCCCAACAATTAACGTCCTGGCCGGGTGTCCCCCATTCTCTCGTTTCGTTGGGGTGGCGCGGTGCTTAGCTAAATTACCCAAGCACTCCCGCGGTGCGGCCACTGGCGGGAATGGCGAGGTGTCCATCCCAGCTAGGGTCACAGTTACGTAGCGCTGGGCTGCGGGTGTACAGTCCACTAGGTCGTCCGTCGGTGGGTGTAGGGACATGTTTCATTGCCCCCGGACATGTTGCTTGGACAGTGTCTAGGGCAAACATTTACCAGGTCCGGCTCCGCCGCGCATAGCGCGTGTGATGTGTACCATCCAAGTGATCACCAGTCACTGCCGCGACGGCGTACCGACCTTCCAATTTTAAGGTGCAACACGACAGCGTCCAAAGCTGGAGCATAGCCGAAAGCACATATTTATTGTTTTAGATATTTTGACATGTTGTATTGTTCAAATTATTTTAATGTGTGCCGCCAGCCCAGACAGATTTAAATAGTTGTACAATTTTACTGTTAACTTATCTTATGTATTTATATGATAACGAATTATTTCAATTTGTTATTTACAGAAAAATAATTTCTATTGCTATGTGAGCTTCACAATGGGCAAAAAACAATCAATGCAGCTGCGCCAAGAAAATCGTGAATGGCTACAGGTAAGCATAAGTTAAGATACATTTGTTAATCAAATTACAGAAATCGATGTTTTATTTTTAGAGTTATCAAACGAAAATAAAAGACAAATTGGGCATTGATAGTTTTCTAGTGCAGCCCATACAAAGACTGACCAGATATCCATTGCTGCTGCAGCAGTTTATATCGGTAAGTGTATAAAAGTTAATGTAGAGAAAATAGATAGTTAGTAAACCACTTGTTGATTCATTAGGAGTTCTACAAGCACGCAATTAGCTGTAAGCCCGTGCTGAGTGCTGTTTGCAAGCTGGAAACGCGATTGCGACGCCAGCTGGATGTAGTCAATCAGGCCGAGGAGATACCCAACATAGACGAACTAAATGAGGTAACTACTTACCATAGCTAAAACTATAGTGAATCTAAACGAATCTTCATTTCAGTTCGATCTGCAACAGCAGGGCAACTTTCGACGCTCCACGGAATTCGATGCACAATATTTTCCAACTAAAAAGAAATATCGTGCCAAAATCTTTCTTTTTGATCGTTGTTTGGTCTGCACAGAGGTGCGTAAGCGTCGCTTGGCTTTCAGGCAGCACTACAATTGGGAGCATGTGGAGTTGCAGCGTCCTTTGGAGTTGACCACATCCAATGCCAATAAGACTATAAATCTGCTGGTCAAGCAGCAGGATAAGGATAAACCCAAACGTGAGGAATACTCCTTCATTGCCGCCGAGGCATCGGTGGTGAAACAATGGCTTCTCGCCACACACAAGATCATTGAGATTGCACGACACGAACAAACCCAAAGGGATACGTTCAGTTTGCCTATGGATCTGGTGCTGGGCGTCATCTTGGCCATCTGGCTAATATGGCAGTACTTGTAGTGCTTACTATAACTTTACTATACTATATACGATTTAGTTGCTAGGTTGCTAAGCTATAGAAATAAAGCTAAGTTATTTGTACACGTAGTTTGCCTTTAGCTTTGTTTTGTTGGTCACATTCCTTGCCTGCTTGTCCGAGCGTAAAATAAGTTTGCTGCAGTTGACAAATATTTATGATAAATTGCCTTTCCTGTGCTGCTCTTTTGTCCTTGGCTACAGGCTTCCACTTCGTCTCCTGCCACGCAAAGCGCAAAATGTAAATAGCTTTTCATCTTTTTTGCCACACACACACAACACACAGAGTAGTTGCTTTTATTTTGGGGCCATCCTTGCCACACACATATACGTGCACAGTGGCTACCAAAAAGTATTGAATGACAAATCTATTTGCTTAGAATTTATGACAGACTGCATCAGCAGCGTCACAAAGAAAACAAACCTGTCATGGAAGGCTGAACTTATGCTCAGAGCGTCTAATGAACCATAGTAAAGATGCCAGTGTAAAAATGTTTATGTTTTAAAAAAGTCTTTTTAATGCTCTGAATAAGAGTTAACATTTCGTGCAAGCCTCAAAGAAAGCTAGTTTATTTCTGATAACCGCCTAAATGTATGCAATTTTATTTGTTAATAAAAGATATATTCTGTTTAATGGCGTTTTGCGTTAGTTTAACATCTTAAAAGCATATTTATAATAATATAATTGTCCGTTTAGTTCTTATAAAAACCAAATGATATCGAACAATTTTGATTGTAAGCCACTGTGCCGTTATGTGAAGTCTATGCAAATCGAAATCAAAGCACATTTGCCCTGATTATCCGGTCAAGCAATTGACCAAAATATAATCATTCATCTTGAGGATACAAAATTGCATGCCAAAGAGCACATCCAAAAGGCCAAAAATGCAGACTGCCCTCAGGCCAATCAAATTGTAAAGCTAGAGAGAAAAAAACACGCTAATGAAGTTAAACAAGCGCGCCGAGAAGTATGCAATGCAAATTTTGAAAGCTGTCTTCATAGAAGACTCTTCTTGGTTGTGTGTGTGTGTGTTGTTTGTCCATGTGTATGTTGTGTGACAAAATTTGCACAAAAGCAATTTGTTAACAGCGCACATACAAAAAAGAAAGACGAACGCAACGCGACTTACTTGACATGTGGTGGTTCATATTCTAGATGGGCGGGGGGGTTTCTAGTGTCCTGTCTAACGGGATTTTTTTGGTGCTGCCAGATAAATTTTATGCATGCAGCAAGCAAGCAAGAAAGCAGCTGAGCTAAGACTACCAACGTTGTTGCCTTATTGTATTATGTCAGTTAAGTTGTCGCCGTTGTTTGCTTGAAGGATGTTGGGATAATGCCGTGTCCCTTACCAGGCAGCTTAAGTGTATTAATGTCTGTCAAGTAGTTGTCGCAAAGCTGACGTGTATGCAAATCATTTGACATTTTTATGAGCTAGCTTAAAAATATTGCAAGCAAAAAACGATAACCAAAATTTACCAATTGTCGTTTAAGCGTTTAGGTTTTTTGCTGCAGTTTGGCATCTACATGCATAGAGGCTTGTGAGTAAATATATAATAATATCTTTTCAGGCCATTGGCAACCGTTATTCTTACTATTTCTTTTTATTTTGGCACGCCTCTCACGTAGCTGCCCACATGGCACATGTTCGTTTTCCTTTTGCATCCAACATTTTATCAACTAAATGCATAATTTGTGAAACTGGCACAGAAAGAGAAAAAAATAAAAATAAAAATAAAAAAGTGAACTTACAAGTAAAGTTCGAGACGAAAAGATTCTCTGTACGTATTTAATGGGGTTTTTTTGAATCAATATGAGAAGAGTTGTGAAGGATATTAATATTAATCAACAAAAATCCAATTTAAACAGCAAAATTACATTCAAGTCACTTAAAAATCAACTTTACCAATAATCCCATTAAACTATTTATTAAGCTTGTTTATTTCTAATGTCTTGAATTTCTGCAATCTACGTTTTTACACAACACTAACATACCCCTCGTCCATCACGTTTTGCTTATGTGCACAGGGTCGCATTGGCACACACAATTTACAATATTGCGCCTAAAAGCTGGCAATAGAATTGTAAAATGCCTTGAGGCATCATTTATTTGAATTTAACATGTGCGCGCACGTACTCCAAGGGCAAGAAGGGATGGGTTTGCGGGTGAAAGCATGCCCAAATATACACATTTTTGTTGGCTCAACTGCTCCACACACACACACATAAACACACTTACATGCACACAACAAATTTGCCAAGTAATTGCGCAAATTATTGCACGTAGTGGCATCCGCCTGGGCCGTAAAATATGTCTAAGCTGTTGTCTAGGCGCGGCAGCTGGCACTTGATCACACACACTCACATACCCAAAAACACACACACACACACACATCAGAGTTCACGGCACATTAAATTAGCTTGACATATTCCGTTGGCAAATCGAGCTTGCACGCAACTGTTGCTAATTTTTACTTAATATGCCGCACAAGCTCATCCTCCAACAGCAACTTCAGTTCGGCCACACCCAAAAAACAAAAAAACAACATTAATGCAACATTTTCTGGAAGAGGCCGCACGCTGATGTCCATCTAGTTCATTGGTTTTGTGCAGCACATGCCTCGATATGTTCATATGTGCGTGTAGTATAAATTATCCAATTCACGCCTCAACGCAGTTGATGCCCACTTTCTGAGGAGATGTGCAGAAAACAGATACATAAGAACACAAATTGTATTACTTCTCGCATGTAAATGCAACACTTAGGCACGCATCCAGAATCTACACTTGAACTCCACCTCACCCAGATTCCATCATCTGCCGACAGCTTTGTTTCGGCAATTCTATCTTCAACTCGCTCGTACGGTACTTGTGCATGTGGATTTTTCCGGTATATGTATTTACGAGTGTGTATTCCCGTTTGTCTTTCGGTATTTTGGGCTTGAAAAAGTTCCAATTTCAGCTGTGAAATGGCACGTGAAACAATGCGTTAGGCACAAATTGGTAGATTGTTATGGGGATGGGATGCTTAGGTAAAACAAGCACAGTGGGAATTAAGAAATAGTTTAAGGCTGATAAGTTATTTCGGAACAACAACTTCATACAATTTATTTTAGTTTAAATAATGTTAACAAAAGATGAATGTTTCAAAGATTAGATAGCCTATATTTCTTAAAAATTAACTTTAGAGCAATTTTTGTGTGAAAATTCCGATAAAAGTTTCAATAACAATGAATAAATGCTGCATTATGTTTTTACTTTTTACCTCTTCTCTTTTTCCATCCACGAATTTCGTACTCACAGCCCACTGTGCGTCTATTTTCTCTTGGAGCTGTTTTGTTGTTGGCACAAATCAAGCAAAACGACAATGCCTATGCGAATGTGTGAACTTTGGGACGATGACAACTGATAATAGATCGAATTACACACGCTCAGCAGCAACAGCAGCAGAACCAAAAGGATGAATAGATCAGAGGGGGGTTAGCTGAAGGGCATGTAAGGGTTCCAATTGTGTTGGCTGCAAATGTAAAAAATGTTTAGCAGGCAGGCAATCGCACGTTTAACACACACAAACATTTACACACATCGAGGACACGACCCTTAAGACCTGAAAATGTGGCACATCATTAGATAAAAAACAAAAGGCATGTAATTTTTGTAGCACAGCCTTAAGCCACAAAACGAGCTGAGAGGCAGAGGTGGAGAGAGAGAGAGAGAGAAAGAGCAGCAAACGGATTCGGAAACGGAAACGCTTGATAATCGCAGTAAGCGAAAATGCAGCGTCAACTGACGCAACTGTGTGTTGAGGCCAAACACGTTTTGAATGTGGCAAACGATGATGATGATGATTGCCCTGATAATGATGATGCTGTTGATGTCTGATAATGTAATGTTAGAGGTGGCTCAGAGGTTAAATATAAAAGGTGGCTTGGAGGCTTAAATCAAGTACATATACAACACGCATTGATAAATGCGCTCAGCTAAGTGGCATGTTTTGGGTTAAATGCGGTGTACCATGTGTGTGTAGCCCATGCCTTAAGTAATAGCATAATAACAACAGAAACAGCATATACTTAGAGGGATAGGAAAAGCGATGCAATGGCATACACATTAAAAAATATTGTTGAAGTTAACTAAAAGCCAGATCGGATTATATATAGTCAATCTTTGATTTAGTAAAAAGCTAATTGGAATTGAAACAAAAACATATTTTAAAGAAAAATTGAATATTTTTCTTGTAAGTTGTTTGGAAAATTAATTATTTTACACTTAACTCTACTAAGAGAAGAATTTTATGTATTTAAATTACATATATTATGCACAATAAAAGATTTCGTACAGTGTAACAAGACACACACTGGTCGTATGTGTTGAGTGACAGTTCAGTTAGCTGCCAAGACGGCAACTGTCATCCCGAACGGTGTGACGCGTATAAATCGCCCAGTTATTTGGTGGAAGGCGCACCTGGCATGTAACAGAACATATGGTACGCGGATGGGCTACGACGGAGTTGTACAACGTTTGTGTACATACATCTTGCTTACAGGCCAGCGCCAAATTGAAATTTAAAACGGGAAAACCAATAAAAAAAAAACAAGTTACAGAGGACGAGGACTACAAGGACGACAAGCAAGCAGGCGGCAAATACAAATTGCAGCGACGACAGTTCAAAAGCTCTTTCTTCTGCCTGTCTTCTGGCCCCAAACCCAATCTTTAAACCCCCAAACCCCAAATGCAATTCGCGCTAGCCCAGTGTGCATACAAATGCCGTGCACCAAAGTCGAGCCAAAGGATAATATAATGCACGTTGTTGAAGAATAATGGTTTCTGCCAGAAGACAACAACGTCGCTGCCAATGTCTGGTAAGGAGTAAGCATGTCTGCCAAAGAAAACTCAAACCCAAACTGAAACTCAGGCCTTAGCTGTTCTGTTTGCTGCACTTGGACAATAACGATGCGAGGCAGCAATGACAGGCGATTTTAATAGAATCTATAGAGAGCAGCATGCGAAGAATGGTGAGAACGGGTAGAAAGTCATGTACGTAAGCGAAGTAAAATGATATTAATGCTTTGGCCTATGACATCTACGGACTGTCATCGATGTGCTGAGCCAGCATACCCCAAAAAATAAGGCATGTTATGAATACGTTAACAATTCTATTGTCATTTAATTTAATTAGATTTTTGTGTGTTGGAGAACGAGAATAGTATCTTAAACCTCCTTTAAAACCACTTCTAATAATTTGCTATCTGTATAGCAATGTATAATTTTATTACAAAAGTTAATAAGGTTGTAAAAATCCCAGTTCAAGACACGTGCCACACAAAAAGAAAGCAGGAATACAAAAGCACTGCATAAACCAATGGAGCTATGAGCGTAATAAAAATATGAGTATGGGCCATTACAGAAGTAAGTTCCCAAAGTACATATAAGATATATGCAACTACATATGTATATATCGGATTTATGATTCAAGCCATACAGACGGCAACTTTTACAAGTTCCATATAAGAATTTTCACACGCTTACACAAAAATTGGCAATTAAGCGCATTTATGACTGCAACGCGAGAAAAATATATATGCGCGCGTGTGTGTGGTGTGGCATGCAACTAGGCACTGGACTTGGGCCGAAACCTTGTCCATTGGGTGGATGGTCATAAACATGCTTAATGTGAAGAAAACGTGTGCACTCTCCACCAAACTTGGGTTTATTAAGAAACAATGAAGCGAGGCAGAGACAGAGACAGAGACAGAGAGAGTGAGATGACTGCAAGTATGCAATAAAAGTGGACACATAATGCCAAGTTTATGTTGGAAGCTAAAACCGGAAACTAAATAGTTGACACCGTGCAAAATGAAGCGCATCAACCGAAACACTGCCAGAGAGGATTAACATTTACTGCTTACTGGATGGTCTGGCTGGTCTAGCTGGCCTGGATGTACTAGATGCCCCAGCGACGAAGACAACATCACGTTGCGACCTCTGGCTGACATGTCAGCATAACAGTTAGGGGGAGGTTGCATTGTGTCTCTGTGTGTGTGTGTCTGTTTGGGGGTTGTTGTCTCGTAAAGCGCCAACCGAAATGACAACATAATTTGTAATTTGAATTTGTTTCGTGTTTAAGCATAAGCAATGAGCTTGGAAATGCCAACGGACAAATAGACAGACAGACACATAGTCATTTGAGCCGCCAACAGATGGCGTATTTATGGTCAGTTTGTTGTGTATCAAAATTTCAATTCGCGTTGCGACTTGCCTCTTTGGTTGGACTTTTATGAATTATCAAATGTTATCTTAAGCTAAGGCTGAATATAAAGAAAGTTTTATACGCCTTAGCTTGAGAATTTACTTACTTATACATTTTTACTTTGGATAAAAAGATGGGATAATGGATAAGTAGCATAGACTTATTGCAAAAAAGTTTTAAGGTCACAAACAAAAATGAAGTAGTCAAAATAGCTATAAAAATAAATGCGTTCATTTAACTTCTGCACTTCTTCTAATAATACCTTAACTAGAGCTTAATGTAAGCATATAGCATTTAATTTCACTTTGAAGCTAGCGACAATTTGCCACAGCGAAGGACAAAAAGAACAATGGGGTTAGTTGCTTCAACGAAATACACATGCAGGATAAGGCACATAGCTTTACAAATAATTAAAAAGTCGGTCGGGCAGATGCCAAGGGTTAAGGCTGGAGCGAGAGCAGTTGGGACATGTCAGGACTAAGTAGACTTTGGTCTTAGCTGATTTATGCGCTTATCACGCAAGCGTCTCCGTTTTTTATGGCCTGTCTCCGGCGTTGTCTGCCTGCCGTCGTTTAGTTACCGGCCATAAATGTCCTGAAATGTCCTGCCGCATTGGCGACGCACACAAATTTGCCATTTTAATGCCACGACAAACCCAACGAAGACGTCGACGAAGCGCTTTTCAATTTTGCAATACCTGCGACGGCTTAGCCTCTTCTCCATCCTGTCTTCATTCCTTCCTTCCATACTTACTTTCATCTATCGTGTTCCTTGGTATGTCGTGACAGTTTTTCATTACGCACAAATCCTTCGGGCATACAGTCGCCAATGTCGTCACAGCCGGCATTAAAGATTGAACGCCTAAGAAATATCTTTGTGGTGTTTGCGGTTGACTTACAAGCTTTGCCAACAAGAAGAAAATTGTCCAAAAATTCCGCCAGTTGCAGTTAAGCCAACAAAGAGATGGTTGAGGTGCAGTACACTCTTGAAATGTGAGAGCAGTTGCATGATAATATTTATTTTATGTATTTATTTAGTGATTATTTACTCTTGTATGAACATTTATAGTACATTTCTCAAAGCTTAACCATGCTTTTAATATAACTAAGCATCAAAAAATGTTTTGCCTACGTTTCACCTAACAGTTTTTGTTTATGCCTAACGGTTTTCTTATCAACACAACCCTTGAGTTCAAGCTAAGCGTACTCGTTCCTACATCTGGGCATGTGCACGTCCTATCTGAATGCATGCATGGTCTACGTTTTTCTTTTATTTTTATTTTTGTCAATTTGGTACCCAAAAACTCTTTGAAAGTGACATTATGCAAGTTGTAAGGCAACAACTGCAGCTATCTAAATTACCCAGAGACATCCGGCATTGCAAAGAGGAGCAAAAATGACTTTGACGTCGCCGCTGCCGCCAATGGCAATGATGCTGCACACGCTTAAGGATAAACAGGATGCGCCCAAGGAAGCTGAAGCTGCCTGCTGTTGCTGCTCCTCCGTGAATGTCTTTGCCCATTTTTTGACTGGCAATTTTATTTGCGCGGCGACAGCGGAAGGAAATGTAACAAGGATGTGTGCATGTGCTAAGGACTAAGCGCAGTTACAGCTCACTCTCTCTCTCTCTCTCTATGGGTCCCTCGCTTTCTATTTTTCAATGTGGCAAGTGCTTTGGCATGCGCATATAAAGATAAGTTAATGCAATGGGTCTGAACTCAAACTGGACAGGGTCGCCAATTAATGAGCAGTCGTCCTGTGGCACGTGTTAACATTTGGCCAAGTGTTGCATGCAACACTACTTCAGGATAGCGCTGCCCAATGCCAAAAGTCACGTACCCTGCGTGAGTTACGAGCCACACAGCAAAGCTTTCCACAGCAAACATGTTTGTGCACGTAGCACACTTGCGATTCTGATGCCCAGACAACAAGAACACAACACACACACATACACGCACACTACTACACAGCGAGAAATAGTGAACAGCTTACATCAATCAAATTGAAACAATAAGTAAGAAACTTAGTTCGAAAAGGATATTAAATCTTTTTAAAGATATTATTCACATCAAGAAGGCGCGAGTTGAGCCTGAGTTCAGTCATTGTTTGTTGGCATTATATAGCATACACATATAACATATATCTATATATCATCAGATCATCACTATATCGCCAATAGTTTTTGGTTTCAAATCTTTAAAGTTCAGAATTTTGTTGGAAAACATAAACTTAAATCTCAACTCTCAAGTCCCTAGTTATACTCTTTGAGATCGACATGGGATCAAGGTATAAAAAACCCAGTTCTTACTTCGGCGAAGTTCTTATGTATTATTCAAACAATCCAGAATAAGAAAGTTTGTTCAGAAAGGAACTTTTATCTTGGTAAAGTTACATATTCTTTCAACTTAGCTGAATTCGAACCAGAGAATCAAAACTGTTTTCTTTTTAATTGCCACACTTTTTTCTTTCTGTGCTTTGCTGGCCCAACACTTACAATTATAAACAGTTAGCACAGCAAAAAACACTCAACATTTACTAGCATCCACCCTGTCACACCCCGTCACACCTCTACAAAACAAAAAATAGTCGTATCAAAAGAAGACAAATTGGAGAGCTGCTTTAATGTTGCTCCTATCTCTGCGATTCGTTGTTAATCAGAATTTGCACGTGGCTTACAACTGGCACAATCATATACAGACCCAAATGTTGTCGCAACGTATGAGAGATCTGAGCGCGCAATTTCAACTCCAGTTGAACGCTCACATTCCGCCGCTCGGCCAGATCGATGCGTGGCATCTGCAACGGATAGTTGGTGGGGCAGGTAAAGATTAGTTGTAGCGCAATGCCGCACGCCTTCTCCTTATACTGATAGTTTTGGGTGCTTAGAGGGACCGTGAGGCGCAGCTGTGGTTGGCGGCACAATACCATATAGGGTAATCCCAGATAGTGCAATGTTAGCAACTCATTGTTCTGCAAATTTTTATTGAATTTGGCCGCAATTTCTTGTTTTTTTTTGCTCTTGACATCTTTTCTCTCATTTTCGGACATTTTTACTTAATTTTATACAAATTTTGTTGGTTTTTTTTTCGAAATTTGTTTGATAGTTAAGTCACAGGAAAATAGTGAGAACAGCATTACCAATTCAATTCTTTTACATTTCTATTTGATATTTTGTTGTTGTTTGTTGCTCCACTTTCATTTCGCTATGCAAATTAGTTCTGTGATTATCGTGAAAATTTCAGAAACAAGCAACCACAATTCCCACCGCATAAAACAACATGCCCTCCCTCTTTACTTCCTTCCTTACTTACAGTGGTTTTTTTTCCCCGGTGCAGACGTGCGTAAGGCAGTAAGGCGTTAGATACGAGTAACATTTGTATTGGATTTGCATTTTAAAGCAGTTTGTGCCACGTGAGACGTGTGTGTGTGTGTGTGTGTGTGTGTTGTGGTTGGCGTCTCAATTTTCACTTTGATTTAACGCACCAACGCCTCAGCTAATAATTAATGAGTGAGCATTGTGCGTATGTGGGTTTTTGAATAGATTCATCTTCATTTGTGCCGGGGTTGTCAATCAAATTTCAATCAACTCTTTTGGGCCACTCAAGCTGCCCTCAATCTTTATTTTGAAATCATTTCAACGATGAGTGCATAAAGTATCTTCACATTTCACATATATCAAATTTGACACATTGCGCATACGTCACATGGGAGCAAGCTGACAGTCGGCTTCAAACTCACTCAAACATGTTGCATGCCTGCCCCTACAACTGCAACATAAACGAACTGTAGATGGAGCTGCCATAAACCGAGAGAGTTTTTGTACTCGTTCTCGTACTTTTGCTGCCTATTGGTTGGCTAGCTGCGTGTCTGGCTGTGTGTGTTTGTGCATGCTGGGCACCTACCCCTCTGCCCGGCAACGCCCTCGGAACGTGACCAAAATGATTTGTAGGCGTGCACCAAGAGACGAAAAAAAAAAAATCAGTCATTTAGGGAGCTAAAGCGTGCCAAGAAATTCGAAAATAATATAAAGAAACTGCATTTAGCTTTCTTTAAGTTTGAATTTGGCCAATTTCAATCGTTAGACTATTGACTTTTTGCCCATTGCAGAGATTTGGCATTTTCTGATTGGCTGTCATAGCTAAGGGACACTTTGAAAAGGGTAGGGGGCGTCTACAGTTGGGGGTTGGGGACTGTATAAGTACTTTAGAGCATTTCGCTTGCATTGTTTTTCAGAGAGATGGAAAAGAGAGAGAGAGAGAGAGCTTCTTGTCGTGCCGCAAAAGTTCTTTGAAGCACTTGTTTACAGATTTCAAGTGCATTTTCTTGTTGTTTTTGGTGTCTGTCATAATAATTTAGAATCGTTGCTGCAGTTCCATCGATTTTGCCACACTTGGAAAAGTTTTCCACTCAAATCTCAGCTGTTAAGTTCCGCACTTTAGTTATGCTAATGAGGCAAGTTTGTTGACCAGTCAACGATTCGCATTGTTTCTTAAAACATATCAGTCTGTGGAGCGAAATTTGTGATTTGTTAAGCGGCAAATCCTTGAATGCAAAACTATGGCAGAGGTTTATTTATATAAACAGATTTCCGTATTGATTCAAACACATGCATGTATTTAAGTACATAGGCACACCTAACAATATTAGGCAGAATAATGTTTTACAAGCAAATCATATTTTCACTCCAATTTCTCGATAAGATAGTATTTATTATCTTCCCCATCTCATATGTTATAAATGCCTCATCAAAAAGCACAAACTCTCTGAAAAGCAATTGGAAGACGTCGGCCCAAACATGAAATACGCAACTTTATTGTTATTCGGGCTGCTGTTGTCCATAGCTCTGCTCGGCGATGCCCAAAAGCAAGCTAGCAATTCGAAAGGACAATCAAAGTCCAAGAAAAAGTTGAAGTCCACTCTGGTGCCACAGCTGGAAAGGCAAGTGCTTCAAAAAGCTGAACCCTGTTCGGCAGCCAAATGTAAATTGCCCGATTGTCGTTGTTCCGATGCCATTCTGCCTCGACCCAAATTCAAGGGTAAGGAACAGGAGATACCGCAGGTGAGTTGGAACCCTTAGCGCTATGCAAATTAAGGGATCTTTTAACAATTTAATTCTTATTAAACTTTCAGTTCGTTACCATTACCTTTGATGATGCTGTGAACGCTGTGAACTATGCCCAATATGATATGCTCTTCAACGGGTTAACCAACCCCGATGGTTGTCCCTCAACAGGCACCTTCTTTTTATCACATGAGTATACGGATTATGTGCGTGTGAATGCCTTGTACAATGCTGGTCACGAGATTGCCCTGCACTCGGTAACCCATGGCGAAGGCACCGATTATTGGCGCGAGGCAGACGTGGAGACCATTGAACATGAGTTCGGTGATCAGTTGCTGATGCTAGAGACATTCGCCAAGGTGAATCCGAAGAGCGTGCAGGGTATGCGTTTGCCATTCCTTCAAATCTCCGGCAATAAGTCCTTCGAAGCGGTCAGGAATCTGGGTCTGAGCTACGACAGCTCCTGGCCGACACAGCAGCATAAGCAGCCAGCCATGTGGCCCTACACTTTGGACTTTTTGTCCATACAGGATTGTCAGATTGGACCCTGTCCGGATGCTGCACTACCGGGCGTTTGGGTTAATCCTATGGTCACATGGACGGATACTGAGGGCTATAGTTGCTCTATGATTGATGCCTGCGTCTATCCACCAGCTGACAATTTGGATGACCTCTTTGAGTGGATGCTAGAGAATTTTAATCGGCACTACCAGGGCAATAGGGCCCCATTTGGAATGTATCTACATGCTGCTTGGTTTGCAAGGGGTCGCAACTATTTTGCTGCCCTTAAGAAGTAAGTATAAGGGGAATAGTTGTCTAAAGATCTTCTCACCATTAATGGGGAAAGAAAACAAACACCACCTTATTAGTTTAATTAACATAGTTTTTCTCTTTCCCAGATTCATGCATCATTTGTCCACCTATCCGGATGTGTATATGACTGGTGTTAGCCGAATGTTGGAGTATGTGAAAAAGCCGGTGTTGGGTAAACCTTTCAAGGAATGCGAGATGAAGCCAAAGACCAACTGTCAACCCGTTAACTGCAATGTCCAAAAGATATCCACCGGCGAGACGCGATACATGAGTGTCTGCGACAAGTGCCCAATTGTCAGGATATGTAAATGTTCATCCACACACCCAATAAACTCACACATGCTGTTATAATGAAGCTAACATGTTTTTGTGTGTCTGGCAACTTGGGCCATTTGGCCATTTCCCACATACATACATACACATTTGCTCCTATGATCTAAGCCAATTTACATTTTCGGCCATGTCCTCCAAACCGAAACGTCACTGATAAATGACTTGAAATTATGCTGGCGGCCGTGAGGCGCTTAATTAACTCATTCAAGCTCCCTTTCACCAATACCTTGCCTCAAACCTCCTCTTTAACAGACAAGGACTTTGTCAATTTCGCTGCTCGCTGTTGGCCTAAAGTGTAGCCATATTTTATGGCATGAATTAATACGCCACACGGCGCGTTTTGGTGCAAGTGAGGCAACTGATGCTTGGACAACGTGCTGTGCTGGACATCAATGCAGCTGCTACCTGTTAATGACAGGAACGTGGACACGTAGCACATTGCCGTTAGACCGTTAGAACGTCAGCCGGTTGCATTTTTGGCTAATGGACTTCTAACTAATGACAGCCACTGTCTCTGCATGTCATTCGAAGAGTAGGATGTTAGTGGTCCAACATTAGCTATGCACAGATCAAACATAAACATAAATTATGCGCTGTGAAATAAACTTTTCTTACTTTCAATATAACAGATGAAAGTTTGAATATTTATTTTTCAGTTTTTGAATATTTATTCAAGCAAATTTAACATTTAATGCATATTTGTTGTATCTCTAACACGCTTATGACAATGTTTATTGGCCAGTACATAGCCGTGTGGACATCTGGCTTCCAGTATATTGTAAGGCCTTACCAGGATGGTGTCATTATTTGTATGCCACTTTTGTAATTCCGGCACAGAGATATTACTATTATGGCTGGTTGCACTCAAACTTGGATTTTTGGTTTCAGCTTCAACTATTTCACTATCCAACGAGGCTGCAACAGCGATGCCTTGGTAAAATGCCAGCAATAATAGCAAGTAAAGGACACCACGCAAAGACACTTGCAACATTTTTTAAAGTTTGCTTTAAGTGTGTGTAACAAGTAACTACTTTGGCTGGCAAACACTGCAACTATAACTGAGGCAATGGCAACCGAATGGTTTACTTATGAGCTGATTTGAGCTTGAAAATGTTATTGAACAATTCGAAAGTAATTGCTGCCATATAAGGCACCTTGATGAGAGCTCTTCGGTTGATGGTCAAGAGGTGCTATTCCAAAGTTACTTTTGCTTTAAGGTAATAGATAAAAGATAAGCCAGTAAGCAAATTAATAAGGCTGGAAAGCACAGTTAATGAGAAAAAATAAAATATTTTATACTATGAAACTAAATTCCATAAACTAGAAATTTAAACGTCTACCTCAATCATTGCCATGTAAAAATGCAGACAAATTAAAAATTGCTTTTATGAAAATGAATGAAAAAGAACCCGCAACAAATGCTGCCAATGAAAGCCAAGAAAATTGCAAATATTTGCTGATTACTTTGGCAAAAACGCCACTGATTAACAGACGCATCTTTATTGTCCGCACTCAGAGACAAAAGATACACAGCATACCTACTACAACCCAAAGCCACCCTTTGCTACAACAGAACAGACAACCGCAATTACCAGGTAAAGTTGTTTTTCATTTTCTCATAAAATATCCATTCTATTGACTTTCGTATTTTATTTTGCACACTAATGTACACACACACACACGCGCACTAAGACTTTTTTGCATATGTATTGCATTGTTTATTGAAGGTTGTCATAAACAAATGACTATACGACATGTAGGACGGAAAGGCCGCCTTGAGTTGGTGTTGTGCATCAGCTGTTGGCGTGCCAAGCACGCATTATTTTAATGTTTTTTTTTTTGTAAATGTACTGTACAACAATGGGAGAGAGTCGCAAAAAGGTTTCGCAGCATTTAACACAGGGTTGCCAAAGCTTCTTGAAAGTATGCCAATTTAAATGACATTTTTATGGAGAGCATTTGCTTCATCTTTTTATTATTGTTACTACAGCTACTTATAAAGGTGGCACTTTTGTTATGATACCAAAAAATGGTTACCATTCTTAGGGGTAGAGAGTGACACGAGAATTATAAAGGTTCTTAGCCTTTACAATATTCTTGCGATGATTTTACTGACAACATCCATTAAAAAATTATTTAATAATTAATTTGAAGAGACATTCATTCAGCTATAAAAGGAAATCAAAACAAGAAATTATGTACAAGTATGTGAACAAGGCAAATATGAAGCTCTTAATTATCTTAAGAGTCTTTGGAATGGATTAAAACAATGTAAGTGGCGCCGATTAAAAAGGAATTGGTTAACGTGTTTTCATACTGAAATAAAACTACTGTTCAACTTCGGCTCTACATAATTATTACTGAATGAAAAAGCCGACAGTTATGCTATAATGATTTTATGCGTATGTATGTAACATGCAGAAGGAAGCATCTCCGAACACATATTTATTCTTGATCAGAAACAGTAGCCGATCCGATTTAGCCATGCCCGTCTTTTTCAGAGGCTATAAGATTTATGAAATAAGTTATTTAATATCATAGGCAGAACAAATTTGCTTCAAACTATCTATAACTTCCTGATTCCCCTCTGCACATTTAATTGTAACTTGTAGCAATAAAATACAGATGAATTTAAGCTGCCACAAATGCATTACAAGAATATTTACCGAGGTAAAAATGCCAGCTGAAGTCACCACAAATTTGTCCATGCGTTTACATAGAGGGAGAGCATGTTTTTGTAGAACCGTTGTGAAGTTGAAAAAAAATTAATTTATTTTACCAAAAACATTTAACTTTCAACCATCGGTGATATAAAGTTAACGGGAAATAGCAATAAACGGGACAGAATGGTTAAATTATACCGTTGATTATATAACAATTATATATTAAAAGCTTCAAATATATCCCATTAACCTATTATTAACTACATCCGTTATGGTGGAAATTAAAATAAATTAACTCAGATTTGTATTAGAAGTGTAGCTAATGTTATTATGCATGCAATTATATAAGTTTGTATATAAATACAACTTACTTACGATATTTTATAGGAAGAGTAACTAGGCAGCTTGACCGTCAAGACTTGGAGCTTCAGTCTTAAAAAAGATTTTTGGTAAAGTTAACGTGTTTGGTTTGTAAGTGATGTCAAATAAACTGAACTTAAAGTTACCTTTGGGCTTGAACGCATTGCTGCTCTTGGTGTTGCTGCACTTTTTCTGCTCCATGTGCGATGCTCAACAAATGCATAACGATGGCGAATTAAGTCCGAAACAACGCAATCTTAAAGATAAGTCTCTCATAGTGCCAAAAACTGAAACTAAACAATTGGCTACAGACTTAGTTGAAGAGCCTAAGCCCACCATACAGTCCAGGGGAGAAGTGGAAGAGAACGCAACGAAAAAACCACAGAAGGAAACGATCGAAATGAAAACCAGGGCAAGAATGCAGAGTCGGCCAAGGCGCGGTTGAAGGAAATCTTTGTACCGGAAAGGTCGACTAATAAAAAAAAATTAAACTACGCAAAATTTCGACATTTTAATTAAACCTCTACATTTAAACACTGATATTGATGAGTTCCAGAGACGGCTTGTCATTGACCTTTATTGAACGTACGCTTCACTTAGTTTTTGAACATGCAGCCTGTGTTCATAGATTTATTAGACGTTGTCACGTCAAAATTAAATGGTTACATAGGTTTTTTATTTTACTTACTTAAGTACATACTTAAACTTAAGGCAGGCAAATCAAAGCAAAGCATAAACAAGACACATGTCAGTTGTTATTTTAGCATATCTTATTCAATCAGACACACTCTAATAGTATATCTGACTGACTGCTAACGTGGGGCAGCTTGAACGTTCACAAATTGCAATCCCATTTTGTTCAACGTCCGTATTTTGTTCGTCTAATCGTATTTGATGTTTTTGCACTAAGAGTTCCTGGCGCTTGGAATTGTTATTTTAAAAGCTTGCTGATAAACACTTTAAAGATTATATTTATGCATTAGATACCTTTCTACACTGCTTAAAAAAGAAAGAGTCTGTCCTTCTGTATGTTGAAACTATAGCCTAGCATATATTATGTAAGCGGAACTAATGTAATTAGGTAGATACTAGCAAATGCAGCTAGACAAGCAAACCTAGACTCTAGAAATAAATACAGTTGAGAAAGAAAATATGAAGATCTCAATAATTCTATTTATTCATTCAGCAGGACCAACACCTAGCGACAGCTGGCCACCATCAGGAAGTGCACCTAAAAGTCCCAGATCCAGACGTGGTTCACCAAAGGAAGACACAATAATGCAATCTGGTCCCCACAACATTCTCAGAAGATGGAGAACAAAGAATAAACTCAATAAAAATTATTAAAACATGTAAAAGTTCTTTTATACCATAAAATAAAATAAAGTGTACTTAAAAAATAAACACTTATTCACTATCATATTGTTGTTCTTTTGAAAATAAGTTTGAAACTTTGGTTGGATAGGATTGGGGATAGCTTTTATGAAAAGACACAGCCGAAAGGGTACGAATTATGATTCTTTTTTTTATATATATTACTTTATATATCAGGTTATAAAAGCTGGTTTAGGCTAGCGCTTGTTAACTCAAGAATGAAACTATTAATACAGTCGAACTTCCATATAACGAACTTCCGTATAACGAATTTTCTATACAACGAAGTCAGAAACCAGAACCCTGCAAATTGATCCAGTCAAAAACCCATTCTATATAACGAATTTTCTCTATAACGAAGTTTTTTCTTGTCCCCTTGAGATTCGTTATATGGAAGTTTGACTGTAATTGTCTTTGTCTTTATTGGATTGGTGCTTGCAGGTGAAGAAAATTATGATGAAACTGGTCCACAGCCTTGATTTGATCAACGTTATCAAAAGGGCCTTTTAGTTTATCAGTGTTACCTTATGGTATTTAATGTATTTGCAACCAGGCTTCCTGGTTAAATAGCTGTTTTTGTAGAACTGTTGCGAAGTTGATGCGTTGACAAAGAAACAAGAAAAAAAGATTGATTTATTTTCCCAAAACCATATAACCTTCAACCATCGGTGATATAAAATTTACCGGATTTAGCAACAAACGAGCCTGAATGTTTAAACTACACCGTTGATCCACGTTATAAAAAAGGCATAAAAAATGACTACTGCTTTGGCATTTTTGTCGACGTCAAGCAGGCCTTCGACCACGTCTGGATAAGAGGACGAGCCTTTCTGCTCCCTTCTTTACCCTAATGCAGTCCTACCTACTGGATCGCCTCAAAGAGGCAGGCTGTCAACTTTACTCAGAGACGTGGACAATAAAAAAACTGCTGCGCAGTTATGCTCGATATGAGACAAGGGTGTGACAGGGCCTGGCATCCCGGCCTGATACGAAATATTAAAGCGAGTCTGCCTATGCCCTACTTTAACTTCTTGGAATCATACATGACGAAGAGAATATTCTACGTCCGATGTGGTGAAGCGACGTCCTCGCTTAGGACTATCAGGAAGTGTACTCGGTCCTATTTTATTTGCCTAGTACACAACCGACATGCCCATCTACCGTAACGGAAACCTGATTGTAGCCACATACGCTGACGAAACCGCATTTTTAGCCCCCTCTTCTCCCAAGGAGGTATCCGAATTAATACAACAGCAAATCTGCTCGACGCCTGATTAAAATGGTGGAATATTGCCGTTAACCAGGATAAATCCACACAAACCACGTAATTGTCCGCACGTCTATTTAGATGTAGTGATCCCTGAGGAGGCAACTCTTAAATACCTCGGTATCAAGCTAAGACAATACTGGCTAACGGCAGAAAGTTCAAGATGGAACAAGAATTAAACTACAAGTTTACAAGGCCATTCGGTCTTGTTCATCCATGGAGTTCCGTAGTAAGACTAATAGGATTTGATGAATCGGCAGAAAGTTCAAACAAAGAACCCGAATAATATCCGGTGCTCACGTGTACCACGACCACGCCACCATACACAGCCAACAGCGAATGCCACTGGTCAAGGAGGTTATTTCAAAGATGAGTGCCAGACTGCACTACCACTCCAAAAATCTTGCCCTATCCCTCCTGGATAATAGTCAGACCACGAGAAGACTCCGGAAGACCCACCCGCTCGACCTACCACACCTGGAAGACCACTGATTCTCCCCTCACATCAGCTCCTTAACACACCTAATGACATCTAAACTTACTACTTCCAAGTGCTTAAGCTGTTCAATTTAATTATTGTCCGCATGTTCAATCAAATCAAAAATAGAAAAACAAATATGTATGCATAAAACTTAACTTAACGTGAACTTGAAATTCAAGCGATTACGCTATCCGTGAACTTATCGAACAGATGTAATAATGTAATAATATAACCAGCATATAATAAAAGATGTAAGCCTATCCCATTAGCCTATTAATTATTACATCCGTTACATCAGATTCCTACCGTCATTCATATATTGGAAATTGAAATAAATTAACATATATTAAGAGTGCAGTCAATGTTATTATGCATGCAATTATACAAGTTTGTATTTCATGTTTTTTGCCTTATCGCCAATGACAAATACAACTTACTTACTAACTGACAACAACTTACGATTTTCTTAATGAGTGACTGGGCAGCTTCGACCGTCAAGACTTGGAGCTCAATTGTTCAGTCTTGAAAACGATTTTGGGTAGAGTAAACGTATTTTGATTATAAGTGATGTCAAATAAACAAAACTTAAAATTACCTTTGGGCTTGTACGCATTGCTGCTCTTGGTGTTGCTGCACTTTTTCTGCTCCATGTGCGATGCTCAACAAATGCAAAACGATGGCATTTTAAATCCGAAACAACGCAATCTTAAAGAGAAGTCTCTTGTAGTGCCAAAAAATGAAACCAAACAACTGTCTGCAGACTTAGTTGAAGAGCCTAAGCCCACCATACAGCCCAGGGGAGAAATGGAAGAGAACGCAACGAAACAACCACAGAATGAGACAATTGAAATGAAAACCAAGCCGGAAATTCCTATCCAAATTGGACCACGCATCACACTGGAGACACTGCCCGTTTGTATGGAGGGCTATAAGCTACAAGCAAATCGTTGTCGCAAAATGGTCTAAAAAATTAAATAAAATTACGCAAAAATTTCGAATCTGTACATATATGACTTTGGAGCACTGTAGAGCTTTAGCAGCTAGTCTTATTGTTTACATTTCGATGAGTAACGTGTGCCAAGCTTCAGATTCCAACTTTCCAGTTATGGATGAGTAAAGATGGCACAGCCTCGCTGTTTTTTGTTTTGTTTCTTTTTTAACAACAATGGATTCTTATCGCACAAGTCTGTTTTTTATTTCTCCCACCAGTCTAGCTGGAGATCTTCAACTCTGTTCAATGCTCAGTCTCAAAAGCTCAGTGGAAGCAGCCAAACGCGTTTTTATTTCATTGCCGCTATTCACTTGTGCTCGCTCTCCCAACAAGTTGGGTAAACAATTAAGCAATGCAACGGAGAGCTACAAAAATAGTGCTGATTTTGTTTATTGTGACTTGGTGGAGCATGTGCGGCGTTGAGCTGCGTCTCTGCTCCGTCAGCATTACCAAAGATGATCGCATTGTGTTTCCCGTTGACAACGAAGAGCCAGCAGCGACATATTATGGCCATAATCAGAGCAATACCAGTACCAGTACCACTAGTACGGAATCACCTTTAAACAACACCACATTGCCATTGGTTGAAGTGAATCCCTTAAACAGCACCGACAACAGCAACACAACGACAACAACAACAACAATATCGACAACGACATTGACAACAATTACAACATCAACAGAATTGCCAACTGTGGATAATCGCATCCTGATTGAAACCTTACCCATATGTGAGCCTGGCTATAAGCTGAGAGCGGGTCGATGTCGAAAACCAGCTTAAACAGTATTATATGTATCTTGTGAAATGTGTCTGTGAGTCAATTAGTGCTCTATCTATACGGAGATTTTTAAATACCGATGATTCTATTCTATTGTAACAAAGGCAAGAGATGCTCTATGAGGTTGTAAAATTGTTTTGAAATTCTCATGAAACGACTCATAAATATACTTACTTTTCGAAAGTACCTTAATGTCAAGGCAGCGTAAGTTGTGTGTAGAATTTTCCCAACCTGAATAAAATGTTTTTTTAGTGCTTACATCTCTGATTACAAAGGTGCAGGCATACCTATGTGTATCATTACTTACATGTTAAATAATAAAATATAAATACAAAGTTTCATAATGTGTATAATTAATTTTAATCAATAACAAAAGGAACCTTGTTTTCCTATTTAATATTAATATTTTAATGTTCCCAAACTATATGTATAAAAAAATTTCCGTAATAGTAATGACGTTATCTCTAAAAAGTATATATTACAAAACAAAACATGCAAAAAAAAGGTTAACAAGTCATTTGTCAATATGTGCTTTAAAACTATACACGATTTCGTGGAATTGCTCTTATATTTGATTTGCTATCGCATCAATTTACATTATTACGAACTATGAGCTCTTATAAATTAATGAATGAGAGCTGGCATAATGGATCCGCTTATCATTCAAATGGGAATCTCTTAGAAAATGATTGTTCAATATTTTGTAGGTACATAAACAAACTAAATTCAAAATGATTTCAGTCTTAATTTAGCAAACGGCTTCACCACAAGCTCGACTGCAAGATGATTTCTAACCTCGGTCTCCTATCGCTGGGTTTTTGTCTGTTGCTGATAGCCCTGCTAAATGCGCAGCTAATCCAGGCCCATTCCCATGGAGATCATCAGTACAGTGCTGAAGGATGGGACTATTCACAACCACAGAGGTACGTTGATAATTTATTTCTTTATACAGTCAAACTTCCGTGTAACGAATCTCAATGAGGATAAGAAAAACCTTCTTACTATCGAAAACTCGTAACATAGAACGGGTTTTTGATTAAACCAAATTGCAGGGTTCTCGAAATTAATTCGTAATGAAAAAAATTTCGCTACACGAAAGTTCGGTTATTTCTTATCTAATAAGATCTAATATGCATAATCCTCATTATCATTATCATCACAGGCATCATCACGGACATAGCTTTCATCGTGGACACGGACATGGCCACAATGAGTTCAATGATCGATATCCAGAACAGGGTCCAGGGCCAAACTTTGGTGGTGGGCCCTATGGTGGAGGTCACTTCAGAGGTGGTCCTGGCTATGGGAATCCGAACTATGGCCGCCAGCAACCTGATTCTGGGTACGGTGGTCAGCAGTCGGGAACTGGCTACGGAGGACAAGGTGGATTTGGTGGTCAGCCTGGTGCTGGCTTTGGTAACCCACCCAGATCAAGCTATGGACCACAGACCTTTCAGCCACGTCCAAATGGGCCTGAATATGAAAATGAGCAAAGGCGTTATCCCATCCAGCCACTTCCTCAACCAGGTGGTCAAGACACTTCGCAGCTAACCCATCATCAATCTGGCAACGCTGGTAATTCATGGCAGGCACGTCCGGAAATTGACACAAATGACGAACGTAGCTTCCAACAACCTCATGGCAACACTTTCCAACCACGTCCGCAAACTACCGGTCAAGAAACAGCGGAGTTTGACCACCAGCAATCTGGCAACGCTGCCAATTCAGGGCAAGCACGTCCGGGAGGTGATAGTAATGATGAAAATAACTTCCAACAACCACATACTAGTACACAAACTGGCAACACTTTCCAACCACGTCCGCAAACTTCCGGCCAAGAGACCGCGGAGTTTAACCACCAACAATCTGGCAACGCTGGCAATGTTTGGCAACCACGCCCCCTTGTAGGATCCAGCGATTCAGGTGAATTTCAACAACCTCACGATAGTCAAGCCAGCCCTAGCTTTCAACCACGTCCAACTAACTTCGAAGCATCTAACGATAGTGAAGCAGGCGATGCAAAAACTAATCAACCACTTCCCGGACAACAGCATACATCAGATGGATTAGATAACCTAGCTGGCAGAACCTTCCAACCTCGTCCAGCTGCTGAATTGGATAGTAATCCAAACAGCCCTGTTGACGATAATATTGCATCTATATTCAACACAAATGAATTCATGACCCCTAAACTTGACGACCCCGGATCTAGAGACCCAAAGGCGCAGGTTCACCCGGTATCGATTGATGGTCGCAATCTGTTTGAAACATTGCCTCATTGTCCCGAAAGATCTGCGGTGCGCAATGGACGTTGTCGCCAAAACGCCTAAACGCATGTGATTGGCTAAGCCATATAAGAATCTATGGTCAAATTTAACACAAAAATTTACTAATTTAATAGAAAACAACATATTGTATGTGTATATATATTAATAAATATATATACCTAACGATTCAGGAAATCCTGACAGTTATACGCTGCTATTTTATAACTTACACAAATCAAATTTGAATACAAACATTGATTTATGTCCGTAGAAGAGGCCGGCCTTTTAAGGACCTCATCCCATTTTTCGACCACCATGTGGCTTATCCGGAGTCATATCCGTATACATTCTCTGGCAGTTAGCTGCATCCAAGACAACAGCTACGATCAACAAAGTCAGCTCAAGTTTCATTTTAAATAGCTTAAACTGATTGGAATTAATTGTAACAATTAGCTTTTATACTATTTGCTATGTAAAATTGCATGCATAATTGTATCAAATCAAATCAAATACTAAGAAAGTTTATATAAAGCTTGAGAGAACACATATCAACAGTACGGCTAGGTACTAAATTTAACAATGGTGAAGGTGTATAAAAGAATACAAGCCTTTTGGTAATACATGCAAGATTTAAATCGTTTTAAAAACGAGCTCGCATTAAGTTACTAAACGCTAAACCTTAAATTAAACGGGGCATGCGTGCTGCACAATTGATAAGCATTCGACTTTTTTAAAAACGTTTCGGCGAAGGACAAGTCTAAAGCGGGTTATTAAAGACTGCAGACTAGTTTCTGCCATACATGGATCGGGATAACTGCAAATGGCATAATTTGTATAAAGATAGGGGCAGTGTAATGCAAACATTAATGTATTTAGGACCTACTTCCAGATTCAATTGCAATTTGTGTGTTAACTTAACTTTTTAACAATAAAATATATTACTAATCGGGGCGCAAATATTAAAAAGACACCAAAAAAAACTACGATCATCTTTAACTGTAGAACAAATTTATTGTAGAATGTGTTGAAAAAGGCGTTTAAGGAGACTAAAGAGTTAACGGAGACGTTGAAGGCTAGCAAAAAAAAATGGTTAAATATTTAAAAAAGGCGAATTTACAATAACTTATTAAGACAATCCTTAAAATACCAATTCCCGAAGAGGTGGAACACCCATTACACAATGCTAAAATCAAATCACGATAACTGGGGAAAGATGAACATTATTTTGGCAACAAATATTAACAAAGTCTTGATGAAATATGGGTTGCTAATTTACAACTGTGTCATAAAGAAGCAGCTTGACGATTGAAGAAATATACAAATTTTTGGTGGACAATGGTGGTCGAATTGGCAATGCGAGATCAACACAGAGGGACAGTCGTCCAGACAGACGGACATGGCCAAATCGAGTCGTCTGTTGTTGCTGATCAAGAATATACATTTGCCATTTCATGGGCTCGGGCTAAAAACGGTAGATTTAACTTCAAATATTTTTCAAGCGTCAAACGCGATAATCGCCATTGGGCAAACTCAGAATTCAAAATACGCGATAGCCAAAAACACGAGAGCAATTTGGACGTGAAGATGATTGCTTATCGCTGGTGCTGTTCATGTAGCTGATTCCACTGCTTAATACCGAAAACAAACAGACAGAAAGCGTTCAAGTATTTTTTCTTCACTAAAGTTAGTTATTTGATTAATTCTTATATACCCTTTATTCGAATACATCCGCCATATCTTAAGCTCCATGGAGCAGGTCACCACAAACATCCAACGATATACGAACAAGCGTGTTTATAAAATCATTCCCATTCCACAAAAAAGATAATAGAAAGGTCAAGTTCAACAGTCACAATTATCAGAAATCGGATGAAATAAAAATAAAAGAATAAGTGTAGCACATAAATATATTTTAGTCTGTCAATGGACGGAAATAGCAGATTGTCTAAGTATATAACAGCGAAACGGACAGACTTACTTCAACCAGTGCAACTGTGTCTGAAACAATCGCAGATTCCTATCGCTGCGGTTGTTGCTGATAGTCATGTAAAATGCGCAGGTTATGCAAGCTCCATCGAAGCATCACGCATTAAACACTTGTTGTCTGAAATATAAACAAATTCCACAAAAGGTGTAACAAATAAAGACATAAAACTAGTGACGAGTTCCCAAACGATTTGTCGGAAAATGATCTATATGAAATTGAAAGTTGATCTGTTATCAATGTTGTCTTTAAATATGATATTTTTATTGTTCTTGTCGAGTGATTCACTTTTATTATCATATATACATTCCAAGGAAAATTACATTAATATTTCGTTTACGTTGTTGCAATTGATTTTTGTACTCTGATACCGAAGGTAAGCAGTACTATATTGGTTTTCAGCAATGTCGGTCTGTCCGTTCGTAAGAAAGATAAAGCTGGAGAATTGAAACTTGAAACAAAGAGTCGATATAGGCTGGAAAATCGATAAAAACACACATAACTCCCACATTTTGACAGCTAGAGTCACGAAATTTCGTGAGAACATAGCTGGTTGCGTCCCACAAAGATCTAAGATCAAAGATAGTATCTAAGATTGTTTGATAGACACGCTACACACCAACCGCCCCCATACCCCTCTCCTTTGTATATAAACAATTTACCAACTGTTATGATACTGGATCAGAGTATTTCGCAGTCGGGCGCAACCGACTGCAACGTTTTCACTTGTTTATTATACAAAATGCAAGAAAATCTATTCAAACCTAAACATACTAGCCCTGGGGTATTCGCTGGTTGAATTCTCATTAAAACAATATCAAATGCGTCATTTTAGCGATTACTCTAAGCTTGTGACGTCACAAACTGGAAAAGACAATATTAATTGAATGCTAGTAGTAGCATTCACGAGTAGTAGGGGAAACACTACTTGTACTTGGTTCGCTCGTGGCGTAATTTCTGTTAAAAGTAATCCCAATGGTATCATAAAATGTAATGTCAACTGTCCCCATGAGTGATTAATGCCACAGAGCGTAGCACAATCGTTTAGTTAATTGTAAGTATAAAAGGGGCTAACGCATATTGTTAGCAAGTTTAGTTTGAATCGAGACGCTCTGGTTATTATACGAGTGCTAGACCGCAGGCAACAATATGAAGCTTAACTCTAGTAAACTTTTCTATCAGCTGCTTATTATGCTGATCTATCTGAGTGTTTTGAACGCAGCGATACCTGCAAGACAAGGAACATCCATCCATTGCCCGCCTCGTTTTAAAGTGTATCTGGGACGTTGTCGTCTGCCCGCCTAAGCACCTCGCACTCTTGGATAAGCTATTCAATAGTTTTTTTCTATTGTTTTTTTTTAGTGGTAGAGCGTTCCTTGTTTCTGATAAGTCAAGAATTTTCTCGTAATACTTGTATAAACACAATAATGAGCACGTAAACATACACAACGTAAATCCTAATGTTATTTATGAGCTTTATAAATAAACTTTTGCTGCACTTGTGGCTTGTGGAATGTTTTTGTTGTTAGTCAAAGCAACGCTAAATATTAAAACAACGACTTTTGTAAACTTTCTCATGACTTTTATTTCATTAACAAAACATTTACTGGGTATTTTTGTGGCAACGATTATTTACAAGCGTAAAATTCGGCGGACAATTTGGTGGCAAATTGAAAATACTTTGCACTAAGGTATCAGATACGTTATCCACACTTCCATCAATTTCTGGCTTTAGTGTGGTTGCGCTTATGCTGTTGAATGCTTCCAGGGGTAATCCTTCGCTCTGTGAGCTCAACCAACAGTACATTAATAGAGCCAAGCAAAGTGCGAGAAAATTACGTTCAGTTAACATTTTTAATGGATTAGCATTTAACTTTTGCCTTCAGAACCGTCTAGAGTACGCTGCGGAACTAAATTAAGCTATGCTTGTGGAAGCATTCATAAATTATTGATCAAGCCATAATTAAAGCTTTCTCTCCTCAAATGTTTCTATTAGCTAAAATTGGTTCGAGAGAAAAAGCTTTTGCTGGCAAACTCAATCACAAAGAGAGACCGGCATTATGCATAATATTATTTTTTACTAAAAACAAGAAAAAATTGGCTTTGATTATTTGAGCTTTATAAATCATAAATCTTGCTTGATCTTATGTGTCGTCATTAATTGTGGATAGCTTGTGGAATGTTTTTGATGTTAGCCAAAGCAACTGTTGGCTAAATAATAAAGCAACGACTTTTATTAACTTTCTCATGATTTTTATTGATTTACAAAACGTTTACTAGGCATTTTTGTGGCAACGATTATTTACAAGCGTAAAATTCGGCGGACATTTTGGTGGCAAATTGAAAATACTTTGCACTAAGGTATCAGTTACGTTATCCACACTTCCATCAATTTCTGGCTTTTGTGTGGTTGCGCTTATGCTGTTGAATGCTTCCAGAGGTAATCCTTCGCTCTGTGAGTTGAAGCAATAACACATAAATAGTGCCAAGCAAAATGCGAGAAAATTACGTTCAGTTAACATTTTTAATGGATTAGCATTTAACTTTTGCCTTCAGAACCGTCCAAAGTAAGCTGCGGAACTAAATTAAGCTATGCTTGTGGAAGCATTCATAACTATTGTTAGCTTTCTCTCCTCAAATGTTTCTCTCAGCAGCAAAAGCTAAAAAAGGCTTTTGCTGGGAAACTTAGAGAGCATAAATTGTTGAGTTAATATTTTGCTTAAATCACAAAGAGACCGGCATTTTGTATAGTATAACATTTATTTAAAACGAGAATTAATTAACTTATTTATACATTCACATTAAATACACATTTGTTATGCAATGCAGCTAATAAATATTTATAACTATTGTATTCACAATTATAAAGGTATAAAGACACTGTGCTCTTATTAGGTGCTTTTTGATAATGATAAACGAACAGAAAGTGAATGAGAGCTTTTTCTTATACAACAATTTTGTTGAGCTCTTTACTCAATTATTTGTCGCATTTTTTCTACAGTGTTTCTCTTTCTCCATAACATACTGAACTAAGTTTTGTCTAGTTTTTGCTCTCAACAGCGGCTCGGATACGTTCGTGATCAGCTTTGGCTTTAGCTGCAGCAGCATTCATATTGTTGGCAGTTGGATTGATAGCGTCCCAGCCCAACCAGCAAACAGCGTGCACAACAAGCACCACAATTCCAATGCGAACAGCTGGTTTGCGTATTAATTTTCCTACACTGTTTCTGTCGTTCTCCATGTTTTTGTGTACTGAATGCTCTGAACTTATTTGTCCATGTGATACACGCGCGCATGATATAATTAATTGTATCAAGCACGCGCGTTTTGATCGAGAGAGCGAGCAGGTTAAAGCTTTTTTAAAGCTTTCATCTTTCAGGGCTGCGATCTTCGAACTTCGTTTATCAGTTCAGGGCTGGCATTAGTAAGTAATAAATGTTATTGAAATAAATAGCTGCATCTAAAAAAACTAACAGAAACGGGACAAGTTGAGAAACCCTTCGCTCTGTTAACTATAATTTGACATCTAGTTAAATAAGACATTTCTAGCTATAATTGCGTTTCTTTGTCAAAACATATACTTTTGTATATAAATATATTTTCCAATAAAACTACCTGCGTACGGTTTCAAAGCTGTTTATCTACTTCAAATTTTTTTCAGGCATCTTTAACAACTCGATTTGTTATCCACTGACCGGCTTGGTCTTTGTCTGCAAACCGCAAAACTTTTTGCATGGCAAAAACATACACACGCACAGACTGGCATCAAATGGCACACAAAACGCTCGTATTACGTATACGCCATGTCAGTGTGCAGTTCCCTAAGGGAAAGATGAAGGGAAACAAAAGCTGAAAGAGTGGTTTGTGGCGAGATGAAACCGAAGCTGAAAGATTGAAGCTGCAGGCAAGCTAGAATTAGCATGTTATGTTTAACGCATTTTTGCACCTTCGACGTGTGTGTGAGTGTGTGTTTGACTTAAGGTGAGCTCATTGGGGGTGGGGGTGAACACGTGTGTGTGTGTGTGTGTGTGCAAACAAGACGCTACTGCTTTTGCCCTTAACCCATTGTGGTTTTATCCTGCGGCATTTTCCACACATTTAATCGCATTTTGTTTTGTGTGCAGAATTGTTGAGAGCACACATGAATTTTAAAATGCGGTTTGTAACGCTCCATGAGCAAAAAAGGGGTGCTCGAGAGCTGGTGTGGGATTATGGTTTGAGGGCTTTAGCAATGAGAGAGATAGAGAAAGAGTGGTTGTGAATAATGCAGCGAGTGCAGTTGCAGCTGTTGCTATTTAACTGTTACTATTTTCCACCGAAATGAAAATTGAATTTGCATTGCGACATTTAAAGAACGAAAAAAGGCATGAAAACTCATCCCTTTTTCACGTTATGTACGGGGGAAACGCTTTGGCATCGCCTACGCAGGGCTCATTAAATAGATGCCCGAAACGTGCTTCCATTTTGGGGCACATTTCATTAAGTGCACGTAAACGCCAGCCTGTCAACTGGGTCTGTCGGCGTGACAACACCTACCCCCCAAACTCTCACACAAACACATATTTACTTGAATACTGCGGCACTTGGGTAATTCGGAACGTAAACACACTTTGGAAACATGTCGCAAAGACATCAATTACAGCATCGATTCCCATTCCCCTATTTTTGCCATTCCCAGTTCCATGAACCGTAGCTGCCTGTTTGTTGATTATGTTGATAATGATGATGTTTCAATGAATGTTTGCTGACAATGCTGCGGTTTACTCGTACCATACATTTCAAATTTATTTTTATGTTAGTATACTCCTCAATGCACTTACTTTCCCACTGTGTACTTAGTTCGCATGATGGTCCCTTTTTACATTGCTTAAATACATTTCTGGCTACGTGCCGCACACAAAAAGTTGTCCATAAGGACACATGTGCATAAGGAAACAACATAACGATCAGACAAAGCTTTGGACATGAGTTGGAAACCCGCTTTAATTGTTGTAGCGTGTCAAATAAATATAATTTTCAAGGGAACTATAAAAAACATTAAATGTAATTTTGTCTTAAAATCTATTTCCGATTCGCCGAAAGCCCTTTGTAAAGTAAAATAGATTAATCTGTTTAGTAATTATTTAAACAAAAGGTATCGTTCTAGGTACAAAGATTAAGAAATTATACTAAAAATTGCAATCAAATTAAACTAATTCCCGTTAAGTGTCAACAGTAGCCGCCCCACAATGTTCTCATTATATTCTAAACTAAGCCAAAATCACGTCTGTAAACACTTAAGGGTTATTTCATTCAAATAAGTTAAGTAATTAGAAAAGTGCCACCCGCTTTTCCAATTAGCAAAAAAGTTGTCACAAATTTTACGTTTTTTATGTCCAGGCAGGCAAGAAGCAGAGGAACAGGGAGGCCCACCTTGAGCACGGAATCACACTTGAAACAATTTACTAAACGCCGCCACACCATTGTTGACTCATAAAAGTTACATGACGTTTGAACAAGAGTTATACGCGGGGAGCAGGGCGACAACATGAAAAACACTTCATACTTGCAAGCAAATTGTCAGCGAGAAACAGCAATTTTAATTGCTTTTCGTTGCGCCTCGCCGAAAAATAATTTTACTTAATTCTTTGTTTTTAATGGAATTGATTCTTTAAAAAGGTACACCACTCAGAATTCGTTCTACTCGTGTTACCGAGCGATCATCGAAGCGCCACGCCCACAAGTCGGATGACCAATGGTCATACCGAAAAAGGCATCACGCTATACCTCACGCTGCCGAATAGAACGATTCACCTCATCAACGCGGGTGTAATGTGCTTTCATTTAGTGTGAAAGTTAGTGAAGACTGACTACAGAAATGATCCTGTGAAGTATAGTCTTAATTTTACACAGCAAAGTAATGAGTTCTAGATGCCATACAACCAAGAACCAGTTGGGAATTATACCACACCAAAAGTCTAAATAAACAAAATACAATCACGGAGCAGAGAATAATATTATTCTGAGCTCAGTCATACAATTCTTGCTTTGACGGTCGTTCACTAATGCTTCTTGTTATTTTGAGCGCATTGCTTGCTTCTGCTTGTGATCGTTGAATGAGTTGAAATATTGACGAATATTCGCCTATAAGTTATAGGAAACAATTTGTAAAAACTACTAAAAAACTATTCGCACTTGGCAGCGGTGGGATTCGAACCCACGCCTCCGAGGAGACTGGTGCCTTAAACCAGCGCCTTAGACCGCTCGGCCACGCTACCATTTCCCGAGCTGGCGCCCAATAACGTAAAAGTCTAAAATGTTTTTTAGTTCTGTATCAGTAGAATAGAATAAATTGTCAAACACTTTGGCTACATACATACCTATTGAAGCACGAAACACATACAAAAATTCACTTAACTTGTCTTTAAATTTAATTTAGAAAACAATGTCTATTCTGTGCTGTCACTGAAACTAGTCAGCTGAACTATTTTGTCAACTCATTCATTTCGCTCTCACTCCTTATTCTTCTCCATATATTTTCTAGTTTGTGCGCCTTGCATTTCAATTGCGGCTGTTTTGTCCGCTGGCTGTTGTCTGTGACTGGAACGCGGCTGGAATGTGCCTGGAATGTTCTAGCTGCAATAATCCGCCTTTTGTTCGACTTCTTTGTCAATTGTTTGAAATTTAATTTAAGTCCCTCTTCTTCTAGTATCCATCGAGACACAACGACATGGACCAGCAAATTCATTGCATACCAGGTAATGCCCACAATTAACTCCATTAGCGTTTTGGTCCGCTTGCTGCCCAATTGGGGAAGCTTTTGTACGTGATTTTTTTGCATTTTGCACGCGTCTCTGGCATTAAAAATTTACAACTTTGCAATTATTTGCATGCCAAGCGACTTAAATTTGCTCATTTTTAGTATGTTTGTTTGTGTGTTGAAAATTTCACATGGCAAAATATACATATTTTTGTATGCTGACGCAGGCTGCGGTTGCTTTTTGCATCCCTTTTTACCCTGGCATTTTAATGAAACCGCAAATGCTTCCCCTTTCTAAAACCCCGCAGTCGACTATCTATGGGCACCTGCCCACAACATACTAAGAGAGAGTGAGAGAGAGAGAGAGAGAGAGAGAGAGAGTCCAGAAAAACCGCAGACTTTGTTTTTGTTTTGCTTGTCGCTTGCCGTGCAAAGATTTTTATTGCAATTTTCTAATTTCATTGCGGATGTTTGTTCCCCGAGTCGAGTTACGTTGCCTGTCGACGGCTTCAGTTTATGGCTACAACAACAGCAATAACAACAAGCAGTAGACAAGAACAATAACAAATGCGAAGAGAGGCAAATTGTTGCTGCGGTTGCATACACAAACATACACACATACATATATGCTGGTTTGCCCCTTTTTTTTCTTCACGCATAAATTCGCATTTCCATTTGAATTTTAAACGCATTTCCAAGCTGTCTCACAAGCAAGAATCGCTGACAGCCTTGCAGAAAAAAATGAGGACAAAAAATAATAATAATAAACATTTTAATGCAGAATGCCAGCTACTGAAATTGATTTCAGTTACATTTTCCTCTTCAATGAGCGCATTTATATGCGCCACAGAGTGGTTACTGGCAAAATAAACTCAAGGTGTTGCCCCATGCGCCCATACAAATAGTTGAATAAGAAAATATTACTGCGTCCGCTTGTTACGTCATCGTTTTCATAGTCTCTCTGTCGTGCCATAAGAGCTGAGTCAACGCAAAAACAACTGCTTTGCTTGTTCGTCTTGTCTCTTATTGCGCATTTAACACAGAAGCCTCAAATGGTAGCGTGGCCGAGCGGTCTAAGGCGCTGGTTTAAGGCACCAGTCTCCTCGGAGGCGTGGGTTCGAATCCCACCGCTGCCAAGTGCGAATAGTTTTTTCTTAGTTTTTACAAATTGTTTCCTATAACTTATAGGCGAATATTCGTCAATATTTCAACTCATTCAACGATCACAAGCAGAAGCAAGCAATGCGCTCAAAATAACAAGAAGCATTAGTGAACGACCGTCAAAGCAAGAATTGTATGACTGAGCTCAGAATAATATTATTCTCTGCTCAGTGATTGTATTTGTTTATTTAGACTTTTGGTGTGGTATAATTCCCAACTGGTTCTTGGTTGTATGGCATCTAGAACTCATTACTTTGCTGTGTAAAATTAAGACTATACTTCACAGGATCATTTCTGTAGTCAGTCTTCACTAACTTTCACACTAAATGAAAGCACATTACACCCGCGTTGATGAGGTGAATCGTTCTATTCGGCAGCGTGAGGTATAGCGTGATGCCTTTTTCGGTATGACCATTGGTCATCCGACTTGTGGGCGTGGCGCTTCGATGATCGCTCGGTAACACGAATAGAACGAATTCTGAGTGGTGTACCCAAACCTTTTTATTGAATAAATTTGCAAATTGTCCTGTTTACTGGCAAGAGAAAACATATTTCTCAAAATTCAGTAAGTTTTGACTAATTTTTGAGGACACAAAAGTGCGCTATATAAAGTTTCATCATTGAAAAATGTGCTTAGCAGCGGCAGCATTGACGACAGAAAGTTTTCCTTACGTGAGCTTTACTGGAGCGAACCTTTCTGTATTCCTCCAAGCTTGTGTGTCATTGGCAATATTTTTTAAGATGTAGTAGTTAAAACCCCCCACATCTCTTTCAACCCATGCCCGTCACCCAAATTTCAAGTAAAAAATTTGTATGCGTCGTAACTTTTCAGTTCTTGGCGTGAGAGGCCTCTTCTTGGCAGCACATAAGTTTTGTGCACGTTAAGTACTTTTTCATAACCATCTTGCATGTTGTTTGTTGTTGTCTGGGCCGAATGGAATCCCTGCCCATATTCCTTTGGCTCCGGGGCATAATATGCACATGCAACAAGAAGCAACAAATAATAGGGAATGGCAATAAAAGTACGATACATATTTGAGGGCAAGCTACAAAAAAAAAAGAGAATAGAAAAAAACTTTAAATAGTTCCTTGTTACTTTTTTGAGAGTTTGCAAATGGCGTATGCGATAATAGTGGTGGGCAGTGCTGTCAGATTAGCTTATTTCAAGCTATATATAAATATAGAAAATTCAAAATCACATAGGATCATCAAAATATAGCTTATTTCTGGATTAGTCAATTGATATCAGAGTGTCTAAATTACTTGTAAAATACAGTCGAACTTCCATATAACAAACTTCCGTACAACGAATTTTGTATACAACGAAGTCAAAAATCAGAACCCTGGAATTTGATTTAGTCAAAAACTCATTCTATATAACGAAATTTCTCTATAACTAAGTTTTTTCTTGTTCCCTTGAGCTTCGTTATATGGAAGTTCGACTGTAGCTTATTTTTTCGTATAATCTAGCCTATGCGGACGCTCAACACCTGGCAACACTGGTGGTGGGCAAAAAATATGTAAAGACATAGTTGAAATAAATTGAAAAAGCGCAATGTTAAATTACTTTTTGTGCGTTTAATTTTTTATTTTTCAAGAGCCTCTTAGGTTTTTTTTTGTGCCAAAAGTTTTGGGCACTAAATTAAGCGATTACAAAATAGGTATGGTTGATAATAGAAATTATAAATATACATATATCTTAAGCAGAGTTGACAAACTTGCTCAATTTACATTTTGTAACTTTTTCCCATTTTGTTTTCGAACAGAGAAACTTTTTAAAAGTATAGCAAAATTGACTTGTGATGCGGATACATAAGTTGTTAAAGGCTTTACATGATTCTAGTATTGAGTTGGCTGCATTTTTGTTACGTTCAGTTTTTGACAATTGCAAGAATTTACTTATTTCGCACAGAATTTGGTCCATGACGTCATTGAATTTTCAAATATTTAATGTACAAGCTTAAAGTATGCAGTTAATTTGATTGAACATTGACTTTAAACGCACAGCCTGAAAGTATGCATTGATATTATAAGATCTTAAGGTTTTTTTTGGTTAAGGTTGGTCAGGTTATGAAAATAACTTAATTTTGCGGAGTAAATGAAGATTACTTATACATAGCATTGACGTAAAATATACTTATGACGTGACAAATCGGAAAGGGAGGTCGAGGAGATGGAATCTTGAGAGCCGTCGGATCTGATTGCTGCTGTCCAGCAGCTGTAGCGCCAACACATTGTTGTGGCTCTCAAGTTTCATCACGTATTTCAGGCTGTATTTTGTGATTGTTCCTTGGATCGTGGGCATCTTTAGGTCATTATGAAGTACGTCGTTTCTAGCGAAGTGCGGTGCACCCACTATTGTGCGCAGAACTTTGTTTTGAAATCTCTGGATAATTTGGATGTTAGAGGCAGCTGCAGTTCCCCAGATCTGTATGCCGTAGGCCCAGATGGGCTTGAGAATCGCCTCGTATAAAAGGACTTTGTTGACTAGACTGAGACGAGAGGAGGATCTTGGCAGCCAGTACACACCCTTGAAGCGAATATTGAGCTGTGCTCTCTTGTTTGCCAAGTGTGCTCTCCAATTCAGTTTGCTGTCCAAAGTAAGGCCCAAGTACTTGGCACTTGACGGGCTGACAGCTGCGTCTGAATAATATCAGATGCTTTAGTTGGGCTGGTATTTGAGGCCAGAAAAGTGAAGTCATCCGCGTACGTAGCGATGAGGGAGTGATCTGCGTTGGTTACCGGTAGGTCGGCAGTGAGGCAGACGGGTTAGCCAGGAACCCCTTTGTGTCCTTGGTTTCTATTCATTCAGCCTAATTGGACTAACTATAGTTAGGTGGCACAATATATATAACAATAACAAATACAATAACAAATATGCAAATACTGCCCTAGACTATCATGATAGCGGCTCGAGTGTTGGCTGAACTCGTCGCAAACCGTGGTTTCAGATCTCTATGCAGTGTGGTGTTCCGTACGTACCACCCGCAACCGATGATGAATCCTATTCTGGTCGACCAGGACTCTGCGAATTCAGCTATCGCAGGCCAGGCCTCAGATTTGTTACCCGTACCTCCAGATTGGTGCTTTAATTTGCTTGTAAATTTGTCGCTATTGAAAAAATAATTTAAACAGAAGTTAGGATATTCCCTGTAAACCTCAATAGACTTTCTGAAGACTATGCATACACAGTTGCAAATACGTTTAAACATTTTTATGTATTTATTGGATTCCAAGAAAGCTGTACATATGCAACGTATTTTCTTTTAGAATATTTTTGTTGTTGCTGAACTTTGGCCTGCTGTGGAAGCATTTTGGAGACGCTGCTAGCTATGAAGCCACTTTGTTTGCTTCGCACGTATCTTCATTTTTGACATTTAATTATGGTTGCCTGCTGCTGCCTGTACACAGAGTACAGTTAGAGTGAAAGACGAGAACATATGAGTACTTGTTCGAGTATTCACATTCGCAGAGAGTAAGCTGTAAATTCGATTTCATGGCCCGTTTGGAAAAAAAGCTGCTTCACATACACACACACACACACACACACTTACGAGCTGCGTCAGGTAAGTTGACGCATCCAATGCGAAATACGTGTGCATCTTTCTGTTACTATGTATCCCCACAGCCCCCCCTTTTCTATCGCATGCCCCTTCATGACTGGATGTGCATTGTCAAAACAGCCGCTTCCATTTTTCTTTTGCTCCTGCTTTTCTTTTGTGGAGACAACTACTGCAGGACAAAGCTGTCGCATGTTGGCGATTTATGAAAAAATCGCCGCACGTGACGTGAAATGGCAAAAGGATTTTTTCAGACAGTGTGTCGTCTGGACACTGTAAACTCCTCTACACTGGCTACTGGACGACAATTGCGTCTAAATTAATTATCAAGGATAACAGAGAAAAGGAGAGTGGGAAAGAGAGAGAGACCGTCTGTTGGCTTTTGGCTAATTCAATTATGTGGAGGAAGCTGCGAGAGAGAAATTAAAAACGGCTTAGGCCAAGTTAATGCCGACTTAAGCGCGTTAATTAAATGCCAGTTGATATGTTTAACACCGCCCGCCCTCACCCACTTTCAACCCCTCATATTTTAAAGTCCAACATCAGCTGCAATTGCAAGCACCAACCACCCGAACCAACCAACATCCAGCCAAGCAAACCAATAAAATTACGAGCGCTAAAATCACGAACTGCAAATCTCTTGAGAATAATTTGGAGAACATTGAAAAAGCCAAAGATGCCGCCACGGAATCCTGCACATTAAAATATGATGAGCTCAACGGAATATAACGGGAAATGGGCAAACAAATAATAAAAAAAAAACAAAGTTCATAAAAATGTTGTAAAGAAAATGTGAAACCAACACAACACGAAGGCCAACTGGCTGGCTCAAGGTGTTTGAGCGGAGTCCAAAAAAAATAATCAACATAAAAAAGAAAATAATTTGCAATATTATCAGGGACTGTGCAAAGTATAGCGCACAGTGGGATTATGCAAAAAGCCGAGTGAAAAACTCAAAGAGGAAAACAAGAAAAATGATCAGAATCTTATATGCAATGCACCAACTTATGATTTATTTAAGTTTTTCAAACTAATTTTTCAAATCATTCATTTTTTACTTTTAGGAAACTTTATTATTATTGTATTAAAGTATTTCACTATATGCCTTTAAAAATGTGTAAAAATACATATTAACTTAATTTAAATATTTAAAAATATTTATGTAATATAATGCTTGTTTTGCTTTTTTAAGAAATTACGTTTTGGATCTTTGTCGAGTTAACTTTGGACAAAGGTCTCATGTTTTATGCATATCTTTGGCTGATTAAACCCACTGTACAAATGGTTTCAATGCCTCACTTCAGTATTCAAACTGTGTATCCCAGTTGCAAATGGGCTGCAATTGAAGTTAGGTACGAGCTCAAATAAGATGAAAATTAAATTTGGTTTTAATCAAGCAAACGCTTCCAAATCACGACTGAGAAAATGAAGCCAAAGGTAACAAAAATAATAAGAAAGACAACTTGAAAAACAAAATGATTTCTTGCGGGCATCGTCGCTGCCCAGGGTCAGAGTTTATTTGAGTCCACCGGAATTGGCCACGGACCGTGGCAAAGGCAAATCAATTAAAGGGCCACACAAAGCGCATTTGGGCTATGACCTCAAAGCGCCACCCAATTGACTGCTGCCCACTTAAAATCACTCAATGCTCAGTAAAAAAACGTAATCATACTTCATCAATCTTTCAAGCCGCGTGTGCATCAAAACAAAAGTCGAAAAAAAACCGGTCAAACTAATTTTTGGGTATTTAAAGTAAAGAGTTCGTCGTGAGATTGATGAATTGGTGTTTCGATCAAGTTCAAAGTCATTGTGGACGCTTCCGTCGCCGTTGGCACAAAATCAGATCCTCTCAACTAAACATTAACTATTTAAAGAGCTGCACTCAAGTTAAATAGAAGCAGAAACAAACAAACCAATAAACTATCAACATGGTACACAAAACGCACAGTTAATCAATCCTAAGTTTCTTTAACTAATATATTTTTCAACTTTGCAGAAATTTGTCATTATTGCTGTTGCCTTCTTGGCCTGCGCCTTTGCCGATGTCTCGGAGTTGGCTCAACCCGGCTATAATTATCAACAGCCTGCAGCACCAGCACCCGCTCCCGTACAGAGCTACGTTCCACCGGCAGCACCCGCACCGGAATACATTCCACCCGCACCCGCAGCACCAGCCCCAGAATATATACCACCAGCACCCGTTGCTGCTCCCGTTGACACCTACATTCCACCCCAGGCTGATAATGCCCCGTTTGAGGAGATCGAGCAGCCAGCTCAGGATGGCTACCGTTATAAGACTGTGCGTCGTCGTGTCTTCCGTCACCGCAACTAAATCTATTCATAGAGAATTCCTATGTTGTTTGAGATGATAGAATTGTTTGTTTTTTATTATCGTCTAGACTCGAGAGCAAATAGAGAAAAGAAGAATAGATTTTAACTAAATATTGTTGTCTTGCATTTTCTTTGATATATGTCAAAGGGTTTGTTACAAGAATAATCAAAAACTAAAACGTTTTATAAGTATTGGAAATAAAAATAAAAGAAATAATAAGAAAATTAGAAATATTTTTGATTTATAGTTAGATATACAGATCTGTTTTGCTTAAGTCAAGTGGAAGCCTTACTATTTCTAATTTTAAACAATTTGCATCTTTTATAAGAAGCATTCTGAGTTGATTTTAAAACATAAAAGTAAGATTTAATTGAAAGGCAATATAATAATACTAATGTTTTTGTGTGCCGCAAGGACAACTTTGATTGAAAATGATTCTAGATATTTTGGTGGAAAACAGAAACAAATTTTATTAGACGCATAAAAAGGAAAATTGTATGTCTTGTTATGTACTTTATGTTTTTAGCTTAACTGGAAACAACTCAAGCTGCGTATACGACATGTTGTCAGCTAAACTTCTAAGTTGGCGCACATATCATTTAGATTTAAGTGTCAGCTTCATAAACAACTTAATTTTCCATTCATTGGCAAGTCTAGATGAAAAGGAATGGAAACGAAGCGAAGAACGCCACTTTCCTTACCCGCTGAGTGGCTGCTGGCATCGATAAGTTGCGCCACAGCTTGCACATCTCGTTTGTGTTTTTGGTCCTGGTAGCCGGCGGCGTCGTCGTCGTCGTCGTTTATAAAACGCTTAACATTCGTGACATATTTCGCATTTGGCTGTGCTCGATGCTCAGTGTCGCGCACAGAAATTTATAGACTTTATCCATTAGGAAAACAATTACGATTGCAAACAATGGCGGCTGCTCTAGCTTGGCCAATGTCCGATTTCGATGGCAGCGACTCCCTGGCCCGAGCATATGTTACAATTGTGACTCCGTTTCTCCAGCTCCAGCTCCATCTTCCTCTTCGGCGTCTAAGTTCATTGTCCTTGACGGCGGCGCGTAAGAGAGAAAAAAAAATATATAAAAATATATTTTCTTATTATTTTGCCGCAGAATATGCGATTTTTCTGGACGTAGAGTCTCTTTCTTTCACCAGCTTCGCTCTTTTAGCTTCTTGGCTGATGCTGCAACACAAATCCAATTACCTTCAAAATAATAAACTTATGTACATACCAAAAGCAAAAGCAAATGCCAAAGCTAGAGTACGAGAATGGAATATCTTCCTCAAACACTCACGCACACACACACATACATTTGCTTTATCAACTGTTGATAGACTCCGTGGGGAATTTTCGTATGTCACACGCTGGCGACAAAGGCGGTTGTAGCTTGGTTTGGTGGCTAAGTTGGAGTAGCAGGGGGTAATGGGGTACTGGGGGTGTTGTCTGATGCTGTTTGGTTTTTTTTTTATACTCGGCATCTGGAAACAGTAAAGATGGGCATGCCAGGATGTTGGAAAAATGCTTAAAACTTTTGGTGTTATTTCGAACGATGATCTGATAATTTAAAGTAAAAAACTTGAGACCTTATGTTTAAGATAAGAAAATTATTATTTTTTAAGCTGCGAGGTATTTTCAAAGCTGAGCTTTCCTTTAAAGTTAAACAAATATAATTCTTCATTTAGTTATATTTTTATCATATGTTGTACATCCAAAAAGACAAATTTGTTAGACCATCAATAACTACTGCAGTAAATTAGTGTATGCTCTGGAACTCTGGGTAACTCTGGCTTGTGTGCTGTTATTTGAAGTACTCAAGACTGTTCTTGATGATATTTTCTTATACCATACATATTCTTGGCTTGTTGTTCCTTTTGCTATTTTGCAGATCTCCATTGTTCTGTCTGGCTGATTTTTCACAGCTTGTTTGCTGCTCATTATTCGCCTTGGCAGCAGCAGAATGAACGAGAACAAAATAATTTCGCCACTTGCATGTCATCAGCATAAACTGGCTGCAAAATATGTGGCATCCATTGGTGGCTAGGCAAAGTACGAAGAAAGGGACGATGACTATGACGATGTCGACCAAAGGAAACTCGTTTTAGAGCAAAGTCAACAGCAATTGGCCAAATGACTTGTAAGGGTTTTTTCCTTTTGCCATGTCATGCCCGCAGATAGAGTAAAAGTGAGTGAAAGAGAGAGAAAGGAAATAGCAGGACAAGAAGTAATTGCCTCACTCACATCTTTTCCGGCTGCCTGGCTGGCGAACAGTTTATTGATTTCGCATATTTTCCCATTTTGCATTATGGCCAACAAGTTGGCTCCTTTGTTTTTTAGCTAAATTTTTTTTTGGCTGCATGCTGTTTGATTTTGTAATCGAGGATTTGTTTGTTTGCGTGTGGGTTTATTTATTTTTTTGGTTGGGTTCTGCTTCTTTGTTTTGCTGCATTGAATGCTTTAGCCACTTTTTGTCTGTTGCTGTTGTTATTGGGTAGAGCTCAAATTGGTCTGGTCGTCGAATTGACCTTTTTATTGCAAGAAGGGGGAGAAAGAGAGTAAACGTCCCAAAAATGCCGGTGACATGTGTTTGGCCTTGAGCGGTTTGTTTAGGGTTTCTGCGGTAAACATATTGGATCTACTATATACATAGTATATGGACATTGACAATTGGGCTGGGATATTTTATCAATGGACTGTGTGCGGCATGTTAAGTGGATGTGAATGCGGATGAAGAAAAAGCAAAGTGAAGTTGAGTTGCCAAAAAAAGAAAAAAAAGTCTGTGTAGACCTGTTAGATTGCTCAATATAAAGTACTTCAAATCGATTTTGGAGTTTAGACTTAAAGAATGCATTTTAAAACAAACTTTCTTATGACGGAATAAAAAATGTTGTTTGTAGCAGGCCTTAAGCTTTTCCATTTCCCGATTTTAGGAGTTATAATGAATGCAATTAATTTATTTTTTTTGTATTATTATTTGCAAAGTGTTTTAAGTTACTTTAATTTGATGAAAAATACAATTCAATGAATTTCCTCCCTCTGCTTACATCCCTTTATAACATTAGTCAACAACAACAAAAATCTTATGACTCTCAGCCATTAGTTGCGGTGACGAAAGACACGACGACGGACAGTCTTGTAACGGTAGCCATCCTGAGCGGGCTGCTCGATCTCCTCCTGCAAGTGCTGCTCGGGCTGGGGTGGAATGTAGGTGTTGACAGGTGCTGGTGGAGGAGGAGGAGGAGGAGGAGCAGGAGCTTGGGGTGGAGGAATGTAGGTGTTCTTTGGTTTTGGTGGAGGGGGAATGTAGGCCTTGGCTGGGGCAGCTGGAGGTGCTGCAGGTGGAATGTAAGTGTTCTTTGGTGCCGGCTGCGGTGGAGGAATGTAGGCCGGAGCAGGTGCTGGCGGCGCCGGCTGTGGATAATTATAGCCCTGTTCTTTTAGTTCCGAAACATCCGCAAGGGCACAAGCCAAAAAGGCAACGGCAATGATAAGTAATTTCTGCAAAACAAAAAAAAGAATTGAGATATTGTTTCTTCTCCATCTTCTAATGATTGTGGCTTACCATGTTGAATGGAGCTGTTGTTGCTACTTGGTTCACAAGACGCTGTGTGCTGCTGAGCTCTCAAATAGCTGCGGTTTTTATAGCCAAAATATGTATGTGCATAAAAGTGAAGCCTCGGGGGTCAGCTGCAACCGCCAAAAAATTAATTGCGTTATGCCACGCTATCTATCTGTGTATCTCAAAGTAAGTGCCCTCAAGTGCCACACAAGCTCAGGCACGATGAGTCGGAAGAGGGGCGTCCAATGCCAAGTGGTAAGACGGGTTTTATTTAAGGTTTGCCAGACACATTAAGAGTGGGGTCAGTTTTTGTTTGAGACCAAGCAAGCTTCTTTAATTAGATCAAAAACACACATTTGAATATCGTTAGATATTGTTTTTTCTTTGTGCTTTGACTTTGGCGTTGGAGTCTGTCGATTATAGCTAAGCTATAATCGCTCAATCTTGAGCTTGATGTATGTTCGTGGGTCACTCGCACTATTAACGTTGGCATTATTTTAAATATTTTTTTTTGCTTAATTTTTTTTTGTTTTTGCAAAAATTATCATGTTTCTTTCTGGTTATTAGACAAATTATTTGCATAAAGTCGCATTAAATTGATTTGCTGCTCAGGAAATATGGGTAAATCATTCTTCCTTCCTTAAGCTTTACGGAGAATTATGTATAAAATAAAATAGATACGATTAAATAATTTAAGACGTGTATTTCGACAGCTAAATTATAATATACATAATCATATAATTCATGTTTTTTTTATTGTTAATTGATCTTGTGGCATTCTTCTTCAAGAGCTTTAAGTTTTTTATGTTTCGAGTTAAACATTAAATTTGTTGCTGATTTATGTTCAACAAATGAACTTCCAGCCTATATTTAAGATTTACGTCCTATTTAACATCAATTTGTTTTTCTCTTCTTATTCTTCTATTCTTAATAGAATTTTCTGGTCAGTTAGTTGATTGCCTAGAACAACATTTGCTTAATCTATTTTCCCAGCCAAAGTTCGGCATATTAAGTAGATTTAACCAGCTGTTTGCATAAACTGAATATCAATTAGGAATTGTGTCTTACATCATGCAAGTGTCTTGATGAATGGCAATAATTAGTGTTTTTCTCCTGCCTACAAAGTAAATCTATTGAACAGGGAAATGACCTAACAAGCTTTGAAGTTTTAAGATCAATTCAAATGGTTATTAGCTAAAAAGATAATTTTGTAGAAGATTGATGTTATTTTAGTTAATTATTTTTTTGATTTCATCGTTATTCAAGGTGCTTTATTGAAATTTTAAAGTTCTTATTTTCACAAATCAATAGAAGAAGAAGAAAAACAGATCTTAAATAACAAGTTGAACATTTGTAGCTATTGATTTTTGAACAAGCTATTAATCTCATAGTATCTACTCATCCTTAAAGATGATATGCTAAAAGTAAGCCCAAGAAAAGTAAGTTATGCAAAAGCTACAATATGAAGAGTAAGCTTTAAAGCGGTGTTCAATGAGTTCCTAAGTCGTATAGTTCCTACTAGATTTCAAATTGAAAGCAAAGTTTTTTTTTAACAAACTTAATAATTTTCATTTATTGAATCAATTGGCTATCATCGCCTGGAATAGCTTAAAGACGGCGACGGATCACGCGACGCACGGTCTTGTAACGGTAACCATCGTTGGAGATGGGCTCAATTTCCTCAAGAGGATGCTGGATTGGTGCGGGAGCAGGAGCTGCAGGTGGGATATACTGGTTGACTGGAGCTGGTGCGGGAGCCTCATGATGGACATGCTGAACGGGAGCTTCATGTTGGACATGCTGTACGGGAGCTTCGTGGTGGACATGCTGAACGGGAGCTTCATGGTGGACATGCTGAACGGGAGCCTCATGGTGGACATGCTGAACGGGAGCTTCATGGTGGACATGCTGAACGGGAGCCTCATGGTGGACATGCTGAACGGGAGCTGCAGGTGGAATGTACTGGCTCACTGGAGCAGGAGCAGCACGGATGGGTGCGGGTGCCTCGATGTGAACGGGAGCTGGAGCCTCATGGTGAATGGGCACATCAACGGGTGCGGGAGGAATGTAAGTGTTGACGGGCTGTGGTGCTGGCGCAACCTTGACGGGAAGTGGAGCGGGAGCTGGAGCTGCCACTGGAGCATAGTTGTAGCCCAGATGAGAGACATCGGCGTGGGCAACGGCCAAAAGGGCGAAGGCGACAACAAAAATCTTCTGCAAGCGCAAAAAAGAAGATTAATCCTGATTAAGTAGCTCCAACATACAGTCGACTGCTGCTTCAACCTACCATTTTGAGCGTGCTACTTGAAACCTTTCGAATGCGAGTATGTCTTAAAAAGTTGGAGTCGCCAAGTATTTATATGAATCGCAGAGCGGTCAATATGTGTTGAAGAGTTGTGCAAATTTTAGGCTTTTAATATGTTAGAAACCAGAATTTTATGTTCAACGCTTGGTTACACAAAGACTAATGGAGTGATACCAGGGTAGGGTATCAAATAGGGTTGGCGGGGTCAAAACGGTAGACTATAAAGCTTATGCTTAAGATAAACATTTATAAATACGTTCGATTGATACATTTGATGAGTGTTTTACATAAATGAAGGCAACAAAAAACGGAAACGTATTTAAATCAATTTATTTCTGAGCCCCAAACAAACTTCAAGTCAACCCAAAACTACAAAGACAACATTTGTACTTTATTTATTAACAAAAAGGTTTATTTTATTTATTTAAGTATCACATTTATATTGTTATTAATAAAAGGGTACAGTTAAACACGTTATTTAGATTGGCCATTTTGAATCTATGAATGAATAAACTATCTTATAATTATGAGATTAATTATAATTAATGCAGTAAGAAAACATAAAACCAAACAGATGTCTTAATAGTGTCTTTTTGTGGTCGGCTTTGCCTGATTCTCACTTGTTTGCCATTGCTTGAATTCAAATATAATTTGCATAAAACATAAATGCTTAATTTAATATCAAAGTCAACTACCCACTGAATCAAGTTGAGCTTAGCTTAGCTGAGTTGATGGGCAAGTTAAAATGTTGTAGTTGTTGTTGTGATTAGTTTGTTTTTAATTAGCTTTGATAAGGCGCACAACGACATAACACAAAACCATTGATGAGTCTTGCTAAAATTTGTCTCATTTTATGGTTACCCCAAAGATACAGAAGGATAAATGCGTAGCTTAAATCAACATATGAGTAAGACTGCAGGTCAAAAGTTGAGAATGTCGCCAGTGTGACCGACGCCAGTTGCCCGCCCTGATGTGTCAGCATGAAAAACAAATTAAACTGTGGGCGAAACCAGTGAAGGAAGCGCTTTTCTCGCTCATTTTAATTACACAAATTGCCAATGGAACAAATTCAGTTTTTGCCAAAAATAAAAAACAACATAAAAACACATTTGAGACATTTGGGCGTCTCTCAATTGTTGTTTGCTGCCATTGTGATTCGTATATACAAATAGAAATATAAATATACATATATATATTCAGTTCATGCTAAACAAAAATGAATACAAAAGCTATGCAAACAAGCACTTAACCCGCTTTTATTTTGACAATTCCATTATTTTTGCAGCGCCAATAAACTGAAACTGCAAAACTGTTTTCAAACCCACACACAAGTGGACTCAGAACATGTCATGCAACGCTGCGTATACGTAATTTAGTTGTTTGCCTGTTAATACTGAAGGGTGCAATGCAATTCCAACAGGGGAGCGAACTGTTCAAACACTAAAAATAACAATGCAATATTGTTGATACAATAACAAATCGTGTGAATATTTTTAATAAAAACGTTAATGGAAATACAAAATTACTATACAAGATTTGTATAAATATTATTGGAAATTTACTCAATTTAAAGTTGAGATGTTGAAATGTCATAAAGTCAAAATTAGTATATTTCTATTCTGTCAAACTAAAACAGTCATTGGATGCCTTAATTGCTCTCGTCTTCTTCGGTTCAACAAATATTTATCTGTAATCAAACTGAGCGTTCATCCGAAGTGCCTTCATTAGCATTTTCGTTTGATAAATGTCGCCGTTTGTCGATTAATTATTTGCTTTGCTTTGGTTCACATGCGATACACTTATACATATTTTATAGCTTTAGCTTTGCCCAGCTTCCTGCTTAAAATCGAATTGAATTTCAGGCCCAGGTATTTGTTAACCTTTTAACCTTCAAGGTCAAAGCACTACCAGCTGTAGTTGCAAAGTTGATCAAATAAATAATACGCTGTGCTTGGTATAAAGACCATTCGAAATGCCAAACCCTTGAACAGTTGACAACGTTTAACAATCGATTTTTTTTTGTTCTGTTTTTTGTATTGCCCAACGACCTGCCAGATCATAAATTCAGAGGGAGACCCGCAACGACTTCCTGTTGTTATTACTGCTATACGTCGTATTTCTGTATGTTTCGTGAGATAAATCAACGCTCAACAAATTAATGCTGCAAATGAAGTGCAACTGCCCCGACGTTCCAAGGGTGCATTAAGGGCGAGTAGGGCGGTAAAAGGGGGTGCACACAGGTGTGAAACAACGTCGAACATTTCGAAACTGTAAGCCCGCCGCAGCCGCAGCCGCTGCCGCCCCAATTTGCAGTAACAGTAAAAATAAATGAAGGCAGTCAACGTTGCATATTTCTGTTGGCCGTGCGTGTCAGCCACTGTTGATATAATTACGCAGATACTGTCAATATCACAAGTGTACAAGTGTGTGTGTGTGTGCATTCGATACATGCCGTGAGCATCGCTCGTTGTCCCCCCCTCCTCCCCACATTCACCCTCTTTCCATCTATAGGCCTCATAATTTTTTATATGCATCGCATTTTCACTTTTTTTTCTGCGTACTGGTTTTTTAATTTGGTTTCATTTCTTTTTGCATACTTTTGGGCGGCAGAGTCGGTTGTCTGGCGTGCGATTATTTTGTAATCCATGGCGCCTAAAGCATTGATTACACATTTGCACACCTGGACAGCTCATCGAGACATCGAACCATCGAGCCGGGCCTGAATGCATGTGCTGGCCATAATGCGTGTTAATCAGCATCATTAACTGCTAATTAAGTGCGGTTGGAAATGCAGCCAACTGTCAATTGTTTGCAAACCACCAATCGTAGCAGCTGCACCACCTTTGTTCATGTCTCCTGTCTCTGCCGCCTTTTTTTTCGTCCAGAAAACACTCTGGCTGCCTAAGCTGGTTTGGAGGGAGAGCGCAAAGTGCAATGAGGCTGAAAATTGCGCATTGCTTGATATCTGGGCAGATTGCTATTACGATTCAAAGCTTCTATAAACCGCTGCTGAAACTGCTGTTGACTATTTGTTTAAGTGTATGTGCGGGTTTTCTGTTCAGAGTAGTCCTTCATTAGCTAACGAATTCACTTTTTTATAGCTGAACAGCCTAGAAAGTAAATGATTTTAGCAAAAAATTCTTTTGTCCTTTTTCATTTAAATTAAATAAATAAAATGTATCCCATTTATTCATAACACCTTTAAATCTCTCACATTGCTTTCAACTACTTCTAATTAACCAAAAATTTGTTGGCACAATCAACCGCAGTGCACATTCCAGAAACAAATACCAACTGATTAGTGTGGTCAATTGCCAATAGTCTCTAAATTGTAATTGCCTGTCAAAATGGACCAATGCAATTTTAATATATCCTATAAATATATATATCCACATTTTTCAGCGAGCTTTTCAGTATGGGTTTTTGTGCGCATCAAAGCGTAAACGCTTTTTAATTCATTTAATTAAGCTGCCAATATTTGACCAAAATGCAATTAACAAAATCAGTCCCATATCCTTTCGTCCTTATCCGTGTGGTTGCAATGGCGCAGCAGCAGCATAAAAAACAAACTGATTTGCTATCAATTTGGCTTTATTTTTTGTATTTATTTAGTTTATTTATAGCAGAGAGAGCCTCTAACTAATGTGCATCATGTCATAAATAAAGAGTCGCTTTAAGGAACAAGTCCTGAACCTCAAACCTTAGGCATTAGCTGAATGCTATTAACATCCATTGGAGAAAACGCGAGCTAGCAGACATTTCCCTAATCAAATCGTAAAGACGTCGTCGATGTCATCGCATTTTCTTGTTAATTTTCATTCGGTCTGCGACCTCGTCGCATGTCCTTTTGGCGCTTGTGTGTCCCGTCCTATGTCCTGTGTCGCATGTCCTGGCACTTGTTAGCGCAATTGCGGCAGTTGGCAGCCACAAGTGGTCAGTGGAGGTCTGATGAGGCCAATGTGAATGCGAATTCGATCGAACCGAAACGATGGGCATGGATGTGGGCGAAACTTTTGAATCTAACGAGAAAAATTTCCACATCATCAAAGCTCATTCCAGCCCATAAATTTCGTGATAAATGTGAGTGCATGCCGAATGCTCTGTGGCGACTCTGACTCTGACTCCTTGGGGAAACGGGGTGGGGCAGGTTGTAACTCTTGCTCCTTACTGTTGCCTGCTGCCTGCAACTCCTTGAAGTCGGCCTCTTGCTATCTGTCTGGTCGATAGCGATGGCTGTGGCGATGGCAATGCGGATACTAAGTTGATTTCTCCTTTTCTCTTAAGCATACACGGCAAGAAAATAAGTGAATTCGATTGAAAAATCGTATCTGGTTAGTGAACTTCTTGACTTTTGTTAACTTGTTTCTGCGAGTGCATTTTGCATTCATAAATTTTCAGCTAAAATGGAGGCATGCCTTGAAGTGGTTCATAAACTTGAAGCTGCCGGCTGCAGCCGCTGATTGGGACTGTTGCTGATTGAGTGCGGCCGGTCTTTTCCATTTTGATTGGAGAACAATTTGGTAAAGTTTCAGTTTCAGATTCAGTTTGATTTGGAGTATTTTCTTTTAACTTTATTGTTATTCTATGGGAAATTCGTTAGGATAGGTTTGGTGTTTGCTTGCTTTTCTGGAGACTAGAGAGTGATTTACAGACGGTTGCGACGGATGACGCGACGACGCACGGTCTTGTAACGGTAACCATCAGCAGAGGGTTGCTCGATCTGCTCGAGAGCCTGATGCGAGTCATAGGATTGAACGGGAGCCGACTGGAAGACGGGAGCGGGTGCTGGTGCGGAGTAGTGCACTGGAGCTGGGGCAGGCTGCTCATAGTGAACTGGAGCAGGGATCGAGACTGGTGCTGGGGGAATGTAGGAGTTCACTGGAGCAGGAGCAGGTGCAGAGTAGTGTACTGGAGCTGGAGCGGGTTGCTCATAGTGGACTGAAGCGGGAGCTTCGTGGTGGACGGGAGCAGGTGCAGAGTAGTGCACTGGTGCTGGAGCGGGTTGCTCATAGTGGACTGGAGCAGGAGCTTCGTGGTGGACGGGAGCAGGTGCAGAGTAGTGCACTGGTGCTGGAGCGGGTTGCTCATAGTGGACTGGAGCAGGAGCTTCGTGGTGGACGGGAGCAGGTGCAGAGTAGTGCACTGGTGCTGGAGCGGGTTGCTCATAGTGGACTGGAGCAGGAGCTTCGTGGTGGACAGGAGCAGGTGCAGAGTAGTGCACTGGAGCTGGAGCGGGCTGCTCATAGTGGACTGGAGCTGGAGCTTGGACCGAGACGGGTGCGGGGGGAATGTAGCTGCTCACTGGAGCCTCATAGTGGACTGGAGCGGGAGCCTCGTGATGCACATGTGCTGGAGCGGGTGCATCATAGTGGACTGGCGCTGGCTGATGGTAAACCGGGGCCGGAGCGGGCGCCTGATAGTTGTAGCCGGATCCCAGATGGGAGACATCGGCACTGGCGCAAGCCAGAAAGGCAACGGCAACAATCATGAATTTCTGCACAAGATAAACACCAATTAATAATCAAATTCAATAATTTTAAAATCGAATATTCTGCAACTTACCATTTCGGTGTTTAGATTTGAATCTTACTACACAAGCGTATGAATAGCTTCTGTCTGTTTGCGAGCTGGTCCGTCACTATTTATACCATCGCAAAGCTGAGAGACACAAAGCCTATGCGACTCAAACCTGCCCTCAAGTGAGATATTTGGAAATTGAAGATTTTGGTATAGACTAGTCTAGCGACTTGTGTTTGGGGGCCAATGCATTTTGTTGTTGCTATTTTTGTAGTTGACTGATGGTCTGTAAAAATCATGATCGCGCCTTTTTGTGTGACTGTTTAAATAAAGTAATCAAATTGATTTTGAATGTCGTATTCGTCTTAAATATCGTAAGGAATCAAAACTTACTTGTAAGTTTTTTCAATTATGAAAACCGAAAATTTGCAAATTACATTATACATTAGTTTTTTGTTTGCTAACTTTTAAGGCCTGTTGATAGTTCGTTGTGCTTATAATAGTTTTGTTTTGTATATAATTACGACTTCTGGAAAGAACTAGTTTTACAGCATATTTTTTGCTAATTAGTTCTTAAGGCGCATGGCTTATCTTAGATATGTTTTGGCATATCCAGTTTGCACTTTTTTCTTTTAGCTTTTAGCAAATAGATTCTTGTTCGTTAATAAATTTCATATGTAGGCTTGGGTAATACAATATATTTGATGAGCATAAAACCAGTTCCATGTTGGATGATTTACAAGATTTGGGTCTGGCTAATAATTGATATGGCTGACAGCTTGAAGGTTGCACTCCGTTAACCCAGTGTCATATAAGCCTTCGCAGAATATATTGATAATGATTGCCTCCAGGAAGCGGCGCTTGAATAAAAAATTTCAATAATTATTTTGTTTCAAAGACATTTGTGTACCCTGTTAAGCATTGGGTGGCTTAAAGGGTATTCCACGTACTACACACCTTACATTTCTTTGTACTTTATTATTATCTTGAATATAATAATGTTTTGATATTTAATAGTAAAATAATTTATTTCCAGCCATTAAGTCTTCTAGCCATACTAAGGAACAACAAAATAAATAAATAAAACTTAATACAATAATTTAAAATGCTTAAAATATTTTTAAAAAGCAAATTAAGTTCAACGACTGGCTTGCTGAATATCTTCTCAAATGATTTCCTCATAGAATTTATTAAGTTGCAAACGAGCGTGAAACGCTTCAATGTTTCTCGCCATGTTGGCCATTGTTTATGATAATATTTTAATTTGCTGTTAAATCGTTGTTGTTTTTGGGTTGCCAGATGAGTTTGTCTTGAAGATTTAATTGCAACTACGAATTCAATTTATCCGGCTGATGCTTAATTTTGTATACCCCATACCCATGAAATAGGAAGAAGGGCATAATCGTTTTGTGCAAATGAATGTAACAGACAGTAGGAACCATCTCCGATTCCATAAGCAGAAAAACTAGATTAAAATTATCGATAGATCTTTCCGTTTTCGATGTACTGCTATTATCGATAAAACTTTAATCTTGAATTTGGAAACAAAAAATAAAAAGCTAAGAAAATGTTCATGAAAATCGGTCGAGTAAACCGAAGATAGCTATAATTGATAATAATTTATTCATTATTCAGTAGCCCAGTTGTGTACAAATACAAACAAACAAAGACCGTACGGATTGTGACTAGAGATTTCTTACTTGTTATTATAAGGTTTTAGATTCATTATCTGAATGGTTTTGGTTGGGTTGGGTTTGGCTATGGGTTTGTTGGATCATCATTCGCAAGCCAAAGTGCAAACAAGAGATCGCAAGTCGTACAATCATTAAGATTCATGGCCCAAGCGAATTAAAAAACTTGTTGTTAATATTATGTGCAGCTAGCAAATTTCAAATTTTCAGCGATTTGTTTGTTACCCTTTTTTTTCAATCTTTTTTCCTATTCGTATATTTACGATCGCATGAAATTGTCGACCTTTTTGACGGTCAATTTGTGGACGACTTTTAGTATGGCTTAGCTTCCTTTTGTTACTTGTCCCACTTTCCCACACACAGCATAAAAATATATTATAATTAACATTTGCATCGGCATAGCTAATACAATTATATCTTAATTTAATGATCTTAGTTAGTCAAGCCCAAAACAAATTTGTTTTATTTGTATTATTGTAGTTTATTATCTGCTTCTTAAGTTTAATGCGCATGTTTATTGCTCGTTTTGGTTTTGTGCCACGAAAACTGAGGGCTAATTATACCTCAGTTACGTTGGCCTTGACTTTGAAAATTTAAATTTTACCCATCCGTTTGTTAAACTTTGTTATTGCCATCTCTGTTTTAGGCTGCTTGTTCGCTTTCTTGTTGTAATTAAGACTCGTTTATGAACTTATGTTAATGCTAATTCAACTTAATGATAATCCATTAATTCACTTTACACTGAGCGATTTTGAGTGTTTTGCTTTTTCCACTAGTTAATTAAGTTGATTATTATATTTACATATATCATCTTTAGTAAGTTTTTCTACAGTTCGATATGCTTTTTGTTGCACTCTGTTTTGCATATCAATGAGCTCTGATATATTAAGTTATAATCATGCTAATACATGTCGATGCCATATCATTATTTAGGTTACATAACACAAATTAACAAATGCTTAAGCTTAATTAGCTTATTTAACACAAATTTTTCAAATAAAGCTAAGATATAATAAATTGAAGTTCAGTTCAGCACTAAACAGGCTCCAATACTACTAAACCTATTTTAAAAACTCTTTTACAATTTAAATCTTCGTTAGTGTAACCCATTGAAAAGAATAGTTCCCAGTGAAGGGCATCAAAAATGCGTCGTAATGGAGAGTCTTCAACAATTCGAAGAGAATGAGCGTTGCTTGCCAGAGAGTCGAGCATTGAGCGATTGCAGCGGCTCGCTGAACCAAGGCATACTTAATAAGGTAGTCTCACTCCGCTCTCTCGTTGCCTTACGAAAAATGAGAGCAAAAGAGAGCGAGAGTGAGAGCGAAAGTGTAATGAATTTTTTTTAGGTTAAAACGCAGAAAAATCGTCCACATATGTGCGTTGCTCACAACGTTCGCAACGAGACTGAATCGTAAGGCAACAGCAAAAGAGGGCGAGCAAAAGAGAGGGATTACCTTATTAAGTATGCCTTGCGCTGAACCATATTTGAGAACATCTCAGATAGTAAGCAATAAGTGTGAGCGAGCGCGATAGCGGATAGCACGTGCAGCCGTTTTAGTTTCAGTTGCCCTTGCACTCAGCGGCCCGTCAATTGTACGACAAGCGGCTCGCCAGCGACAACCAAGAACGGTAAAAATGTGTTAGTATATGTGTGCATGTGCGTTTTATACATTTCTGCAGAGCCTTGTTCTGCCTTGCTTGTTTTTGTTATTTTTGATATTTTTTCTTTATCTATGTCTTCGTAAAATGCATTACTGAATACACTTTCGGAACTTGTGCGCATCGCTGCATATCTGTATGGTAGTTGCGATGGCAAAATTGTTGGCTAGTGTCATAGATTCTATGACATAGAATTACAAATTTCAAAGAGTATGAATGACCAGCGATTGCAAAACTGATATTCCACTTTATGTATTATGTTTGTTCGATAAAGCATGCCATTTAACTTAACGCAAATATGTGCAAAATTCTTTTATACATGTTCATTAAATTTTTTTTTATTTGTAACCTTTTGAACATAATATTCAAAGCAAGAACACTGGCAATAGTAAAATACATACATGCAAAAACAATAATGCTTGCCTTTTTTGTTGTTGCTGCACACGAATGTTCATCAACTTCGCGAATAGAGACATGAAAAGGACTGTCCTGCTCTAACTTCAGACTCTGTAGTACAGAGAGCGATCGTTACCTTTCACTTAATCTACAAAGGCAGTCAGCCTGGAACTTTGCGCGTCTTTACATCGCTGGGAGCTTATCGTCCGTTTATTTATTAATTTAAAATTGATACGCCCTATATTAATAGTCAAATTGTGTTTATATTATGCACTGAACATACGCAAAGTGTTTATAACATTACAGAATCGCAGTGTAATTGCTTTTTAATGTGTTTTTAAGCAAATTAAGGTTGAGAAACGCGCGCCAATTTGTTGCTGCTTTGCCGGGTCGCGAAAAAATTAAAGAGAGAGGACAACCGCGCTCATACGAGTGTGTTGTTGTTGCTCCATATTAAGCGAAGCATTGAAGATGGTATTAATTACTTTACTTTATTTTTATTTTTTTTCTTGTGTGTGAAATGCAGTGAAAATAAAATAAAATAATATACATATATAGAAAAGAAAGATGAGAGCATCTCATTTATTTATTGTTGTGTGTGAGTGTGTGCTTTTTGTTTTTGTGAAAGTGCTCAGTGAAAAAAAGAGAGAGAGAGAGAGTGAGAGAGCACTTGCATTTAACTGTATCTGTGTTGTTGCTGCTACCGGTGAGTGCATTCTGCATATTCTATATTATATTGATCACCCTGTTAATACCCTGTTACTATAATTAGATTGGACACAGTTATAGAAATAATTTTAATAGCTGCAACTTATATAAATTGATCTTTTAACGCTTTAATACACTTTCAAAAGACAAGTATTTTGCTTAATTTAAACTTCTCAAATATTCTCATTATCGAAATCTGTCTACACATATAATTTGTTTAATAGTTTAGTACTTTTTTTTTTACCAATTAAAATGTAATTGAAAATGAAATGGTTATAATGCAGTAACGTATGAATACATCTGGCAATCCCACTTGAACAGCTCCAATTTCCGGCTAGAACATCTTTTGCGTTAACTTTTTACAAACATTTGAATTGTTTTTCGCTATACGAAACAAATGTTAATTAATGAATTTTGCTGCAACAATTATCGTTAACCCAATAAGTTGAATGGCTTAAATAAATGTAATTTTATAGCGGACGGTTAGCTTATAAATATACATATATTTAATGAAGATCATTTGTAAGCAGAACAGCAAATTTTAGCTAACAAGTTCTCAATGCCAATGTCAAATGGAATACGAACTAATTGCCACACACACTTAAACACGCACACACTCAAACTGAAAACCCACACTCGTAAATCAGCTTAAGAGGAGACGCATGAAATTTCGTTTTGTGTTTCGTGTGCGGTAGGTGGAGCCACCTGAAATTCCAGCCAACCAACCAGATAAGCGCAAAGTTCTTTGCTTAATGAAACGACACGCATGCACAGTAGTAAGTTGAAAGCATTTGCGAATGCTATCCAACTAAACAAGAGTATACAGTTGTATATAGTAGATGTTATATATGTGAATTTTGGTCTTTTTTGGCATTCAATGCAAAAGCCTCACTCGAAAAAGTCAAATAAAGTAGTTAGGCAGGGGTAGGGTGGAGTCGAGAACTTTAGAGACGAAGTTGCCGAGTTTTGCGAGGTGCACGGTGCATGGTGCACAAAGGCGAAACGGAAATGAAATCACGTACCAGGGGCGTTGTCATTCACAATGAGTGTGCGGCATGACTAGGAGCTGTACAGTAGAAGCTGTATTTGTAGTTGTACTGGCTGTGAAGCAGTTGTTGTTGTTGTTCTTGTTGTAGTTGTCAGCAGAGTCGCGGCAGCTGCCATTTTGTTGGGTCGTTGTGTGTACGTCTAATGTCCAATTTCAATTTGGACTGGCTGGCTGACAGCAGCAGCAGCAGCAGTAGCAGCAACGGCAAAAGCAAACGCAAAGGCAAAGGCAAAGCTACCGCAAATGGCAAACAATGCAAACCAACACCAACCCAAACCTACTCCACCAACCCGCCAACACCGCCCTTAAACAACATCCAACACAAATACATGAATGTGTGTCCCCCTAGTCTACTATTTCACTTAAGTGTGGATACTCCACAAAGATAGCAAGTGCGGAGCGGGAGGACAAGACCCGCATAAGTTTATTTACTTTTAACACGAAATAATAAAGTTTACAAAAGAAAACGTGCGCCGTGCGGTATGCTGCACTTTTTTTCTTGTCCCCTCTCTATTTCTATTTCTGTACTTTTTTTTTAAGTTTGTGTGTCGCTAACTGTTCCTCGTACCACTCAAAGGCAGTCCTTTTCTATCTGCTCATTTGCTGTCACAATTTAAGCGCTCAAAGCGAATTTTTAAACAAACTCTTGAGAGCTGCCAATTTTTGCATTTAAGTTTGACGACCTTTTTATACACTGGGTTGGGAATATGTTTTTTTATATCAAAAAAGCCAAAACAATGTTTTTGGAGGATTATCGTTTTTTATTTTATTTTTTTTTTTTAAATTACATTTTTAAATATTTTTATCAATTTTATTATAAAGGGCATTTAAAGAAATATACTAAAAATGTAATTTCAAGTTTTTATATGAGGAAAAAAAATCCCAGGTAGAAAGTAGAAAAATTAGCGACATGCTGTGACGTGACTCGACTGCAAGAGCCACACGCAGTTTTGTACCGCTATACCCCGTATCTCAACACACACACAACCTATCCCCTTTCCATATTTTGCTTTGGTCTTTGGTCGTGTTCGGCTGCTGTTAGCCAAGCCATATGCCTGGTTGACAGGCTCTCGCTCGCATGGACAGCTTAAGAATGTGCTGCAGCCTGGGCACTTACTGAAGCCAACTGAATTATTTAAAAAGTCACTAAGAGCGAAGCAACTGCGAGTTTTGTGCTTTGTGCAATTAAATGCGTTCTCAGCTCATACGCACACATGCGACAACGAGCCGAACCGCACCGAACCGTACTCAGAAGGTCCGCTCAGAAGGTAATGATAATAATAATTACATAGAAACAGCCAGAGTCAGCACACATGTTCACGTGCATAGTATGTGGCATGTAATATGTATGCGGTATGTGGACCGTGCGTGTACGCCTAATTACAATAAATTTGGCTAATTATTGTCTGGCAACTCCTCCTGTAAACTTTAAGTAGCTCTCGCAACAGCACAGACAAAGTTTTTCCGCATCGATATGGTCGAGAGCAGCCGCAGCAGCAACATTTGTAGTGTGGGTGGCAAATGTCTGGCTAATTGTCTTGTAAATTATGATAAGAAACTTTCACTCTTCATAGATTGAGAGAGAGCGGTAGAAGGGGGGGATAGAACGGCAACTGTTTAAAAGGGTCAGTTAGGTCACCTGCATATTAAAGGGACAAAAAGTGCACTTTTCAAAGTGCTTGAGTGGCATATATTGCGAAGGTTGAGTAATGGCATTATACACATGTTAGTAATATGTTGTTGCATTAAAAATTATTGCATTTTAAGGCCCATTTGTCGCCCTTTACTTATAGTTTTATGCTACCAATACTCTATCAATAAATGAATTTGAGTTGCTGCACATGTGCTTTGGCATTATCGAGGAGATACAGTTTACTGGCAGAATTCTGCCGATTAGTTTTACTTTCTTCTCTGCTTAAGTTCGTATGAATATTAAATATGTAATACCAATCGGCTTAATATTCATATTAAATATATATTCCCAAAGCTTAATAACCATTTTTGTGTATAAAAAAAAATAAAAATACTTATTTAGCACTGCCAAGTGCAATTTCATACATGATTTATTTTTCTCTTTCTCTCTCTCTCTCTTTTAGTAGAGACAGTGTAACCCAATACTAAAATTGTTTATTGCAACTATGCTGTGACTTCTACGAGCAATCACATTCAACATTGTCGTAGTACTGTCTCTCTTATTACAATCCTCAACTGTCGTCGCTGATATTTTTAACAATCATTGCAAATCAAAACAAATGCCAAACGATTTGCTTTATGTGCAACTGCAGTGATTTGCCTAGGGAATGTGCGCCTGTCAAGCCTTTCATTTTTTATTGCCCCGCAGCGTACAATCCCCCTCCACCACCACCACCTAAAGCAACATATGTGCGCTTCATAAAGTGGGCGATACTCTTAGCTGCCCCTCTCTTCCGAGCGTTGCAAGTAGCGAAATGCAGTCAACTCGTGCGCCAGCTGAGCGCGCAATTTAGCACAACAATGCGATACGTATACGCCCCATTGTACAGGCAAGCCCCCCCCCAACCCCCACTCTCATTGTTAGTAAGTCATGTGTTGTCATGTATGTGCTCCTTTTCTGGCTGCTACTGCCATTTGGAAATGCCTTTGTCTTGGCTCCGTTCATGCTGTTTGTTGTTTTTTTTTTTTTTTGTATTCTTATTTTTTGTAATACTTGTCTTGCCAAATGCGCCATATTTCTGAGTTTATGTCTTCGTTTTCTAGCAAATATTTTTACAGTGGTTCGCTTTTGGGGTGGCAGACAGTAATGCATATGTTCGGCCTGTCGTCGTTTTGTTTTATTGCATATTTATATTTTATAGCAAAAGTAGCAAAATATACGACTAAATCGTTATAAAGCTGTTGAAGGCTGCCGTCGTGAAAGCAGCAAACTGCAGAAGGGTCAGGGGAAAGATCCCAAGACAGGGCAATACTACAAGTCTTGGCCTTTTTGGCAAACATTCGATAAAAGTACTCATACATAAGCTCTGCCAGTTGCACATGTGCCCAAAACACATACAGAGTATGAGTGTAGTCCTTGCATTAAGTTCCCATTGCACTTTTTGGTTCGTTTTTGGGATGTGCCCAACAACAACAACAACAACAACAGCACACACACACACACAAAACTCAATCATAAAAGTTTTTCAATAATCCGCTTTGCCTCGATTGCATTTCAATTTGCGCAACATTTTTGTGTGCAAAAACTTAATTTTCCACCAATTAGTTTTTTGGGGAAGCTGCTTCGATTAAAGAAGGGTGTGAGCTGCGGAAATTCGTAATTAATGTGTGCTTCACAAACGAAAAAACAACAAACAAATAACAAAGTTGATAGGAAAATTTCATTGGGCAGACAGCAGAGCAACAAGAGTTATGAGAATGTAATCTGGCTTTGAAATTTATGATTTTTAGGTTTTTAAACTTAAACAGCTTTAACAAACTATCATGAATAGCTAGTGATCGCTCTGTATAAGCACATAATGTACTATAGCTACTATAATCACTAATCTGCACGTTCTTTGGACACACCGAACAAGTCCGAACGTAGCTCGTAATATTCAACTTAATGGCCATCACATCATATGGCGCTCAGAAACACATTGAGCATTTTTATTGATCCCCAGTGCACACACACACACACACCTGCCACACGATGCGGTACGTCGGCCAAAGAAACACTATGTGCGCTGATAATGCTAATTTTATTCAAAGGTTATGCCGTTACAATCCACGGAGGCGAAACGGTAAACCATAGACGGACAACGACTGCGACGACGACGACGACGACGACGACGGCGACGAAGATTGAATGCAAGTACGTGTAGAAATTTACGAAAAATTACGAGTGATGCAGGCAGGCAGCGAAAGCAGTTTCTGCACAAAATTGCAAATCGTGTCCAGGGTCGAGACTTAAGGAACCCAAAAAAAAATAAATATAAAAATAAAAGTACGAAGATGAAACTCTCGCCATGCAGCATTTATTGCCAACGAAGCGTATTTGGCGCATTTGATGCGCTGCATAATGGCGCACGCCATTAAATGTCCATTGACATTCCAAAGCGAAGAAGAATTTCAGTGCGCACAGTGGTTTCAAAGTTATTTGTAAATGTAAAGCGAATTCTATGAGTTTAACACTCACTTGAAATTTAAAACAATAAATAAGCTGAAGAACTTGAGGCTAATGCTTAGTCAAAATGAAACCGGTTTTTGTTAATTAATCAATTTCTATTTGCATTTAATCAACTTAGAATGGATATTTAACGTTTAATGATTTCGGTTACTTTTCTTCTATATATCTTTGTACCAGTGTTCGCTTTCCTACACGAATGCATTGGCATTTGCCAATAGCGCATCGCACAAATCCAAATCGAATGCGAAACGAGCGTAAATCGTGACCTGCAAGGATCTGCTTAGTTTTCTTATTAGCTGCGATTACATTTGATGTTTGTTGTTTGGTCAACATGGCGTATACTTGCTTACATACATATACGTTTTGTATGTGTGTGTGCGTGTGCAACATTTTGTATGCTTAAGCAGTGACTGTTGTTGTTGTTGCTGTTGTGGCTGTTGGTTTTGCACTTTGCTGCCAACGTTTTTGTACGTGGACAAGTTGCAAAATATCGAAAGTCTTCGTCGCCCTTGCCGCATCAAATATGTTGAAAAGCAATTGGCAGCCAGGCCCGTTGCCCCTTTGCCCCCTGTACACTATGTCCATCTATTCTGTCTGTCTGTCAGTCAGTCAGCCAGTCAGGCAGCCAGCCAGACAGCTGCTGACCCTGCGGAGGGGCATGTCTGCTAATGCGCTGCTGTTGGAATTTCTTCATTGAGTACGTGCATTAAATTTAAAATCAAAAAAACATTTCTACACATTCAACTAAAAATTAAAAAAAGAGCAAACAAAAAAGAAAAATGGCTAAGCTAAAACAAAAATATTTTAAATGCATTTTTTTTTTTGCAAAACGCGTTCAACTGTGCAGCAATTTATTTTGTGCAAAATCGTTAGCCAATTTGTCTGTTATTATTTGTATTTGTACTATTTGAACAGTGCATATTTTAATTGTTTTTTCGCTTCATTAGCATTGCTTATTTCTTTAGTCAATTTACAAGAGATTCCATTTCCTGCAAACTCAAACGCAATCAGTAGATAAAATGCAAAAAAAAAAAAATGAAGGAAATGTAAGAAAATGCAAATAAATTGATGCTGACAATTTCAAATAGTAAATGTCTCAGCAGTGTAAAGAAAAAAAAACATAAACACAAACAATCAAACGAGGAAAACAAATGAATAACGACAACAGAAGAGCAACAACATCAAGCTTTGCTGTCAATGACAAGCTGCACAACAAAGTTCTGAGGAAATAAAAAAAAAAACAACAACATCAAAAAGAGAAATGTAACTGCAATTGAGTTTGGTTTTCCCCGCAGGCAAAGCTTCTACTTCGTCCTTCCACTGAATTGCTGTTGTTGTTCTTCTTCTTGTTCTTCTTTTCAATTGTCAACTGTCAATGAGTTTTCAATTGCCGCCAAGTTGCATGTTTTGAAGATTTGTTGTCCCCAACTGCATTTTTCTGAGCCACCAATTGGATTCGTTTCACTTTGCTTTTGACAGTCGTTTCCTCCATTGACTTGTCACTGCCAGCCGCCGTTTGTTGCACTCCCTCCCTGCTGTTACCTCCCATTTGTGCCAATACGCCAGCTAATTCGCCCCGATTGCGGTTGGCCAAAATTGCTTTGTTTTTTGCAGTCAAACAACTTGGCTTTAAAGCCCATGTTCAATTGTCGTCTGGACTCGCCCAGATTTTTCAACTAATTCGCTTGTTTGTTTTGCCGGTTTCGATATGTGATTTTAAATCTCATATAGAAAAAGGCACAGCTATTTCAAAAATATAAATAAAATTAGATTAAATATTAAGCTAACATAACTATAATAAATGAATATGCTAAAGTGCTTACGAAATATTTGTTCAACTTTATTTAAAAAAAAAAAAAACAAAACCAAAGCTGATTCTTTAAACAAACAGCAATCAATAAATGAATATTTAATGAAATATCCAGCTGTACCAAATAGTACATGTCGTATATAGCATATACAATTCATATATCCAAAAATTTTGCATAGATATTGCCGAAGGGCTGAACGAGAAGTGAGAGTAGGGTTTCGGCAGCAGCAGCTGCTGCCGCTGCTGTGCAAACTGTGGCAAACATCTGTCGTTCAACGGCTTGTGGCGGAGGAGAGGCCTAGATTTTGGTTGCCATTGTAAATGCTTATTGTTTGCCGCATTCGCAGTTCCAATTTCCAGCAATTTCGGTACATCTCCTTCCCCTTTTTTCACCAGCTCGGCATACAAATAGTGTAAATGGAATCCCATCCACAAAAAGACTGCCACGTGAGCCGGCAAAGGCCGTGCAAAAATTTCAATTGAAAGCATTGATGAGTCTATATCTTTGCTTGATATTTTTTTTCTCTGCTTCTTTTTTTTTAACGTGTGCATGTTTGTGGCATTGCTGCCACAGCGGGCGGTTCGACAATGGGTAAGACTGCAACAAGGACGAGCGGCGTGGGTGTGAAGGAGGCCGTAGCTCGTGCCACGCCGCTTTTGTTGACATTCGCTGGTGTGTCTCTGTCGCCCACGTAAAAGCAATTAATTGGAAAAATGTGCAAATAGAGTCGTGCAGGTGGCATCTGTTGACTTAACCTCCATTGCATAATGCCCCAACTTAAACAGTTGCCGAGTTGTAGCACCCACTCTCATGGAAACAAAACTTTCATCGCAGCTAATCGTCGCAAGCTTAATGGTATTTATGTAGAAAGAGCAATAGAATAAATACGGATTTATTTTTGATATATCTTAGAAACGATTTTCCTTAAAAGTGACAATAATATATACATATTACGAAACAATATGAGAACTAGTTTGGCTTACCAAAAATTTAAAATAAAACGAAATTCCCATTTACCGCATATATTTTTCTGCCTGCAGCAAGTGGAAATGTAGTTTGGACAACTTTTAGTCGCTGTCAATGGCTTTTGTCTCGTGACGCAACGCAAACTTTTCTAATTAAGTGGCAACGCTGGGAACGGCAAACTGAACTGGACTGGACTGAAGGGTGGCCACTCTCCTTCTTTTGTTGGGCCTTGGCCTATGCGACGGCATTACAATAAACCGTTATGGGGCCTTTTTAATGACCATTTGGCGCTGCATTTGGCCAAATGAGGAAGAGAGAGAGAGAGAGAGGGAAGTAGTGTGAGAGAACAAGGAGTGAGCGGTAAGGAGGCGTGTTAATAGTTATCGCTCTTGTTGCTGTAGCTGCGGTTGCTCAGCATTAGTTACAAAATGTCGTTAGCCAAATTATTTGCCATGTTGGCGTAAAAATTTTTATGGTTTTATCGCCAAAGCGGGAAAAAAGAGAAGGAATGAGGACTAATTGCAGTTGAAATTTTGTTTTATGCTCTCGAGCAGCAGCCCATCAACTTTTATATGTTGTGTCGCATTCGTGTAATATGTGGGCGTGGTCCTTTGAGTAGGCGTACTTAAAACGTTTAAGCGATATAATTAACAAGATCTGATTATTATTCAAGCTACATTGAAATTTAAATGTTGATGGTTAACTGCAGTCAACTGCATTGGAATAATAATTGAGAGGAGATGAGACAATGTTTGCGCAAAAGATGAGAAAACTCTTAAGAGAGTTTCAAAAAATACTTTTCAAGCTGCAAATTTTATTGCATTTTGCTTAGATGTTATAGTATGTTGGGGAAAACCATTGTTAATTTACGTTCAAATTTATTTTTCAGGCTTTTCTCCCCTCACCTTTGCCATGTTACAAACCTTGTTGGCAGCATCTCGAACAAACCGCTAGCTATTGTAGCATAAAGCCACAAGACTTTTGCTAAACATTTGCTCCAATAACAGAACGCATACAAACAAAGACTTATTTTTAATGATTTTGTGTTTACACATACCCTATACTCAAAAACATATACATGCATCTTATTAGGTAGCATGCTGCAAGTAATTGGAAAAGCACTTAACTTTTAAAATATTTAAGCACCTTTTTATTTACCAATTACTCTATTTTAATAGTTAAATTATTTTATGAGTTCCTTTCTGTAGTCAAAACTACTCTCTATAATATATTTAGAGTCTGTTGTTTTTAGTATTTTTATTTTACCTCAACATGGATTTCGATTAAAGTGGGGAAGGAAAAGGCAACACTCTCTGGTTTTGCTGGGTTTTGCTGCCGTAGCTGCTGCTACTGCTGTTGGAATTTATATTATTGCATACCAGGGCCAAAGACTGGCTCAAAATGGGGCAGCAAAACCGACTTTTGTTAGGGAAACGGTATTTTTTTGTGTAACAACAACTTGCTACAACAAGCTATATTTGTTTTCTCTTCTCCTTTTTTTTTTTTATTGATATTTGTGGTTGGCAATTGTTGCGCTCTAGTCTCGGGTTGTTTTTTTTTTGTGTGTTTTGTGTGGTTGTACTGCGATTTTCAAATTTGTATTGCATACTTTTTGGCATTGTTAACTTTATGCTGCAACTGGGGCCTTTGTTTGTCTGTCTGCTTGCTTGACTTATTTATGAGTTTCTCGGGTCTTGCGGCCCCTCAATTAAGTCTCACCTGTCCAAGACGCATACTTAAACATTTATTTACAGCCTGTGCCTTATAAACAACCCGTCCACCAAAAAATATTTCAATATGTGTGTTGCGCATTCATCATTTTCATTTTTGGTTGATTTGACATTTGCAACGCGCACTTTTCATCTGGGTGAGAGAAATAGGGAGGGGAGTCGCTGTTTTCGATTTTTCAGCTTAAAAACTCATTCATCAATTAAATCGACGCATTCATCATTTCCATTTCGACCATTTCGATGTCAACATGGCTTCGCACTGTACTGACGCACACAACAGAATCCCAACATTGATGACCATGATGACGATGATGATGATTATGGCCTGAGCCTTCTGTGAGACCTTGCCATTTGTCCTTGTTGTCCGTCCTCGTTGTTGTTGTTATTGTAATTGTAGCATATGTGTACTTTTTCTGCTTTCAGTTTTCTGTTTTTGCTGTTGCCATTCCATTAGCTGACATGTGGATTATAAAGCAAACTGTTGACATATTTGAATTCAGTTCAGTTCGCTTCAAATGCCATTTAAATAATCCTGTTATGATTTAATATCTTCCTTTTACTTTTTTTTTATGCATAACCTTTACCTTTTGTAAGCTAATTAAGTTGCCTTGACTCAGCTATATAATTTGTAGGGATTACACTAATAAGTAAAGGCTTTGAGGAGGCTGAACAAATGTATAAAAGTGGCAATAATAAAGAGAAAGTTTCAATGGCTTATACCTAATTACAAGCCTTTTTTCCAATAACACTGCAACTTAATGTTGACTTCTCACTTATTTTTGAAGTTGTTAAAATTTTGCACTTATTTGGCCAACTGCTTGAGAAAAAAAAATAAACATTTGCCTCTTAATTGCATTTTCATGCCACAAAGCATATTTAATACTCGACCATTGACAGGCCGCCACTGACAGCAGCTGTCAGCTCGGTTTTCGGTATGCACAGCAACTTGACTAAGTCACGCCTTCCCGCCCTTGTACCCATCCTGCCTTCATATATCCTGGACACGTTCACGTTCACGTCCACAGCCAGAGCAAATTGCTCATTTCAAGGCTAATTTGTCAGCATAAGGCAACATAGACCAGGCTCGGGCAAACATTGTTAATACCAAGTTGAACCAGAGGGCCGTAGATGACTTGACTTGACGCCCCCAAGGTGAACCCAACTGTTGTCAGCTTGTTGTTGTTGTTACTGTTACTGGCGTTGGCGACAGATGCAAATGTTTGACGCATATTCCACGCGTTTGCCTGCTTCAGCATGCACTTAATTACGCCTCAATGTCAACTAAATACATTTATTTACATAATTTTAATTAAACACGAAAGCGTCTAAAAAAAACACAGCAGGTTAAAATGTTCAAGTTTAGAGTGCCAGGCTAGGATATACCCCACAAATAAATGCAAACAAATAGATAGATGATTCAATCTCAATACATAGTTAAAGAAAATATAAATGGTATATTTTAACATTAAATTTAACCATTTTATATATGTTTATAAACGCAAAGAAACAAACTGAACATACATAAAAACTATTTACAAATAAGCTCCAAGGTATAAAAAAAAAATTTAAATAACAAAAATAATAAAAGTATTAAGTAAAGGAATTTTTCATAATTTCAGAAAACAAAGAACGTATTTACAAATGAATTTTAAATGCTTAACAAAAATCAATATATGTATTATACAATCAATAATTCACTTACGAATTGCTCAGCATCTTAAAACATTTTTAAATAATCTTCTTACGCTTCTTTAAGAGCTACAGGGTATACCACAAACAACTAAATTGAGAATCATGCGACACAAGCTGCAAAAAAATAATCAAAATTCAGCCAAAAAGTCAGCCTGCCTGTCTGTCAGGGTCAAGGATGTGTCAGTCAAGGTGTCAGAGCTGAGCTGAGCCGAGCTGAGCACCTGCGCCTGTAGCACACACCCCTAACCATTCCCCATCTTCTAAGCTAAAACACAGTACAGTTGAGGGGTGTTGTATCACTTCCTCTGGTATCAGTGAGTTTGTGTGAGTTGTGCATTTTGGCGTGCTTAACGAGATAATTAGATTGCTTTTGTGGGTGGGTTTTTTTTGGCTGCCATTTCTTTTATATGGCATTTATTTATTCGTTGTGTGCGTCACCCTCGCTTTGAGTATGGACTGTGATTTTCAATGTGCCAGGCAGGCTAAGAATACAACATTCTGCAGAGAGAGTATCTAATGCCGTTGGTATTATTTTTCGTTTGTTGCTCGTTGTTGTTGTGGTTTGAAGTTTCGGCAAATTGGGGTGACAAACCTCATTAATTACAAATGACTTCATTTCTTTTGTACACAGCTATCGAGGGATTCTCTCAGTAGTGTGTGCAGCAGTGTGGCAGTTATTCAACTCCTCCGATATGCTAAGGTATGTTTGTTTTTGAATAAGTTTGCTGGTATGAGATTTAGAAAAGGCTTTTCTTTGTGTAAATTTATTTAAAATTATTCATTTAAATTTTTTGTTAGTTCAAAAAGATGAAGAAGAAGTCATGTGACTTTTTTATGATAATTATGAGGATTTTTTAAACATGATAATTAATTAAGCCTTAAGAGGACTAAAATTTTAATACCTTTTTTAATTTTCCTTTTATTAAAAATCTGTCTTAAACATGGGAAAAGACAAACTTACTAACAATAAATATTGATTAGCCGAATGGTTTGAGCTCCAGAGAGCCCAATACATCTAATCTATATGGTTGGTCTAGGACGTAAAATGTTTTTAATCGTTGTCTGCCGTGCGTGTTGTCTAAAAGAACTGAGGCCAACACGAAGCCATGGTCATGTGGTCTTATCATGTATATTTCTGCAATTGATTTTCGTTTATGACCCGGGGTATTTTAAGAACTTTTATGCATATTTTTTTGACGTGACAACGTCTTAGGCATGCACTTATACTGTTAATCAAAATGCGCCAGTGTTAAGAAGCTGTTAAATGAAGCGTTACGATCAAGACAGGTCAATGTCATGGTGCCTCTAAGACGCTGGTTTTGGAGTTGTTTTTTTGATTTTGTACTACCCGGGTTAAACACCATGTGAACATTTTTTGAGTATGTTTTTCTTCTTTTTTTTCATTTTTTGACGTCAGATGGCGTTTTGATTAGTACAAAAAAATACCAAAAATAATAAACAAACCAAAATATACCAAAGAATACCATAAATACCTAAATACCTAAAAACCGAAAATATGAATAATACTAAAAATAACTAAATATACCCAGGAATCTCAAAAATACCAGAAACACCAAAAAATACCAATAAACCAATACATCAATGATTCCAATTATACTAAAAAATACCAAATCATACTAAGTAATAGCAAAAATACCGAAACTCTCAAAATACCTGAATTTCCACAAATACCTTAAACATCAAAATTATTAATTATTAAAAAAAAACCTAAGATACCGAAATGCAAGAAATTCCAATGAATACAGGGAAATACGAAATAAAAAATAACTGAAAAAAAAATACAGAAAAGTTAAGGGTTAGACAGAAAAATTAGGAGATTTGCAGAAAAATACAGTGAAATAGAGAAAGCTTTAGAAAAGTACTGCGAAATACAGAAAAAGAAAGAAACAGATATATACAGACAAATTTAGAAAAATTAAATTCAATTGTAGATTTTACTTACCTCCATTTTTGTATCCAAACAAAATAGAGATAATTCAATAAAATGATTTAGTTTTAGTTATAAAAGTATAAAATCATTTCATAAATAATTTGTTATGACATTGTCACGTAAGACTATCGTCCGTAAACCAATTTTACAAACAAAATTGTTTCAATTTGTTCCATTTTCTACATATTTCAAGGTTAAGGGGACTCCACTGAATTTAGTTCCTTGGGCCTTAATAAGCGTTCATAGCTGTTTATACTATAGTCCGCCTAATTAAATTAGTTCCACTTATATAATGTATTTAGATTCTAGATTCTATTGCTATATTTTTTTAATGCTTTTAAATTTTACTCTTATAAAACAAGAACTAAATAACTTTTATATGTATTTACATAACTACATTTAAAGTGTGGTGTTTGAAGCGTAGCTAGATTTAATTATATATGATATAACACTTTTGGGTGATTACCAAAACGTTGATGGTAGTCCTCCGATTGCCGGGTGATTGTTTCACCAACTTTGTCTAAGCTAAGATTATTCTTGATCTGCGACCACAAGTTTATACCTAGTTAAATACTCTTATAATGCATTTGTGGCAGTTTAAATCCATACAATTAAATGTGCATTTTGGAATCAGGATAAATAATAGATGGTTTGAAGCAAACTTGTTCTGCCTATGATATTAAATAGCTTATTTTAGAAATCTTAAGTGTCATGCTCTTATAGTCTCTGACAATGTGCAGAGACATTTTCTAAATCCAATTCAGAGTTGATCTAAGTGTTGAGCTGGATGCTTTCGTCAAGCCGTCAAGCCGTCTGTAACTCATCAATATCAGTGCGTAAACGTACAAGTTCAATTGTATTTAATTGTATTTTTTATTTCTTAGGCCAATCTGCCGCAACGATATCCTTTTCGCTTATAGCCCGACTTACAAGCGGGCGGTGCATCCAGTACGGTGCGAGACAGAATTTGGCTGGGAATTTGCTTCTCATTCTGTGGTTGTTTTGTTGCGTTATCTTCCATTTCTTCCCTGGACTGTATGGTGGGCTTAGGCAGTTGTTTGATTTCATTTTTAGGCGCTATAAAAGTCTTCACTTTTAGATTGCGTTGTTTCGGACTTAAAATGCCATCGTCATGCATTTGTTGAGCATCGCACATGGAGCAGAAAAAGTGCAGCAACACCAAGAGCAGCAATGCGTTCAAGCCCAAAGGTAACTTTAAGTTCAGTCTATCTGACATCACTTACAAACCAAACACATTAACTTTACCAAAAATCTTTTTTATACTCGATACCGAAGGTAAAGAGTATATTGAGTTTGTGCAATGTCCGTCATGGTGTCCGTCCGTCTGTCCGTCTGTATGTTCGCAACTTTTTTCCACACCCTTCAAGCTAGAGACTTGAAACTTTCCAATTCTCTTTATCTATGGGATAGTAAATTAAAGTGTCAAGATGGGGGTTCTACGATAACTGGTGGGCTGGCAAATCGATAAATTCGATAACCCAAAACCGATAAATCCACATATTTCGCACATCCTTACAGCTAGAAGTACCAAATTTGGTGCCAAGATAGCTACTAGCAACCCCCAAAAAACTGCATCAAAAGTTTTGGAGCCACGCCCCCCATTCCGCCCCAGCCCCCCCGCATTTTGAAATCAGAAAAGCCTATATCTCCCACAGTTTTTGAGCTATAGCCACCAAATTTGGGGCCAAGATAGGTGATGATAGCCCCCCAAAAACTGCATCAAAAGATTGGATGCCTTGCCCACCAATACTGCCCTAGCCGCCCCCATCCACCCCAACGCTTCGTCAAAAACGGGAATGCGTGTATCTTCTAGAGTTGTGATGCTAAAGCCACCAAATTTGGAAGGAAGATAACTGGCAACGACCCCCAAAAATCTGCATCAAAGTTTTGGAGCCACGCCCACCCATTCCGCCCCCAGCCCCCCGCATTTTGAAATCAGAAATGGCTATATCTCCCACAGTTTTTGAGCTATAGCCACCAAATTTGGTGCCAAGATAGGTGATGATGACCTCCAAAAAACTGCATCAACTGCATTTGGATGCCATGCCCACCGATACTGCCCTAGCCGCCCCCATCCACCCCAACGCTTCGTCAAAAACGGGAATGCGTGTATCTTCGAGAGTGGTGGAGCTAGATCCACCAAATTTGGTAGGAAGATTGCTGGCAACGACCCCCAAAAGTCTGCATCAAAGTTTTGGATCCACGCCCCCCTTTCCCCACCTTTTACAAACTTTGAGCTAGAGTCACCAAATTTGGTATGAAGATAGCAATTGACATTCCACAAAGATCTGCATCAAAAATTTGGATGCCATGCCCACCCATACCACCCCCAGCTCCCCTTCCCCACTTTTTACAAACTTTGAGCTAGGGTCACCAAATTTTGTATGTAGATAGCAATTGACATTCCATAAACATCTGCATCAAAAATTTGGATGCCACGTCCACCCATACCACCCCCAGCCCCCCTTCCCCACTTTTTACAAACTTTGAGCTAGGGTCACCAAATTTTGTATGAAGATAGCAATTGACATTCCATAAACATCTGCATCAAAAATTTGGATGCCACGTCCACCCATACCACCCCCAGCCCCCCTTTCCCCACTTTTTTACAAACTTTGAGCTAGAGTCAACAAATTTGGTATGAAGATAGCAATTGACATTTCACAAAGATCTGCATCAAAAATTTTGATGCCACAACTACCCATACTGCCCCCAGCCCCCCTTTCCCCACCTTTTACAAACTTTGAGCTAGTCACCAAATTTGCAACGAAGACAGCTTGTGGCATCTCCATCTGCATAGGCAAATCTTTAAGGCAGCGTACACCCCTGCCGCATCCGTACCCCTCTGCAATCAGGCCTCTTTTTACCGGTTTAATACTGGTATCGAGTATGCCGCAGTCGGTTGCGTCCGACTGCAACGCATCCACTTGTTTAAGACTGAAAATTGAGCTCCAAGTCCTGACGGTCAAAGCTGCCTAGTTACTCTTAGTATAGAATATCGTAAGTAAGTTGTATTTATATACAAACTTATATAATTCCATGCATAATAACATTAGCTACACTTCTAATACAAATCTGAGTTAATTTATTTTAATTTCCACCACAACGGATCCAGTTATTTATGGGTTAATGGGATATATTTGAAGCTTTTAATATATGCTTGTTATAAAATCAACGGTATTATTTAAACATTCTGACCCGTTTATTGCTATTTCCCGTTGATTTTATATCACCGATGGTTGAAGGTTATATAGTTTTGGTAAAATAAATCAATCTTTTTTTTGTGTTTCTTTGTTATCAACTTCGCAGCAGTTCTATGAAAACAGCTTTTTAACCAGGAAGTCTGGTTGCAAATACATTAAATACCATAAGGTAACACTGATTTTCTAAAAGGGCCTTTTGATAACGTTGATCAAAACTAAGCTGTGGATCGGTTTCATCATAATTTTCTTCACCTGCAAGCACCAATCCAATAAAGACAAAGACAATTATTAAGAGTTTCATTCTGTGATTGAGTTAACAAGCGCTACCCTAAACCAGCTTTTATAACCTGATATATAATATAATAGATATAAACAAGTAAGAAGGCTCTAGTCGGGACAGCCCGACTAGAAGATACCCTGAACCCAGTTGCAAAAACTAAATTAAATGTATATAAGACTATGTTATACTGACTTAACTTCAATCGACTAAATTCGATATCTCCGGTGTTTCTTAACCGATTTGGACGAAATTTTCAGAAAAGATCTATCGTTACCCATTCTTTCAACCCTCATTTTTACCTTTCCCAAATTCGATATTTTTTTGTTATCGATCGCATGTGTATATCGGAAACCAGAATAGTTATCGACAATTTGAAGCAAACTTGTTCTGCTCATGGTATAGGAGAACTTATATCCAAAATCTGAAGTCTCTAGCTCTTGTAGTCTCTGAGATCCACGCGTTCATACAGACGGACAGACGGACAGACAGACGGACAGACGGACATGGCTAAATCGACTATGCTTTGCTTTGATTTGCCTGCCTTAAGTTTAAGTATGTACTTAAATAAGTTAAGTTAAAAACCTATGTAAACATTTAATTTTGACGTGACAACGTCCAATAAATCTATGAACACAGGCTGCATGTTCAAAAACTAAGTGAAACGTTACGCTCTAAATGAGGCGTACGTTCAATAAAGGTCAATGACAAGCCGTCTCTGGAACTCATCAATATCAGTGTTTAAATGTACAGGTTTAAGTAAAATGTCGAAATTTTGCGTAGTTTAATCTTTTTTTATTAGTTTACTAGATTTCTTTCTACCGCGCCTTGGCCGACTCCGTATTCGCTTCGTGACGCTCATTTCGATCGTTTCCTTTTGTAGTTGTTTCGTTGCGTTCTCTTTCACTTCTCCCCTGGACTGTGTGGTGGGCTTAGGCTCTTCAACTAAGTCTGTAGCCAATTGTTTAGTTTCAGTTTTTGGCACTATGAGAGACTTATCTTTAAGATTGCGTTGTTTCGGACTTAAAATGCCATCGTCATGCATTTGTTGAGCATCGCACATGGAGCAGAAAAAGTGCAGCAACACCAAGAGCAGCAATGCGTTCAAGCCCAAAGGTAACTTTAAGTTCAGTCTATCTGACATCACTTACAAACCAAACACATTAACTTTACCAAAAATCTTTTTTTAAGACTGAAAATTGAGCTCCAAGTCCTGACGGTCAAAGCTGCCTAGTTACTCTTAGTATAGAATATCGTAAGTAAGTTGTATTTATATACAAACTTATATAATTCCATGCATAATAACATTAGCTACACTTCTAATACAAATCTGAGTTAATTTATTTTAATTTCCACCACAACGGATCCAGTTATTTATGGGTTAATGGGATATATTTGAAGCTTTTAATATATGCTTGTTATATAATCAACGGTATTATTTAAACATTCTGACCCGTTTATTGCTATTTCCCGTTGATTTTATATCACCGATGGTTGAAGATTACATAGTTTTGGTAAAATAAATCAATCTTTTTTTTGTGTTTCTTTGTTATCAACTTCGCAGCAGTTCTATTGAAACAGCTTTTTAACCAGGAAGTCTGGTTGCAAATACATTAAATACCATAAGGTACCACTGATTAACTAAAAGGCCCTTTTGATAACGTTGATCAAAACTAAGCTGTGAATCGGTTTCATCATAATTTTCTTCACCTGCAAGCACCAATCCAATAAAGACAAAGACAATTATTAAGAGTTTCATTCTTGAGTTAACAAGCGCTAGCCTAAACCAGCATTTATAACCTGATATATAATATAATAGATATAAACAAGTAAGAAGGCACTAGTCGGGACAGCCCGACTAGAAGATACCCTGAACCCAGTTGCAAAAACTAAATTAAATTTATATAAGACTTTGGTATACTGACTTAGCTTCAATCGATTAAATTCGATATCTCCGGTGTTTCTTAACCGATTTGGACGAAAATTTCAGAAAAGATCTATCGTTACCCATTCTTTCAACCCTCATTTTTTACATTTTCCAAATTCGATATTTTTTTGCTATCGATCGCATGTGTATATCGGAAACCAGAATAAAATTTGTTCTGCTCATGGTATAGGAGAACTTATATCCAAAATCTGAAGTCTCTAGCTCTTGTAGTCTCTGAGATCCACGCGTTCATACAGACGGACAGACGGACAGACAGACGGACAGACGGACATGGCTAAATCGACTCGGCTATTGATGCTGATCAAGAATATATATACTTTATAGGGTCGGAGATGCTTCCTTCTGCCTGTTACATACTTTTGCACAAAACCATTATACCCTTATTTGCCCATTTTATGGGTTAAGGGTATAAAAAGAATAATTCGTACCCTTTCGGCTGTGTCTTTTCATAAATGAAAAAGCGATCACCAATCCTATCAAACCAAAGTTTCAGACTTGTGTACAAAAGAACAACAATAAGGTAGTGAATAAGTGTTTATTTTTTTATTACGCTTTATGTACGTATAGTATAAGAGAACTTTTACAAGAATTAATAAGACATTTTCTAAATCCAATTCAGAGTTGATCTAAGTGTTGAGCTGGATGCTTTCGTCAAGCCGTCAAGCCGTCTGTAACCCATCAATATCAGTGCGTAAACGTACAAGTTCAATTGTATTTAATTGTATTTTTTATTTCTTAGGCCAATCTGCCGCAACGATATCCTTTTCGCTTATAGCCCGACTTACAAGCGGGCGGTGCATCCAGTACGGTGCGAGACAGAATTTGGCTGGGAATTTGCTTCTCATTCTGTGGTTGTTTTGTTGCGTTATCTTCCATTTGTTCCCTGGACTGTATGGTGGGCTTAGGCAGTTGTTTGATTTCATTTTTAGGCGCTATAAAAGTCTTCACTTTTAGATTGCGTTGTTTCGGACTTAAAATGCCATCGTCATGCATTTGTTGAGCATCGCACATGGAGCAGAAAAAGTGCAGCAACACCAAGAGCAGCAATGCGTTCAAGCCCAAAGGTAACTTTAAGTTCAGTCTATCTGACATCACTTACAAACCAAACACATTAACTTTACCAAAAATCTTTTTTTAAGACTGAAAATTGAGCTCCAAGTCCTGACGGTCAAAGCTGCCTAGTTACTCTTAGTATAGAATATCGTAAGTAAGTTGTATTTATATACAAACTTATATAATTCCATGCATAATAACATTGGCTACACTTCTAATACAAATCTGAGTTAATTTCTTTCAATTTCCACCATAACGGATGTAGTTAATAATAGGTTAATGGGATATATTTGAAGCTTTTAATATATGCTTGTTATAAAATCAACGGTATTATTTAAACATTCTGACCCGTTTATTGCTATTTCCCGTTGATTTTATATCACCGATGGTTGAAGGTTATATAGTTTTGGTAGAATAAATCAATCTTTTTTTTGTGTTTCTTTGTCATCAACTTCGCAACAGTTCTATGAAAACAGCTTTTTAACCAGGAAGCCTGGTTGCAAATACATTAAATACCATAAGATAACACTGATTTTCTAAAAGGGCTTTTTGATAAAGTTGATCAAAACTAAGCTGTGGATCGGCTTCATCATAATTTTCTTAACAAGCTCTAGCCTAAACTAGACTTATCAAGAATATTTTTGTATAGTAGGTATTCTGCACACCCTTTACATGTAGCCCATAAATACTTAGAATTTGACAAGGCAGCGCAAATGAATGAATGTAGTATTAAAAATTAGAATTTATCTTGACAGAACTTTGGTAGTCAATTGTCATTAGTTTTCATTCATTTATTTTTTCTTTGTTTATAAAATATTAGTTTCAGTAGTTCATAAAAAAACCGTTTGGCTACAACGTATTAGGTTTGAAATAACTAATAGATACTAAACCAATTCTAGAAGGAGTTTTCCCCAAGCACAGACACACATGTGTGCTGGGCTAACAATTAAATGCTTTTCACTAGCACTTTTGGGGCTGTTCGGGTTTTGGGGTTTTATGGGTCGTCCTTTTGTCAATGGAGCCAACGTCCCCAGTTGCTTATAAATTGTTCTATGACTGCTCGACGCCGCCGCCAAATACATTGCAAATGTGACAAATATGCATTTGGCAACGATAAATTTTATGACCGCAGTCGCTAGCGACGGCTGTATTTATACACATATATATATATATATATATATATATATATTTATATATATATAAAAGCAGTTGAAGGAGAAAACTCTGCCCCTCGACAATTCATTGCCCCTTGTCGCTAAAACCCTTTTGGGAATGATCCTCTGTTGGTGGTGTTTTCCGCTCGCCATATTCATATAAATATAAATTAGCATATTTTGTGGTGCCAGCGTGGCGGCTGCAACTTGCATGTACACACTCACACACAGGCACACATACAGACACACACAGTGAATACTCACAAATGCAATTGTAATTAAATTATCGCCAGCCAAAAAACTGCGTGCCAACATAAACAAAATGGGGCAAAATATAAGAAAAAATTGCATATACTATAAGGAAAAAACAGAGCGCAGAATTTTCAAATTGTTAGAGAAAAATGTCATTCGTTAGATTTTATTGCCATTGTTTGTAATTTAATTTGTTGATTTATGCAGCCAACTCAATCACAATTAAAAGTGCCAACTGCGCTGATTTGTTGGCCTTGTTGGTGTTGCTTTGTTTATGGCAATTTATGACCGATGCTTGATTATTGCCAATTAGCTGCAATTGTTATTTTTTGCTTATATGTATGTATATTTATTTTATTTATTTTTGTTTTAATAACAGGCGCCAATAATTGGCCCCCGATTCCCAGCCAAGGGTTAAGAACATACGCATAACTAAAGCGACACACAACGAAACGAAATAAGCACTCAACTAATCATTGAGTGAGTTGTTTAGCCATCTGCGGGTTGGCATCGTGTCTTGGCGCATGCGTTATTACTATCTCAATGTTGCAATTTGGGGTCTGTTCTGTTGCAAGGAGAAGTGCTCAAGAGTGTTGCAACTAGCACCGGGTTTGAGTGGAATTGTTAAGAGCACTTGTCAACATACTACTACGACTTGGATTAGGTGACGTCAAATGTTTTTTAATAAGTAAAATTATATGTGTAGAAATAAATATGTTTTGCAGAATATATATTTAATTTCCATTTCACAGTAACTTTATGAATTCTTTCATTTTCGATAATTCCAATAAACACAAAGGTTTGCATCCATCATTGACTGAACTAATTTTATTAATTAACAAAGATTGATATCAGACCTTAAAGCTTTATTTTTATTGCCAATATTTCGGTGGTTCCTCGGGAATATTGTACATTGGGGTAGCCAATACAGCCAGCACAGGATGTGGAATCGCTGCAGAGAGGATCGCTCCCACAATCAAAATAATAGTAGACAGTTTCATTTTTAGTCAGTTGTTAGTTAGCCTCTATTAACTGTTTTCTCTTGTTATATCCGCCGCTTGAATACTTTTTTTTATTCAGACTTGAGTGCTTAAATAACATTGTTTACGGATATTTCAAATTTGAATGGTTATATCATAATTTAATTAGTTCTACTTTGGTCATTAGTCAAATTATCAAACCGAGAACTAACACCTGCTTGTGATTATGGCCTTGAACAATTATGTAAGAAATTTTAAACAACATTCTGAAAAATCATTTCCATACATTTTTTCTGTATCATAAAGCACAGAATACAGCTTAATAATGTATAACTAAGTAATGAAAATACAGAACGCAACAAAATGAAAAGTTTAAGCGTCCGACATTTTTGCGTTTTAAACACGAAAATCATAATGAAACATTTTTGTACGGATAAGTTTGTCAGATAATCTAACCTAAAAATGTATAAAACGAGATTTTTAAAGATTTAATTGTCAATTCATGTGCAGATAAATATGGTCATTAATCTACTTATGTTTTCTTTGAACCGAAAGCACAACTCGTGCCCTTTAAAAACCATTTGTTTACCCTGCACCCATGTAATGAAAAATAGGGTCGAGTCAATATGTCTTTCTGTCTGCAAAAATAAGTTTTCTTCAAATTATCGATCGATCTTTTAACTAAAGTTAAGACATTACCACAAGCCAAAAATTAAAACAGAATATTTTTAAATTAATAAACAGGATCATTAAAGGAATTTACATTTTGGTGTTCCATTTCCTTGCCTTATTAATAAATATTTTAGACGATATCTTAAATTTTACCTATTTAAAATTTTTCTAGATGGAATATTTATTTTTTTGCAGGCTTTTTGCAATGAAATCATTAAGACGCTGCAGGCAATGAAATAAGAAAGCAAAATGCAATTAAAATGTTTGCAGACGCGTCGCGAGATGTTGGCGACGCATTTAGACACTTGCAATGCGCCAAATGTTTCGCGTAATTGCTGTTGGCTCATTAAAGTCCAAGTTTTCTGGGTGCCTGCTAGCTCACCCTCGTAGCATCCATCCTATCCTTGATATTCATTTACAGCTGGCGTGCGAAAAGCGCCAAGCGGCGCGGCGAGGTTTAACAATGCGTTACATTCACTTTGGCATTGGCATTCGCTTTTGGACTATCCAGCAGGAAAGACAGGCAGAAAGAAAGAAAGAAAGGAATCCAAGTCCAAATAGACGACGCCCCATGGAAAACATTAAAAATCCATTGCACAAAGCTAGACAAATCGACGCCAGTGCATGGGTGTATATGTATACAGATGAGTGGGGTTATCGGTGGGAGAATACAACTCCCACCTTAACGTTGCGTTACGCATACGCCGAGTATTTCATTTAATTTCTTTTCTTTCGACTTACCAACCGAAAGTGGTTTGTTTAATTAATAAATTGATTGGATTGCTTTCACAGCATGCTGTATTGCAGCAATTTTTCTGGTTTGGTCTGCTTTCTACAAACATATAATTTACTTGTATTTTATTGCAAAGTGCATTGGTCGAGTTAATGTTCTTCGTGTCATTAAGTTATTCACATTTTCTTGTACACATTATTTTTGACAGTAAAGCAATAGTTTATTGCTCGGTTTCCTTAGGGATTACATAAACAAGCGATTTATGTCTTATGAATAGTAAAAAAACATTAAATAGATACTTTTAAAATTGAATTCTAAATCTTTATTTACTTGATAGTAGGAGCTATCCTCCGCTTTAGCATCGCCTAGCGAATCTCTCCCACAGTCAAAATAATGGTGGGAGAAAGAAAGATTTAATTGTCATCCGAAAGCACAACTCGTATACCCTGAACCCATGAAATGAAAAATAGGGTCGAGTCAATATAGCTATGTCTTTCTGTCTGCAAAAATAAGTCTTCTTCAAAGAATCGATAGATATTTTCATTAACATTTTACACATATTATCGATAACAAAAAATATCGAATTTGGAAGCATTAAAAAATTAATAAAACAATAAAAATTACTTGTTCGAATGTATCGAAAATTTATTCATGCAATAGTTTTTGGTTGTACAGTTTTTTTTTACCATCATGGATATCTGTGTTCCACAGGATATTTTCGAACCTTGTAAATTGGGTTAGGCCATACAAGCAGTACAGTTAAAATAGCAATAGCTAGTAGCTTCATTTTTTCTTGTTGTTAACGAGGTGATAAAAGCGTCTCTTTATATATTTCATGTTTGTGGAACTGGAACTAATCGTATTCAAAACGATTATGTAACACTTCACACCAGTTTATTGAACGTTTAACATAAATATTTATTACTCATGCTCGTGAGATTATTTATCCTGTTATCCTTAATATTAAAAGTGCCAGTTGGCGTGGCGAGGTTAAATAATGGGTTACAATTGGGAATGGCTTTTGGACTGGAGAAGTGTCGTCTGTTCATTTTATTGATCCCTATTTTAGTACCAAATTGGTACCAAATTTGTTGTTCTTGTGACACGACCTCAAATATGTCAATAAACTACAATTATTTGCACTTTAAGGTTGGTGTTCAGGCATTAACACACATTAATACAATTATTGAGATGTAGATATATTTAAATAAGATAAAGATTAACATCCATTTTGCGCACTCAAAGTTTAGCACGTAGGCCAATTGAGGGGGCAATAGAAAATGATAAGAGACACTTGTTTGCTAACTGTAGCCTTAAAAAAGTCAGCGATAGCATAAAATTATTTTAAGACCAACTCAGCAATAGATAAGCTAGGTTTAGGTGTTGAATATGCATGAGTCAGGATCTAAAAATCCTGACTTAATAGGATTAAGATCAGTTTCAAAGCTCTACTCAACAGTAACAAACAAAAGTTTGAATATCTCAAAAGCTTACCCATACAATCATTTTTTAATATGATAATAAAATACATTGACTCAAAATTGCCTGGAATGTTTGTTATTTGTCTCAATATTGAATTAGATATATGTTTTTTAATCAATTTTATAGGGGAAATTGAATTTTAAATCTGCATTTATTATATTAATAGTATACAATTGATTAAAAATTTTTGAATTTAGTATGGTGATTTTGCTGCACAAAAGATGGCTCACTGTACCAAAACAATAATAAATAGTGTCATAAGAGTTTTACGATCTTTATACAGCCAGAGCACTGAGCCGTGTTAAATTAAAATTGCATTGGCCTTGTAACGTTTACGTTGTTTCTTTGAATTTATATAATATTTAAATAAGTTCTACTATGGTAATTATAAGAGTTATTTATTTAAAATATAACATTTGATATGCTTTGATGGCCTTGAGATGTAATAAGAAACACGCAAAAGTATATTTTGTTTTCTAGTCAACCCGTTTAATTACTCAATCAGTTTATAAGTTTGTAACAATTGCAAATGTCTGCTTATTTGCCTGTGTTGAATATATAAATAGTTTTGGTATAAGTTTCATAAATAATGCAATAAGCATAAGCGATTTATTAATGAAATTATTAGTTAGCCTAATTACTAATTAATGTTTGATTATTGTATGTCTAAGATAGAACAAAATATTTTCTAAATAAAATTTTGTAAGTTTAAGCTTAAAATTGAACTCTGCATTTATTAGATTCGAATATGCAAACAACAATCAACCATACATTTAGGATATAGCATTTGCTTTGACTTAATTTCCTAAAAAAACAATCAAAGTTAAACGAATAGTAATGAAAGACATATTGCTCTGTACCAGCAACAAATTTCTACACAAAAGTAATGCTATTGCTTTGGATTGTTCACTTTTGTCACTTAATAAAATATAGTATCTTTAGTATCTAGTGGCTGGCAATTGAACTGGCTTGTTCTTTCATATGCTCTTTGGCCTTTGCTGTATTTGCTATCGGGGTGTTAAAAAGTTACTCCAACTTCATTTGTATTCATTTTGGTCACATGAACCTTAACATGTGCCCACATTTCTCTGTTTGTCAGCATGTTTTTAGCTGCTATTAAGTTAGCCACAAGTTGCTACGCGACAAACTCTACCGCAAACACATATACATAAATGTGTGTACATGTGGCATGCCTTGTTATTATGACCGGGCAATTCAACAGTTATCCTTTGGCTTGGCTGGGTTCTGCTCCTGTTTTTACGACCGCCACTTGAACCCGTTTATTTTGCATGTGTGCTCGTTTTTCTATTTTTTTTCTCTACTTCTTTTTTGTTCGTTTGCCTTTATTTTTAAAGAGAGAGAGAGAGGGGCGTTGTGCTCCAACACATTTCACATGTCGCCAACGTCCTGCGCACTCATTTCCGTTTCCTGTTTTGTGGCCAAAACTTTAGAGTCGCAAAAAAACCTTGTCTGTCCCACTGTCTTACGTTGTCTTTCCCTTGCCCCATTTTACCCGCCTCACACTTCGCTCCTGCTACTCGTGCTACTGCTGAGTTTTTACTACAATTTTCATTTGTAAGCCACGGCCTCGTAAATCATGCGCTGACATCGCTAGAGAAATTGTAGCTGCAGTTCATAATAAAAGATAAGAGTAAAAACAAACCGAAATGCTTCAGCATTGGAATTTTCAGCGAAATGTCTCTCAATGCGGTAGCAGCAAATGAAATTAATAAACCTCGTTGAAAAGCCACCAGGAATATTCTGTGAATTCTCTTGACTAAATTTTAAGTAACAACATTTCTAGTTGACTTCCACAGGTTTTTCTTACCTTTTTGTAATTGGAATGTTTAAGAATCAAATTTTATTCAAGGTAATGCAAGTAAATATGATATTAATCTTATTAAATAATATACAATTTTTGTATCTTAATAATTTTTGTAATTTTAATTTAATTAACTTTATTGCTTTTAAGCGTTAAAATGACTTAAGTTCTCACTGTCAACTCACTGAAACAATACTCATTTACTAACAATCCATTTCTATCCATAACATTAAGTCCAACTAGCCTTAACAGAAGTTGTGCATTTATAAGAATTCCCAACAATCCAACAAGTATCTTGTCCATTGTGAATTTGAGTGTTTCGCGCACATTTAACGTGCTATGAAAATTGCGTGGGGAGAGAGGAAGGGTGCGAAAACTATGCAACTCAGCTTAACTTTAATTATGCAAAAGCCAAAAACAAATGTGACTTGGTCCGCATGTTTGCCTGAGCTGGATCCGACCAAGTCTTAAGCAGAGTCGGTGTCGGTGTTTGGAGAGTCTCTCTGTTTGTCTGGCAGCATGTTGGCGAGAACTCCGCACTAATTAATCCCTTTACGACTGAAACCTATCAAAACACGAGCTTAACTTTTCCAATAAAAATAACGCTGCTCGCCGGTGGCAACGACGACACCACAAAAAAAAAAAAAAAACAAGGAAGAAAGAAAATAAACACACACACACACATAGACATTATACTCGGTGGTAACCGCAAAAAGCACAAGGAATGTGCCAACTTCTGACCACAGCCGTGGTACAGGACATACTAAGGACAGACTGGACTGACTTTGTGTCCTGGCTCAAAATGCAGCAAAAGTTGGCGCACTAATTACCAAGGATTAGTTTCATATTTGTTTGTCAACAGCAGCAGCAGCAGCAGCAGTAACCCTGGACTAGCAAAGTGCAACACGAGCAGCTGCTGTACGTTTGTGTGTGTCCTAAGTGTCCTTCCTTCCTGGCACTGGCAACTTGGCAAGATTATTTATATGCTCCAAGTTTTGAACGCATCGCCTAACGTCTGATTAAAAAAATAAAATAAACGAACGTTAAAACCGAAAACGATATAAGCCAAAAAAAAAGAAGAAACAAACAAAATGAAAATGATGAAAGAAAAACGTTTAGCTGCCTGCCATCATATTCATAATAAAATTAACTCGATTGAATTCGTTGATTATATTCATAGTATACTTTTGCGGGCTATCCTCGAATCCCTCATTCCAAGTGGATGAAGTTCTGAACAAGCACAATGCACATATTACAAAAGGCCTTCCATTTCCATTTGCAGTGCGTAAATCTGTTAAGAAAAACGTTAACAGCGATTTCCAACTGCGGAAAGATCGAAATTGCAATACTCTCAAGAAGATTTAAATATTACAAATTTAACTTTATTTCATCACCCCTCTACTTACTACTTAAATTAGAGCTTAAAATAATGTATTTAGATTTGAATATTTGTAAATTGGTTTTAAAAAAAGTTTTGTAATCTTTTCATAACTTACTCATGAATCTCACAAACAAGTCAAGCATGCCCTGTTCAAGGGTATATAATAAAGCAAAAACTTATTATCCGCGCCCTGGGCACATAATCAGATTGCAAAATGCGAGCAGCGACTGACGCAAAATCCCTTGACCAAAGAGAAGGGGGGGGCGGGACCGAAAGAGACACCCTCCGCAGAACGCAGTGGCTCGCATGTCTCTAATGTGATTGACCCTTACGCCTCGTTGCCGGTATAATACTCATGTTATCCTGGCACAACAAGTCTGCCCGGTTGCCTGGCTGCCTGACTGCCTGCCATGTTCGTGTCCTGACCTCTACTCCTTTTGGCTCATGGACTCTTTGGCTGTGCTCCCATGTTGGTCATCGTGGGCTTCAATAAATTATCACGCCATATAAAGCAATTAATTCTACTGCCCCTGTTCTTGTAGTTCTCGTTCGTTCTGGCTGTCTCGTCGTCAGGATTGGCGGTTTGTTGTTGTTATTTGTGTAAACTTTTTCCATATTACATATTTGCTAAAAGCGGCTCGTTGTTTTTATTTTGCTTTTTGTTCTTGGTTTTTTTTTTGTTTTCATTTATTTTTGGTATCGACTAAATAAGCTTTTAATAGCTTTTTGCGCTTGTTTGTTGTTAATTGATATTTCCCACGTCCCATCATCATCATCATCATCATCAACACGATTGGCTCTTCTTGTCACTTTCTCTCTCCATGATAATTCGATTTTCTATGCCCTGCAAAATTTTTCAATTATTTCCTTCGCACACTGAGCAAACAATTTAAGTGCCCTGCCTGCTACAGCTACTGCTACTGCTTCAACCCGTTTATGACAATGTAAAGTTGCTCGCAAATTACTTTCGCCTTCGCCTAGTTGTGTACTAAGCGGCACACAGGACTTGTTTTCATGTCCACTCTTCTGCACTCACTCCTTGGACCCCTGCCATGTCATAGGTGCGGCGTGTAAGCTTGATTGGGTTTCTGGCTTGTTTTTTCTTATTTTCCTCAGCGGTTGTCTGTCAGCTTCTATCGTTATGGCAGAAATGTCGCAATGTTTTGGTCGGAAATTAAGTTTTATGCTCCAGTTTGTAACACATTGTCGCTCACCTTTTTTTTTGCTATTGATATAATGGTTGTTGTTGTTGCGTGTGTGTTTTTTTTTTGTTCTTTAACAGGGAAAGTCTTGCTGGGTCAACTTTATTTACATGCCAACTAGTATGTGTCTTAAGCCTAGGCTGCTTCTTGTTGAGCTTAATTGAACATTTTCAATATGGCACGTAAACATATAAGGAATATTTCACTTAAGACGAACCTTATGCAATCTATACTGTGCTAAGCTTAGCACACATACTATTATCATTAATAACTCGATCTACATACTCAAACATAGCCTTGCAAAGGCAATTGAAACGTGTACGTAATAAAATGCAATCCGCGCTCATAAAACAACAACAAAAACTATGAAGAACTAAATAAACACAAGCCATGAATAACGCAAGCGAGAAGACACATGCAAGCTCTTGAGTATATAAATATAGATACTTGTTCAGATTGCCGACACGTTTATTCAGCTTAAATATTGACACTGTCTAGCTAGCTCCCCTCTCTCCACTCGCTCGCTCTCTCGCCCACTCTTCACGCACAAACGCACAAATTTGACGGCTGGCTTGGCGAACAATAAGCAATAAAATTATATGCCATATTGTACACACAGAAATGCACACACACACATACATTTTGAAATCAGTTAAGTGTTGGGCGGTTCAATGGACATTGCAAAGGCGTCCTCCGTGTCCTTTTGCCTTGCTTTGCAGTCGCTGCTGTCGTTTATTGTCGCGCTATGTTGAGTACATTAAATGCGCATCATAAATTTCATTACATTATTATTATGGCGTTGTTTGCGACAACAACAACAATAGCTGCCAACAGTAAGCCGGATTCGACTATTTTATTGGTTTTTGGGCAACATCTCTAAGCTCATAAATATAACTATTGTGTATTCTACTCCTCAACAGCTAACTGCAGTCCTTTGCCCATATTAATGCACTAATTATTGGTCGACTGCATGCCACGCCCCCCTAATGCATTTTATCAACATTATTTATGAGTTGACAGTTTGCGCATACGCTCGCCAAAACAAAACAAAACAAAACAAAACAAAAAGCAACAAAACCAAACAAAAAAGAAACTTATTTCTTTTACCATAATCTCAAGGGTCGCATTCTGTCTATCAGTCTAACCCAATCCTTCAGTCCCCTCACTTCTGACCAAGCCTTTATTTGTCTAGCTCGCCGTTGTCTCAAAAGCAAACAACAACAAAAACAACTAAAAACAAGAGATTTTGAGTGGGTCTATAACAAATTTGTAGGAAAATTATTATGCCTTGCCAAAATTTAAACAATGCCTCGCCTTGCCATTCTATGAATTATGTGTTTTGCGAGGGCGTGGGTTTTGGTCAAGAGAAGGTCTGGAAAGTTAAGGGTGGAAAAGGAAGCAAGCTTGGCAAATGAACTTCTTACTAATTTGACTATTTAGGTCGATCGAAAAAAAGATTGATGATTCAACATAAGGGCATCAAATAAACGGATTCCTTTAAAGTCAATACAATCGTATAGCAACGGATTAGAAAATGAACTGTAAAATGTTTATAAATGGATTTTACTCCAAAGTTATTATATCCCTGAGAGGAGAAAGTTGTTCCACACTTGCCATGAATAAGTATATATACAAATTGTGGCCTTGGATATCCTATATTTCATTATGACTCATCTGCTTTATTCATTTGCTCACACTGCCAAAAATCACAAACGGATGACGCGCTCGTCACCGCTACCAAAGCACAATTCACAAACAAACAAATTGTCATAATCTTGGCGAATGCCGTAAAAACTGAAATTCACGCAAATAGACAAGTTTATTTTATTTTATTCTATCCTAAGGTATTAATTTGCTGGGTTGTATACTGAGCCATTAAGGCCAAAACACACGCGCCTCAATCGTAAAAGGCAAATCGAGGAAGTCAGTGCCAATTTAACAGGTTTAAGCGGATATTTACTTAGATATTTGTTTATGTGAAGGTTGTTGGTTGTTTGTTTCAAAGCAATGACACGTGATACTTCTCAATTTTGCATGACATTTCTGATGGTTCAACAAAGCAACAACAGCAAATCAAACAGCTAACAAAAACACCAGCAATAATAATAGCTAAACAGCTATAGGTTTGGTGAACATAAAATTTATATAGTTCGGCTTTATACTTTATGCACATTATGAATCAGCATCTTATGCTGCAACTCATTCCTGTTGCTTTTCAATATCCTGTAACAAAGGAAATGACCAAGTGGCAGATAGAAATACTACAAATGACATTTGGTATTTTATGCTTATAAAAATGAACATTAACTGAAGAACGAATGTTAACTAAAACAATCAAATCGATATAATTAAAATAATATTTTAAATCTATGGTGGAATCAATATTATTAAAAATCCAACTGTTTTAAAAAAAAAAAAAAAATCCCAAAGGGAATACAGTAATTGGGAGTGGGTTAAAATTATTGTCATATTATTTCCCTTACAGGGTATACTTTGAGTCACGCATTCTCACACTAAGCATGTCTATTAAGCTTTCTGTGTATTTTTTCCCTTTTTTTACTTTTGCTTGCGCACTTCCTCAATAATTTTATCGCATTCGTTTCAGTTGTGTGCGTGTGAATTTTTAGTGCCTGCTTTTGGCTACATTTCAGTTAGATTTTCTCTCTCTCCCTCTCCCTTTTACACTGTCGCTAGTGTGCTCTCTTGTTCGCTTGTCCCGTTTGTCGACTGACTGCCTAGGCGCCACTTGAACTATGAAAATTTGTCCCGTCTTGCTGGCGCCGTGTTTATCGATCGCGCTTGGAAAACACTTTTGCCATTTGCTTTATCTGCCAACAAACATGGCCCGGAGCCGGAGTTGGAGCATGTAGCGTTAACCGCACCCGGACCCGCACACCGGACAAGGTTCGGACTTGGTTCGTTGGTTCTCTGGTTCTTTTGGTTCTTGACACCCAAACCCCGTTCGACATTTGACTATTGTAGTATGTGGCACAGCCATACGCTCCCCCTGCGCTCCCTTTGTCAATCCTTCGGTGTTTTTTTTTGTTTTGGCGCATTTTCGCTTTTCTCGTCCTGGCGTGCGTTCATAAATATTGTAGGTTTTTTTTTTCACTTTTGCTGTGTTTTGTGCCTAGCGTTCTGTCTGTGTGTGTGTACATTTTAAGTGTATTTCTGTTTTTGCAGCAATTTCAGTTTTTATTCCTGTAATTTATATGCTACTATATGCTGTATACACATTTATTGGGGTAGGTTTGGGTAAACGTTTTTCCTGGAAATCATTTTAACAAATAGCACCCAAAATAAAGTACAAGAAAGCCTGTAAGTGTAACATTAAATACTAGCAAGCGACTAGCAGCAATAGTGGGGAAAAGATTGAGGGCCGCAAAACTGCAATTATTTCAAAACATGACGCAAGGTTTCGGAACTCGAAATCAACTTGGCATTAGAGAGCAATTATAAGATGGTGCGATAGCCTCATATCACGATTAACTGCTTGCTCATGGTATTATTATTGAATATTAAAGTTCACTTGACACGATATCACTGAAAATAAAAGGATAGCTTAAATATTTTTTGTTCTATTTAAGATCTAAAAAGATGCCTGCAAAAAAGTATTAAGAAGACATTGTTGTTTTTATACCCTTAACCCATAAAATGGGTAAATAAGGGTACAATGGTTTTGTGCAAAAGTATGTAACAGGCAGAAGGAAGCATCTCCGACCCTATAAAGTATATATATTCTTGATCAGCATCAATAGCCGAGTCGATTTAGCCATGTCCGTCTGTCTGTCCGTCTGTCCGTCTGTATGAACGCGTGGATCTCAGAGACTACAAGAGCTAGAGACTTCAGATTTTGGATATAAGTTCTCCTATACCATGAGCAGAACAAATTTGCTTCAAATTATCGACAACTATTCTGGTTTCCGATATACACATGCGATCGATAACAAAAAAATATCGAATTTGGAAAATGTAAAAATGAGGGTTGAAAGAATGGGCAACAATAGATCTTTTCTGAAAATTTCGTCCAAATCGGTTAAGAAACACCGGAGATATCGAATTTAATCGATTGAAGTTAAGTCAGTATAACATAGTCTTATATAAATTTAATTTAGTTTTTGCAACTGGGTTCAGGGTATCTTCTAGTCGGGCTGTCCCGACTAGAGCCTTCTTACTTGTTTATTCTATTTTTATTAATTGTAGGCAGTCAAACCTTAAGCGTTACACATCTTAAGGGCCTTAAAGGTTACGGTCTTGGCTTTAAAAATAAGCTTAAAGTAGCCACTTAACTGTTTACTTTGATTTAACCCTTAGAATTTCCAATGTTAATTTAGCAAGAAGAAAAAGAAAAACAGCGAAACATTATTTTCAACAATTTTTTTCCATCTTTATCTTATTAAAAAAAATATAAAAAATAATAAACACACTTAAAAATAAATGTATGAAATGAATTTCCCAAACAGTTATGCCAACCCTCATAATTTACAAAAACATTTCATTTTAAAAATTAATTTTTAGCACTTGCCCCCGAAGCAAAATTTAATTTAATTGATGATTTACGCCCGCGTCACGACTACAACCCTTCCTAATGAGGCAAAAACAATGAGAGTGCGGGGAATTGTTGTTGTTTTCGGGTTATTTTTGGGGAAAGTGTTAACATGCACAGCGAACAGCCGTTGCTAATGAAGTGTTAAGGGGCGTTACACCAAAAAAAAAAAAAAATTACGCAATTTCAGAACCCGTAAGCGAGAATACCAAACAAAATATTGTTATTTCGGTTACGCCTATCGGGAGCATTTTAAAAATTAAAGCGATGCTTTCAGCTAATCGCGCAACGCTTCAACAGCTTCAATATTTCTTTTTCTTACACAGACAGACGCCAACCGATTTCGACAGTTTCCCCAACTCCAACCCACCCGCTTTCAAAGTACTTTGGGTACTTTTGCACTTGCTCGCAGAAATTTGCATGCAACTTTTTGCAGTTTGCGGTTTCCTTTTATATTATTTTTTTGTTGCTTTTTTCGGATGTTTTATGCACAGCTCTCTCTTTTTCCACCTGTCGCGTAAAATTTCACACTGCAACATAAATTTTGCCCGACGGCAACCGCATGGGGTAAGCCAGCTGCCACACCTCTACCCTTAACCCTGCAGGTTTGCCGTTCTCCGCCCCAACTCCTCCCTTAGTCACCCATCGCCTCGCCGCATTTGACGCCACATAATTTTTCCGTAAACTTTTTGTAAGTTGTTGTTTTGACCACGCCCACAATTGTATGGATCGCACTTGTTTACCTGCTACCTGCCAGCATACCCAACCCCAACTCTCACTCTCATCAGTCGTTTTGGCAAATTTATTTGGCGACAATAACAAAAGTTTTGCATACTTTCAGGCGGCTGGGTTGCATTTCATTTCATTTCGCTGCGTTGCGTTCCGTTTTGTTTGCTAATTAAAAGTAAGTGCTGCAAAAAGTGACGGGCCCAACGATTACAGGGCGCCACAAGACTTTAGAGGGGGAAATGTTTCCCTCTTTTTCAACAATGCTGCACACTGGTATAGGTATGAATAATTGTCGTTTGCTATGTCTGAATTTGCTTAGTAGTAGATATAAATTGGCATTCACAGTAAATGCTTCAAAAAACTATTAGCAGATGGCGCTGCGAAGTTCAAATTTTTTAATGAAATGAACATTTTTAAGATAATTATGAATTTTTTTTTATCTGTATTGATTTTTATTTCAGATCTACCCGTGTGGGCATAAGTTAAACTGTCAGCTTGAGAATTTGGCAATTAAGTTTAGGTGTCTTAGCGAGTGTTAAAGAGCTGGTAAGGGGGGAGGATCAGTCGTCTTCCAGGTGTGGTAGGCCAAGCGGGTGAGTCTTCCGGAGTCTTCACGTGGTCTGACTATTGTCCAGGAAGGATGTTTGGGGTGGTTGTGTAGTCTGGAAGTTTAGCTGGCACTCCTCTTTGAAATAACCTGCTTGACCAGTGGCATGCGCTGTTGGTTACACGTGAGCACCGGATATTATTCGGAGTACTTTGTTTTGTAATCTTTGGATCAACACCCGATTACTCGTACTCACAGAACTCCCCAGCTGGATGCCACAAGATCAGAATGGCTTTGCAAACTTGTAGTTTAATTCTTAGTTCCATCTTGAACTTTCTGCCGATTAGCCAATATTATTGTCTTAGCTTAATGTCAGCCTGTTTCCAGAGCGATTCCGAAGTATTTTGGAGTTGCCTCCTCAGGGATCACTGTTCCGTCTAAATAGACGTGCGGACAATTACCCAGGCGTGGAGCGAACGTGGTTTGTGTGGATTTATCCTGGTTAACGGCAATATTCCACCATTTTAATCAGGCGTCGAGCAGATTTTCTGTCGTATTAATTCGGATACCTCCTGGGGAGAAGCGGGGCTTACAAATGCGGTTTCGTCAGCGTATGTGGCTACAATCAGCTTCCGTTACGGTAGATGGGCATGTAGGACCTGCTAGTCCTAAGCAAGAACGTCGCTTCGCCACATCGGACGTAGAATATTCTGTTCGTAATGTATGATTCCAAGAAATAGGCATTGACATCTGTAGCGGAGTCTTTAGTGCTTGGGTGGTCTCATTTAGATCATCACCTAGGTTAAGAGGCGTAAAATTTTCTTCAAGGTGAATGGCAAACGTTTCAGTTGCTTATTGTCATTGTGGCAGGATCTGTTTCCAGGGCAACGTAGCGGCAGGCTACGCGTAGCACGCCATAGAGAGTAACTTGCGACATGGGTGCAATCCGAACTCTCTAATCTTCTGGTAAAGGATAACTTTCAGCCTGCGTATAGCCTGCTTTAGCATCTTCTTAGATCTTTGCTATTCCACCTTGTCCAGTGGGTTATGTGTTGCCTGGAATATACTTTTGCTTCGCCTCTTCTTCCTGAGCAAGTTCAATATGTCCGCTGGGATTGGTTTCCAGGACTATCCGTCTTCACACTAGGCATTCAGCTGCAGTAGACTGGACCTCGGAAATTAGCAAGGACATCTTCTACATACAATCCAGAGTTGATCTCAGTACTGAGGTGGATACTTTCGTCAAGCCGTCTCTGGATCTCGTTAATATCAGTGCGTAAATGGACTGGCTTAATATAAAGTGTAAATTTTGCGTATTTTAATTTTATATTTTTTAGGCCACTTTGCGACAACGAACTCCATGTAGCTTAAGGCCCTCCTTACAAATGGCCATTGTATCAAGTAAAACGCGTGGATCATTATGGGTACGAGCTTGCAACTTGGTTTTCATTTCAATCTTCTCATTCTGTGTTTGTTTCGATGCGTTTTCTTTCATTTCTCCCCTGGACTGTATGGTGGGCTTAGGCTCTTCAACTAAGTCTGTAGCCAGTTGTTTAGTTTCAGTTTTTGGCACTATGAGAGACTTATCTTTAAGATTGCGTTGTTTCGGACTTAAAACGCCATCGTCATGCATTGGTTGAGTATCGCACATGGAGCAGAAAAAACAACAAGAAGAGCAGCAATGCGTACAAGCCCAAAGGTAATTTTAAGTTCAGTTTATTTGACATCACCAAAAATCGTTTTTAAGACTGAAAAATTGAGCTCCAAGTCTTGACGGTCAAAGCTGCCTAGTCTACTATTCCTATAGAAAATCGTAAGTAAGTTGTATTTATATACAAACTTGTATAAATGCATGAATAATAACATTAACTGCACTCCTAATGCAATATATGTTAATTTATTTAAATTTCCACCACAACGGATATAGTTAATAATAGGTTAATGGGATATATTTGAAGCTTTTAATATATGCTTGTTATATAATCAACGGTATTATTTTAACATTCAGGCTAGTTTGTTGCTAAATCCGGTAAATTTTATATCACCGATGGTTGAAGGTTATATGGTTTTGGTATAATAAATCAATCTTTTGTTTGTGTTTCTTTGCCATCAACTTCGCAACAGTTCTATGAAAACAGCTTTTTAACCAGGAAGTCTGGTTGCAAATACATTAAATACCATAAGATAACACTGATTAACTAAAAGGCCCTTTTGATAACGTTGATCAAAACTAAGCTGTGGATCGGTTTCATCATAATTTTCTTCACCTGCAAGAACCAATCCAATAAAGACAAAGACAATTATTAAGAGTTTCATTCTGTGATTGAGTTAACAAGCGCTACCCTAAACCAGCTTTTATAACCTGATATATAATATAATAGATATAAACAAGTAAGAAGGCTCTAGTCGGGACAGCCCGACTAGAAGATACCCTGAACCCAGTTGCAAAAACTAAATTAAATGTATATAAGACTTTGGTATACTGACTTAACTTCAATCGATTAAGTTCGATATCTCCGGTGTTTCTTAACCGATTTGGACGAAATTTTCAGAAAAGATCTATCGTTACCCATTCTTTCAACCCTCATTTTTACATTTTCCAAATTCGATATTTTTTTGCTATCGATCGCATGTGTATATCGGAAACCAGAATAGTTATCGACAATTTGAAGCAAACTTGTTCTGCTCATGGTATAGGAGAACTTATATCCAAAATCTGAAGTCTCTAGCTCTTGTAGTCTCTGAGATCCACGCGTTCATACAGACGGACAGACGGACAGACAGACGGACAGACGGACATGGCTAAATCGACTATGCTTTGCTTTGATTTGCCTGCCTTAAGTTTAAGTATGTACTTAATAGTAAGTTAAGTTAAAAACCTATGTAACCATTTAATTTTGACGTGACAACGTCTAATAAATCTATGAACACAGGCTGCATGTTCAAAAATAAAAAGAAACGTTACCCTCTCAAATCAAGGTACGTTCAATAAAGGTCAATGACAAGCCGTCTCTGGAACTCATCAATATCAGTGTTTAAATGTACAGGTTTAAGTAAAATGTCGAAATTTTGCGTAGTTTAATCTTGTTTTATTAGTTTATTAGATTTCCTTCTACCGCGCCTTGGCCGACTCCGTATTCGCTTCGTGACGCTCATTTCGATCGTTTCCTTTTGTAGTTGTTTCGTTGCGTTCTCTTTCACTTCTCCCCTGGACTGTGGGGTGGGCTTAGGCTCTTCAACTAAGTCTGTAGCCAATTGTTTAGTTTCAGTTTTTGGCACTATGAGAGACTTCACTTTAAGATTGCGTTGTTTCGGACTTAAAATGCCATCGTCATGCATTTTTTGCGCATCGCTCATGGAGCAGAAAAAGTGCAGCAACACCAAGAGCAGCAATGCGTTCAAGCCCAAGGGTAACTTTAAGTTCAGTCTATCTGACATCACTTACAAATCAAACACGTTAACTTTACCAAAAATCTTTTTTTAAGACTGAAAATTGAGCTCCAAGTCCTGACGGTCAAAGCTGCCTAGTTACTCTTAGTATAGAATATCGTAAGTAAGTTGTATTTATATACAAACTTATATAATTCCATGCATAATAACATTAGCTACACTTCTAATACAAATATATGTTAATTTATTTAAATTTCCACCATAACAGATGTAGTTAATAATAGGCTAATGGGATATATTTGAATTTTTTAATATATAATTGTTATATAATCAACGGTGTAGTTTAAACATTCTGACCCGTTTATTGCTATTTCCCGTTGATTTTATATCACCGATGGTTGAAGGTTATATAGTTTTGGTAAAATAAATCAATCTTTTTTTGTGTTTCTTTGTTATCAACTTCGCAGCAGTTCTATGAAAACAGCTTTTTAACCAGGAAGTCTGGTTGCAAATACATTAAGGGCCAGTTTCTCAATGTCTGGTTAAAGTAAGAATTAGCTAACGACCAGATAAATTTAACGCTCGCGTTAAGCCAATTTGGTTTTCTCAATGTATAGATAAGTTAAATCGATATGATACTATCGCATTGATGGTGCTGCCACCCTTTTCGAGCAAAAAAGCTGTTTTTGTTTGGTATTTTTTGTTTTGTGACTGCCAAATTCTTCTTCCAACTCAAAAATAACAATTCAAAAAATGGAAATGAGAACACAAACAAGTTTAATGAGCTCAGTTGAGAACAGAAAGCGGCCACATTGCGTGGATGTTAAAAATTCTTTGATGCGATGCCATTTTGCTTGAATAATAAAATGTAAACAATGCAAGTGTTAGCCACAGTCACCTGTTTGCCTAACGATGATTTCATAGATATTTATATCGGCACTTAACGAGAGAACAAATTTTATCCGGCACTCAGGCCTCATGTTAGTTTTAATCACGAACAACCCTAACCAGACATTGAGAAACTCAATTTTGACTAACCATCAGTTAGTTAAGCTAACCATCTGTTAGTTTAGCTAACCAGACATTGAGAAACTGGCCCTAAATACCATAAGGTACCACTGATTAACTAAAATGCCCTTTTGATAACGTTGATCAAAACTAAGCTGTGGATCGGTTTCATCATAATTTTCTTCACCTGCAAGCACCAATCCAATAAAGACAAAGACAATTATTAAGAGTTTCATTCTTGAGTTAACAAGCGCTAGCCTAAACCAGCTTTTATAACCTGATATTATTTATTTTACTTACTTTTAAATGAATTGTTCAATCTATTGATTGCCTTACATATTTGATTTTTATACCCTTCACATGTGAATCAGGGTATATTGACTTTGTCATGAATCTGTAACACCTTAAAGGAATGATGGGAGACCCCATAAACTATATATCAAAATGATCAGGACGAGCTCAGGAATTGATTTCCGTCTGTCCGTCCGTCTGTCCGTCTGTCCGTCTGTCCAGTCTGTCCGTCTGTCCGTCTGTCCGTCTGTCTGTTTCAACACGATTTCCGGCCAAACTGCTGAACCGATCTTGATGAAACTTTCACAGATTGCTTAGATCATGTCGGGTTTGTTCACTATGAAATTTCATCCCGATCGGAGCATTCTACGATATAGCCACCATATAAATTTACCATATCAAAACGATTTCCGGCCAAACTGCTGAACCGATCTTGATGAAACTTTCACAGATTGCTTAGATCATGTCGGGTTTGTTCACTATGAAATTTCATCCCGATCGGAGCATTCTACGATATAGCCACCATATAAATTTACCATATCAAAACGATTTCCGGCCAAACTGCTGAACCGATCTTGATGAAACTTTCACAGATTGCTTAGATCATGTCGGGTTTGTTCACTATGAAATTTCATCCCGATCGGAGCATTCTACGACATAGCCACCATACAAATTTACCATATCAACACGATTTCCGGCCAAACTGCTGAACCGATCTTGATGAAACTTTCACAGATTGCTTAGATCATGTCGGGTTTGTTCACTATGAAAATTTCATCCCGATCAGGAGCATTCTACGACATAGCCACCATACAAATTTACCATATCAACACGATTTCGCGCCCACCCTGCTGAACCGATCTTGATGAAACTTTCACAGATTGCTTAGATCATGTCGGGTTTGTTCACTATGAAATTTCATTTCGATCGGAGCATGGTCTACGACATAGCCTCCATGTTTTGGTAAATTTACCATATCGTACTTTCAATTGTTTGTTCTACTGTCGTAGCACTTTAAAAGTACCTTTTAACCAGAATGTTGCAAATACATTAAATACCATAAGGTACCACTGATTAACTAAAAGGCCCTTTTGAAAACGTTGATCAAAACTAAGCTGTGGATCGGTTTCATCATAATTTTCTTCACCTGCAAGCACCAATCCAATAAAGACAAAGACAATTATTAAGAGTTTCATTCTTGAGTTAACAAGCGCTAGCCTAAACCAGCTTTTATAACCTGATATTATTTATTTTACTTACTTTTAAATGAATTGTTCAATCTATTGATTGCCTTACATATTTGATTTTTTTTTTTAAACTCTTGACAACTGTAAACTTTAGATAGTTTTACCTGAGCTAAGACAATTACCAACGTTGGCAAAATTAATTGCAGAAATGCCAAATTTTATGAAATATCCAGAAGAAAGGGCACACATGGCTCGAACTTTGCCAAAAATGGCAAAAAAAAAAAAATTTTATATATATATAAAATAAAACCCCATTGTAGCATTTGGAGCTACCATTTGCACATGAACTCGTTTGACGTTAAGCGAACTTTGGCCACAGTTTGACATTTTGCCGCAAAACCCCAAAAGAAAAACCTTCGCAGCTGAAAAAAAGCTTGAAAAAACATTTAAACTTTGCAGCTTAAATTGTCGTAGTGTGCTGTATAAAGAAAAAAAGGAAGACAAATAAAGAAAGAAAAACCCAGTTGAATAAAAGCCTCGCTCTCGATGGTTTCCTAAAGTTCTCCTAACTTGAACTCAATGCGACTCAACTCGACGACTCGACTGTCAATTGCAAATGTCACACGAAAAACTCACAGGAAGCACAGCGCGGATGGGAAGGGAAGAGGGAATGCTGTTGCAACTGGAACTAAAGAGCTGGTCTTTCCGCTTGGCTGTCACTAATTCCCAGTGCTCGATTTGCATTTCGATTCTTATTTTTATTTTGTGGCCACTTTTTTCCATGTTGCACTTTGCTACCGGTTTTTACACTGCCACAATTTATTTCATGTTATTATTGTTATTGTTGGCGTGGTTATGTTGTCCCTATTGGCCAGTGGGTTTTTCTAAATAAATTGAACATTTTGGTAATATCTTGATTAAATGTCGCTGCCATATCGCTTGATAAATGGCAATTTTCGTTGTTGCGGCTTTGTATTTTTTTTTTAAGATTTCTTCTCGCTTTCTTCTCAACTGTTTTTTGTTGTCAGTTTATTTCCGCTTAATGCGACAGGGTCACAAACAATTGTTCGTTATGGTCTGCGAAATAAGTTTTTTTTATTTAAATTTATCAAATTACCTAAGGGGAACAAGTCTTTTTACGTTCAGCCTTGAAAGTTTTTTTGAAAAAACTTAAAAAAGATTTTAAAAATTTAATATAGACAAGGCTCAGTTAACCGAACTTAACTTAACGTGAACTTAACTTGAAAGTGAACAAAAACTTGAAATTCAAGCGATTAAGCAAAGCGTGAACTTATCGAACAGCTGTTGCCTTCTAATAGAATAGAATAAAATAGGAATTTAATATAACTAATACCCAAGCAGCCTGTTTTTTGCAATTGCTTTGTAATGTTTGCCAGCATTATTATACATAATCTTTTCCTTGAACCAAATACATAAATTAGTTTATGTTCATCCATTTTATAATCAAAAACTTCAACGTGAACTTGAACATGAAATTCAGATTTCTGCAGGTTGTCAACTTGATTTTTAGTCAAAATGCATGTTAAAGTTTTATGCCAAAAAATCGACTTCAGCATTGGTAAAATCGTTCGACTTCCACAACTTCGGCAAAACTGAGCCGATTTTCAAAAGCAATACCTTAAAATTCATGGTTTGACTTCTAGAATAAAACTGCATTTAAATAACTACATTTCAAGAAAATTCGATTTTTGGTCAGAATGCTTGTTAAAGTTTTAAGTCAAAAAGTCGACTTGGGCAATGGTAAAATCTTTCGACTTCCATAACTTCGGCAAAACTGACCCGATTTTCAAAAGCAATGCCTTAAAAGTCATGGTTTGACATCTAGAACAAAACGGCATTTAAATAAGTACATTTAAAGAAAACTCGATTTTTGGTCAAAATTCATGTTAAAATTTTATGCCAAAAAATCGACATCATCATTTGGCAAATCATTCGACTTCCACAACTTCGGCAAAACTGACCCGATTTTCAAAAGCAATATCTTAAATTTCATGGTTTTTTGACTTCTAAAATAAAACATCATATAAATAACTACATTTAAAGATAATTTGATTTTTGGTCAGAATGCATGTTAGAGTTTTAAGTCAAAAAGTTTTAAGTCAAAAGGTTTAAGTCAAAAAGTCGACTTGGGCATTGGTAAAATCTTTCGACTTCCACAATTTTGGCAGAACTGTCTCGATAGTATCGATAGTATAATATATGTTAATGTTTTGTACTCGATATTAGATTGGTTCTCATTAAATGTTGCGACCGAACGCACGCGAAACTAACTTTGCTGCGCCGATTCTTTAATTCTTGGAATTAACTTTAACGTAATGAGAACTGAACTTATATCGAGTGCATCGCATTGTCATAAATTATACTATCGATATATGATACGATATAATGCATATACATATATGAATGTAGCCAGATGACATGCAATCTTACAGCACTTATACTAATACAATGACAAATACACCGATTTGATCTTACTTCTCACGTAAGATTCTTTGTGTGTATTTGAAACAATATTTTTACCCCCCAAGCCTATAGTAGATGTTTACAAATAAAAAAAAATAAAAAAAATACCTAAAACACATACTTGCTAAAAGACTGTTTGGAACAGTTTTGCGTAATTGCCGCAATTTGTTAGCAGCAACTGCTTAATATCAAGTAACCGTCGTGATGTGCTGGCACAAAAGCTGACAGAAACCCAAGAAAGTGCTACAAGCGCATTCGGTTACATAAGAACTGGCGTAACAACAACAACAACTTTAGCACCAATGTTGCTGGTACTTGTTTACATTTTACAGTTTTTGTGCGGTTAAGTTTACGCTTTGCTTTTCATCTTCTTCGCAAAAAACACACACTGCCAAAAGGTCGGCATGGGTTTCAGTTGAGATGCCGTCAGACCCACAACTGGCCTCTTATCATGTTAGCAGCGCTCTAGTTTCATGTTATTAAACAATAACAACAAGAACCATGTGCACTGCAAAAGTATCTACAGTTACGAGCACTATGAGCCAAAATGTGTGTGTCAACGGCCAAACCATCTTCGCTTTTTTCATCTCTACAACAGACAGCTATTGCGTTCTCGTCTTCGTCTAATTTATAAATTATTCGCACGTACTTTCTTATTAGTTTGTTTTTGGTATGTAAATTTAGCAACAAAAGTTTTCTCAGTATGGCACCATGGGACGCTATACTACATATTGATATGATATATATGGCATGTTTGGTATCAAAAATGTATACAATAAATACATGTATTAGCTATTTCGCGTTTGGGTTCGAAGAGAAAGTTCTGTTTGTAATTTTTATGCTTTGGTTTTCAAGATTGATGATATTTTTTTTATGCAAAGTATTTAATACAAATGTCTTCAACATAAGTGGGCCAATAGCCTTAAACTTCTGAAATCTAAGGATATTGCATTGGCCATGTTTGTTCAACAGAGCAGTTAACTGTTCCTGTTCGCCGCTTGTTAAGTAGTTAGCCTGAAATTAATACATACACAAAAAAGCAATTAGCCATGGCCAAATCCAGCCAAAAATAACAAAAGAAAAAGCAGAGAAAAGTAATAATAAATAAATAAAACTTAAAGCAACTCAAATTAATGAGGCTCGCTTTGGCGCCACTTGGCATGACAAACATGTGGCGCACGTGGCAAGCACACACAAGCAAAAACGGAAAAAGCAGCAACCTCTCCCCTGCAGCACCCCTCAATTTGAGCGCTTGCAGCACTAATTCCCTAACATGTCACGAATCATATTGAACATGCGGCTGTGCCAAATGATGATGACGCCCTGGCCAATGATGAGGCATGCAATAGGTGGGGAGAATGGTTTCTAGGAGCGTGAGGCATTTTGGGTAAGGAAGACTGACAGCCAGCATAGAAATTAAGCCAAGTGTTGTCTGTATTTCTAGCCAGCGTTTAACTCATTTTCTACATGTGCCGCATATTAAGCGATGCTCCTAAGTGTATGCTATGCTTTTTTTAACTTCCCATTTTCTTTTGTTTTTCTTTCCCACTGCTCATTTGAGGCAATGCCAAAGCACTTGCAATGGCAATTATATATTTTTTCACCCCGACGTGTAACGCGTGCAATTTTGCGCAATTTTTCACAAATTTTCATGCATCATTTACTTTGCCTCCCCCCTGCTCCAAGCCATTAATTATTATTTTGTCCGCACATATCGCTGATTTATTGTGGCCCCATTGCAGAGAACCAACAATTATTCAGAGCAGCTGCAGCAATCAGAACAAACCGACCAACAAACCAACATCAAAAGCACCAAATGCCAAACAAATTAAATTACAACCAAAACAAAAATTTAAGTATAAATTTTAAATTTGAAATAAAAATAAAATTTTAAATGCAATACAAATAAAACAAAAATTGCATACCGTTCCACTTGAGAAAGCAACGCCAGTTTCTGAAAAATATTATTAAATAATCAACAGTTCTCTCTCTCTTTCTTTCTCTCTCTCTCTCTTTCGCTCCCTCTTTTAAAATTCGTGCACAATAAACCCGGGCTGTAGCAACAAAAAAGTAAAACAAAAAAAGGTAGACATTCACGCATTTACTCTTGCCACAGATCATGTGTCCTCCGCCCCGCTCCCTGGACTCATATTAAAAGGCTGCACATTCAACCGCCATTAAGTCAAATGGATGAGCTTGTGTGTAATAAAATTTTTATTATCATCTGTCTCGCGTTGAAGTGTTGCCCGGCAAATAAAAAAAAACAAGAAATATACAAAAATAAAAAAAAATATTAAAAAAAAAACACTCTCTGGTAAATAAAATAGCAACTGAGCTGGCAAAAATGTATAAATTTCAACAGTTTGTGTGGCACGTTGTATACTCTGCAACGTAATGGCCAAAATCTATAAAATGTAAGCTGCAATAAGCCTTAAACTCGCTTAGAAATAATAAAATTTCACTTTATAAGGCTATAAATCAGAATTGTACAATAAGTTTAAGTTAAGAAAATAATAAAAAAAAGAGGTAAGCTTGAGTGATTAAAGTTGCTTTGATTGTCAACAGTTTTTAGTCTTAGACAAAATGAAATAAAAAAAATTAAACGTTTCACTTTATATGACAATTAATAGTCATTATCACTTAGCAAAAAATGAAAAAAACTAAACTTAAGTACCTCAAATTTGTGTGGTAAACATTCCACTGTATTGCCGCTGCTGCTGCCTTGTCTTGGTATCATTTCAAACATCAGACATTCAGTGGAAAATGATGGTCACAACAGCAACTCTGACAACAACAACAAGAGAATCAGCAGCGACAGCAACAAAATTTTTGAGAAACAATTTTTTTTTATTTTTTGCATCACAATTTTCACTTTGTGTGGCCAGATATATATTTATTTTTTATTAATTTCCTTACAGTTTTTTTTTTTTTAAATTTTTTTTAGTTTTTATGGCATTTTAAAAGTACGCCCCCCATTCTGCATCTCTTTTGCTGCATGGGCAGGCGCCGTGACGCGCATTTCACAGTCGACTGGCGCGAAAATTCATTAAAAAATTGTGTTTAACATGCCAAAAAATTTCCGTGCAATTTTTATTGCGGCCTGAAACGTGCGCATTCCATATCTTCAGTTTTTTTTTTTTTTTTTTTTTTTGATGGGGGGTGGGTCTGAGTGACGACGATCATTTTGGGGGCCGCCACAAACGGCAATTGCAGAACTTTGAGTTCATTTTTTGACATTTATTTGACGCATGGCCACAGCATTAATAAATTCAGACCAGCTGCAATTGCAAGGCAGCATGTGTGGGTAATGTTTGACCCCATTTTGAAGAGAGGGAAATGGCACTTTCATTGGAATTTCTAATTTGGAGCTGGCAGTTGACAAAAGAGTAGTAGGCGCCACTTGAGGCACCGCCTGGAATGAATGCTGTCAACGGCAGGCACGATACCAATCAGCAGGGCGTTCCTATTTTCCTTTCATTACCCCGTTTTCTTGGCAATATGTAAAAAACAATTTATTTTTGCCTGCCAGCGCTAAAGAAGTCGCCCGAACAATGCCAAGAGGCCTTGTGACTTGTCAGGACACAAAACACACACAAAAAAGCAGTCGCAGTCGCATTCACAACCACATTGAGTTCGTCTTTGGCTTGACAAGCCACCCTTGAGCAAATTCATTTGTTATGCAAGCAACATTTCCGTTTCCGGTTAACGCAGCACGACCAAAAAAATAAAAAAATAAAAACCAACAGAAGAAAACGTCAAATGCCGCAAGTAATTTGCATTCAGTAGAACATCATTGAATACTTACGATCCCAATGCATTTAAAAGTAAATTAATAGTTTTTAGATATTAAATGTTTAAGTATTGATCTATAGGTTACGCTATGCAGATCCATTTCTGAACTTCAAATTCCACAAGCTACAATTTTAAAATAAAATATTCTTTAATTGCTTGCCATATGACTGCTGATTTTTGTTATAACCCTCTCAGCCTGGAATGTCTGATGGTAACGACCTAAAATTGGTAACAGTTTTATTTCATAGACTGTTTTAGTTTTATATCTTCTGGCTTTGAAATCGCCATACAAATGTTAGTCTCTAAACGCCTTAGGGGCTTTATATAGCAAATCTTTAGATTTAAAATGCTTTTCAAATATTTAATATATTTATAACATCTGCATAAAAAGTTAACATAGAAACAACAAATTATTTTCATAACAAGATTGCAGTAACCTTCGAATATAAAACGCGCATTTCAATCACTTGAAAAACGAAAAAAATTCTCAACATTGTCGCTAGCTTAGATTTATTATGGGCCTGCAGAAGTTAAGCTGTCTTGCTTACCGTGTTTTGGTAACATAGTTTTCCAAGTAAACTGTCGGGACCGGCCAAACTGGGTCACATCAAGTGCTTCCGAGTTTTTTTTTAATTCCTAAAAAAAGACCCAACATTGCGTATACGTAATGCAATTTAGTGACCAACTTGAAACTGACAAGCGAAAGAAAATAGTTGTTGCGATTATATGCAAATTGTGCCCTTTTCTAGTTTTGTGCTCATTTACATGAGTGTCGCAATGCAGTTGGCTGATTTTTTTTTTAACTAAACGAACCAATAAAATTGCTTATTAATGAGCAGTGAAGAGGTTAAGCAAAAGTAAAAAATACTTTAAAGGATTTTACAAAAAATTTGGCCAAGTTCATTTTAGTTCAATTTCCCACAAAACAGAAAACAAATCTCCGACCTTTTGCTTTTATTTTAATTGTAGAAATATGACTTCATATACTTCATCATTATTTGGCAATTAATAATTATGCGGCAAGGCCAAGCCCAAGACAATGAGCGGGACCACACAAAAGAGTGGTGTATGGTGGCATAATGTACAATAGCATACCTGCAACTTGACACAAAATGGTGCAACGTTTGCTGCTGCTGCGTCTGCTGTCAAGTCAAGTCTGCAACACGTTGCCTCAACTGATGATTTATCATCGCTGTTGAGTGCATCATAACGATGATGATAATGGTGCTCTTGCTGTTGTTGCTGTTGTTGTTGTTGATGATGTTGATAAACAGCTGCCTCGAGCCAAGTGCCTGTCTGTCTGCCTGAAGTATGCAAAATCTTTGTTGCCATTGGGTAAGTGGGGTGAAGGATAGGCGCTATTGTCTGTTTAGATGCACTTGGCTGGAGCTTAAGCGTTGCATTTAAGGTTTTTACTAATTTATACAGAGTGTTTACACACAGACACACACGACCTTTGGTTAAGCTAAGATACAGTTTGTTCAAGTTAGTGGGCCATTCAATTAGCTGGCAACACTTGCGCTTAATAGTTGACTAGAGTTGTCAGAAGTGAACTGAGATTAAAGACAATGACAAAAGATGAGAGACTGTTCTGTGAGTTATTAAAAAGTTGAGCCATCAACACATTGCCACAAGTCATTTTGATATTGTCGAATACAAAATTGTGGCAACAGTCAACAATGTTTGTCATTTAATCAAGTTGAGCATGCCGGTGAAATTGATGCACAGTTGGCCAAGTGGCCGACGTCCATCAGCCAATTACTTGGCAGCAGCCGTAGCACTCAGGATATTAGTTAGCTGCAAATGTCTCAAATAAACAGGCAACACTTCACACAGACAAATTAAAGCCAATGAAGCCAGCTGGCAGTCGCATCTTCTTCAAACAGCAGCCGGTAATGAAGACATTTTGAATAGCACGCCAAAAGCAAACAAACAAACAAACAAACCAAAAACAAAAACAACAACAGCAAGCAGAAAGATATCACCATCTCTATCGTTAGGTTTTGTTCCTTGTTCTGCGCTGTTTGTGTCTCAGGTAAAAATAAATTGTAAATAATTCCGTTTATGCGGCATGCGACTGCGAAGACAAAACACATAAAACTGCCAAGCTTAAAAGGAGGGGCGGGTTGGGAGTCATTGACGGTTTGCCGACCCAAGTGCTGTTAGAATTTACTATCCAGACCGGCGGCCAGGTTTTACTTTAGGGGTTGAGATTCGGATTTAGCATTGTGGGTTGACGGGGGGGTTGGTGCTATGCAGGCAAGTGCAGGTCATTTTCATGGCTGCCGTGGCATACGTAATTGAATAGCAGACAACAACAGCAGCCCCAACAACACATACTATACCCCCTCGTACTACTTACTCTAGCTCAACGAGCGACGGCATTGGATTAATTTTTAATGAATTCCTTGGCTCTTTGGCCAGTCCTGGTTTCCGAGTTGAAGTTTAGAGCAGGGGCTGTCTTTATGCCGTCTTCGTCTTTATTTGCGGCAGCCAAGACAAATACACAATAAAATACGTATCCGTGTGTGTGTGTGTGTACTTGTTTGTGAGCATAAAAACTTAAGTGATCCGTGTACGGGTCAACACTGCGGTAGGGTATATATGTATGTATGCGTCCTTAAGGGTGAGAAAGCAAGTTTACTGGTCACTTTAACTATTTCTGGCATTTATTTTGAACTGGCGCCAGTCTTGTGATATGCGGCACGTCATATGCAAATGACGCGAGAAATTATGAAAAATATGCCAGTTCACACTTCATATATTTACACACACACACACATCATGTCAGGGCGGGTGTGCAGGGTTTCTTAGCTGCATTTTGTTGGCACATGCACAAGCCGATTACCATTTAAATTAAAAATGGGCAAAACAAGAACCAAACAAGAACTCATAACTTAAAATGCAAGCATATTATAAAAGATGTGGAAAACGGGAAAAGCATATTTGTGGCGCAATGCGATCCACTAAATACACTCTTATCACAGCAATACAACTTATAAAAAAGTCAAAAATGGCATTTATTATCCTTAAAGACACTTTTGTCTATATAAAAATTATCTATCAACAAATTTATGTTTTCTTGACTTAAGGGTTTAGGAATTTTATTATTATTCTTAGAAAAAATCATTAAAATAATTTGAATAGATAAAGAAATCAAGTAATTTGAATAGTTTAACGCCGTTAGTTTAATTTATGCTTTTCTTCATCCAACATTAAGTTTCACTTATGTAAAACTTATTTATTCAAGTATTTGTAATCTTTAAGACAAACTTCATACATTTCAACCAGCCTGTTGTTGAGTTAGAGTATTTTCAAGCAAATTGCACATCGTCCGCAAAAAGCTCTCTCACTTGCAGCGTCAATGTCTCTCACACCCACGCTCTCACATTCTTTCGCTCGCTCTCTCTTTTTTTTCGCTAACAGCTGCTTTGGCTGTGGCGCATTTCATTTGTTTTTGTTGCTACATATTGGCCCAGCTGCTCAGTGTTTAATTTATATTGTGGCAAAACACTTTGACGTTCGCCGCATTTTTGAACTGCACTTTTCATAACAATTTTTGCTTGCCTACTTTTAGGCGCGGTGTAAAATTTCAACATAAGAGTTTTGGTTTTTTTAAGACCAAAAACTTTAAAAAAATCACAACAAACGTTTAAAAAAACAATCTACATTAAGTGAAGTGAAGGGCAACGTTTCAAGTAAAGTCACTAGTGCAATTGTGTGTGTTTTTTGTATATATGTGTGTGTGTGTGCTTGTAGCTCACGTGGCATGCAACTGTTTGCGGTCTACGAAAAGATTTGGTTGAGCAAATGTTCAGATTCATATTTGGTTTATGTTGAATATTTTAGAAATATTCGTGATAGTTTCTTACAGAAAATGCAGCTGCAATATAAATTGAAATTATCTTGCATTTAAAGGCGCAAAAAGCTGCAGCCTACGTTAGCTTTTCTTGTATGCTTGCAAGCTTAAAAAGCTTTTTTGCGATTTCTTTTCGGTCTTGCAGTTTGGCGCGCCATTCCAAGCATATTTTGAATGTTCTGTTGACCTTGTAGACTGAAACAACGTCAATTTATAGAAAAGTATC